>VDFB02373365.1:16466162-16564338 GCA_007258455.2 Sequoia sempervirens | reverse complement strand
GGAGGGATGGAGGGAGGGAGAGATGGAGGGAGAAGTGAGATAGAGAGGAGAGAAGAGGAGGGAAGGAGAAATACAGATGAGAGTTGAGGATCCATTGTATATCATAGAGGGATGAGAATTGGGGGTATAGTATTGAGGGTTTAGGGTATTGGGTTGAGGGTATAGGGTTTGTAGTCTAATGTATAGGGTAGAGGGGTTTAGGTTTTAGGGTTTAAGGGTTGAGATTTGATGGATTAGGGTTGAGGGATTAGAGAGAGAGAGAGAGGGATAGAGAGAGAGCTGAGAGAGAGGGAGAGAGAGAGAGGGAGAGAGAGAGAGGGAGTGGGAGAGAGTGGGGGTTGGATGAGAGGGACTTATCTAGGTAGGGTGGGAGGGATAGTAGAGAGAGAGAGAGAGAGGTAGGGTGCTTGAGACAAAGAGAGTTATCTAGTTATATAGGTAGGGTTCTTGAGAGAGAGATAGGGGGTGTGGGAGGGAGGTAGTTGAGGGAGTAAGAGAGAGAGGGAATGGGAGACAAAGGGATGGGAGAGAGATAAAAGGAGTGAGAGAGGGAGAGAGGGTGGGAGGGAGATGCTAGAGAAAGAAATTGATTAGGGTTTATGGTTTAAGGGTTGAGGTATTAAGGGTTTAAGGGTATAGGGTTGTGGGATTAGGGTTTAAGGAATAGTGTCTATGGTTGAGGGTTTAGAATTAAGTGAGAGACCTAAATGACAAAGGAGGGATGGATGGATAAGGAGAGAGAGAGGAAACCTTTAGAAAATCATATTTTTTATAATGCAAGCGTGTTTTGAAGAAGTTGAGATATATTCATTTTGTATAGCAAGCTGAAATGCGCTTGCATTATAATACGAGAATGTTATAACATGAGTGTGTTTTGGCTTGCTCTAAAAATGTTTAAAAAGTCAACACACCCATGATCTAGGTCCACATGCTCTATTATTCTCCTCATTATACATATGTTAAAAAAAAAATCTTTTTGATGTTGTTGGGAAGCGCACATGCAAATTTTTCACATTCTACCACATTTGCATGAAATTTTTGTAATGTCAAAAAATTGCACCTAGGGGAAATTTCACATTTTAGAAATTTTCCTAGCATTTATGACACCTAAATTCATTTATGAAAAAAACCCCATAGGTCAAAATTTCATGATGCCAACTCCATGTGGTCCAATAGTGAAGCAACAATAGTCTTTCAACCCATTTCCTAAAAACTAGCATTTTGGATGCTTGTACAGTGAACGGACATTTGTGTAGCACACTAGTGTCTTGTTGGTTTTTTGAGTTTGAAATGGGGAATCTCGAATCCTAGCTCTTGACATGTGTCTTTGCAAGTTAGGCTCTCAGGTGTAATGACTCTTTCTACCCATGTAAAAAAACCCCCTTTTTCTCTCATTTTGGGGGGGGGGGTTCCCTCATTCATTCAAGACTATTCTTCTCAACTTCAATTCACTTCTCAGCTCCTACTCTTGGAAATAACACTTCTACAAGTGAATCTCTTTTGGATTGAGGTCCCTCCAACATCCAAAGCTCTCTAGAAAGCAATCAATAGTTGCTAAAATGGAGCTTGCTGGAAGGATTCGATTGATCATACTATTTGTAAATCCCCTCTTAGCTCTCCTTATGATTTCTCTTAGTTTTTGTTTTCTATCTTGTCATTCTATTAAACAAACTTTAGATCTATGTTAGATAGTGAAGTTCTAATCTACTAGCTTAATTTTTTAATTTTCTATTGCTTAGGATGCCAATGCATCTTTCAGACTCCAACACACCATGTTGGCATCTTGATTGTGTGTTGTTGTATTTTGGTCAAGAACTCTCCCTTTGTAGGTAGGAATCTAGAAGCTTGGCTCTCTTAGGTTTTGAAGCTGTCTTTTATGATAATTAGTCTATGTATAGTTTCTTTGCAATTTCTTCTTTCAGCTAGTATTGAGGTGGTTAAGGGTCGTTCGCTCCTTAGGATTCTCTTTTGAACAATGAGACTCGTGAGCAATGAATCCCCCTTATCTCACATTGTGGCGAACCTGACATGAAACATGTCAGATATTTTTTTACAATGTTTTAATGTTTATGATAATTCTTTCTCTAAGGAATATTTTGATATGTTGGATGAAGCTCTATATGATTTCTTACAAGCATCTTCCTCTACCCATAGATCTTCTAAGGAATCCACTTCTTCACAAGATGAAAAGGTAGTGAACGCTATTGTAGTTTCTATAGCTTCTCCAAGTCCTAAGAGACCTGTTGTTTACTTGACTCCGGCTATCCCCTCTCCTAAGAGGATTCATTCTATTTGTGGAATTTCATATCATGATGATTCACCAGATTTATATTGAAGGTTCATAAAATCTATAAAGTCTACCTCTTATAATGTTGTTGGGAACACATATAATACAAGTAGAAACAAATAGAATTTGGATAAAAAACCTTGTGTTCTTGCACCTCAACTTACAAAAATGCCTACTTCTTTACCACCTTCTCAACAAAGTCTTCCTTCAACACCTAAACCTATGAGTAAAGCACTGGGTGATTATGATCTTGTTGAGAAAATTTGTGTTACTCTGACTAAGATCTCACTTTGGTATTTTCTTCAGACTACTCTAGTTTACCAAGGAATGCTTTAGGAATCCTTGTAGAAGATCCTCTTTCTTGCCTCGATGAGGTCGATGGATGTTAATGAATTGATGGATCATATTCATGCAGATTCACTAAATGTCATGTTCTATCCATAGGAACTCCCACCTCTAGATGTGGAGAAGCAAGTGGACCCTTTAATGATTATAATTAATGTTAATACTATCCATTTTGGACATACTCTTGTTAACACTGGTTTGGCTCTCAATATTTGTGGTATAGATCTACTACCCAATATTAAAGTTGATTCTTCTTCTTTAGCTTCTTCTTCTTCGTATATTCCTCAGTTTGATAATGCTAGCTAACAAGCTCTAGGAACAATAATCTTTCCTTTGTGGTTAGGCCCCGTTACCTTACCCAACTTGATTTACATGATTCCTGGCCCCTTACCTCATAATATTCTTCTAGGGAGACCCTAGATTCATGGTATGGGTTTTGTAACTTCCACTCTAAATAATTCTCTAAAGTTTGTTGCAAATAATCGAGTGGTCATAGTCAAAGCTGACCTGGAAGCTGTTCACCTTTGTGAACAAGTGGTTGTTGGTTGAGCTTTAGTTGTCTCTACTCTCAAGAATTATATTCCATCCCTAACTTCTGATGTGATGACATGTTCCTCAATAATACACTCTATGGAGGTTGTCCTTGAAGTGAATGCTACTAGAGAAGAACAACCTAAAGCAAAAAGTCCTATGTCCTCCATGTCTACTTCTAAACCTAATGCATTCCTTGGTGATGATTGGGGATCCTTGGAATCCTTTGAGTTCTTCATTGGAGAATACAAAGTGAATCTTTCTCATCTAAAAATTTCAATAACCTAAAATACCTCTAATAAGGAAGAGGATAAATCTCCCATTGAGAAGGAAAGTTGTGATCCTATTCAGGAAGCTAGTCATTCCCCTAGCAAGGAGGGTGATCCTACTCTCACTAAGGAGGTTAATGTTTGTGAATCAAGTGATGGAGATAGTTGTAATGTTATAGATGCATTCAATATTCATTGGTGGAATGATGATTTATATGTGGAACCATTTCCTTCTAATTTTTTTCAAACACGCTATGGTTTTGGATATAGAATCACTTCTCAATATGGATATGGGAAAAATGCCTTGGATGTATTGATCAAGAAATTTAGGTCCCTATCCAGTTTAAGCCTTGTAAGCACAATCTAGGCTTGGGATTCTCTATTGAACAATCTAAGAAAAAACCTTGGTGGAGTGTAACATGATTTTGGTTGAATCGCTTAGTCTGGTCCATCTTGAATTAATAAAGGATAGGGTGTAGGCTCAAGAATTCCACTTAGATGCTTTCTCTTTGGATGAAGCATTGGAGCAATTCTTAGGTTCCTACTCTTTTCCTCCTTTTCACTAAAAGATATGATTCCCATATCGCTTGAGCAAACATGCACATTTTAGAGAATCTGTCTTGAATGTTGATGAGGAGGACCTCTAGATAATGTTGATAATGATGTTCCAATACCGCATCATGAAGACCATAGTCCCCTCCTCAAAGGGGATACTATTGAAGTATATGGATCGTAAATCTTCGAAAAAGGTGATGAACATTGGGAAGTTACTTTATTTTGAGGAAGCTAAAGAGAACTTCAACCTTTTGCAATCTCATCCTGATATCTTTGCTTGGTCATATGAGGAAATTCCTAGTATTGATGAGTCTATAGTGTTTCACAATATTGTCCTATGTCCCGATGCCAAGATGGTAAAGAAAAAATTCTGAAAGATCAATCCCAAGGTCACATTGTTGGTTAAGAATGAGATAGAGAAGTTGTTAAAAGCAGGCTTTATCCATCCAATCGACTACCAACCTTGGACCTTGAACATCATTGTTGTTAGTAAACCTGATGGCCGTATTTGTATATGCATTGAATTTCATGATCTTAATAAGGCCTCTCTTAAGGATGATTTTCTATGACCTAATATTTATATGATTTTAGATTTTACTGGAAGTTATGCCTTGTTATCTTTCATGGATGGCTTCTTGGGTTATAATAAGATTCACATTAATCCAAAAGAATAGTATAAGAAGAAATTTACTACCCCTTGGGGTACCATCTATTATGTGGTCATTCCAATTGGGTTAAAGAATGTAGGAGAAACTTACCAACATGAAATGACCTTAATTTTTCATGACTTCATTCATAAAATTCTAGAAGAGTACATTGATGATATCTTGGTGAAATCCATGACCCATCAAGATCATTTAGGAAACCTTCATCTTATTTTTGAAATACTTCGGCTCTATAAGATGAAGCTTAATCCTCTTAAGTGTGTCTTCGACATAGACAAAAGAATTTTTTTGGGATTTGTACTCTCATCATAGAATTGAAGTTGGCATGAATAAGATTGGTGTAATCATTAAAATGCCTCCACCTAAGAACATTACTAAGTTGCAAAGTTTACAAGGGAAAATTTATGAAATTCACAGATTCAAATCTCAATTGGCTAATCGTACCCTTCCTTTCACTCATTTGTTAAGAAAGGAAAGTCACTTTATATTGGATGAGGAGTGCTAGAAATATTTTAAGTCAATTAAAACTTATTTGGCCAATCCTCTCATATTAGTGTCCGCTATGTAGTATAGACCCTTTTCACTTTACCTTGCCACATCATTGTACACTTTGGCAACCTTGCTCACTCAGTATGATGAAATCGAGAAAGAAAGAGTGGCCTACTACATTAGTCGAGTCCTAGCTGATTATGAAACTCATTACTCATCCATAGAGAAGCAATGTCTTTCTCTTGTCTTTTCAATGCAAAAGCTAAGGCACTATCTTCTTCATCCTAAAACACATGTCATTGTAAAAAGTGACCTTCTAAATCATCTATTATCTAGTGTTGATCTTATTGGGAGGTTAGCAAAGTAGGTAATGTTTCTTTTTGAGTTTGATATAAAGTTTTTTACTTAGAAATTGATAAAGGGTCAAGCAGTTGTTGATCAATTGGAGAATGCCCCTTCATCTCTCTCCTTCCTAGGTTTGGACTCATTCCCTAATGAGAAAATTTTCATGATCAATCATGATCTCATATGAAAGATGTATTTTAATGGGTTGAGATGTCAGACTGGCTCAGGAGCAGGCATGGTTCTAATCTTTTCTAAAGGTAAGCTGATCCCTCTCTCCTTTCGATTGGACTTGCCGTGCACCAACACCATTGTTGAGTGTGAAGTCCTCATTGTTGGCTTACATGTCACGATTATGTAAAGATAAAACATCTATGTATACATGGTGACTTTGAGCTTATTGTGAACCAGATTACAGGAATCTATCAGGCTAAGAAAAGTAAGTTGTCTCAGTATTGAGAACTTTCTTTGTTTTTTCTTAAACGATTCTCCTCCTTCATAGTAGATAGTATCCCTAGGAGAGAAAATTGACATGTAGATGCCATGGAGAGTGTTTCCTCCTTGGTACCTTTAGATGAGGATAAAAAAGAATACCACTTTGTGGTTCAGGTCCCTCTAGTCTCTTGATATTTCCAATAAATTTGAATTTGATTCTCTTGTGTGTTCTTACATAAACTCAAGAGAATGGTTTTATAACATCTACAACTATCTGAAGACTAGAAAATTTCCCAATGATGTGACAAAAAATGATCGCACTCATATATGAATACTTTTAGCCCGTTACATTTTCTTATCAGATGTTCTCTATCAAAGATATCACAATAGCTTGCTTCTCTAATGTCTCACTAAAGTGGAAATACCCCTTTCCCTTAAGGAAGCCCATTTGGGTTTTGAGGGTGGAAACTTCAATGGTAAATATTTGGTGTGAAAATTGATCCACATGGGATACTTTTGGAAAATGATGGAACAAAATTCCTTTGATTTTGTTAGAAAATGCTCACAATGTCAAAAACATAGTCATATTATTCATGTTCCTACACAAGATTTATGAAATCAAAACTCTCCTTGGCCTTTCATGGAACGGGGGTTGGATATTATAGGAAATATAACACGTCCTTATTCTAAAGGACACACCTTTATAATTACTACTAAAAATTACTTCACAAAGTGGGTCAAAACCATCCCACTTCGATCTACGAATGCTAAATCTATTTGTAGCTTTCTTCCAAACAACATCATTTCTCACTTTGAGTTTCCTTCTACACTTGTCTCTCATAATGGTATGCCATTCAATAACAAGGAAGTAAAGAAATTCCTAGAGAAGTTTCACATTCAACATATATTTTCTACACCATGTTATCTTCAATATAATGGCCAAGTAGAAGCATCTAATAAGACTCTTGAGCTCATTCTTCACAAAATAGTAAAAAAACATGGTAAAGATTGGAATTTTCAATGAACATACGCTTTGTGGGCCTATCGCACAAGTGTTCATATGGTGATGGGAACAACACCTTACAACCTTGTGTATGGTGTTGAAGCTATCATGCCTTTAGAGTTGGAAATTTTGTCTAAGTTGTGGGTTTCCCTCAAGGGGTTAATTGATGATGAGACTTACGGAGCTAATCATTTGCATCAATTAGAGATGCTTGATGAGCACTCATTACATTCCCTCAACTATCTTAATGCTTGTCAATGCTTGTTATCTAGACAATATAATCAAAGTGTACTCCCTAGAACTTTCAAGGTATGTGACCTAGTTCTCTATGAGAATCAGGGAAATATAAATGCACCACCTGATCAAAAGGGAAAATTAAGTCCTAATTGGTTAGGCCCTTACATTGTCATCTCCATGTATGGATCGAGTGCTTATGAGCTATCATCTATGGATGGGGATGCCTCTAAAAGAACTTGTTAATACAATGCATCTTTGTTGATACCATGTGGAGTGTCTGATGTGTCATATGCACAATGTTCACTCTCTAAGGGTTGTAGTGTTGCGTATGCTAGAATTTATTGATTAACACATTATGAATTTTTTTGTGTTGTGAGGCAACCATGTGTGAGAGAGAGAGAGACATACATATGTGTTTTTTACTATGTTGTATGTCCATGCATTACATTACATTTTTTTAGGAAATTAGGTCATCATTGTATTTAATTAACATACATCCATGTGTGTTCATTAAATCATGATATCATCTAATCTAAAGATATAAAATCCATAGAATTAACATACATGAAAATGAAGAACATACACATCAAATAAAGAATGCCATAATGTCAAAATTAGTATCTCATGTATCTATATAAATATCAAATGTCATATACATGTATTGTTCCACTATCATCAAAATATGAGTGGTTGCTATATATATGGATTAGTTCCTATACATAAAAATGATCTAAAAAATATGTGTCATGACTACAAAAATGATGTATAAAAAAATCTATCTATGCCCCAAGCATATGGCTCCCAGAGCCCTCTAGCTCCGGCTCTGGCTATGGCTAGGGTTGAGGCTACACAATGGAGATGGATTGAGTATAGTGTGAGAATGAGACATACATCATTGCATACATTCCCTTGATCTCCCCCAAGAGGGAGCATATCTACATGCAGGCCAAGATGAGCTCTTGTTGTAGCTACTAGTCACCTACCAAGATCACCACTACTGGCTTCTCCATGAGGTCATCAAGATGGCTTTGTAGGGTGTCAGGTGCCTGCTCGAAACCATCATCCCTCAGCATGGTCGTATCTTGCTTTGCAAGGGCTATATACAACTCCCCCAATAGCTAATCCCACTTCCCTTGGAGTGTGGTAGCATTTACAGTCCTTTGCACTATCTCTACCTAAATCTCCTTATAGGTAGTCCTCAAGTGGGTTATCAGATCGAAATGATGAATGTGATGTCCTGCTAAAGCTAGTCAATAGGAGTCTAGGACTACCCCTTAGATAGGCACAATAAGGGCCACCTTTGATATGCATTGGGTGAAAAACCCAATCCATCCTTGTGTATCCACTACAAACATAGAAAGAAAATGTATATTAGTACCATGAGATGTATATATATGAAAAAAAAACATAATATACATATACATGAGATGAAAACTGAAATTACTAAAATGAAATGGAGTAATGTGACTGCTATACCTAGATCCCCTATCTACCAAAATGGATCAGGGGGAGGAGGAGCACTAGGCTCATGCCGTCGACATCAAGAGATGCTCTTGATGCTACTAGGGATGGTGCTGGTGCTGCCAATGAGACAAGGATGGCTAGTGAAGGAGAGGACATCCTCCACCACCAGCTCAACCTTAGTGATGCTACTCTGACCTCCTCCCTTACTCTTGCTGCTCCTACTAAGGCATATCTTGATGCTTCTCCTCTTGCTCTCCCCTGCTATCTCTACCCCTCTATCTCTACCTCAATGGCTATGGTGGCATGTACCTTTTAGGCTAGGATCCCCCTAGGAGAATTTGTTGGAAACATTGGTGTAGGATGATGAGCCATCCACCATATCAAAAAGTCTCTAACCACACTGATATTATCCACCATTCCCATCATCAGTAGATCTTGATCATTGGCCTCGTCATCCAAAAGGATGACATCTTCTATGGTCAGATGTAGATAGTCACTTGATTGCACAATGCTCTAAAAAACTTAGGTGTATATGGGAATGTTAGGGGGAATGGTTTGAATCTGACCATGCTACCACATAACCTGGCTCTAGTAATATGACATGATCACAAAATCTATGTGACCTAGAATGAAACAGATGCATTGTAGGTTATGAAGGAACCTGCCATCATCAACCCATTAGAACAACTGGTGGGGTCTCCATATAATTTGATATGGAATCAATGTGTCATAATGAAATTTCTAGAACTATAGGTCACCATGTCTCCACTACCGCACAAGCTCATACTAGTGAGCCATGGGAAATGTAGTCCCCTGGCCTCATGTAGGTGATGTGTGTGAAAGTCCACACCTGCAAGATTGTACATGCAGTGAGGATCTAGTAATCATAATAGATGTACCTCTCAAGCTCCTGATACAAATGAATTAGCATGCTGCATGCCCATGCAAACACCATACGGTGCTCCACCATCTCATGAATAGTGTGGATGAATCCCCCATGTAGGTGAGAACCTTGCCCATCTATGGTGATCTGTATGGCCATGGTGACCATCATGACTCAATGCAGTAGGGGTGTAGTGGTTTGGGCCTACTCAAACCATTGGGTGTAAATATGCCTGGTCCCATCCCCACCATTCACCTGGCTAGAGTAGTATTAGACACCCTCTGATCACTCTTGTATTGAGTGCATGTCATCTAGCTCTACCTGTTGATCATGGATAGGAAGGCTAAGGATGTGGTAGACATTCTCCAATGTTAGATTCATCTCTCCAGTCGGTAACTAGAAGCTTGATGTGGTGGAATCCCACCTCTCCATCAGGGCCATCAACATCCTATCGTGATATATCTCTAGCATAGTGTACACATGCTAGAGACCAATGTGTTGTAGGTGTGCGACCTCATCATCTAATAAAGGGTCACTCTACCCTCTGAGTAGGAAAAGAACTCACCCACCGGGATGCTCCTTGATCTTAGGGTAGTCTTACAAAAGGGAAAAAGTTCAAGTCAAGATTAAGTTAAAAATATTAAGGGACATGTGTGCATCACATAGATGTCAACACATCGTGCTAGTGTCTTGATCCATCATTGATGGCACAAGGACGAAATCGCATCCCAAGGATGAAAACGCTGATCTTGGATGCCAATACATGTAGAAGACGTGTGCACACATCTAAGATGCCTACATTGCTCAAGATCTAAAACTAGCTAAAAATATAAAAAATGTACAAATCGAGAGGTTTTGAGGCCTACCTGGTCCACCTTAAGACCCTCGGTTATGTCGGCTCACAATTGATCCAACCTAGGTGCCTCATACTCTAATTTTCTTAGCATTTGGTTGATTTTTCTCTCACAAAATTCAATAAAATCCTCATGATGAATAGTGAAAATCACTCTTCTAGGGGCCCACCTAGGTATGTATAGGCCCCCCAGGGGCCATTTTTCCTAGAGTTTGTGTCTCCCCAATTTCTTTCTATTTTACCCCACCTAGCTAGGGCAAAAATTTGGAGGGGCAATATAGTCACCTATTTAGCATATTTTTCTTCCAAACCATTGAATTTATACTTCATCATTTTTCTCCCTATTGTAGCTTCTTTTGATTATTGGGACTAACATAAAATTGAATTTTGCAAAATAAAAAAAATTGTGCAATTTTTCATGATAGATGTTGTTTTCCTCGTTGAGTTTGATCGTTAGGGGCATCTTTAGTACTAGTTGGCTCGACCTCTACAGTACCTTTTTTAGCATGAAAATTTGTAAAACTTCAAGTTTTGGGTGGAATTTTTCTTTTCTACTTTAGTGTGGCCTATTTTTCCAAAATTGAGACCACTAAAGTTGGGAAAAAATGTAATGTTGCAAAATTGCACCTAGTGGAAATTTCACATTTTAGCTCTTTTCCTAGCATTTATGACACCTAAACACATATATGAAAAAAACCCCATCACAATTCCAACTCCATGTGGTCCATGGTGAAGCAACAATAGTTTGTCAACCCGTTTCCCAAAACTAGCATTTTGGAAACCTTCGTGACACATGGATGTCTGTGCAACATGTTAGCATCTTGGTGGTTTTTTTAGTTTGAAATGGGGAATCTTGAATCCTCGCTCTTAACATATATCTTTGCAAGTTAGGCTCTTGGATGTAACAAATATTTCTACCCTTGCATGCAATAAAATCCCCTTTTTCCTCTCATTTTGGGGGGTTCTCTCATTCATTCAAGACTCTTCTTCTCAACTCACTTCACTTCTGATCTCCTACTCTTGGAAATAACACTTCTACAAGTGAAGCTCTATCAGATTGAGGTCCCTCCAACAACAAAAACTCTAGCAAGCATTCAATAGTTGCTAAATGGAGCTTGGAGGAAGGATTCAATTGATCAGGTTGTTTATAAGTCCCCTCTTAGCTCTCCTTGTTCTTTCTCTTAGTTTCTATTTTCTATCTTGTCATTTTGTTGAAAAACCTTAGATCTGTGTTAGATAGTGAAGTTCTAGTCTACTTGCTTAAGTTTTGAGTTTTCTATTGCTTAGGACACCAACACATCTTTTAGACTCCAACACATTGTGCTAACATCTTGATTCCACACTGTAGTATTTTTGGCCAAGAACTCTCCCTTTAGAGGAAGGAATATAGCAACTTGGCTCTCTCAAGTTCTGAAGTAGTCTTTTATGATAATTAGTCTATGTATAGTTTCTTTGTAATTTCTTCATTCAGCTAGTATTGATGGGGTAAAGGGTAGTTCACTGCTTGGGATTCTCTTGAGAACAAAGAGACTCATGAGCGAAAAATCCCCCTTATCTCACACTTTCCACCACCTTGTTATGGTTTTCCAACTTATGAAGGAGGAAATAACAAATTTTTCACATTGAATTTGATTTATATCAATTCAAGTCTCAATTTTTGTAGTGTTGCAATGTTAATTGTGATTAAATTGTAGGAATTTAATATTATACATTGGTTATTTGTATTGTTGTTATTAATTCTATTCAAGAGTGATATACAATTGAATGTTGAAAAGGAAACAAGCTTGTTAAAACTCAAATTTGTAAGGAGTTTGATGCAAGAAGAAACAAAGACTACATAATTGGGTAGAAATCCTCCATTCAAATCTCCATTTACTAGGTATGTGAAGTATTTACACATTTTATTTATATTTTCCT
The DNA here is from genome assembly GCA_007258455.2 of Sequoia sempervirens. Taxonomy (NCBI): domain Eukaryota; kingdom Viridiplantae; phylum Streptophyta; class Pinopsida; order Cupressales; family Cupressaceae; genus Sequoia; species Sequoia sempervirens. The sequence continues at coordinate 16,552,063 of VDFB02373365.1, read as the reverse complement.
TGATTATATTATGTTTCTTTATCATCCCTTATCATACATGCTTAATACAATGCTTTTATTTTGTTATTAAGCATATTCCATGTAATACCCCTCGTGTTGCTGATACTCTTTTGTGTTGGTTTTGTACTTGGTTTGTAATGGTGATTAGTTCATTGGATTGGTTATGTGTGGATTCATAGTTTGGTTGGTTTGCTGCACTTGACATTAATTATGATGCTTGATGATACATTACGTGGTGATTACGTTATTTGCTTCTGTTATGGTTTTCTTTAATAATATATGTGGTGATGTTGTGATTCTATGTTGCTATGGTTTATGATGTGTTTGCTAGTGAGTCTTGGTGAAAGGACAAAGTGACATCACTTGCTTGCGAGTGACCTGCTACCCCGCAGTTACCTTTCACGGTGTGTCTACAATGGATATTTACATGCTACTTGACATTTGTTTCTATGCAGGATGCAGGTACTAGACATTGACTCCACCTGGTTGACAAGTTTGAGCATGTCCCATAAACCCAACGGGTATGATGTTGAAAAGGGAGTTGATAAGGAAGTGTCCCCATCCCAAGTTCGTCACCTTGTTGTGAGTCCAATTGTGTCATTATCTCAACCTCGTCTTTGTTTAAGTTTGGGTTAGTGTTGATTATTTATTTTAGTTTGTAAATGTTTGTTATTTAATTAATGTTTATTTTATGTGTGATTAATTAATGTTATTTAATTGATATAGTTATTTGCAAATAATTATAGTTAAGTTAATTGATTAATGTTCTTGATTGAGTGAATAGTTTAAATAAAAATATTAGATGTTATGTGAATTAGAATTTTAAATTTGTATAAAGTAAATAATCTTGATTGTTGAATTTTTAAATTAATTAAATAGCATAAATGCTTTATTATTATCAAAAGAAAATAATTAAAAAAAAATAGTTAAATAATAATTAGAATTGTTAGGGGAGTGAGTGGGACTTGAATGCAAAAAATCTTGTTAAAAAAATTTTCTTGGAGAGAATATTGGCATGTTGTAAAAGGCAAGAAGTCACTTCATGGGAAAAAAATTGAGGGAAAAATTGTTTTTGGGTTTTGGGGGTTTTTGGTTAAAAATTAGAGGAGGTTTTCAAGTATATATTTTTGGATTGATATTTTGCATCTTGCTGGAAGTGAAGATTCAGGTCTTAGAAGTTGAACTCTGAAGGTGAAGCTTTGCTCCAATTTTCAATTCCTCAAGCTTCAAAAAAATAGGTTCCTTTGTTAGTATTTATTTATTTTGTTGATTTGAAAAGTTTGCCTGTACAAAAATTCAATTTAGTAGAAGTTTTTGTAGAAAAATATATTGAAAGCTTCTCTATGTGTAAAATTACTGTGAAGATGTTGTGCCTCTATAGAAAACTTTACAGTAAAATCAGAGAACCTCATAGAAAATTATTGTTAAACAGTAGGAAAACTACAAAATTAAAACAATAGAAAACCTCTATAGGTTGCAAATGGAATATTTTGGTTAAACTAAAAAAATGGAAACCTTTATAAGAATTTTTCCTGTAGAAAATATTCTGTGAAATTGGATTGAATTGAAATCCTCTATCAAAATTTGGGAAATTGAGATTCTTTGATATATTAGGTAAAATGAAATTCTTTGATAAAATAGTAAATCTATTTACTCTAGAAAATTTGTGAAATTGCCATTAGAACAATTGTTTCGATTAATTTATATATGTTTATATATATATATATATAATATTATTTTGGTTTTTTTATTCCTTATAGAAAATTTAATTTATTTTGTTGAAAACCTTGTTTAAACATAGGCTTTCTGGGTAGTGCATTTACCAAAGATATTTTTTTTTAAATAGTTAAAAAAATATAATATAAATTATATTGGGGGGATTCGGCTGTCGCCATACCCCTGCTCCCCTTTTATTTTATTTGTGTACAGCGGGAGGGGTGCTATACGTAACCCACCCACACTTGCGCACAATAGCCTGCGGGCTACTAGGTACAACCCTGGGTGGGGGCTGTGGCCTCCCCATATGGGGGGGTTCACAGCCTCCCCACAATGCCTTAAAAAGTTTATAAATTGCTTTTTTAATTTAAATTAAAATTTGTTTTAATTTAATATTTATTTATTTAAATGAATATATATATATATATATATATATATATATATATTACATATTATATATATTATATATATGTGTATATATATACTTGTCCAAAATTATAAAAAAACGCTACAATGGTTATTTGCAATGACTTCATGGTTTTATTGGACAAATTGAAAGAAAATATTTTATCAAATCAAATCAAGTATTTTTAATAAATGAAATAGATTGAGTAAATTGATAGATTAATTTCCATGGTGGATATCGTGCAATGAGTTATCTTAGAATGTGATTGTTAAGTATTGTAAATTTGTAATCTTAAACAAAATCCCATTGGAATTTGTTGTTATATTTTGGGTTTCTAGGGAGAGTGGCTCTACATAGGCACTGACACACAAAGGGGTTGTCAGGATAACCCATGTTAGAGTTAGAGTAATAAGTGATAACCTAATTAATTAATTAGGGGGTGGGTAGTTAAACATTAACAAGATAATTGTGGATTTTTCGACCACCTGTTAGTGCTTTCGTAGACTAAAGGTGGGCTGAGAAGGTCATGGTTGGAAAGATTGTTGCATCATCTCCACGAGAGGTTAACGATTCTACACGAGCCACCCTATGGAGCCGACACCTAGTGAGGCTGTCAGGATAACCATAGATGGGGGCCAACACCTTGAGAAAGGTAGTCAGGGTAACCCATGTAGGACTATGCAATGACACTCTCCTCTAACTTTCCCTTGAGTTGTTTTGTTGCTTACTTATGGAAGTGGTCTTTTGATGTTATGTTCCCTTTATGTGTGCTCTTTCTTTCCATGCTTGGAGTTTAGATTTGTGTTTTTGTTTGGATCTTCTTGGTCGGGGCCCTTCCTTATTTACTCCTAGTACGGGGGTGGTCAGGTGGAACATGCTACACACCCTGTTGGGTTCCCTATCTTGCAGTTGTACCTTTTAGTGCAAAGCTTTGTAGAGACAACTTGATCTAGAGTTTATATGTTTCTAGATGCATACTTGTACTTCTACTATACTGTGTATTGATTTGTTACTTTCCCATGTGAATGGATAGACTTATGATGTAATCTTGAGTAATTTCTTAATGAGATATACTTGTAGACTGATGTAATGTATAATCACATTATGTAATTCATTCTTGAACCATAATTGTTAATATAATTAATGTTGTGTTATATCTGAGAAAATATGTTCTTTATATTTCCAAGTACAATTTTTTATGAATACATGTATGGTTTCTATATGGTTTATTCTTGTCTCATTGTTTATCTTTAATAAATGTTTAAATGAAGATGTGAATGAATGGGTTACGTTAGTAGAATTGGTAATTAATTTTATCAACTTTGTTATGGGATAGATTACGTAATGTCACCTCGTATACCCCAAGGGACTTAAGTGTTTAACTTGTAATCATTAGTTATGTTAATTGTATTAGTAAACTTAGTGTTTATTCTCTATGATTTCAAAAAAAAAATTGTTGCATTTTTAATTGTCCTTTGGGGTTTGCGTGACAGGGCGTTACATTCCATGTTCATCATTGTTTGTTTTTCATTATAACCTTAGCCCCTCTTGGCACATTTCAAACTACACAATTCTTTACACTTTCCAATTAATTTTTAAACCACATCTCTTTGAGGCATTTTGTTAAACCAAATGACCTACCTTGTGTATGCTTCCTCATTCAGTATACACATATATATGAGAATAGTTATAAGTATGCAATATAATACATCATTTATCAATCCTTTTCTATTGATGTACATACCCCTTTCCAAAGCTTCCATTTTGGTATAGACATGGGGGATGTTGGAAAATGCAATGGAATTGGGTTTTACACCTATAAATTGCATTTTCTTGAAATTTTCTAAAGCCTTTTCAACAAATCCATTTTGTGCATATCCTACAATCATTGTAGTCCATGAGGACATATCTCATTGAGGCATTTTATCAAACAGTTCTACCAAATTTTCCATGTATGTCTACCAAAGCATTGTATCAAACAACATAGACAAGGAAACCAACTGTTTTAAAAAATGCATCAAAGAAATGTGGTCTCATGGTGATTCACATCACCATGAGATCACATTTCTTTGAGTCATTTTTTCAAATAGCTAGTTTCCTTGTCCATGCTACCAAATTTTCCATACATGTCTACCTAAACATTTTTTCCAATAATCCTCCTTTCTTTCAATGATTTGATTGATGCTTGGATACCTTGTTCCAAAGGTAGGATGCCAAGACAAAAGTTGTGGAATTTGGATTTATACTCTTGAGCCATTTGTATCTTCATGAAAGTTTGTAATGTATTTTAAAAAATCCTTTTTGTGCTTATCTTGTGATCATGGCATTTCATGAGACTACATTTCATGTTTTGATCAATGTCCTACCCCATTCCAAGGTCTTCATTAAAAGGTAGTGAGCTCACTAGCTTATGTAGTAGAATTGAAAAGCTAGTGGGATGTTTGATAAAATTCCTCATGGAAATGGGGTCACATGGTGTACATCACTATAAGACCCCATTTCTATGAGGCATTTTTTTCAAACTACTCACTAGCTTGTTTATACTACCACATTTTACATACATGTCTACCAAAATATTTTTTTCAAGCAATTCACATGCCTTGTCCATGCTCCCATTTTGTGCCTATCTTGCAATCATGGCATGCCATCAGACCACATTTATTTAAGACATTCCATCAAAAAATTGATGTGAGCTTTGACAAGCTAGTGATCTCACTAGATTGTCAATGTGATGTTGATGGGTGTTTTTCACCTTCTCAACACAAGAAACACACAAGTATGCTACCTCTCTTGAAAGGTAGAAATATGTAAAAAAGTTCCAAATTACAACCCCAAGGTCTCTCGAGTGTCAGGTCATGAAAATTCTTGGAATAGCTCAGTTGGTTGATGTGATTTTTTGGTAATCATAGGGTGGAATTTATGGTTTACAAAGCATGGGAATTTGGGTCTATAAAATGAGTTTCAAGGGTGGTAGAAATGAATGAGCAATGACTTCTCACTCAAAACAAGCAACTGAAACTCACCGTGTTTATTAGATTTAGCATTGTTGTGATGCTTGGAGTCCTACTCTAACAAATGAGTTAAAATAAATAGAAAAAGAGAATGGGCAAGAGAAGGCTATTCTAAATCTAAGCTATGAATGAACAATAACAATGGAGGATGCTACAGTAGACAAACTCCCATAACTAAGTTTTGTTTGAACAAGAGAATCCTACAACTACACAAAACTAGTGCCATCTCCTAAGGTTTGCAGATTCTCAGATTGTGCATTCACCTCATGAACATACAATTGAACTAAGTTGTAACAAAGAAATAAAGAATCCCAAAATAACTTTACACAAAAAATTTTCAATCAAAAGTGCCAAAAGCATGGGCTAGAAGTCCATCAAATACTATAACAACAAACACCATTATCATAACCATTCAAGAAACTAACTAAACCTAACATGAAAGTTGAATCATGCATGCATAATGAATAAACCCAAACGAAACACCCAAATTCATAGTGTAGACACTTAAAAATGACCTAGGCCTGCAAGTTCTATTTGTACCACTTTCATCCTGGCATAATTATGACATTTAATTATGTCCTTGGTCCACGTTTGACTATTAATTAAAATAATTCATTATTATTTAATTAATTCATGTCTGTTTATTCTTCAGGATTATTAAATAAATAAATCTTATTTATTTATTCAATATGTCTTTAATTATCTAAAGTCGTCCTTCAATTAAATAAATTTTGTAATTTGTTTAATTACCTTAATTCGTTAATTCTTCCTCATTATTAAATAAATGAATTTCATTTATTTATTTAATGTGTCACTAATACTCACAATTAAATAAATTCATTAATTTATTTAATTCTTAAACCATATCTTCTAAATTGAATAATTAATGTTTAATTATTTAATTGTCTAAATTAATATTCCTCTCATTTTAAATAAATGAAATTATTTAAAATGACATCACATTCTTAACTAATGGTCCATTTTGGTAAATAATTTGAAAAAGATTATTTATGGTCTCACAAAATCCATATTTTGGATAAACTTGTTTATTTATCCCATTTATGAATTAAACCATTATTTAATTCATAAGTGAACATTCCACCATGAATTCAATAATTTGTATTATTCCCACTAACTTATTTATTAATCCCACTTTCCATTCCACCAAAGTAAACAATTAAAAAAATTATTTATTGATCCCCACTTATGAATTAAACCATTATGTAATTTATAAGTGGAGATTACACCTATCTTTGTGATTTTTTTAAATCTCACAAAGTGGGCTACCTTATCTTTTTAATTTTAAAAAATATTTATTTTTAAAATTAATTATCTCATATTTTTCTCCACCACTAATTAGATTTTCTCAGATGGCATCTTGACCATTCATTTAAGGATTTTTCCCTAACCCTAATTAGGGATGGTTAGATTTAATCTTGGCCTCTCATTTTAGGTTTTTGTCAAAATTCAATCTGGCCCGTCCATTCAGATTTGGGTTTTCTATAAAATGTCAAGCTTGTTCACAAGGAAGGGACTCTTAGGACCTTTGGAGCTATGAGAGGTATTATAGTCATTTACCATTTATGATTTTAGTCATTTATCATTGTCATAGGCATAGGCATTTAAGATTCAAATCCTTCAAAGCTTGTTTAGGACATTGGCATAGTCAAAGATTGCTCACACACTCGATCTAAGGGCAACACAATCAACAAGTTAGAAGGTGTAATGGAGGTCAGCCATGGAGATTGAAGACATTGGGTCATATTGTTCTATTTTCTGTGTTTTCATTTATATTTCCTTTGCACTTCATTATTTCTTTGGGTTTATGCTTTCAATTCATTGCTAATAATATATTAATCCCGAAAATAACCCTTAGATACACATGTAATGCTTCTCTCTATTGCTGCAAAATTCCCTTTACACCAATTTACCAACACTTAGAAATGAGGAGCAAGCCCCTATTTATAGTTTTCCAAAGCCTAAATGAATGGCTAGGATTGATTTACATTGTGTGGCCAATATTCATTATAAGTTAGAGTTTCACCTACCCTCAATATTTCATAATATAAAATAGACTATTTTGTCTTCTTCTCTATTTTGTCTTGTAACCTATTTTGTCTTCTAGTGACTTTGGCACTATAGCAGTTTTGTCCTGTAGTGGCTACCTTCCATGTTGTAGCTAAAATTGCTAAAATTTTCCCTCTTGTTGATGTGTTTGTAGCATTTCTTTTAGCCAATCAAGTGAATCTTCTTGCATATTTGTGTTATTGAAAAGCAAACATGCTACTCCTGATCCTAGTGAACAAATCCTAGTAGATCATGATCATTTGATGAAAGGATAGAACAACTTCCTCTTGTTTCTGACTTTAGCAGACAACCTTCTGATTTCTCAACACAAACTTTATTTAGCATGCAGTCATATGTTGGTTAGTTTTTTTTTGGCAAACCATCCACTACTCAAGCATATTTGATCTAAAGTATTCCTTTTTGACATGGTTCCTAATACATCTTGTGTGAAATAAATCCTCATTGTAGCATCAATTATGTTGATGGGTGGTAGGAGGAGAGGCAAGCATAAAATGAATGATGACCACAACAATGTGTTCTACCCTTGTTCAACCCTCCTCTTTTGATGGATTTATCAATAGGCCTCCCTAATGGACCCACAAAAGGTTCCATAAATCCTACATACAAAGATGCAGTAAGCACATTCCCATAAAAATTAGGGAAGCATTAATTAAATCCTACAAAACGAGGGTTAGATCCAAAAATTCATCTTCAAAAGATCATAAAATCCATTATCATTAATCATTTAGCACTCGTTTGGATCAATTATAGGAATGTAGGCCCAAGGATGTGGGTTTGCCTAGGATGGAGGTTGTCAAGAGTAGTTATAAGTGGAACAACATTGGGGTCATGGCGGCCATAGACGACCACCCGCACTTGAAGTTCCACATTGGGGTTATGGTAGCCAAGGTTCTTAACAAGGAATTTGGCACATGGGGAGATTAGTTATGAAGCCTTTTGAATCATCTGTTTGGTTGTTTTTCTCATGTGGATGCGAGGGATGTAGAGGCAGGAAGTCTCATGGACATTTGGAGCTTAGCCGTTAAGTTAGCAACCTTTGGGGGATGGCAACCCACATGCACAATTCCGCATTGCAGAACCCATGGGCACCCTAGATGCCTAGGATGGTGTCTTAAAGTTTGATCATTTTGGGATGTGCAGATGGAAGTTATTGGGCTATTGCCAAATGTTCTCCATTATGGAATGGCCTCCGAGGGACGATGGTCCACAATTAGAAGTCTGCATAGGTAGGCCCACATCAAGGCCCCTAAACTTTCCTTTGGCATTTTTCAAACTTCAACAGAGCAAAGGGAAACCAATCCTATACAACCCGCCACATAGGAAGATGTAGGTGCTTAGATGTTAGGGAATGGAGTCGGAGTAAGGGCTACCCATAGACAGAAGTCCATAGAGGTCGACTCACATGCTACTTTCTGCATGGTATGATCACAAGGTAAATCTGGGTTGAGGTCACTTGGCATGTGCGAAAATAAGTGATGGAGCACCTTTAATTGTCTTCCCTTTATCAAAACAAACCTCTTTTTCTCATGCGGGTGCAAGCAATGAAGGCACAACCAATGGGAAGGACATTGATGATCATTTGTTAAGTAGCGACTAAAGGAAGACGATGTCCTGCAGATAGAAACATGTAGATGGATTTTCATAGACATAAACACACAACCAACAACCCGCAGTGAAACTTCCGCAAAGGAAAAAGACAATGAAATTCAGGGGATGAATTTGGTCAAGTGGTGTTTGATTGTTTTAAGGAATGTGACCAACTTAGGCTTGGATATATGGGCACATGAAATGAGTCGGGAGAAAAAATGACTTGACAAAAGTGAAAAAGGAAAGAGGGGATCCCTACCTTCGGTGGGGCATGTGTGCAAAACATGCACAACATGTAATAGCATTGACAAGCTAGTGGGATATTTGAAAAAATTCCTCATAGAAATGGGGTCTCACAGTGATGTACATCACTATGAGCCCCCATTTCTATGAGGCATTTTTCAAACAACCCACTATCTTGTCAATTCTACTACATTGAAAATCTGTAATGAGGCATTTTTTAAAACAACCCACTACTTTTTCAATTCTATTACATTGACAAGTTGTACATCACCATGAGACCCCATTTCTATGAGGATTTTTTTCAAACAACCCACTAGCTTGTCTATGCTACCACATTTTGCATACATTTCTACCAAAATTTTTTTTCAAAAAATTCACATGCCTTGTCCATGCTTCCATTTTGTGCCTATCTTACAATCATGGCATTCCTCAAGACTACATTTCTTTAAGGAATTCCATCAAAAAATTCATGTGAGTTTTGACAAGCTAGTGAGCTCACTAGATTTTCAATCTAGTAGCATTGACAAGGTAGTGGGTTGTTTGAAAAAATGCCTCATAGAAATGGGGTCTCACAGTGATGTCCCTCACTAGCTTGTCTATGCTACCACATTTTGCATACATTTCTACCAAACAAAATTTGTCAAACAATTCACATGCCTTGTCCATGCTTCCATTTTGTGCTTATCTTGCAATCATGGCATGCCACAAGACCACATTTCTTTAAGGAATTCCATCAAAAAAATCATGTGAGCTTTGACAAGCTAGTGAGCTCACTAACTTATCAATGTGGTAGCATTGACAAGGTAGTGGGTTGTTTGAAAAAATTCCTCATAGAAATAGGGTCTCATGGCGAGTCCCCATTTCTATGAGGCATTTTTTCAAACAATCCACTACCTTATCAATGCTACCACATTGACAAGCTAGTGAGATAGTGCTACCATTTTGCATACCTATCTACCAACAAATTTTTGTCAAACAATTCACATGCCTTGTGCATGCTTCCATTTTTTTTCTATCTTGCAATCATGGCATGCCATGATACCACATTTATTTAAGGCATTCCATCAAAAAATTCATGTGAGCTTTGACAAGCTAGTGAGCTCACTAGCTTGTCCATGCAGTAAAATTGACAAGGTAGTGGGTTGTTTGAAAAAATTCCTCATAGAAATGGGGGCTCATGGTGATGCACATCACCATGAGACCTGCATCACCATGAGCCCCCATTTCTATGAGGCACTTTTTCAAATATCCCACTAGCTTGTCAATGCTATTGCATTGACAATCACCATGAGCCCCCATTTCTATGAGGCATTTTTTCAAACAGCCCACTACCTTGTGAATTCTACCACATTGACAAGCTAGTGAGCTCACTAGCTTTTCAATGCTACCACATTTTGCATACATGTCCACCAATTTTTTTTTTTCAAAAAATTCACATGCCTTGTCCATGCTTCTATTTTGTGCCTATCTGGAAGTCATGGTATGCCATGAGACCACATTTCTTTAAGGCATTCCATAAAAAAATTCATGTGATCTTTGACAAGCTAGTGAGCTCACTAGCTTGTCTATGCTACCAAATTTTGCATACATGTCTACCAAAAATTTTTTGTCAAAAAATTCACATGCCTTGTCCATGCTTCCATTTTGTGCCTATCTTTCAATCATGGCATGCCACAAGACCATATTTCTTTCAGAAAATTCATGTGAGCTTTGACAAGCTAATGATCTCACTAGCTTGTCAATGCAGTAGAATTGACAAGGTAGTGGGCTATTCCCAAAATTCCTCATTGAAATGTGGTAGCATTGACAAGGTACATCACCATGAGCCCCCTTTTCAGTGAGGCATTTTTTCAAACAACCCATTAGCTTGTCAATTCTACCACATTGACAAGCTAGTGAGCTCACTAGCTTGTTTATGCTACCACATTTTGCATACATGTCTACCAAAACATTTTTGTCAAAAAATTCACATTCTTTGTCCATGCTTCCATTTTGTGCCTATCTTGTGATCATAACATGACATAAGACCACATTTCTTTAAGGCATTCCATCAAAAAATTCATGGGAGATTTGAAAAGCTAGTGAGGGTTGAATGAAATATTTCATTTATTTTCATGGATTCATTTTTTTGGAACTAATATTTGTCTCTTTATCATGCTACAGTTAAAATTATCTGTCATGCCAAGGAAACAATCAAGGATTAAAACAACATAGGAGGAGATATAAGCTAAGAATGCAAAGAAAGAAATATGGATGAGGGAATATCATGAGAAGAAGAAATTGGAAGTGATTGATGAAGACATTCCAATTGAAGATGAATCTCAACCATCAAAAATATAAATGGAATTGATGGTACAAAGAGAACAAATACGAAAGATTCATGCTAAGAGAGATTTGAATACCACATTTGGAGACACACCCTCTACTGTAAATGAATATTGAGGGACACCATCTACCACAAGTGAATATGGAGGGACACCATCTATTGCATCTCAAGTTGAGATTACATCATAACTCACATTTGAGGAAGGAGGTGTGCCATCATTCCCATCTTAACCTCAAGGTATGCCATCTATTCCATCCTTGCTCAAAGGTACACCATTTAACCCATCTGATTTAAATATTGATGAAATTCCTAATGTTGAGATGAATTTACCTTTGAGAACACCACCTTGAATTTTTCATATAAAGCCAAAGTTTTTGATTAATATTGATGAGAATATTTTGTAGCCAATGGAAGGTAAGATTCCGCAATGCACTTGTACAATATATGCTCCTAATATTTGGAGATTGTTCTTTGAAAAGTTAAATGAGACTACAAGATATCAAGTATTTATTGAAATGGTGCAAAGTATAAAGTATAGGTCCATCATGAAGATTATTGGGTTGAGAACATCAGATGTTTCAAGTGAAAAAGCTATTGTAAAGAATCTAATGGATGCATATGAGAGTGTGGGTAAGATATCATGCTCAAAAGATATTAATGTCACACAACATGTCATAACATCAGATTTAGTAAGTAATCATATGAGGAAAGCCCATCTCATTAGAAAGATGAGTCAACAATTGAGAATTAATAGAAAAAAAATATCAAGAGTTGTTCAAAGGTGCCAAATAATTAAGGACATTGATTCCACTAAATTATGGGCATTCTCGGCGAGACTCCCATGAAAAGATAAACCGATTTTTAAATCATTGAGATCACTAATTGAATACTATTGGAAGAATACCACAAGGGTGTCTCTGAATCAAAGGGATGTGGTAAGGAAGATTGGTAGTTGAAACTGTGAGCAACATCTAAAGCATTTTTTGATACGACTCAAAAAAAGTTATTTCCTAATTTTCTAGAGGATTATCCTCAAATTAAAATTTGTAAAATTATATAGTTTGAAATGCTTTAACATTTTTATGTCAAGATAAATCACACACGCACTACTTTTTGTAGATTACATATTGAATTTTCTAACCATTTTGATGTTTGTTATTCTATATGTTTAGATTTGTATACTAACAATGTTTTGGAGGATTGTGACATACATGCTCCACCAACATCTTCAAGATAATTATTATCAAAAAAATTATGTGAAAGAGAGTAAGGTCAAATATTCTATAGAAAACTATATCTTGGATGGCACATGTCAACATTGTGGTGGCTTGCAACATATTCTAATATATGAACATATAGAAAGCACACATGTAGTTGGAAAGGAACTAGTAAAGTTAGGAAATTATAAAATAGTGGTCTATAGTAAAAAAGATGGTAATCAAGAAAAAGGGTGTGATTTGGTTATTCAAAAGATTCTAGTGTATCAGTTTATGTCTACATTTCATGGCAATTGGCAATATAGTGTATGAGTATGCAATGAATACCCATAGAGTTTGATGGTTGGGCTTGCAATTCAAGTTATGCAAGGACACCTTTCCAGTTGGTAGCATAATTTCAGTGGTCAATTTTTTTGAGAATTTTACTCTAGCCATAGGATGATGTGCAATCATAATATTACAACTCCACAAAGGTTTCTATATTTGTGCACATAACATTCATTCATGCAGTTGATAGAACATAGGATAATAGGAAGGTATTGAGGGTGTACCACTTTTACATTAGTGATGATCACACATTCTCTAGAGTTTGTGCAAGGTTGCTTTCAATTGTTCTATAGCGATTTGGCTAGGAGGGGCATAACATATAGTCAACATATAATATGGTCAGATAACAGTGCATCACAGTTCAAGAACTCATGAATGTTCTATTGGTTGAGTAGGATGCATGCTATTATAGGTGCTCAACATATGTGTAACTTTTGTGGGGCCAGACATGGAAAGGGTGAGCATGATGCTGTAGGAGCATGTATCAAAAGAGCATTAGCATGCGAAGAGTTAAATTATAAATAAACTGCAAAATTGATAGATGCAAAATCAATCATTGAGTGGTGTAATGCTTCAATGGGTCTAGGTAATGAAGGTAAGTCTTTAGTTCATATAATTTTCTAGTTGATAGATGATACTAACATTGCACCATATGAGGATTGTTTTACATTGATAGGATTAAGTGAGCTACACTCTTTCCTTAGTTCAAATTTAGGTTGAAAGAGTATCCATACACGAAAGATGGCATGCTTTTGTTCTTCATGAACAATTGAAGCCTAGAATGAGAGTGAGTCAAAGGAGTGGGTTTATGAATGTTGGTTAGGTTATATTAGCCCACTTCACATGTATCAACCTTAGATGGCATTGGAACTGACACAAATGGAATCATTAGTTGACTTTGACCACATATTAGATCTAGTTCAACCATGTAATATATCTACTTGCATAGTTTTTGAAATTCTTATTGTTATCTTACTTTGTAGCATATTTGTAATGTTTACTAATTTCATCTAATTTGTTGCACATATCAATGTAGGGCATGTTTATGCAGTTATTACAAATGAAGACAAAGAAAAGGGAACAAATTATTACTTGTGTCATTGTGTTGAGGCAAAAAAGAAATTGGAGGCCATAGTTATAGATGGAGAAAAAATTGAATACCCTATAGGATTAGTGGTTGTTACTGGAATGTGGCTTAGAGGGTACCCACATAAGAGTGTTAATGTTTGGATGTTTCAAGACTTTGACACACATTAGAAGATTCTTCATTACTTGAACCTTGTCATGGCATCCAATATTCATTTGATAAAATATTGGGGTAGACCTTTGAACAAGACCTTGTGGAAGGTGTGCAAGTTTGACCATGAGGAAATGCTTCAAATAACTAGCAATTGCATGTAGTGACATGCAACGATGAGCTAATAGGTGGAGGGGAAGTCCAAATGGAAGGTATTAATTTAGTAATTGTGATGATAACTAGAAAATATTATGGTTTCCGTGTAGTGGTGATGGTTGCAATAACCCTTACCATCCAAAACTTAGCAAAGCAATAAAACAGTTTATGTTATTTGCATTCACGCATTGTTGAGTGCTATTCAGACTGCGAACAACCATTTTGGAAATTTTTTTTGCACATAACACACATATAAAATTGGTTGTAGAAAATAATCATATGTATGATAGGATGTATATCGTGTAATATTGAACATTGATCTTGGCTTTGATTATGAAGTCAAAATAATTGTCCTTTATGAATGAAACATTGGCACTTGGGTGCTATCAGCTGCAACAAATAATAGCAATGAGTATGAATGCAATTAAAAAGGCTAGAAAACAATAGCCAACTATACATCACCGAAAACAACATAAACTATTTTATTAGGTTGCAACCATCGCTAGGACACGAAAACCATAAATGGAGTAAGATATTTGAAGCTAGAAAATAACATTCGACAATGGCTTATGGAAGATAACATAAATTGTAACCATTTCATTGCTTTGTAACCACTGTCAGCACATAAAAACTATAAATAAACTATAGGGAAACCATACATGGAACAATATTGGTGATAGCTACAAGGAGATAACAATCATTTATCATTTAGCAATAGTTTATGTTGTTTTTGATAAGCCAATAATGGGAATGGTTGTAAAGGAATTAAATAGTTTATGTTATTTTTAATAAGGCATTGTGTACTATTGTTGTGTAACTATTGCTAAAGCCACATAACAACAATCAACAATGGCCTATTATTTATGGTTTTCATGTAGCGGCGACGGTGATTATTTTAGGGCATAATTATTGTGTTAGTGTTGCAAATAAAACACTTCATTATGTCATTGTTTTCACATAACCATCATAATACCCTTGTAACACTTTATAATGTGTGTTGATCACATGTATTAATCAATCACTTCACCTTTGTCAGTGTCCATTATTTTTACCTTATTCTTTAGAATTCTCAAAAGTCTATGCACTTTGACTTGTAAGAATAATCATTTAAATGTCCCCTTGAAAATTATAAAATAATCATCAAATGATATACACCATGACCTGTATAATAAGCACCTCCCTTATGTCTATCCAAGGAGATAACAATCATTTATCATTTAACAATAGTTTCTGTTGTTTTCGATAAGCTAGTGTTGGGAATGGTTGTAAAGGAATTAAATAGTTTATGTTATTTCTAATAAGGCATTGTTGATTGTTAATGAAATAGTATTGCACAAGCTACACAAAAACTATCAATAATGCCTTATTGAGAACAACATAAACTATTTTATTGCTTTGCAACCATTGCCACTAGACAAAAACCATAAATGAAATAATTTATTTGAGTCCATATAACAACAATCAACAATGCCTTATAGAAAATAGCATAAATTGTTTTATTGCCTTGCAACCATCACCATCACAAGTATATCTATGCATCGAAAGTATGCAATGCAGATATATGAAGTTGCAAAGAAAAATCTATATCGATATATATGTACCTAAAGATAGATGAACCTTTTTACTTATTATCTCTTTCAACGTCAAAAAGGAATTCTTAGAATGATAGGTTGTATATTAACTGTAATATGAAATATTGATCTAACCATTGAACATAGTGGTAGATAATACATTTGGAAAAAACCTTTGTAGAGGATTTCAAAAACAATAAGTCCAACTGCTATTAGCACCGTGATATGTGGTTCTTCTATTTTGTGGTATTTTCCATCTCTAATATTTTTGTTTGCTTTTTTGCAATGGTTTGAGAAAGAAGGAAGCTGAAAGAAAGCAAGCGGGAAGAGGTGCATTTGGAAAACCCCTTTAAAGGAAGGGCGAAGAGGTGTATTTGGAAAAGACCCTCTATAGAGGATTTCAAAAATAGTTTTTCAAAAATAGTTAATGATATTTTGCATACAACATTGTTTATTATTATTCTATAGAAAGAACATACATTGTCGACCACTGTGATCAATGGTGAAACCAAAGTTACTTATTTCACCTAATATAGGGCCTACCATTCTAACATTTCCTTTTTGAGGCTCAAAGAAATAATAACTAAAAATTATATCAACATAGATTTTGTTTTATCATTCTAACAATTCCTTTGTGAGGCTCAAAGAAATAATAACTAAAAAGTTGCATCTTTTTTAATACAATTATGCATAGGAGCATATTTTGAAGTTATTTGAAATCCAAAAAATATTCCATGATAATCGAGAACAACCATAGTCAATGTTATAAATGAAGAGCAACATTTCTAGTAAATGGAAGTGTGAAGCATTTAAAAAATATAAATAGCCCATATTGGTAGTTAGTGGTTGTAGGTTGCTTCTTTGATGATATGATCATTATCATTATGTCCATTGTAGTATTCTTCTTATCGCTGTATTTGTTTGACTTGAGTATGTTCTACAAAAATCAAAGGAAAATGTGTAGTTTTGTGCAATGAATATGTGCCATTGTTAGTCAATATCTAAATTAGGAAACATAAATAGTTCTATAATTTATATCAAATAATATGTAATGACCCTACAATAGAAGATATCAAATAAATAAGATGCAGGCATGCCTTGTGCATGCAATAGGATGCAATATCTTTATGATTACAAGTCCCATATAATTCTGTTTTGGTACCTATGGATTTTGTAGAGTTGAAATAAGTGTTATACATTATTAAAAGTATATACAATTGTATCATTTATAACAAAGAATTAAAAATACAGTTGTGAAAAAGAGATGGAATAAATTACATATAGCCTTACCTTGTATATAACTAGAGTATAGTTGCAGCTCGTATACCATGCTAAACATGCCATCGTGAAGCTATTTAGCGTTATGGAGATCTGTAGTTACAACTGAGAACATTTGCAATCTAAAATGGTTACAATCAAATATAGTTACACACAAATGGTTCGAAGGCAAGAGCATTGGCAGTGGCATCATTGATTGAAGATCGTTGCAACTTTGGGCTGTGTGGGTGCAAGAAGCCTAAAAACTGGGTTGAGACATTTTAGTATGATCTATACAAGAATTGTAAAATTAAACATAAATGTTATATGGTCAACCAAAGAAGAGGAAGGAATTTAGGTTTGTAATTGGAGGAGCAGAGAAACATAATGCAACAATTGAACAACTTCTCTTAGTAATCATCATCAAGGAAAAAATCTAGCTAGCTTGGTGGGAGTGGTTGGAATTGCAATATGGAGGGAACGATAAGGAATCAGTGAGTTAAGTTACATATGGAATCGAACAATTAGAAATGGTGGAAATTCTATATGCATTGAAATGAAAAGGGAAGGGAGAAGTGATTTAGTTATTGAAAAGAACAAAAACATTTCATCATGATGGAAATGCACAAAATTGTTGGAGGTGATCCTCTTCTTTGATTTAGAGTGCATTGTATTTGTTGGCATGTATTCTAGAGTATCTATCAAAAGAGAAAGGAGGATCTATGCATATTCCTACAATTGGTTTTACATGGGGACGAGTTGTGAATGTTAGTCCTTATATTTCTTGAGTTCCAATATCTATTGTATCTTTCTCCAAGTCAAGCCTTGAGATTTACGTATTGTTATTTCCCAAGCCATTATCAAGGGGAGTTGTGTTTAGCTACCCCATGTAATTGGGGGAATGGGGATGAATTTTAGGTTATCTTGATCCCATGTTGGGCTAATATAGTTTGGGAAATGCACAACATATTGAGGCGATTAAGATGGTTTAGCACCCGTAGCATATACAATAGACTTGACAATACCCAATGATCTATTGACTAGGCTAGCCGCCACCCAAATATTTTTTTGTTAATATTACTTGTTCACCAATTGCAAGTAAGAGCTCTTCTTGAAGTTGCTCATCATTGCCATAATCAAGTGCATTTTGCTGAGTAGTTTCAACAATATTGATTATAATGGGAACATTTAACTATTTAAGCATTTTTCTATTGTGCAAGGCAACCAAGCTATTTGTTGGGAATAAGTGAATAGCTGCATCAAACTCTTGGTTTTGTTGAGTTGAAAGCATGGAATTTGTTTGATTCATAAGAGTTTTCCAATCAGCTTGAGAAGCTTGAGAATTTCAAATATCTAAAATGAGTGTACGAAACTCTTGTTGTGCATCAGACTATCCATGTTGGCAGAAGACTATGTTGAGCATGAAAAAAACATTAAAAGTGTGCCAAAGAGCCAAGGTTGTGGAGCAAGAAGCATAGATAGGCCTATTCAAAATAGGTGGCAAATGTGCGAGGTCACCCAAAAGTATAACATAGGCACCACCAAATGGGTGCATATGTCTAGTAGGAAATGCTTGTCGCAATTGACTATCTATTTTGAGTAACAACTTGGGTCCCAAGAAGCTCATTTCATCAATTAAGATGTACATAATATGTTTAAAGTCATCTTGAGATATGGTCAATGGTTGTACTTGCAATGGATTAATTTCTCTAATTGGTATACAAAGAGCTGTATGCACTGTAGAGGCACATATATTGTAAGCAACCACTCCTGTTGGTGCCAAAGCAAGAAAAGGATTCATTCTCCAATTTGATGATGTATTTAGTGTTCTTCAAATGTTGTCAATAAGAAATGATTTACCTATACCTATAGTACCTTGAATAATCATACACAATGGTGATGATGAAGATGGGCCAAGGTGGTGTTGTTTAATGATATTTAGAGCAAAATTTTTCTTAGGAGATAGTTGATGACAAAGTGCAGGTGCAACAAGTGGGAAAAGACTATCTTCAACCATATGCAATTTACTTGTTGAGATGAACTCTACAATGATATGTAGAATAATAGGAACATAGTGTGTGTCTCACATGTGATTTAAATCAAAGTCTCGCCTACCTAATAGCTACAACTATTCCAAGCAGACACTATTTGTAGCACCAAGGTGAGAAAGCAATTCCCATTCATATTCATTTCTGGGAGGCAGAGACTAGGTATTGTTGGTATCACTATCACCTTCTTCTTGATTGGTGGGGGAGCAATAACTTTATTGAAATGCCAAGGGTGATAGCTAGCAATATGAAATAGCCTCCAGTTGTGTGTTATACTATCTTTGGTGAGGCTTATATTTGCTTCAAAATTTTGGAAAGACTTGTATAGGAGTAATTTAAACCAGAAAAATATTTCAAAGGTATCACAATGCTTAGGAGGGGTAGACTTGAGTAGTGGGTAAACAATGGTCACAGTAGGGTGTGGTCACAAGTGCCAAGCCTTTCCTTTGTGATTTTTCTGATGTGTATACAATTGTACAAATTGAATAAGGGATGTAGTGTCCATGTTAGTTGGTCTTTGCATGTAACGGTGAATATAACTACTTGCAAGATCTTCACCATTATCAGCTATTTTTAAACAGTGGAAGGTTTTCCTATTCACATTCAAAGATAGAAAATGTCAGCTTGACATGACAAGGGGAAACTTTTGTAGCATATGGCATGTTTCTTGTGCACCAATGTCACAGTCTGCAACCAAGTTCATCATGAAATTTTGATAGGAAAGCAATGCTTTATCCCTAGATGAATTTATATTTTCAAGCCTCTACAAGATATCAATATAGCTTTCAAACTTTTTTTTGGACTTTGATGCATATTTGGAAATGTAGTTTAACACAATTTTTCTTGACAAGGTTGGATGGCAATCAATGTTTTCTCACCAAATCACAAGCATCTCAAAGTTGTGGATATTAAGGTGCTCATCATTTCTTGCTAGCATGTAGGATTTGTTTGATTCATTTTCAATTGCTAATGTCGACAATAGTTGTGCATTCCATGGAGATTTGTAGCGAAATTGTAATTGTTGGTCTTTTTTCCTAAGGCATGTGTACTAAGTACATTTGGTATGCCTCTGCATTGTGTTCAGTAGTTGTTCATAATCCACCATTGGGTCCATGCAAGCAATTTGTGATGTTTCAAGAAAACATGGGTCCTCCAAGGAAGAGTGGTGGAATCTTGATGTTAGTTTTTCTAGGGAATGAGGATTCCATGCTAAAACATAGTGATCAAAGAAGCTTTTTTCCTACTAAACTTCATGTGGGATAGACCATTCAAGCATGTCCATATTCAGGGTACCTAGAATCCCCAAGAAACCATGGACATGTGTTGATCCACAGTGCTGCCACTCATACCTATACTAGTAATCCTTTGTATGTAAAATCCTCTCAAGAACCTCCTCATGGAAAATGGTGAACCACAAGTGCATGTACAAAGCCATTACATGCGGGTTTTGGACAACATTGTCTATGAAGTGTCTTTGGGAGTATGGAATATGTTGTTGAGCACCAAGATCAAGGATCTTGTGCAAATTAGGTTATTTTGTTTCTTGAAGCTCAGAGTGAAAAAAAGAGTCGGTGTCCCAAGACAGTGTATCATTACAACGAGCTCTTGCTGACACTTTCCCCAATATCATGAGTTCATCCCTCACAAGGATGCACCAAAGTGAATGAGTTTGTTTGAAATTTGGGTGTCTAGTGCATTCTAAAGTAGTTGTTGCAGTACAATGATAGACTTTCAGATCCTCTCTTCCAAGTTTTCTTTCATAAAAATGGAAGCCGATTGTTGGCTTCGATGTCTCATTATTAAATTATAAAGGTAATATCTAAATCTAACATGACTCCCAAATCTATTATCATAGTATCTCATCAAATGCAATGCATATTCATGTAAGTGAATCTGTAGGGGCATCACTTTTCCAGTGGGGAAAAATGTTGGAAAATCCTTGCTTAATAACCCTTTTGTATTGTATTCATTGATAGGGTTAGAATTTATCTTAGGCTAGGGAAAAGTATCTTGACTAATGTCTTCAATCTACAAGGCTTCTTTGATTGCTTGCAATTCCTG
Organism: Sequoia sempervirens; assembly: GCA_007258455.2. Lineage (NCBI taxonomy): Eukaryota > Viridiplantae > Streptophyta > Pinopsida > Cupressales > Cupressaceae > Sequoia > Sequoia sempervirens. The sequence continues at coordinate 16,530,812 of VDFB02373365.1, read as the reverse complement.
GGAGGGTTGGGAAACAATGGAATAAATGATGATGAGTCCTCAAGCTCAACTTCCTCATCAACATCAATTTTGAAAGTTGCTACTAGTTCAACTATGTTCTATACTAGTTCTTTCATTGTGTGCAAAATATTGGAGGTGTCAGTACTTGTAGTAGGTGTTAGTTCAGATTTATGCCTTTTAAAAATAATTCTAAAAAAATGACTCATAAATGCCTAGAATGAAAGAAACAAATAAACTAACAATTGAGTTAGACGTAAGGATTTTACACACCAACTCTCTGCTTATTTTGGAAGGTGCAACTACCTTTGTATGATTTGCAATGAATTGAAATATGGGTATGCTTTTTACCAAAAAGAAAAAAAGGTAACTAAAACCTATTTGTAACCATGAAATAGATGTGAAATACTGAACCCATGATTACATAAATTCAAGAAAATGACACAAAGTTCATTTTCCCTACACAAACGGACTATATTTAGGGAAAATAAGAACAATAGACTCTTTTAGGAGCAACTTAATCCAAATTAAAAGTTTTAGAATTAAATGCATGTATATTCCATTATAACAGAATGACATCAGATAAAATTCACAAGGAGACACAATTCATTGCTTATTTAAAGAAAGCATGAAATGATTCAAAGATTTGAAAATATCTTCTTATTTATCCATGCCAAAAATGAGTTCACAGACTCGCTATTTCTGTACAATAAAACTATATGAAAGATAACCTAACTGCTACCCATTTTCCCCTCTCCCTAAAAAAAATCCCCCTATTTCTTAAAAGCTCACCCTTTTATAGAGTTTCCCAAGAAAAAAATATATTTTAATTGTTCATAATGGTCTTTAAAGTAACCATCTTCAAGAAAGTGACATTAAACAAAAATAGTTATGTTAGAACAAAAATGGGCTATTTCCATTAATTATAAAACATGCCATGCAAACCAAGAAAATTAAACTACCACAGGTGGTCAGGTGTTCTACATATCAAGTTGTATCTCCATTAAAAGGTTGTGCAATTCATCACATTCATCCTCTTCCTCAAGGACAAAGATCACCCAGTGATATTGGGCGTAGCTGGTTTTTTCCTTCTAGGAAAGTGTGTGCAATTGGGAGATGATATCGATTTGCTCTTCCTCAACCCAATTCAAGTCTGGCTGTAGAATGGGCATAGGCTCATCATCCCACATTTCATTGGTTACAGGAAGCCCCATTTTGAATTTACATTGGTCGATAAGGAATAGGACTCAGCAGTACCATCACCTTTCTCTATAAATAACTTATTTAATTATGCTAGTAGGTAATGATAACCTTTAAGCTATCAATACCATGCCACCACCTTAGCGAGCTTCTATTACACTTTCCATTTAAGAGGTCTAATTAATGCACCATTGGTTGAGGAGAGTTCCTTTAGATTAAGTCTGCATTTCATAACTCCCAAAAAGAAAACTACATGATACATTGTACAAGCAATTAAATGGGCTAGTGGTGTTCAAAAACCAGGGAGATTACCTAAAAAGTCATAGGATCATGAAAAATCCAAACCACAAAACTGCATGTTGTAGGTTCTAAGATTTTGAAAACTTCAAACACATTGATCACTTAGGCAAGGATGGGAGAAAGGAGGATTGGGTCATTAGATAATTTTATAACTTTTGAACCTCATGAATAGGTTATGAAATCAAAAGGTTGCACAAAAAATCCATTTTAATTTTAAGGTAGGGAAATTGCATGTTTTAAAATTTAGAGGGTAACATTGGCTTTGATTGGGGATGAGGACTATGAAGGACAAAGCAAGGAACCTAGAACTCAATGCATGGACTAGTGTGTAAATCCATTGGGTTATGGGGTCAAAAGAAAAGCAAGAGAAAGGGGTGCTGCTCATAGAAGGGTGGAGGGGAGTTGGGAACAAGCCAAAAACAAGCAAGCAAAAACAAGATGCAACAGGAAAGGAAACTACACTGCCAACACAACAAAACCCATACTGTGTACATGGTCATAAGACCCTACTCCCAGATAGCCCAGTATTCAAGCAAATCCATTAACGAGTTGAGAGAAATAACAACATGTGTGAAACAATGTTAGATAAATGAGGATCACACACAAAAATAACTACCAATTGGTGGAAATATTAATTAAACTAATGAGAGTGACTTCATATAAAAATCTTTTGTCAGTGACCTAGTGTCCAAAAAGTTAGCCTCCATTGTAGACCTCTTCAATTTGATAACTCATACTGATATTTCCTAGCACATGATTACCAACACTTATTTGAATGCCACCAGGTGTGGCCTGGTGATACACTTGGTCTAACCAGCCTAGAGAAAGTAAACCTCAAATTAGACAACCCACACACAAACCATCAAATGAAACCCTCCTTTTTGTGTTGGAGATATAAACAACTACATCATTTGAAAATCTTCAATTCTGAATTGCAACATACATTTTACTATATCCTTGAATACATTTCATTTTTCTAGAAGTAGATAGAGAATCATTTAAATTAGAAGACCAGTCATCAACCTCATGCAAAGTTGGAAGTGTACCAGACTGAGAATTTTCGACATTTCCAAGTGACTAAAAACTATTCCCAACTAGAACAATTCCTTCTTTCTTCATAAAATATGATCTAGAAACTTTTCCTTCACACAAAAATTCATCCTCACATGCATTGAGACTCTGACTATGATGATGAACAATATAAGATTCAACACATTCATTTATTTGATCATTTTCAACACCATCTCTCGATTTTGGTTTAAAATTTTTGGCATCGAAATCTTCAAAATGAAAAGATTCAAGAAATGTACCATTTCTAACCTCTTCTTGTAGTCTAACTTTTGTACCAACTTGCTCAAAAAATCTGAAAGTTTCATATTCGGCTTGCATATAATCAGAAGATAAGATATCGATAATTTCACCTTCATGTTGTGTACTTTCAAGTGGTTCCTCATCACTTTTAAAAGTGAATGATTGCATTTCTATTGAAAACCAGGATGCTGAAACAACTTCACTTGTACTACCCTCTTCATGGTTAACATCTTGGGAGAATTGTTCATTTTCTTTGTCATTTGATGGGCTTGTAGATTCCTCATGCTCGCAATGAAAACAATAGGCTTCAACTCTCTTATTCATATGAGGATTAATTTCTTCCTTACTTGCTCTGTTTCTACCAAAATGTTTTGGATAAAAAACAAAGAAATTACAATATTCAACATTAGGAGGTTGTGTGTATTGGAAATCTATAGGTTGAGAAATTTACTTTTGTAAGATGGGCCTCCTTATAATTTCATTACTCAAACTATTTATGGTCTGATTTTTTTTCCATAAACCACTTAAAATCATATCATCCTCAATTTTGACAGCTTCTTCTTGTGCAATTTTAATATCATTTATTTTACACCTATTTAAACAAAATTGAACATCTAGGTGCAAAGAAGAAATAAAAGTGTAAAGCTATAGTTGCTTATTTGGTTGAATGGAAGTAGGCATCTTTCTGAGTGATTTATTGAACCTATCCACAATGTCTCTAATTTTTTCACCCTCTTGCTTATGGATATTGAAAAATTAACCTAGCAAAGTAGCTTCATCAATAGGATCCTTATACCTTCCCAAGAACTTATCTTTTAATGAATTCCAGTCAATTATGCAATTATCTTCTAAATAACAAAACTAATTAGCAGTAGGCCCAATAAGGGATTCAATAAATAATCTAACAGAAACATCTTCTTCACTTACCCCCAAAATACCATAGGCAACCTTGAAGGCCAAAATGTGTTTTTTAGTATCTTGAGAGCCTTCTCCATTGAATTTTGGAAAACACTTTCTTGATCCTTCAGGAAATGGTGAGTATATAGGTAAAGAAAGAGGACCAAAATGACTCCCCCATGGTTGGGAGGAAGTCAATGCCATAATGCAAATCTATAAATTAAATCAGCATAGGTCTTCACTGGAATATAAATTTATTGAGTACATTTCATCAAACAAAGTCGCCAACCTTCGTCCTTAGGGAGGCACCTTTAAATTTTTGGGAAAAAGAAAACACCATTATTCAATTTTGAAATTTTCTCTAGTAGAGTCACCAAAAATCTGCTAGTTTAGATTTATGCCTTTTGAAACTAATTCTAAAAAAATGACTCACAAATGCTTGGAATGAAAGACAAATAAACTAACAGTTGAGTCAGATGTAAGGATTTTACACATCAACTCTCTGCTTATTTTGGAAGGTGCAACTACCTTCGTATGATTTGCAACAAATTGAAATGTGGGTATGCTTTTTACTAGAAAGAATAAAATGTAACTAACACCTATCCATAACCGTGAAATAGATGCAAAAGGCCAAACCCATGATTACATAAATTCAAGTGAATGACACAAACTTCATTTTCCCTACACCAACAAACTATATTCAGGGAAAATAAGAACAACATAATCTTTCAGGAGCAACTTAATCCAAATTAAAAGTTTTAGAATTAAATGCATGTACAGTCCATTATAACAGAAAGACATAAGATAAAATTCACAAATAAATATAGTTCATTGCTTATTTAAATGAAACATGAAAGGATTCAAAGATTCAAAAATATCTTCTTATTTCTCCATGCCAAAAATGAGTTCACATACTTCATATTTTTGTACAATAAAACTATATGAAAGATAACCTAACTACTAATGATTTTCCCCTCTCTCCAAAAAAAATCCCCCTATTTCTCAAAAGCTCACCTTTTTATAGAGTTTCCCAAGCCAAAAATATATCGTAACTGTTCATAATGGTCTTTAAAGTAACCATCTTCAAGAAAGTGACATTAAACGAAAACAATTATGTTATAACAAAATTGGGTTATTTCCACTAATTACAAAAGATTCCATGCAAAATGAGAAAATTAAACTGCCATAGGTGGTTGGGAATTCTACATATCCAGTCATATCTCCATTAAAAGGTTTCACAGTTTAGCACGTTCCTCCTCTTTCTCAAGGACAAAGATCACCTGGTGATATTAGGCATAGCTAGTCTTTTCATTCTAGGAAACTGTGTGCAATTGGGAGATGATATCAATTTTCTCTTCCTCAGGCTAATTCAAGTCTAGTTGCATAACATGCATAGGCTCATCATCCCACATTTCATTGGTTGTAGGAAGCCCCATTTTAAATTTCCCTTGGTCAATAAGGAACAAGACTCGAGAGTATCATCACCTTTCTCTATAAATAACTTATTTAATTACACTGGTAGGTAATGATAACCTTTAATCTGTCAATACCATGCCGCCACCTTAGTGAGCTTCCATTACACTTGCCATTTAAGAGGTCTAATTAATGCACCATTGGTTGAGGAGCGTGCCTTGAGATTAAGTCTGCATTTCATAACTCCCAAAAGACAACTACATGATATGCCATACAAGCAATTAAATGGGTTGGCGCCGTTAAAAAAACAAGGAGATTTCCTGAAAAGTCATGGGTTCACGAAAAATCCAAACCATAGAACTACATGTCGCAGGTTCTAATATTTCGAGAACTTTAGAAAAATCGATCACTCAGGAAAGGATGCTTGAGAAAGGAGTATCGGGTCATTGAATAATTTTGTAACTTTTAAACCTCAAAAATAGGTTATGAAATCACAAGGTTGCACGACAAAAGTTATAAAACTTGTGAGAACCATGACTACAAATGAGTTAAAGGCATGAAATGAAATCCATTTTAATTTTATGGTAGGGAAATTGCATGTTTTAAAATTTAGATGGTAAAAGTAGGCAAAAAATTTAAAGCATCACAATCAACTGCAACATCACTATAGTATGGATCATTTTCAATTTTGTATATCAATGCATCCATGACATTATGTTTGGAAGCATAGCAATCATGGTTTGTTCCCTGAATGTTAGTTCTTTGAACAATCACCACTTCAATATCATGTAGGTGATGTGGTAACAAAGTTACAATGGCCATGATGTCTTGAGGGAAGCTTATAGTATGGCCACTATATTTATATTGGCCTCCTCTTGCATGGGTCACTTGCAAAACTAGAGCAACTCTATCTATAATCATTTCTTAAACCCGAATCATTTTTGCAAGGACAAGAGGTTGTGGCCCTGCGTCCATCTTGTTCATTGAATTGAATAGGTGGATTCCCTTTTCAAAAGCACAATGCTAGCAAATGGAGTCCGATTTGGATACTCACACTTTCATGCCGACATAACTTTCCTTGCAAATACTATAAACTTTTAAATCAAACAAATCATCAATGCACCGGCATAAGGACTACATTGCAACACAAAAAGGATCTCCAAACATACTTTCAAAATGGTGATGGGATGATGACACAGATGTCAAGCCATGCCTGACAAGGTTGTACTGAGATCCATGGCCACCCATTATCAAGGCACCTTCATTGGGAAGGTTATGTGCAAGCTGCGAAGGGTCATGTGTTTCTAACAAGTTCAACAACAATTGCAGTGCAACCTCTTGATTAGGCAAGGCCAAGAAAGGACAAACTATAGCAGCTCTTTGCTCCAAGTATTTGGTGCAACAACTTGCACATATCTGGTCTCTATGCTGTACATAATAGAGTTGGATTCTTTGGTATTTTGCTGCCTTTTTTTGGTCTACATTTGATGTAGGACTGGAACTTGAATAGGGTTTAGGAGCCTACAACCATAATATGAGGAAAAAAATAAAGTGCTTGTAAACACCAACTCAAAGAACAATGATATAGCTCAAGAGATTCAGCCAACTCAAAAAATCACAATTGTTTAGTAGCATGATGGATGAAAAGAACCAGGAGAAGAAGTTCTAAACACAAGTGCATATGGGTGTGATGGATAGGAAGTAAGGAAAGAAAAAGTTGCAAAGATGTATATATACATGTATATCAACAATTTTAAATGTAGATGTATATGAATGTTGTTTGTAACTAATTTCACATACATACATTTCCAAATATAAAAAATGTTGGCCAAAGATTAAAAAATAGAGCATGTTGTCTCAATGTATAACCACTTCTATAAGCAGAAAAGCAACAGGATCAAGAACAAAAGTTGTTTTGATGTGATAGATATTGGAAAAAAGGGAAAAGAAAATAGATGTTCAGCCAACAAAAACTACAAAAAAGTGCATCTAACTTGAGAAACATATATTTTGGTATATATCTTATTTCGTAAGTATATATATATGCATTGAATGTCTTACATGCATAATAGGCAAGACTATATAAATGTTGACTACATCTAATTTCACATAGACAGATATATGTATATAGGGAAACCAAAATCAAACACACTAAAAGAAGGCTTGCTCTCAACCCTACCATATTGTGTCATGGAGCCTTGAGGGCTCTCAACAAACCCCTAAGCAAGAAGATAAAATTTCTAGCACTATAATTAATGTTGAGATCAATGTTTAATATTACACTTAATATACAACTTATCGTACATAAGAATGTTGTTTGCATCTAATCTCACAAACGTACGCATGTGCACATAGGAAATATAAATTGAAACACAACAAAAGAAGGTCTGCTCTCCACCCTACCATATTGGGTCATGGAGCCTCATGGGCTCTCACTAAACCCCCGAGCAAGAACATACATTCTCCACCACTCTGATTAATGGTGAAACTAATGTTTCTTATTACACTTAATATACAACATATCATTCTAAAAACTCCTTTTCGAGGCTCAAATAAATAATAACTAAAAAGGTGCATCTAACTTCAGATACCTATTTATCAATATAGATTTGAATTAATCATTATAAAAATTCCTTTTTGAGGCTCAAAGAAATAATAACTAAAAAGGTGCATCTAACTTCATATACCTATATATCAGTATAGATTTTTTTTTACAAGTACATATATAGGCATTGCATGAATTGGATACATATGTAGGAATCTTTTCACCAAACATGGGCCCATATCATAAGAAATAACCAAAAAACAAAAAACTGTAGACATGTACAACATGAAAACCAATCCAGCCATAACATTGAAAATGGTTTTGTTGAATGGAGAAACATACACCATTGTCATGTGCTTGTAGGGATAAACGATGTAATGCAACCAACAGACTATTTTTCCTCTCACAAGAACATGCCAACGGTGTGTGGTTGTCCTCCATAATCACATTAACCACAATATACAATGGTTATAAAAGAGAAAATCATAAATGGATATTTTTTTTTGTGGGAGACAAATATGTTTTCTCAAGTTTTAAATGGTCAAGGAAGATATATATATAAAGATGATGGAGGGTAACCACATTAATTCCTTTTTAATTACATTCATACTGATTGCTATTATTTTTTTTAGTTGATAGCACCCAGGTGCCAATGTTTCATTTGATAAAGGAGAATTATTTTGACCACTTTGTAATCAATGCTGAGATCAATGTTTAATATTACACTTAATATATAGCCTATCATACATATGAATATCGTTTGCATCCAATTTCACAAGCATATAGATTTGTGCATAGGAAATATAAAATTAAAGACAACAAAAATAAGGCCTACTCTCCACCCTACCATATTGGGTCATGGAGCCTCATAGGCTCTCACCAAACTCTTGAGAAAGAACATACATTATCCACCACTGTGTTCAATGGTTAGATCAATGTTTGATATTATAGTTAATGTACATCCTATCATTCTAAGAATTCCTCATGAAATATAAAATAAAACATAACAAAAGGAAGCCTGCTCTCCACTATGTTCAATGGTTAGATCAAAGTTTCATATTACACTTAATAAATGGCCTATAATTCTAAGTATTCCTTTTTGAGGCTCAAAGAAATAATAACTAAAAAGGTGCATCTAACTTCAGATAGATATATCAGTATAGATTTTTTTTTGCAACTACATATATATGCATTGCATGCGTTGGATGCATTAATGGTTTGATCAATCTTTCATATTATAGTTAATATATAGCCTATCATTCTAAGAATTCCTTTTTGAAGTTGAAAGAAATAAAAAGTTAAAAGGCGCATCTAACTTTAGGTACATATATATCGGTATAGATTTTACTTTGCAACTGCATATATCTGCATTGCATGCTCTAGTTGCATATGTAGATATATATTGCTTAGATATATAAACAAACAAAAAGTATGTGTAGAAATGTATGTATGTTAGATTAGATGCAGAAAATATACATATATAGATAGATGCAAACTTTTATATATATATACATATCTACATATAGGGAAAATAAAATGAAACACAACAAAAGAAGGCCTGCTCTCCACCCTACCATATTGGGTCATGAAGCCTCATAGGCTCTCACCAAACCCTCAAGAAAAAATATATATTATCCACCTTTTGGATCAATGGTGAGATCAATGTTTCATATTACACTTAATATACAGGCTATCATTCTAAAATTTAGCCAAGCAAGGACGAGCTATTGTGGGTCTTTGTTGCAAGTATTTGGGCCAACAATTTTCACAGAGTAGTCTCTATGCTATGAATAATAGAGTTGGGTTATTTGGCATTTTGATGGCTTTATTTTTCCACACTTGATGTAGGGCTGGAACTTGAACATGTTTGAAGATCCTGGAACCATAATATGATGAAGACAATAAAGTGCTTGAAAACACCAACTTAAAGAGCAACAATGTAGCTAAAGAGATTAAGCCAAGTCAAAAAGTCACAATTGTTTAGTATCATGATGGATGAAAAGAACCAAGAGGTCAAGTTCTAAACACATGTGCATATGGGTGTGATAGACATGAAGCAAGGAAAGAAAAACTTTCAAATATGTACATATATGAATGTTGTTTGTAGCTAATTTTAGATATATGCATGTCCACATATAAAAAAATTTTGTTGAAGGCTATAAAATAGAGCATCTTGCCTAAAAAAGTGCATCTAACTTTAGATACATATATATTAATATAGATTTTGTTTTGTAAGTATATATATATATATGTTGCATTCCTTGCATGCATAATAGGAAATACTATATATGAATGTTGGCTACATCTAATTTTACATATGTTTTCGATGTTTTAATTTTTTTACAAAAAAACTTGGAAATCCTAGGCCTAAGACAATTACTTCACACAAGAACATGTACAACATGTTTCAGTTTATAACAACAATTTGAATAAATGTACAATGTTTCTCTTGAACAGGAAAACTAAAACTATCAATTGAAACATATATACCCATTATTCTATCAAATGTTTCAGCAAATTTTGGATGAATGGACATAGGGGCAACCTAAACCAAGTAGCAATTAATTTTTGTGGGAAAGGAATGTACATTTGGACTATATATGAATGTTGGCTACATCTAATTTCACATAGAGACATATTTGCATACAGGAAAAATAAAATGAAACACACTAAAAGAAGGCTTTCTCTCCACCCTACCATATTGTGTCATGGAGCCTTGAGGGCTCTCAACAAACCCCTAAGCAAGAAGATAAATTGTCTAGCACTATAATAAATGTTGAGATCAATGTTTAGTGTTGCATCTAATTTCACATAGAAACATATCTGCACACTAGGAAAATAAAATGAAACACACTAAAAGAAGGCTTGCTTTCCACCCTACCATATTGCATCATGGAGCCTTGAGGGCTCTCAACAAACCCCCAAGAAAGAAGATAAATTGTCTAGCACTATAATGAATACTGAGATCAATGTCTAGCAATTTTTGGATGAATGGAAAGAGGAAAAAGTTGTACCAAGTAAAAATTTATTTTTGTGGGAAAGGAATGCACATTTGGACTATATATGAATGGTGGATACATCTAATTTAATATAGAAACATATCTACACATAGGGAAAATAAAATGAAACACACTAAAAGAAGGCTTGCTCTCCACCCTACCATATTGCATCATGGAGCCTTGAGGGATATCAACAAACTCCCAAGCAAGAAGATAAATTATCTAGTACGATAATCAATGTTGAGATCAATGTTTAATATTACACTTAATATACAACCTATCATACATATGAATGTTGTCTACATCAAATCTCACAAACATACACATGCGCACATAGGAAATATAAAATGAAACACAACAAAGCAAGGCCTTCTCTCCACCCTACCATATTGGGTCATGAAGCCTCATGGGCTCTCACCAAGCCCCCGACCAAGAACATACATTGTCCACCACTCTGATCAATGGTGAAACAAATGCTTCTTATTACACTTAATATACAACATATCATTCTAACAACTCCTTTTTGAGGCTAAAAGAAGTAATAACCAAAAAGGTACATATAACTTTAGAAATGTATGTATATGGAAATATATAGACACAAAAAGTATGGGTAGAAATGTATGTATGTGGAATTAGATGTAGACAATATACATAAGCAGCTCCTAATAAAAAAAGTGGATTAAATTTGTAATCCCAAAAGAATAAATATCCAAAAGAGTATATATGAATGTTGCCTGCATCTAATATCACATACATACATATTTTCACATAGAGAAAATAATATGAAAGTCACTGTGGTGGCTTAGAGCTCTCATAGTAGGTAAATCTAGAGAATGACACCCAATAATGGCTTATCAAAAATTGCACAAACTATTTTATTTCTTGAACATATTTTCTTAAGTTTTAAATGGAAAGTTTTATTTAAATGGAAAATGTTATTACAAGGATTTCCAAACCATTGCCACTATATGGAAAGGATACATCAATTAATGTTGAAGTGCCAAGCCCTACTAGCCAGTGTTCAATTTGATGAGGGTGCAGCCTGAGACTTAGAAAATAACACACAAACAAGAGAATAATTTTATTATTCAGAAATGGAGCTTCTTACATGTAGAGGATCTCAAATCCCCAAGTTCTACAACACATGCAAGTTATAGGAAGCTACAAAATCACCCTTTCGCAATATGCGAGTTTGTCCCCAAAAAGTTACCCAAAAATTAGAAACCCACCCATAAATAGAGCTCCTCTTTAGTTTGGAGCCAAAACAACATTCAAATTTGAGTTTAGGTGGTTTGGCACCAAAAAATTACAACTTGAAGTTCAAATTTCAAAAGAACATTTGCAATTGTATCTTCTAGAAAGTGCACCAACTTCCCAGGGACAACTTTTGATCCGAGACTCCAATTCACGAACCGTTTGAACCATTAGAAAGGTCTCAAAGTCAACAAAGCGCTTGAAATTGCTACACCAATTTCAACAAGTTTCGGGGCCAATCCGAGAACTCTAATTGCCTCAAATCTAACTCGAAAGATTTTCAGGTGCAAATCTGGGAAACTAAAACTACAATATCTTTCAACCTAGGAATAAAAAATAAAAACCGTAAATTGGGAATTTCATTATGACGAAAAGGGTATCCAAAAATATAAAAACATCTAAAAATTGAGAAACTTGAAATTTAACTATTTTTGGGTGATGCAAGATTGCCCTTACACCACTAGATGCTCCTGCATCAGACACCCAGGGTAATTTGAGAAGTGACCCCGTCACATCTTAGATGGTGGAGGAAAACCTAAATGGTCGACCTCTACCTTAGGAAACCAGGATGAATCTTCAATAGGCCTTCCTTTCCATTTCACCAGATATTCTTCATATTGCCTGTTCTTAGTACTCCTTCCCACATGTCTATCTAGGATTTCTTCAATTTCCTCCTTTTCTGAAGTAGGTGCTGGAATCCCACACTGTTCCATCATTGGTACTTCCTCTGCTCCACCTTCATGATACTCTGTCAAATCTGAAATGTTGAATATAGGGGAAATGTTGAATCCATCTGGCAGCTCTACCTCATATGCATTCCCTGAATCATGCCTCTTCAAAATTTTACAGCGACCAAACTTCTTCATCTTCAATTTGATATATGTTCCCACTGGAAACCTTTCTTTCTTCAAGTGGACCATCACTTCATCACCAATCTGAAACTCCTTATACCTCCTCTTCTGATCTGCCTTAGCCTTATACTGCATATTCAACTTGTTAATATATTCTCTTACCTTCTCATGTATATCCTTGATGTGTTATACAAAATCTTTAGCTTCAACACTTATTTTCTTCTCTTGGTCCATCTTCTTCAATTCTGGAGCTGTTCTAGGGCTACCTCCATACACAATCTGGAATGGTGATCTACCAGTGCTTCTACTGACAAAATTGTTGTAAGAAAATTCTTCCTGGGGTAAGATCAAGTCCCATCCCTTGGGTTTATCTCCTACCAAACATCTTAGTAGGTTACATAGACTCCTGTTGACAACCTCTGTCTACCCATCTGTTTGTGGATAGTGTGCATAACTGAACTTCAACTCTGTCTTTAGCTTCTTCCACAAGGTCCTCCAAAAGTACCCCACAAATTTGGTGTCACGATCTGAAACAATACTCTTTGGCAGACCATGTAGCCTCACCACCTCTTTGAAGAACAAGTCAACAATGTGGACTGCATCATGGGTGTTCTGACATGGAATGAAATGTGCCATCTTCGAAAACCTATCAACCACCACAAAGACTGAATCATTCCCTCATTGTGTACTTGGCAAACCAAGAACAAAGTCCATACTTATATCCTCCCATGGCCTCTCTGGTACAGGTAAGGGCTAATATAAGCCTATATTCTGACTCACTCCTTTAGCCATCTGACATACCCTGCAACTTTGTACAAATTTCTTCACATCCTGTGACAATTACGAACAATAATAATGCTCACTGATAATGGCAATGGTCTTATCCCAACCAAAATGTCCTGCCATTCCTCCACTATGCTTCTCTTTTATCAGGTTTTCCCTCATGGAACTCCTCAAGATACATAATTGACTTCCCTTAAATAGCATGTCATCCTGGATTATGAAATCCAGCCACCTTGTCCTGTCCACTGTAACAGGTTCCTTGCAAGCTTTCCAAGCTTCTGCAAAATTAGGATCTTCTGCATATAGTGTCTTGAGTTCATTGAACCCAACCACTTCAATCTACATCTTTGTCATCAATGTATGCCTCCTACTTAAGGCATCTGCAACCCTATTTGACTTCCCACTCCTATGTTTCCAAACAAAGGTATAACTTTGCAAAAACTCTACCCATTTCATATGCCTCTGATTTAATTTTCCCTGACTATTTAGGTACTGCAAGGCCTGATGATCAGTATATAGAACAAATTCCTTCGGCAACAAATAATGTCTCCATTTCTTTAATGCTTGAAATATTGCATAAAATTCCTGATCATATACAAAATACTTTCTCTTGGCATCATTTAACTTTTCACTGAAATAGGCAATGGGCTTAGAGTTTCTTGGCTCAACAGCCTCCAATGGCACAACCACTAGCATCACAATCCACCTGAAACACCTTGTTGAAATCTAGGAGGCTAGAACAGGTTGCTCTGTCACCTTCTGCTTCAACAGTTCAAAACTTTTTGCGCTCCTGTCTCCACTTGAATTCTTTTCTATCCCTCTCATTGTTTTAGTCAGGGGTCAACAAATACTACTGAAGTTTCTAATGAAATTTCTATAAAACTAGCCAAACCATGGAAAGATCTCACCTCGTAGTAGCTTCTTGGGGTAGGCCATTCCGTAATAGCCTTCACCTTCTCTGGGTCCATCTTGAGACCTTCTGCTGAACAACAAACCCCAAGTACACTAACTCCCTCTTCACAAAACTGCACTTCTTTAGATTAATCAACGGTTCTCTTCTCTTAACTTCTCAAAGGCTCTCTGAATATGCATTAGATATAAATCTAATGTCTTACTGAAAATAAAAATATCATCTAAATACACAATAACAAACTTCCCAAATTATTTTGTACCATTCATGAGCCGCATGAATGTGCTCGGTGATTGGTTAGCCCAAAAGGCATGACTAACCACTCATACGAGGCCCTCTTTGGTCTTGGCTGATCTTCCATTCATCTCCCTCCAAATTCGGATCGGTGATATCCACTCTTCAAATCAATCTTTTGTGAAGTATTGGCTCCACTCAAATAGTCCATCAATTCATCCATCCTGGCTTGAAATCTGTGTACTTGATAGTTATCTTATTTATGGCTCAAGAATCTGTACACATCCTCCATTCCCCATCCTTCTTTGGTGCTAGTACTGTAGGTACTGCACATGGACTCAAACTCTCCCATATCAAACCCTTTCTCAACAACTCCAAACTTATTTGTTCAACTCCTTATTTTTCTCTGGAGTCATTCTATGAGCTACCTTATTTGGGAAACTGGCTCCAAATCAAGTCAATTTGATGACTGATCTTCCTTATTGGGGTAAAACCCCTTAGGTACATTATCAGAAACAATATCTTGAAAATCATCCAACATCCCGAAACTTCTTCCGGAACCTTCTTGCTATCCCTCCTTACTCACTCGAAATCAATGCATAACACACATGCTCATGCTTCATACCTTCTAAAATTTTTCTTCCATCTACATAACAAATTCTAGCACTACTACATACCTTTTCTTCAGTCTCCTTCAAGGGTTTCAACTTGTGACGAACCCCATCCTTTGTCAAGGAATAAGTGTTTGCATGGCCATCATGTATAGGTCGCCTATCGAACTGCCATGGCCTCCCCAACAACATGTGACATGTATCCATGGGGATGATATCACAGAGTACCTCATCATGGTAGCTCCCAATCTTGAAATTTACTAGGCACTACTCATTGACCAAAACTTTGTGGTCTTTCTCAACCAGGCAATCCGATATGGATGGGGTCTTTCCCTCTTTAGCTTCAACTTTGTGACCATCTCTTCTGACACTAGATTATTGGTACTCCCACCATCAATAATGACATCACAACATTTTCCTTCACACTTGCACCTTGTGCGAAATAGATTCTTCCTCTATTACGGTTCCTTTTCTTTAGTCACCGGGCTCTCCTAATCACTAGGGCTTCTCCCCTTTTAGCATCATCTGAATGTTTAGATTGGGCCTCCTCATCTACATGTGCAACCCTTCCACGACCTTCTGGCCTTTTGTCTGCCCTTCCTTAGTGTTGTGGACATTCATAGGCTTGATGCCCTTCTTCACCGCATTGAAACACGTTCCTTTGAAACCACCTCTTCCAGATCCTTGTCCATATCTCCCTCATCCTCTACCTCTTTGATCACCACTGTTTTGATCATGAGGGCGGTAGAAGTTGTCATTCCTTTGGCTTTGGCTGGTACCCACATCTTCACATCATCATTTCAGCTTCCTGAAGGTCTTCCACTGCCCCTTCCACTTTGACTTCCTCGTCCTTTTTGCTTGCCATCAAATCTTTTGTTCAGTTTCTCTTCCACCTTCAAAGCAAACTGATACACATCCTCAATGGTGGTCATTCTGACTAGGCTTAACTCCTCCTGGATGCTCAATTGTAACCCATTAAGATATCAGGCTACCTTCTCCTTATTGGCCTCTGTGTGGCTCGTTCTGATGATTATCTTGTGAAATTCTTCAGTATATTCTTTCACAAATCTGCTTCCTTGCTTCAACCCTTACAATTTCTTCAATAGATCTAACTCGTAGTCCACTGGTATGAACCGTTTCTTTAGTTTCTTTACCATGCGATCCCATCTGGTGATATTTCCTTTTCCTCTTCAATCTCTTTCCAACTAGACCTCTTTCCACCAAATACTGGCATGGCCCTTCAGCTTAATTTTCGCAAACTTAACATAATTTGGGTCCTCCATTTCCTCATACTCAAAATATTCTTCTAGCTCGTTGATCCAGTCGATCAACTCTTCTGGGTTCAGACTTTCAGAATAACTAGGGACTTTTGCTCTAGGTCTTTTCCTGATCTTCAAAATGGCCCTTATTAGCCACATTTGGTCTTGATCAATTGCTTCTTCTTCCTCTTCTACATTTGAACCTTCTTCCTCTCCTTCATCCTCACTTTCCTCCCTCGGGTTTAATCCTCTTCTCAACTGCTCTTGTAATGCGTCAATCTGTCTCTGGAGGGCTACCAGTGCATCTCTTCCACTAGCATTTCTACCACTTCAACCACCTCTAGCACCACCATGCCTACCAGACATCACTCTTGGAGGCATATTTCTTGACCTCGACCCACAACCATGGTCCTAGTGCGAACTGCCTCACGGTCGGCGATCTGTCCACATGCTCAAGAAAACCTCGCTCTGATACCACTTGATGAGGGTGCAGCCCGAGACTTAGAAAATAACCCACAAACAAGAGAATAATTTTATTATTCAGAAATGGAGCTTCTTACATGCAGAGGATCTCAAATCCCCAAGTTCTACAACACATGCAAGTTATAGGAAGCTACAGAATCACCCTTTTGCAATATGCGAGTTTGTCCCCAAAAAGTTACCCAAAAATTAGAAACACGCCCATAAATAGAGTTCCTCTTTAGTTTGGATCCAAAACAACATTCAAATTTGAGTTTAGGCTGTTTGACGCTGAAATATTACAACTTGAAGTTCAAATTTCAAAAGAAAATTTGCAATTGTATCTTCTAGAAAGTGCACCAACTTCCCGGGGCCATAACTTTTGATTCGGGACTCCGATTCGCGAACCGTTTGAATCGTTGGAAAAGTCTCAAAGTCAACAACACACTCAAAATTGCTATGCCAATTTCAAAAAGTTTTTGGGCTGATCCGGGAACTCTAAGTGCCTCAAATCTAACTCGGAAGATTTTTAGGTGCAAATCTGGGAAACTAAAACTACAATATCTTTCAACCCAGGAATAGAAAACAAAAACCATAAATTGAGAATTTCATTATGACGAAAAGGGTATGCAAAAATGTAAAAATATCTAAAAACTAAGAAACTTGAAATTTAACTATTTTTGGGTGTTGCAAGATTGCCCTTACACCACTAGATGCTCCTGCATCACAATTTTGCTAGCCTTCTCTATCAATGTACCAAACACATTTTTTTTTTCATTTACTTAATTTTAAACTTACCACCCTTTTTATGACTGACCGGGAGCTGCACGCTGATAGTTTGGGAAACCAGGAAGGCTAACGAAATTCGTGGCCAAAGTGTTCCCACAATAATCCTATTGGCTTAATCATTTTTTTTTGTCTATGTGGAGATATCTATGTATGTGAAATTAGATGTAGAAAACATTCATATATACAAATAATATTCATATCTAGCATGCCACCCATATATATATTTTTTTGCATGGGTTTGTTACTGTGAATTCTTCTACTTTGTGGTTTTTTTCCTATTTGATAGACAATATTCATATCTGACATGCAACCCATTTTATTTTTTCTTTTGCATGGGTTTGTTACTGTGAATTCTTTTGTTTTGTGGCCTTTTTCATCTAGATCACTGTTAAAACCAATTTTGTTTTATTTATGGTTTCCATGTTGTGGTGATGGTTGTAACGTGTTGATGGTGTTTTTTGCACAACTCAGACAAGATACAAATATCCTATCTCTCTTGAAAGGTTAATTTCTACTAGCAAGCCTCAAGAAACAACCTCAAGGTCTCTAATGTTAGGTCATGACAATGCATAAAACAACTTAGTGATAAATGTGAAAATGCTAGTAATCACAAGGGGCCTTACAAATGAACAATGCTAGAAGTATACTTTCATCAAATGTAACAATATGGTGATGATTTCAATCCTAAAACTAACTAGATATAAAAAAAGAACAAAAGAGAAGGGTTGAGAAGGATTCTATTCTAACTCCTAAGATCAATCACAATAATGATGAATATTGTGAATGAACAAATCTTCAATAAAACCAATCTCTGCTTGATCAAGGACAAGCCCACAACTCTGCAGAAATGGTGCAATCTTCTAAGGAAACTAAAGATTTTTAGACTATGAATATTCATCCACATATCCAATAATTGGTGCAATGTGAATAAGCATTCCCAGTTGAACTTAGCATAAAATAAGGACTAGACTAACTTTACACAACAAATTACAATCAACAAATTGCTAAAAGTATGGACCGAAGATTGATCAACATTATTAACATTTCACCATCATTGCAAAGGAACTAAAATCTAGCATCTAACATTTGAGAATCAAGAACAAGAAACCATGAACTGTTAAAGCATAACACAAAGCTCACATGCTAAAAATACAATTCAAGAATTTCCTTTTCAGGAACATTTTAAAATTAAAAAAAATCCATTTTGGAAAAAAAATTTATTTCAGAAAAAATCCATTTTGGGAAAAAATTCATTTTTCAAAAAAAATCCATTTTTGGAAAATTTCAGGATTTCCATGGCCAGGCAGAAATAACACAACCTTCTCAATTACATGCATTTTAGGGAAAATGATAGGGTGACAAAAATTTCAGGGATTTCCATGGGTGAGGGAATTCCACAGGGTCCATGAAATCCCCAAAGTGCAACAATAACCTTAGGAAATTCAAGAGGTTGATGAAAATCCGAGATTTCTGCATAGGGAAAATCCCAGAATTAGGTGATTTCCATCAGGGATGAAAATCCCCCATTTCTGAGCAGGGTCAAAATCCTCTAAATCTCATAACTTTTTTTCTAGAAGGAACTTTCAAAAAATTCAAAAAGCAACCCTACCTAATTTTTCATCCTCTATCCATGGGTGCAGAAAAGATTTACATGTGATGCTGAAAATTTTCATTTTTTGAAATTTTTGGGATTTCCAACCCTTTGTGGAAATTAGAAATTAGGGGATTTTTGTGGGATTTCCATTAGGGACGGAAATCCCCCATTTCTGAGCAAGGTCAAAATCCCCTAAACCTAATAACTTTTTTCTAGAAGGAATTTTCAAAATATTCAAAAAGCAACCCTGCCTAATTTTTCATCCTCTATCCAAGGGTGCAAAAAAGATTTACATATGATGTTGAAAATTCACTTCAAAATCCCCATTTTCAAATTCCAAGATAGGTGAATTTCCCCTATAGCCTCAAAATATTGCCTTCATCAAATTCAATCTTGAATTAATCCCAAAATAACCTCCCAAGAAGAGCAAAAATGGAAAAATTGACCAAGCCAAGACGTAGAGATGCAAAAGAAAAAAGAGGGTCCCCACCTCCAGTGGGGCATGTGTGCGAAAACTGCACAACACAATGCAATAAAATAGTTTATGTTATTTTCCATAACACATCATTTGGCTAGCTATTTTGCAAGAACATAAACTATTTTTGAAATCCTCTACAAAGATTTTTCCAAATGTGTTCAATGGTTAGATGAATGTTTCATATTACACTTAATATATAGGCTATCATTCTAAGAAATCCTTTTTGATGCTCAAAGAAGTAATAACCAAAAAGGTGCATCTAACCTTAGATACATATATATCGGTCTATATGTATATTGTCTACATCTAATTCCACATACATACATTTTTACACATACTTTTTGTGTGTATATATATTTGAGCAAAAAAATTCTTACATATGCATCCAATGCATGCAATACATATATATGTAGTTGCAAAACAAAATCTATACCAATATATATCTATCTAAAGTTAGATGTAGCTTTCCATGTAGCAACGATGGTTGCAAGGAAATAAAATAGTTTAGGTTATATAGTTTATGATATTTTCTATAAAGCATTGTTGATTGTTGTTCTTTGGCTTTAGCTATATTGTTTCATTTATGGCATCCATATAGTGGCGATGGTTGGAAAGTGATTAAATAGTTTATGTTGTTTTTGA
The DNA here is from genome assembly GCA_007258455.2 of Sequoia sempervirens. NCBI lineage: Eukaryota > Viridiplantae > Streptophyta > Pinopsida > Cupressales > Cupressaceae > Sequoia > Sequoia sempervirens. Next base: position 16,510,286 of record VDFB02373365.1, on the reverse strand, counting down.
TAAGGCACTATTAGGAATGGTTGCATGAAATTCTTAGAATGATAGGATGTATATTAATTGTAATATGAAATATTGATCTAACCATTGAACACAATGGTGGATAATGCATGTTCTTGCTCAAGAGTTTGGTGAGAGGTTTAGACAAATAATATCTATCCTTCCAAAAGAATAAGCATAGGAAGGAGTTGATACCCACACATTGTTGATTGTTTTTCAATAGCTTCAAAAATATTATTTCATTTATGATTTCCATGTAGTGGTGATGGTTGCAAAGCAATAAAATAGTCTACATATATGCTTATAAAGAAAAATTTATATAGATATATATGCATATAAAGTTATATGTAGAAAAAACACATATATATCCATAGGTGGACTTGTTAATACAAAAATCACCATGGCAGAGGAAATAAATGTCACTTGGCACATCCTAGCATGAAAACATTTTTTCATGTATGGTTTCCATATAGCACCAACAGTCACAACAATATTTAGCATTCTAAACTTACCAAAGCAATTGAACATTTTATGTCATTTTCAGTAAGGCATTGTTGACTCTTGTTTTGTAGCTTGAGCTGCTATCAACACTATGGGCCACCACTATGACAAGGGTTTTTACAAACAACATACATAGATATCCACACCTAAACTTGTCAATACATGTGAGAGCATATATAGATAAGTTTAAATGTAGATATATATGTATGTTTCCTGAGCACAGGAAATAAACATCACTTGGCACAAGCTGACATGGTGACATTGTTTCATGTATTGGTTCCATATATTGGTGATGGTTGCAATAATATCTATCATTTAAAGCTTACCAAGGAAATTAGGCAGTTTATGTTATTTTCAATAATGCATTCTTCATTGTTATTCTGTAGCTTCAGCTGCACAACATACATAGGTATCCACACCTATACTTGTCAATACATGTGAGAACATATATATGTAAGTCAAAATGTAGTTACATGTATCAACAAGTATAAATTTAGATATATATGTATGTTGTGGCATCTTAGTTTAGATACATATATATTTGCATAATTGTTTTTTTTGTATGTGTATATTGATACAATAGACCATTTCCTCCTTTGTCAAGCGTTTGTTTTATTGCTCTGAGCAACATCAATTTTGCTAAGCAAGTTCAACTCTAGGTATTTTATATTGTAACCATTTTGACTATTTTCATTGTTTTGAGAATTCCTATGGAATGCCAATATTATTACATGTATGGTTTGCATGTAGTGGTGATGGTTGCAATAACACCTACTATCTAAAACTTAGCAAAGCAATAAATTATTTTATGTTATTTTCAATTAGGCATTGTTGACCGTTATTCTATAGCATCAGTTGCTATCAAGACTGTGAGCAACCACTGTGGAAAGGATTTTTGCACATAATACACATAGATATACACACCCAAACTTGTTAATACATGTAAGCATGCACACACACACACACATATATAAGTGTAAATGTAGATATATATCTATGCTGGGTGCATCTAATTTCATATACACACATATGTGTAGACACTTTTTTTGTGTATAGATATATGCAAGCAAGAGATATCTAAGGATGCATGGAAGACATGGAGTGCATTTATATACATTTACTAAAAAAAATATCGATGGATATGTGCATATGAAGTTAGATGCATAGAACATACATATTTACCCATACATAAACTTGTTAATACATGCTAGTACATATATATACCTACATGTATTTATAAATATAGCAACATAGAGAAATAGATACATATATGCATACAAGAACACATATAAACATTTTCTAAGTGATATATATATATATATATATATACATGTAGGAACAAGTTTAAATGTAGACATATATGTATGTTGTGTGTAGCTTACTTTGGATATAATTATATTTGCAATTTTTTTTTTCCATATTTGTATATCCAAGAAATAGATATCTAGATATGTGCACATATATATTTTTTGGTACAGATGTATATGCATGTCATAGATGGCTTAAATGATCAACAATACTTGTGAAGATAACTACACAATATTATGGTTTGCATGTAGTGGTAATGGTTTCAATAACACCTACCATGTAAAACTTAGCAAATCAATTAAGCAATTTACATTATTTTCAATTAGGCATTGTTGATTGTTGTTCTATAGCATCAGCTGCTATGAGGACTGCGAGAAACCACAGTGGGAAGGTTTATTGCACATAACACACATAGATATCCACACCCAAACTTGTAAATACATGTAAGCACATACATATATACATATAAGCACAGAGAAATAGATACATATTTGAATACAAGCACACATACATTAAAAGGTATAAAACAAACATACAACTATTTCTATGTGATATGTGTGTGTGTATTTATGTTTATACTTTCATGTAGGAACAATTTTAAATATAAAGATATATTTATGTTGTGTGTGAATTACTTTAGATATACATATATTTGCAGATTTTTTTTCATGTATGTGTATATCTGAGCAATAGGCATCTAGATATGTGCACATATTTTTTTTTTGTATAGATGTATATGCATGCTACAGATGGCTTAAATGATCAATGATACTTTTCAAGATAACTATACAATATACAGATTATTAATACTCATAATGATACAAGAAACAATACATTATGTTAGGCTAGATTTTAATAACCTGGACTCAAGAAAAAACACAAAAGTATTGCACAATCGGTAGAGAAAAATCATCATTGAACATTATATAGGAAATATGGTTACAAGAATGAACTTATGTAACTATAATAAAATCAAAGGCAACCATATGTGACATGGTTTCATAAATGGAGAGCTAGCACCAATATATTCAACATTCAGCCACCATAAGAAGATGAAAATCACACACATAAGATTGAAATAAGTATGGGTTGAAGGGAACACACATTATAGCCAAGAAACATATGATATCCAAATGAAATATGACTCTATGAATGTACATGAAAAAGTAGGATACAAACATTCAAGCAACATCAAAAGATTATAAAGCACATTTATGAGATGACCGACAACATTCAAAAGAATACAAAAAAATGGTGTAAATACTCATAAATGTGATAGAGATAGTAGATGTATATGCATGCAACAGATTGCTTAAATGATCAACAATACTTGTGAAGATAACTATACAATATATAGATTATCAATGCTCATAATGATACAATAAACAATATACACACATTTGTATCAACATGTTGTATGAACTCACAAAATTCAATTGCATGCATATATGGTTATGTATATTCATATGTAGATGTATATATGCATACAACCATGTCCACAAGTATACATAAGAACAACTATAAATACTGATACATGCTTTGAATAGGATTACATAATTTTATAACCAAACAACATGAAACAAAATGAGGAGCATACACTAAAAAGGGAACAACACTATAAGTGACATAAATGATACAAAACAAATGAAGTGTAACTATTTTTGTTAAACATTATGAATTATAGTGTTGTCTCAATTAATAACTAGTTCTACAAGCAACAAAGAAACATCAATAGAAAGCAAAGGTGTTCTGGTGTGATGAGATGCCAAAAAAGGGAAAATAAAATAGATGTCTAGCAAACCCAAGTTGCAAAAAGTTTAGCTATTGATTATCTTTGTAGAGAACTGCCTAATAGAGCATATTGCAAACAAGTTTGAGAGAAACAACTTGCACTCATCTTCAAAGTTAATTCTTGAAAATTTAACTATTGTTGTTTTAAGCTTTGTTTCTAAATTATAGGTTTGTGTTTTAATAAGAACTATAGATGACAACATTGATAAAAAAATGAGTAGTCATTGCAACATAAGACCCATACTGCAACATATAAGGCGCTTTTGCTGACATTTGTGATAAGCTTGTTGTAGCCTCATCAAAAGTAGCAACCCAAATCTCACTTGTGTGGTCTTCCATCTTTAGCTACAACAAATATCAGACTCACAATCAGGCATAGTTGTTGATGTAGGAGCATCTAGTGGTGTAAGGGAAATCTTGTATCACCCAAAAAAATGTTTTCCCTTTATGTTTCCTTTTGTTAGTTTTTTGTAATTGTTTTTGTATTTTTGGATACCCTTTTCATCGAATAAGAGTTCCCAACTTTTAGAATTGCATCTCCTTTTTCTCCTCAATTTATATTTTTAACAGTTTTGAATTTGAAGGCATGAGGAGGAAGAAATTTATGGGAAGCTTGAAGACATAAAAATAAGCACTTTGGCGAAAGAATCAAGTCAAGATCATTCTCGGTTTGAAAGTTATTCAAGTTTCAGTTTCTGCTTCTTGCCCTAAAAAATATTTTGAGTCCAGTTTGAGGCACTAAATGATCTTGTATGGGCCCAAAAATCATTGGAACTAGTAGAGCTTATTCTTAACACATTATTCACTTTGATACCTTTCCAACGGTACAAACAGTTCGTCAAATGGAGTCCTAGATCAAAAGTTATGGCTCCTAGAAGTTGGTGCATTTTTAAAAATGTGCTAATTTTTTAATGCAGTTTTAAAATTTGAATTTCAACTTGTAATTTTTGGTGCCAAGCCACTAAAACTCATATTTCGAATGTGTTTTTTCTCCAAAACAAAAAGGGGAGTTATTTATGCTAGTTTCTAATTTTTGGGGTATCTTTTTGGGGAAAGATCACATACTACAAAAAGGGAAACTTCTATAGTTTTTGTAACTTGCATGCATTGCAGAACTCGAGGATTTGAGATCCTCTACATGTAAGCTTTTCATATTCTAAATAATAATAATAAATCTAGTTTTATGTATGATTTTATGTGTCTTAGGTTAGCACCCTTGTCAGTTGTCTAGCATTTAGAGCAGTACCACATATTTTTGGTAGAATCTTCACACTTTTTCTTGCATTGTCTACTATTGGCCTGTAAGGGGTACACAATGTAATAAAATGCATTAGTTTTAATATATATCATTGTTTCCTTGATAGTAGCCTGTAAATTTTCTAGCAAGGAAAATAATGGTCTAGGATATATCCAATAGTGACTATGCCATTGGCCAAAGCAACCTTTCAAGGCACTGGTTGTGAGGGTTCAATGGCAAGGGGCTCAACATGTCCTTGTTGCATCAAGGCCTATGATTTTGAGATGCTAGGATTTATGTATAGAGTAGTCCTTGTGGATGTATTTACAGTAGATCCATTGAAATATCCAACACAACCATTTCTAACATCAAGTATGACAATAAAACTAGGAGTGCACAACCTTTCTAGCTCATCACCTTTTGTGTCCCAATTTGGACCCCACAAATTAACATCAATGTAAGAGGATGAAAAATCATTAATTTTCACAATTCTTGAATTGTTTTAGTTTAATCCTGTATTTAAATAATTGATACCTTTCCTACATGCACCACAACCCCAATAATATCAATCAAAATGTTATTGTTGCAATTTGCAATTTCATTTATTGGGCTGAATTTAAATTCTTTGTTTGGCACAAAGGTCTCATCATCACAACACTTTAATATCAAGTTTTGATCTAAAATAATCTCCATGTGGCTATTCAATTTATTAAATTTCTTATCTGCCTATTTGACTAAGCCTTTTGACACAAAATAAGTGTGTCCCACCTAAACCCTATCATAATGCAATTTTGTTGTGTCATTAAAACAAGTGATTTGTATTTATGTTCCCTCACTGCCAATAATGTTAAAGCTGAATACTTGGCCCTCATGTCCTTGTTTATTGTAATGGTACATATCCATTTTAGTTGTCACTTGACCTTTTATTTTCCATCTATTTTGGTAAATAATCAAGCCTTTAACAAGACTGATATTTGCAAGAGCACTATGTTCTATTGGGGATGTATGAATCCCAAATTTTGGGGTTCATTTGGATGGGGAAGGTGACTCTGGGGAAATTATTTGTTCTTCTTTATCTTGAAATAGATATCTAGGTGTTCCAATCAACTCACAATTTGACATTTTGACATCTAAGGATAATAAAAAAATCACCCTAGAACTAGACCAAGATCAAATATTAAAAATGGAGGACCCACAAATGGGAAAGCATACAACAACAAGACCAAGTAGTGCAAAAATATAGCCAACCTTGATTCCCGTAGGTTCCTACATAGATAGTTTGTCAAGTACAAGATGGAACCTATTTTCAACGTCCCTACAAATAAAGGATCATTTTATCTTGTAGGAAAAGTGCCTATCTACATGTGGGCTCCATTAGAGAGGAAAACTTTGTAATGGTTGATCGGGCTTTGATCACCACCTATTTTTTGAAAAGACATTAGCTAAAGAATTAGGGATGGAATGACATCCCCAACATTAATAGATCAAATTACATGCCCTGACAAGGCTGGCCGCACATTTTAATCCTACAAGGAAAATTTTATTAGCTAAACCAAAGCAATGAGATGTTGAAGACTACACGACAACACTCTAGAAGCAAAAGGTGGGGAAAGAGGCAACACAAAAAAAATCAATTATTGGGATCCAAAATGTGGATATATAAATAATTATACATGGTTACAAGGTCACAAGCCCCCAAGAAAGAAGATAAATTGTCTAGCACTATAATCAATGTTGAGATTAGTGTTTAATGTTGGCTGCATCTAATTTCACATAGAAACATATCTGGACATAGGGAAAATAAAATTGAAACACTAAAAGAAGTATTTCTCTCCACCCTACCATATTGCGTCATGGAGCCTCAAGGGCTCTCAACAAACCCTTGAGCAAGAAGATATATTGTCTAGCACTATAACCAATGTTGAGATCAATGTCTAGCAATTTTTGGATGAAAAAATATAGAGGTCAAATGTAAATTGGTTAGACCATATATTACAAGGAATGTTAATTCAAATGAAGCATATTCACAATTCTCAACAACAAAAAGGAAACAAGAAGCAGACTTATGAGACTGGTGTTCAAGGGTTGGTCAACAGGTTGGGGAGAACCAGAGTCCATCGACATTGTTGGGGATACCTTTTTTAAAGCTAATTGTTGTAATGTTAGCAACTGATTGTAGGCTCTATGCAACAACAACATGAGGACCCAATGTTCAATTAAAGTGATGAAGGCTAAAAAAGGTATCAATATTTCATACAACACTTAATATACAACTTATCATTTCAATAATGGCCTATTGAGGCTCAATTAAATTACAACTATTTTCCCAAAAGAATAAACATAGGGAAGGGTATGTATGAATGTTGTTTGCATCTGGTTATTGCTTCTTATATGTGCCCATGTTTGCTGAACACATTCGTACACATGCATCCAAGTCATGCAATGCCTATATATATACTTGCAAAAAAAATTCTATACTAATATATATGCATCTAACATGAGGACCCAATATTCAATTAAAGCGATGAAGGATAAAAAATGCATCAATGTTTCATACAACACTTAATATATAACTTATCATTTCAAGAATGACCTATTGAGGCTCAATTAAATTACAACTATTTTCCAAAAAGAATAAACATAGGGAGGAGTATGTATAAATGTTGTTTGCATCTGGTTATTGCTTCTTATATGCGCCCACATTTGTTGAACACATTCCTACACATGTATCCAAGTCATGCAATGCCTATATGTGTACTTGCAAAAAAATTCTATACCAATATATGTGTATCTAAAGTTAGATGCACCTTTTTAGTTATTATTTATTTGAGCCTCAAAAAGGAATTGTTAGAATGATAAAACAAAAATATATGAATGTTTTCTGCATCTAATTTCACATACATAAATATATGTTGTCTTTTATTTTATTCTCCCTACATACATATATCTATGTATGTACTAGAAATAGAATAATTCACGGTAGCAAACCCATGCAAAATAAAAATAAAAAATGAATTGCATGATTGATATGAATATTGTCTATCATAGAGGAATAAAACCACAAAACAAAATAATTTATAGTAACAAACACATGCAAAAAAAAAAACAAAATGGGCTACATTCTGGATATGAATATTGTTTGTATATATGAATGTTTTATGCATCAAATTTCACATACATAGATATTTGCACACACAAAAAATAAAATGAAAGACAATAAACAAGGGATTTCTCTTGACCCTGTGTGGGAACACTTTGGCTGAAAATTTCATCAACCTTGTCGATTTGTAAAAATTCTGATGTGCGGCTCTCAGTCAGTCAAGAAAAAGGTGGAAAGTTTAAATGAAATAAATGAAATTAAATGAAAAATAAATGCATTTGGCACATTTATAGAGAATTCCAATGAGATTGAACACCAGTTGGTAAGGCTTAGCATGTCAACATTAATTGATGTATGGTTTTCGTATAGTGGCAATGGTTGTAATAACACCTGCCATTTAAAACTTGAGAAAACACAGCTAAGCAATAAAACAGTTTGCACAATTTTTGGCAAGGCATTGTTGGGTGTCTTTCTATGGCTTTACTTACTATGAGAGCTCTAAACCATGATTGTGACCAAGGTTTTCATTCATGAGCCCTTGTGAAGGTGCAAATTCGATGAGTGGCAGATGTCTTGTGAGAGTGCAAGGTTTTTTTATTTGCATGGGTTTGTTACTATGAATTCTTCTATTTTGTGTTTTTTTTCATCTCTAATATTTTTCTTTTCTCTTCATTGTGGTTCATGAAATGAGGAAGCTAAAAGAAAGTAAGCAAGAAGAAGGCTAACAACAGTTGATGCTACAAAACAAGATTCAATTTGCTAAGTTTTAAATGGTAGGTGTTATTGCAACCATTGCCACTACATGGGAACAATAATATTGTATAGTTATCTTCACAAGTACCATTGATCATTTAAGCCATATGTAGCATGCAACTACATCTATATAAAAAACATATATTTGCACATATCTAGATATCTATTGCTTGGATATATACATATAAGAAAAAAAAATTGTACATATAATTATATCTAAAGTAAGTGGGAAGAGGTGCATTTGGAAAACACCCTTTGTAGAGGATTTAAAAAATAGTTGGTTTTTTTCCTATCTGGCATTTTTTCCTGTATTGGACAAAGAAGCTAGCTAAAAGAAAGCAAGCAGGAAGAGGCACATTTGGAACACCCTTTGTAGAGGATTTTGATGGACAAAAAGCATCTTTTGTTGTCTTTCATTTTATTTTCCCTACATGTAGATAACTATGTATGTGAAATTAGATGCATACAACATTCATATATACATACAATATTGATATCCAACATGCAACTCCCATTCGGTAAAGCTAATATGGTTGGGTGGAGAGAAAGTCTTGTTTTATTGTCTTTCAATTTATTTTTCCTATGTGTAGATATGTATGTATGTGAAATTAGATGTAGATACCATTCATATGAAGCTCCCAATCAAAAAAGTTGTTATTCAATACATGGCAAGGTGACAAGACAAAAAAAGAGGCGACAAAGCCAAAAAATATAAAGCATTTGGCATGACAATAGAGAAAGCCTAGGATATTCAAAGTCAGTTGGTAGGGATTGGAATGGAAAAATTATTCCATGCATGGTTTATGTGTAGTGATGGGGGCTGCTATTTGAGCCTCAAAAATGAATTCTTAGAATGATAGACTATATATTTAATGTAATAGGAAACACCGATCTCACCATAAGTAGGTAGAACATGGAAGAGGGAGAACATCAAAGACTATAGAAGTTGAAGCTAGACAAAAACAACCAAATATACCTCACCAAAAACAACATAAACTATTTTATTGGGTCGTAACCACCGACAATACATGAAAACCATAAATGGAGTAATATTACTAAAGCTAGAAAACATTTGAGAATGGCCTATGGAAGATAACATAAATTGCAACTATTTCATTGCTTTGCAACCATCACCAACACACGAAAACCATAAATGAACTATAGGGAAACCATACATGGAATAATATTGGCATGCCATAGGAATTCTCAAAACAACAAGCGAAGCTAAATAGGGGAACCCTAGTCATAGGGGAGGCTCACAGTGCTGATAGCATCCAAAGTTACACAACAACAATCAACAATTCCATATTAGAAATAACATAAACTGTTTAATTCCTTTGCAACCATTTTTTTTAATTAATAAAAGTGGTAAAAACTTTATTGAATCAGAAAAGCATTACAAAGAAGCAAAAAACCCACCAAGGGCACCAACAAAACCAAGAATTAAGTCACACCCAAGAAGCACCTCATATCCTCTGTAATCCAATCTTCAAGAACAAGGGCCAAATCACTAGGTAGGTTTCCCCAATCATCATAATTTCAAGTCCCTAACTACTCTGATGCCCACCTAGCCAAGCCATTAGCCACCTTATTCCACACTCGAGGAATATGACAAAAGACAATAGACTCCAAAGTGGAGCATAGAGAAACAATTTGCTTGATCACCGCCTCCAACTACCAATTCACATCCTCCAAATGTCTCTTTTCAACATATCAATAATAACTTGAGACTCAGATTCACAAACAATCCACCTCCAACTGAGGGCATAGGCCCATTCAACTGCCAAAAGAATAGCAACAACCTCCATGAGGTTATTAGTTTGTTGACCTTTATAAATATAAAATAAAAAAACAACTCCAAAACTATCTCTGCCAATACCAGCAACTCCAACATGCCCTAGATTTCCATAGGAAGAACCATCAGTATTAATTTTCAACTCCCCCAAAACAAGAGGAAACTAGTGACCAACATGGTCAACCCTCTCCTGCCTACCTCCACTATGACTAGGTCTCAAAATTTTCATCCCTTGGATTGGAAGGCCCAAAGCACTAACCACTCCAAGATCACTTGGATCAACAGGAATAGACAAATCACACTAGTAGTCAATGTCTCTTGTAGCCCCCCTAGAATTATCATCCAAAGTTGACCAACAAGCAACTTCTTATCCAAAAGAATTATGAAATTGCACTCCAACCAAATATTCCTTAATATTAAACCAGGTCCAATGATTCAAGCTATAAGAAGAAAAGAAGTCTTAATAGGGGGAGGCCCTTGACTCCTCCAAAAATCCTCCAAAGAAGAACCATGCCTACATGGCTGGTGCCAAAGATTCCACCAACAGTGCCAAATATCCTTTATAAAGGAACACTGAAAGAAGAGTTGAGGAATACACTCTTTATGCCCAAAACACATAACACACATAGAGGGGCCCTGAAATACATGCTTACAAAGATTCTTCCAAGTAAGACACTTTCCTTGCACCAATAATTGGGTGAAGAAATTACACTTAGGCTAGGAAAACTTGTTCCAAACTTGTTTCAACCATGAGACCTTTGAACTCCCAAACAACTACTTATCCAAAACTTGATAACCTAAAGTAATAGAAAATTTACCTTTTGGGTTAGGCCCCCAAGCCAACACATCTCTCTCAGGAAGAGAATTGCAAGCATGCTCTGACAACATCAAGGCAAGCTCCTGATGATCCTCAGCTGCCCCACTAGGTAGCCACACCTATGGATCCTTCCACTTGACCACATTAACTTGTCCTAAAGCCTGATGAGTTTTGAAATCAGCCACATGGCACCAACCAACATCCATAAAATGCTAACACAAATTCTATAGATGAGGATGAGAAGAAAAGATGGGAGGATGTCCATCCCAAGAATCAGACTGTAAAAGAGCATCCTAACCACCATTTCAAATCCAAAACAACCTCTGCTTAACCAGATTTCCCCCCCTTTTAAGGGTACCCCAAATCATAGAGCCCTTCCCCTCCAAGCTGAAGCAGGCAACCTCAACACTCTCAACCACACCTAGATACTTTGAAGTAAGGATTTTAGCACACAAATAATGCTACTGTGAACACAATCACCAATACAATTTAGTTGCTAAATCTTTCCCATTCAAATTAGTTAAACATAATCCCATCCCACCTTCCTACTTCATCTTGTATATGACATCCCACTTAACCAAGCTCCACTTCCTATGAAGAAGGTTTCCAGACCAAAGGAACTAATGAGATAACCTCTCAAATTATTTAGTAAAGCTAGAAGGAGCAGAAAGAATGAAGCATCTATACAGAGGAAGAGCCTACACCACAAAATTTAAGAGAGTCACTCTATTTGTAGAAGAAAGCCACTTGCAAGTCCAATGACTTATCAAATTATGAAACTTAGCAATAATCCTCTACCAAAGAAGTTTAGGAAGCGAGTGAATAGCAAGCAGGATTCTAAGATAAACAAAAGGGAGTGACCTAATCTGGAAATGAAGAATTCCAGCTATTCTCCTTTGGATACTCTTAGGAGTGTTGAAGAAGTAGATAAAAGTTTTCCCCTCATTGATACATTATCTTGAAGCAGCTAAATAGCTGTCCAAAATACTGTGTTATCTAATAACCTCCTCAACTCTAGCCCTACCCATTAGAGCAACATCATCAACAAACTGAAGATGGGATTGAGGGGGAATATCATTTTCCTAGCTCTAGTCTCGAATCAAACCACTCTCTACTTGAGATTTGATAAACCTCCCTAATCCCTCAACAAGTAAGCTGAACAAGTAGGGGGATAGAGGGTCCCCTTTTCTAAGCCCACTAGAAGTAGTAAACAACTCTATTGGTTCTCCATTAACTAGCATTGAAAAGGAGGAAGAAGTGACACAACTCTTGACCCAATCAATCCAATCTTTAGCAAAACCAAAGGCTCCTAAAATCTTGAATAAGAAGGCCCACTTAACATTATCATATGCTTTAGCCACGTCCAACTTGATGAACATCACTTTTTCTTTAGAATATGCCATAGAATGAATTGTCTCAGCAACAATAATGACACCATCCATAATCTACCCACCAACAACAAAAACCCCTTGCTCCTCCAAGACTGTCCTGCTTAGCCATGGTTTCAGCCTCTTTGCAATCAACTTTGTATTAATCTTGTACACAACATTACATAAATAAATTGGCCTAAAAATATCCAAAGTATTAACACCATCATTCTTTAGAATGAGAGTTAGGAAGGTAGAATTCATAGATTTTAGCATTTGTTTGCTCATAAAGGATTCTTGAACTACCTCTAGAAGGTCCATCTTAATCATTTCCAAGAACTCTTGAAACAACTCATCTGGGAAACCATCAGGCCCAGGAAATTTCCCTTTTTTCATTTGAAACACAACATTCTCAAGCTCCAACAAGGAGATAGGATTAAGCAGAGATTCATTCATTTCATTAGTGACCAAAGATAGAATACAATCTAGAATCATAGCTTCATCCACCTTCACAGGAAGAGAATCCTCAGATAATAAAGCAGAAAAGAGTGAACTGACTCAATAGAGATAGAAGTAGAAGAAGAAAAATATCCCCATTCGATGATAAGAGGGAAGAAATTACATTACCTGTTCTTCTATCCTTAATGAAGTTATGAAAGAAAGAGGTATTCCGGTCACCAGCCTGAAGCCACTCAATTTGAGACTTTTGTTTCTAGAAAATTTCCTCCCTTAATTCCCATTCCTCAACATCCTTTACTCTAGCAGTTTCCAACAATCCAAGCTCCTCTATGAGGCCCTGGTCCTGAATCTTCCTAGTAATTAGGTCCAAGTTTTCTTGAGCATTCTTCTTAGCAAGAAACACATTACCAAAATGTTTCCTATTCCAATGCTTCAGCCTATATGTTGGCTTCCCAACACACCACTAGCAGGAAGTGAATAATAAAGAGAGTCATCCCTAAGCCACATAATTTGGAACTTAAAATATTTCTTTATACCATGCCTAGGAAGCTTAGCTATAAGCTTTATCAACCAATGATTAGAACCTCGCCCATCCAAAATCTTAGAACTAGTATGCCACTTGTCTCCCACCTAGAAACCAGACACCAAGAACCTATCCAACCTTTTAGAAATAGCCACATCCACACTTCTCCTATTATTCCAGGTGAAAACCCCATTAACTGACTTGATATCAACTAGATTCAAGAGGGTAATATTATCCTACAAGAGCCTCAAAGGAGGTTCCAAGTGAGCACTACCACCCCTCTTTTCCTCCATTGAAGATACATCATTCAAATCTCCAGCATAGACCCAAGGAAGATAAGGATCCAAACACCTCACATATCTTACCTTGCTGAACAACATAACTTTACCCTAAAAGTTAGATGAGGCATACATATTAGAAAATAGAACTCTCTCCCCTAACTCAAGATGAGAAGCCACACAAGAAATCAACACCCTACATGAGAACCACCATAAAGGACTAACTCTCTACGGATCCCACAAACATGCCTCTCCACCAGAGCTACCAAGCACCCCAATACATTGACATTGCCCATGACCCAAAATCTTTGAAGCCACATTCATCATACTATCAACAAATAACTTAGTTTCCTGAAGGAAAACCACATTAGGAGAATGCATATGGATCAAATCTTGAATAGCCTTTTGTCTAGGGATGCTATTCATACCCCTCACATTCCAAGAAAGCACAATCATTGTTGGGGTTGGGAGAAGTGAGCATCAATAGTCTTCACTAAACCTGACTCCACCAACATCTCACCAATTAACTTAACCTTTTCCCGATCCTTATTTCTACCAACCTTGAAAGGTTTTTCAAGAGCCCCCTTTTTGAAGGTTTTTTGTTGTAGACCCAAGACTGGGGAAGAAGACTTGGCTTTACAAAGGTCAAAAATAGCCCACACCTCATTCAGAACACCACTTGTACCAAGGGATCCATTAGTAGCCTCCAACACCAAAGCAGACGCACCTTGATTAGGAGTCGACGGAGACAAAACCAAATCCATTGAGTACCTTGTACACTAGGCTAAATGTAGCTAGGAACCACCAAGGGCTGCTCCCTAGGAACTTCCTCAGCCAAAGGTCCAACTAATGTCTACAAGTCCACTAGATACCTTTTCTCTTGAACCAAATCCTCCAACATCTCAAATCTATTAAAGGTTTCCTCTGCTTGCCCATCCTTAAGGGATCTATTTTGGCCTCGACCATGATTGTGAGACTTAAACAGAATGAATCCATCATTGTTAGCCACCCCCCCTTGCACTAGATCCTTGCCCTTGTCCAACTTTGAATTAACCTATGAAGGATCATAACTTGTACCAACAACACTAGAAGTGCGAGGGAATCTCCATTGGAGATGACCATACTCGTGACATAGATGACATCTGAAAGGTAATGTCTCATAATCTAATGGTTGGGTCCAAGAGCAAGACCCAATAGTCAAATCAATTGAATCTGGCAATGGGTGACTTAGATCAATTTCAACACATACTCGTGCATAAGAGAAAATATTCTTATTCAAAGTTTGCTAAGTAGGACCAATAGGTTTTCCCAACAACAAAGCAATCGATTGTAATATGTCACTTCTCCAGCACTCAAGTGGTAAGTGAGGAAGCTAGACCCAAATTTGGATCCTAGATGGTAACTCCTCCACCAAGTTAAAACCAACATGCCATGGATTTATGAAGAGACCCACTTGATTATAAAATTATGGACCCCCCTTAAAATCCCTATTCTAATAAGAGATGCATGAGAAATCCACCATAAAAAAGTTATTTGTAGCCATTAAAACTCAAAATATCCTTTTGGGTTCCATGTCTTATGGATCCATGTGTCAAGAAAAAGCAAAGATGCCCTCATCCCCATGAACTTATAAATAAATACATGATTTCTAAAGTAATCCACATCTTCGGCAACTGACTCTGATTGAATCACTAAAATTGGCTACTCTTGGGCCCTCTCCAAACACCCATTCACCTTCTACAATTTAAAAGCTCCATTTCTTGCCAAGCCTGAACCAAAACAAGAATGATTAGGACCACCTCCTTCTTCAACATCCAAAGAAGACTCTCTAGCTACCCTATCCAAAGGCGCATGCACTGCCATTGAAGCTAGGAAAGAGAGACTATAACCTATTCTCCTCCTTCACCAAACCAAAGCCAACCACATCCCAAAAATAGGTGCACCCAAACACAAAACACAACAAATCCCAAACCAAGACATTGCTCAAACACCCCATCCCACCCTACAAATGCCAAGAATGGAGAGAAGTAAAGAAAATGAAAACACTACACTCAACCCACAACAACAAAAAGTATAAAGCTAACTTCAACCCTAGCCAACAACCAAACAATGCCCTCCCTTCACTCTTCAATCACCTAGACCTGAGAACTCACCAACAGAAGCACCAAGATCAACATCTAGTCGGAAAATGAAGGCATGCAAGCATAGAACGACCTCATGTAGGCCACATCCTGCCCAAGGAGACGAACTCCTACAGTGACTTCATTCCCACTCCTTTTCTAATTCCTTTGGAACCATTACCACTATATGGAAACCACAAATAAAATAGTATTGCTAAAGCCACAGAACAACAATCAACAATGGCTTATGAAAAATAGCACAAGCTGTTCTCTACAAGCCACATAAAAACTATCAACAATTGCTTATCAAGAATAATGTAAACTATTTTATTGCTTTGTAAGCATCACCATGACACAAAAATCATAAATGAAATAATTTATTTGAGGCCACATAACAAAAATCAACAATTCCCCATGGAAAATAGCATAAACTATTTTATTTCCTTGCAACCATCACCACCACAAGTAAGCTGCACACAACATACATATATCTCTACATTTAAAATTGTTCCTACATGCAACATGCAAGTATATATATCACATAGAAATAGATATATGTTTGTTTTATACATTTTAATGTATGTGTGCTTGTATGCAGATATGTATCTATTTCTCTGTACCACTATATTTATAAATACATGTAAGTATATATATGTACTTGCATGTATTAACAAGTTTACGTATTGGGTAAATATGTATGAAACAATATTGCTTTTATATGGTTTATATTTTTGAGAGGTAAGTGAATTGAAAAGGTTTCATAATTCTTGAATTAATTATATATATGATAATTACTAATTTTTTTTCATAATGTATGAAATTATGATATTGTCACTAAGATTCAATTGTGTAGTGTATATATATAACCTCTAACTCCATATTCAATTAAAAAAACAATAATAAATCTTTGTTGTACATTACAGTGGTCTCTGTCCATTATGTAAATCCAAAACAAGTAAATCACTATTAAATTAGGGGTAGTGGCTCCAAAAACTTGCAATTCAGGGTTTATATATATACACTCTTGAGAGTTTTGTATAGATCAAAAAATGTGGAAAACAAAGAAGTTCTACAGAGAGTTCTTGTTTTAAAATCAGGTAAAAAAATGTGAATAATAAAGGTATATATATATTTACTCTTTGTAAATATGATAAAAAAAAAGATAATAACATGGCTATGCATTATCCCTCTGTGTTGGATGTTCTTCCATTTCAACCCTACAAAGCTACTATTATATTTGCTCAAAAAAATTATAGTAAAGTGATTTCAAGTATGAAGATAAATATATATAGAACAAGTTGCAAAGGAATCCAACAGTATATATAACTTTAGAAAAATTATGGCAATAATTTAGTGCTAAGGTAATTTTGGGATAGATAAAATAGTGGCACTAGTAATTGAGAATTATTTTGGCCACAAATATACAAGTACATAAGGAAATTTATTTAGAGTTATAGTGTGTTAAAAAATGTGAGTAAAAATATTAGGTTATCTCAATCATTAGTTATTTATGGGAAACCTTAAGAGGATATAAGTATGGATATGGTATTGGGTTTTTTTATAATATAGGGCACATAATTCTATATTGACTGTAAGGATATATTTTTGAAGATGACATATTTCATTCTATGTAAAAGGAATAATGATGAGATATATATAGTCGATCTTTATTTAGAGAAGCTTTAAGATTAGATGGTTTCCAAGTATTATTCTTTTAGATATGGATACTAAATTTTTGATAATATAAAAGGGGCTAAATATGTTCGCCTACCCATACAAGTCCCAATAGTGTGAGTTCAAAGAAAAAGAGAAACAAAAAAAACAACAAAATCAAAATCTCTAACAACTCTAAACAAGAAAAACAACACAACTCTTATTGAGTGGGGGATCTAGAAAAATATCCAAGTCCATAAGTAGAATTTATTTCTTTCAAAAGCCTATGAAGATCAAATTTAAGAGATGTCAAACCTTCTCCATTGTCCTCCTTGATATCTTTCCCTTTTTAAATTTTTCTCCTATTCCTTTCGAAGGATATTAAAGCTATTTGTTGTGAAGTTAATGATTTGCTTATTGAGATTAATGATCTTATTCATAGGCATTTTTAGTTCCTATAATTAATTTTTTATTCTCATGTATAGTAGATCCATTTTGATCCTATTTATATGACATATGGAACAAGGATACCCATAGTTGTTATTTATGACCATGGTATCCTTACCCTCATTGGTTTTTTTTCATATTCTTCAATTTTCTATTGTTCCTTAGTTATTTCCTCTTGGGATTCTTTTCCTTTCATCTTGTAACTATCAGGAAATATAGCAAAGGTTAAAAGTAAACACTCAATGAAATCAAGCTCTAATGCAATCTAAAGTCAAACAATAAAGAACAAAGGAAATAACTAAAACATAAAAAATCTCACCAAAGATCAATATAACTCCATGGATAACCTATGTTGTCCTCCATTTCATCGTGATAGTATTCTTGCCCTCATACTTTCAGTGTGTGTGCAAGTAATAGCCTTGATAGATGTGATTATAGCAAAATATCAAAGATTAACAAGTAATTGCTCCAAAAGTCATCAAATTTTGGGAGAGGTAAAATGATGAAAGATAGATCAATTTATAGAAAATTGATCATTCAAATGATAGGCCAGGATTGAAAGATAAACGAACAATTGAGATCAAAGGATCCGAAATGCATTATGATAATTGTTAGTACTAACATGAGTGATAAAAACTAAGAATATAGATAAAGATTAAATTATGAGTTAATCTTCGAGTTTGGTATTCAAAAATAGAAGAATAAGGTTTGCATGAAAAAGATAAAGATAGAATAAAAGCAACATTTTTTTTAATGCACACACAAAATTTAATTAATTAAATAAAGATATTTAATTAATAAGCATGTACACGCATACAAGTTAGAACTAGATAACTGATTGGTTATGATAGAGAGTTTGTTCATGAAAGACACTTAGACATTAAATTAGGAGATAACTAATTGATTTAAATAGATCTCAAGTCAAGCGGGAATGAATACTTAGATAACTTAAAAATTTATCTAAATATAGAGGAATATGTTAAAAATAGAATTTTATGAATTAAATGATTATTTAATTTGAGATTTGACATTTAGGGATTAAATTAAATAAATAAGATTTATTTAATTGAGTAAAGAAAAGGTTAAATGAATAATTAAATAATTAAAGAATTTATTTAATTATAGTAAAAAATATGATAAAGATAAATTAAATAAGAATTTATTTAATTTAAGGAGGATGAAGTTAATTAGTGATGTAATTAAATAAAGAATGTTTATTTAATTAATTGGGATAGAATAAAGATAATGTGAATTAATTAAATAATTAAGTTTATTTAATTAATAGAAGAATAAATGTTAAAATGAATTAATTAAATAATAAAAACTTATTTAATTAATAGAAGAGAAAGAAATTTAGAAAGTAATTAAATAATTAACATTATTTAATCATGACCGTGACAATATGAATTATGAAGAAATTGAAGTCGTAGGCTTAGACCAAATTTTAGACTCTACACATCTTACTTTCAAGGTTTTTAATATCATTTCCTCCCTTCCTATGTAGATTGGTATTCATGTTAGTTGATCTTGTTTCTTTCTTGAACCACAACAAACAACAAAGAAAATTATTAGAGATGAAAAAAACCACAAAGCAAAAGAATGTCGGTTCACAGTGCTAATAGGTGCTGGACTTACACAACAATAGTCAACAATGCCTTATTAGAAATAACATAAACTGTTTAATTCCTTTGCAACCATTCCCAATGGTGGCTTATCAAAAACAACATAAACTATTTTATCACCTATCAATTTATTAATAAATGATTGTTATCTCCTTGCATAGACATAAGGTGCTTATTATACAGGTAATGGTGTATATCATTATTTTATCATTTTCAAGGGGACATTTAAATGATTATTCTTGCAAGTCAAAGTGCATAGTCTTTTTAGCATTCTAAAGAATAAGGTAAAAATCATGGATACTGACAAAGGTGTAACTGTTATGCATATGCCTATCCCATCAATACAAATAAACTTCTCATCGATATCAAATCATTGTCTTTGTATACCAATTTGTTATTCAAGTAATATTTAAGAAAACTCATCCTTGAAACCTAATAACCCAATGGTATGAATCATGTAATACTAACTTACTAATCTATGAAAATATAATCAAGGACCATTCAAAGTGACAACAACTACATGATAATGATAATTGAATTAAATATATTCACAAAATTTGAAAAAGATAACCAAAACAATAATCTATTTTTGAAGGGGTTGAACTAAAGCTCTCATGATGCAATGTAATGATACAACATTACTATCCTAAAATAATTCTTCTAAAATATTCAAATGACACACAAACTACCCTCAAGTATAACTGAACTCAATCGTGAACCCTTATATTTAACCAAACAATGAGAACAAAATAATAGGAGTCCTCACACGATAATATTGAACTATATATATCCAAGTCAGTAATTAAAAATAATGATGAAAAGACATACATTCAGACTCTATGAATTATTAGATAACATATCCCAAATCTTATGTATAACAAAGAAGTTTCTATTTTATGTTAGAGCATTCAAGAGATTCTAATTATATCCTTTGAGATAAAATATTGGGATGAATTGGATTGATTTTAGTAGGAAATGAAAATATCTGAATTCTCCTCTCAAGTAATTATCTTAGTATTTTTAAGTATACAAAAGTACATAAAATTTAGTGTATTCTAAGTGAATATGCCAATAAAATATTCCTTCATTAACTTATTTACAATATAGATTGATATAGACTTATTTGTTTAAAATATATATATCAAATTGAATTGTAATAACTCAAAGTAAGAAGTACTCAATTATATCATATTATAAACTATCACAAACAATTAGATAAAATTCATACTATGAATAATTATTATTGATTAGATCGAAATCATTTATTCTCTTGAACAATTTTGTTCACAATTTTTAACATCTTTAAATTAACCTATTATACTAATTAAATGAGGTAAACAATGGTGAATGGTGGCTCACAGTGTTGATAGAAAATAGACTTACACAACAATAGTCAACAATTCCTTATTAGAAATAACATAAATTATTTAATTCATTTGCAACCATTCCCAACAATGGCTTATCAAAAACAATATAAACTATTTTATCGCCTATTGATTTATTGATAAATGATTGTTATCTCCTTGCATAGACATAAGGGAGGTGCTTATTAAATAGGTCATGGTGTATATCATTTGATGATTATTTTATCATTTTCAAGAGGACATTTAAATGATTATTCTTGCAAGTCAAAGTGCATAGAATTTTGAGCATTCTAAAGAATAAGGTAAAAATCATGGATATCAACAAAGGTGCATGTGTCTGATTAACACATGTGATGGGCACACATTATAAAGTGTTACATGAGCATTATGATGGTTATGTGCAAATGCTGACATAATGAAATGTTTTATTTGTAACACTAACATAATGATCACCATTGTCGCTACATGAAAACCATAAAC
This sequence comes from Sequoia sempervirens, assembly GCA_007258455.2. Taxonomy (NCBI): domain Eukaryota; kingdom Viridiplantae; phylum Streptophyta; class Pinopsida; order Cupressales; family Cupressaceae; genus Sequoia; species Sequoia sempervirens. The sequence continues at coordinate 16,488,674 of VDFB02373365.1, read as the reverse complement.
CATGACTACTATAGAACAACAATCAACAATTCTGTATGGAAAATAACATAAACTATTTTCAAAACACTATTTTTGAAATCCTCTACAAAGGGATTTTTTCTAAATGTACCTCTTCCTGCTTGCCTTAAATGGATTTTTCAAATGCACCTATTCCCACTTGCTTTCTTTCAACTTCCTTCTTTCTCAAACCACTGCAAAAAGCAAAGAAAACTATTAGAGATAGAAAAAACCACAAAACACAAGAATCGTGGATCATAGTACTGATAGCAATTGGACTTACTATTTTCAAAATCCTCTACAAAGTGGTTTTTCTAAATGTACCTCTTCCCGCTTGCTTTAAAGGGGTTTTCCAAATACACCTCTTCCCGCTTTCTTTCTTTTAGCTTCCTTCTTTCTCGAATGACTGCAAAAAGCAAAGAAAACTATTAGAGATGAAAAAAACCACAAAATAAATAGTAGCTAGACTTACTATTTTTGAAATCCTCTATAAAGGGTTTTTTCCAAATGTACCTCTTCCCACAAAGAAAACTATTAGAGACAAAAAAACCAAGAAATAGATAGTAGCTGGACTTACTATTTTTGAAATCCTCTACAAAGGGTTTTTTCCAAATGTACCTCTTCCCGATTGCTTTAAAGGGGTTTTCCAAATGTACTTCTTCTTGCTTGCTTTCTTTCAGCTTCCTTTTAGTTTTCTCAAAACCCTTGACTTTTTCTTAAACAAGTTGATGCTTGAGAAAACAAAAAAAGAAAAAAAACCTATAAAACAAAATGCTTATAGTAAACCAAAACAGAATGTAAAACAAAGTGTAGATACAAATCAATATATTTATCCTTTTTGTATCAATATACTCAGCTTGCAAAGCAACTCGTATTTTCCAAAACTGTTAGAGGCAAAACATAGAGAATCCTTATCACCATGAAAGTCCTCCATAGAACTACAGTCATTCCTCAAATCTCTCATACTACGTAAACCAAGAGAAAAACACCCAAAAATACCTTATCAAAAATTAGCAAGTGTTATTACAATCATCACCAAACCATCACCACTATATAAAAAGCATCCATCAATTAATGTTGAAGTGCCAAGCCCTACCAACTGGTGTTAAATTTCACTGGCCTTCTCTATTGACGTTCCAAACTCATTTATTTTTTCATTTATTTAATTTCAAACTCACCACCATTTTTCTAATGTACCGGAAGCCACATGTCAAAATTTTGAAAAATTGGGAAGGCTGACAAAATTTGCGGCCTAAGTGTTCCCACAATAAGCCTATCAGCTTAATAAAGAGTAGTGTAGACCCAAATGGTTTTTTGGATTAATTTGTAAGTATGCACATTGGTTCTTATTAATTTTTAAGTATGGACATTAACTTGTATTAAAATTTAGAGTATGCACATCAAGATTAGTTGATAGTTAGACCTTTCATTTCTATATTTCAAGTTTACAAATGTTTTGGTTCTAAGTTTTTTCATATGTTTTGGTTCGAAGTTTACATGTGAATATTGGTTTGAAGTTGTCAATGCAATAACATATAAAATGTAGTGAACATTGAAAAGCTCACTACATTGTCAATGTGGTAGCATAGACAAGGCATTGAGCATTGAAAATCTCACTACATTATCAATGCGGTAGCATAGAAAAGGTAGTGAGCATTGGAAATCTCACTAAATTGTTAATGCGGTAGCATAGAAAAGGTAGTGAGCATTGGAAATCTCACTAAATTGTTAATGTGGTAGCATAGAAAAGGTAGTGAGCATTGACAAGCTCACTAGATTGTCAATGTGGTAACATAGACAAGGTAGTGAGCATTGATAAGCTCACTACATTGTCAATGCAGTAGCATAAACAAGGTAGTGAGCATTGACAAGCTCACTACATTGTCAATACGGTAGCATAGACAAGGTAGTGAGCTATTTTAAAAAATGCCTCAAAGGAATGAGGCCTACTGGTAGGTATATCACTAGGAGACCCCATTCCTTTGAGGCATTTTTCAAATTGCTCACTACCTTGTCTATGCTACCATATTTCTAATTTGACAAGCTCACTACATTATTATGCGATAGCAATGACAAGGTAGTGAGTTGTTTGAAAAAATGCCTCAAAGAAATGGGCTCATTTTGTACATCACTAGGAGATCCCAGTTCTTTGAGGAATTTTTTCAAATAGCTCACTACCTTGTCATTGCTACTGCATTGACAAGGTAGTGAGCATTGTAAGAAAAAATATGGTATAGAAATTAGTCAAAGAGGGAAAATAGAATAAATTTTTCCATGCTACAAGAGGTAGATCAAACAACTAATTATTGGAAATTATCACCCATTATCACCATAAGACCCCATTTCTTAGAGGAATTTTATCAAACAACTCACCACCTTGTCAATGCTACCACATTGGCAAGCTAGTGAGCTCACTACATATGGTGTCTCCTAGTGATCAAGTTGCTGCCCCCTCACATAATTTTCTTTGTACACCTCAAATATGGATTATAGTTTCTTTGGAATTGATGCAGGAGCATCCAATGGTGTAAGGGCAATCTTGCATCACCCAAAAATAGTTAAATTTCAAGTTTATCAGTTTTTAGATATTTTTACATTTTTGGATACCCTTTTCGTCATAATGAAATTCCCAATTTAAGATTTGAGGCACTTAGAGTTCCCGGAACGGCCCCAAAACTTGCCGAAATTGATGTAGCAATTTTCAAGTGTGTTATTGACTTTGAGACATTTCCAACAGTTCAAATGGTTTGTCAATCGGAGTCCCGAATCAAAAGTTACGGCCTCAGGAAGTTGGTGCACTTTCTAGAAGGTACAATTGCAAATGCTCTTTTGAAATTTGAACTTCATGTTGTAAATTTTTAGTGCCAAACTGCCTAAACTCAAATTTGAATTTTGTTTTGGCTCCAAACTAATGAGGAGCTCTATTTATAGGCGGGTTTCTAATTTTTGGGTAGCTTTTTGGGGACAAGCTCGCATATTACGAAAGGGTTATTCTGTAGCTTTTTGTAACTTGCATGTGTTGTAGAACTTGGGGATTGAGATCCTCTGCATGTAAGAAGCTCCATTTTTTGAATAATAAAATTATTCTCTTGTTTGTGGGTTATTTTCTATGTCTCGAGTTGTGCCCTCATCAAGTGGTATTAGAGCTAGTTTTCTTGAGCATGTGGACAAATTGCCGATCGTGAGGCAGTTCGCACTAGGACCGTGGTTGTAGGTCGAGGTCAAGAAAGATGCCTCCAAGAGTGATGCCTGGTAGGAATGGTGGTGCCAGAGGTGGTCGAGGCAGCATAAATGCTAGTGGAAGAGATGCATTGGTAGCCCGCCAAAGACAGATTAACGCATTACAAGAGCAGTTGAGAAGAGGGTTAAACCTAAGGGAGGAATGTGAGGATGAAGGAGAGGAAGAAGGTTCAAATGTAGAAGAGGAAGAAGAAGCAATTGATCAAGACCAAATGTGGCTAATAAGGGCCATTTCAAAGATCAGGAAAAGACCCAGAGTAGAAGTCCCCAGTTATTCTGGAAGTTTAAACCTGGAAGAGTTGATCAACTGGATCAACGAGCTAGAAGAATATTTTGAGTATAAGGAAATAGAGGACCCAGATCAGGTTAAGTTTGCGAAAATGAAGCTAAAGGGCCATGCTAGTATTTGGTGGAAAGAGGTCCAGTTGGAAAGAAATTGAAGAGGAAAAGGAAAGACCAGATGGGATCACATGGTAGAGAAACTGAAGAAGCAATTCATACTAGTGGACTACGAGTTAGATCTGTTGAAGAAATTGCAAGGGTTGAAGCAAGGAAGCAGATCTGTGAAAGAATATATTGAAGATTTTCACAAGATAATTATCAGAACAGGTCACACAGAGGCCAATAAGGAGAAGGTAGCTTGATATCTTAATGGGTTACGACTGAGCATTCAAGAAGAGTTAAGCCTAGTCAGAATGACCACCATTGAGGATGTGTATAAGTTTTCTCTGAAGGTGGAAGAGAAGCTGAACAAAAGATTTGATGGCAAGCAAAAAAGACAAGGAGGTCAAAGCAAAAGGGGCAATGGAAGACCTTCAGCAAGGCGAAATGATGATGAAAAGAAAAGTGAAGATGTGGGTACCAACCGAAGCCAAAGAAATGACAACTTCTACTGCCCTCGTGATCAAAACATTGGTGATCAAAGAGGTAGAGGATGAAGAAGATATGGACAAGGATCTGGAAGAGGCAGTTTCAAAGGAACGTGTTTCCAATGTGGTGAAGAAGGGCATCAAGCCTATGAATGTCTACAACACCAAGGAAGGGCAGACAAAAGGCCAGAAGGTCATGGAAGGGTTGCACATGCAGATGAGGAGGCCCAATCTGAACATTCTGATGATAATGAAAGGGGAGAAGCCCTAGTGATTAGGAGAGCCTTGGTGACTAAGGAAAAGGAACCAGAACAAAGGAAGAATTTATTTCACATAAGGTGCAAGTGTGAAGGAAAATGTTGTGAAGTCATTATTGATGATGGGAGCACTGATAATCTGGTGTCAGAGGAGATGGTCACAAAGTTGAAGCTGAAGAGGGAAAGGCACCCACATCCATATCAGATTGCTTGGTTGCAGAAAGACCACAAAGTTTTGGTCAATGAGCAATGCCTAGTAAAGTTCAAGATCGGTAGCTACCATGATGAGGTACTCTGTGATATCATCCCCATGGATGCATGTCACATGTTGTTGGGGAGGCCATGGCATTTCGATAGGTGAGCTATACATGATGGCCATGCAAACACTTATTCCTTGACAAAGGATGGGGTTCATCACAAGTTGAAACCCCTGAAGGAGACCGAAGAAAAGGTATGTAGTAGTGCTAGAATTTGTTATGTAGATGGAAGAAATTTTTTAGAAGGTATGAAGCATGAGCATTTGTGTTATGCAGCGATTCCTAGAGTGAGTAAGGAGGATAGTGAGAAGGTTCCAGAAGAAGTTTCTGGGATATTAGATGAGTTTTAGGATATTGTTTCTGATAATGTACCTGATGGTTTACCACTAATAAGGAAGATCATTCATCAGATTGACTTGATTCCTGGAGCCAGTTTTCCAAATAAGGCAAGTCATAGAATGACTCCAACAGAAAATGAGGAGTTGAACAAACAAGTTCAAGAGTTGTTGAGAAAGGGTTTGATACGGGAGAGTTTGAGTTCATGTGCAGTACCTGCAATACTAGCACCAAAGAAGGATGGGGAGTGGAGGATGTGTACAAATTCTTGAGCCATAAACAAGATAACAATCAAGTACAAATTTGTCTTGCCAAGGATGGATAACCTGATGGACTGTTTGAGTGGAGCTTAGTACTTTACAAATATTGATTTGAAGAGTGGATATCACCAGATCTAGATTCGAGAGGGAGACAAATAGAAGACTACCTTCAAGACTAAAGAGGGCCTGAACGAGTGGTTAGTCATGCCTTTTGGGCTAACCAATGCACCGAGCACATTCATGCGGCTCATGAATGAGGTACTAAAAGAATTTCTGGGAAGTTTTGTTATTGTGTATTTAGATGATATTTTTATTTTCAGTAAGACATTAGATGAGCATCTAATGCATATTCAGAGAGCCTTTGAGAAGTTAAGAGAAGAGAAACTGTTGATTAATCTAAAGAAGTGTAGTTTTGTGAAGAGGGAGTTAGTGTACTTGGGGTTTGTTGTTGTCTCCATGAGAAGGAGTCTCAAGATGGACCCGAGAGAAGGTGAAGGCTGATACGGAATGGCCTACCCAAGAGCTGCTCACAGGGGTGAGATCTTTCCATGGTTTGGCTAGTTTTATAGAAATTTCATTAGAAACTTGATGGTATTTGTTGACTATTTGGAAGCAATGAGAGGGATAGAAAAAGAATTCAAATTAGACAGCGGAGTGACAAAAGTTTTGAGCCCATTGAAGCGAGAAGGTGATAGAGCAACCTATTCTAGCCCTCAGTTTCAACAGGTGTTTAGTGGATTGTGATGCGATGGATTTATGCCATTGGGCGGTGTTGAGCCAAAAGGTAAGCCCATTGCCTATTTTAGTAGAAGAGGGTCTGTGATGCCAAAGAAAGTATTTTGTATGATCCGGGGAATTTTTATGTGATAGTTCAAACATTAAAGAAATGGGGCATTATTGTTTCCAAAGGAATTTGTTCTATATCTTGATCATCGAGGGCCTTTACTGATACATAAATAGTCGAGGAAAATTCATCGAGAGGCATATGAAATGGGTAGAGTTTTTTGTAGAGTTATACCTTTGTTTTGGAAACATAGAGTGGGAAGTCAAATAGGGTTCGCGAGATGCCTTAGAAGTAGGAGGCATACATTGATGACAAAGATCTTTGATTGAAGTGGATTTGGGTTCAATGAACTCCAAGAGATATATGTGAGAGAAAGATCTTATTTTGTAAATAATCAGATAAATCAAAAGGAGAAGCATAGTGGAGGAATGGTAGAACATTTTGGTCGGGATAAGACCATTGCCATTATTAGTGAGCATTATTATTGGCCTCAGTTGTCATAGGATGTGAAGAAGTTTGTACAAAACTACAGGGTATGTGAGATGGCTAAAGTAGTGAGTTAGAATATAGGCTTATATTAGCCCTTACCTGTACCAGAGAGGCCGTGGGAGGATATAAGTATGGACTTTGTTCTTGGTTTTCCAAGGACACAACAAGGGAATGATTCAGTCTTTGTGGTGGTCGATAGGTTTTCGAAGATGGCACATTTCATTCCATGTCAAAAGACCCATGATGCAGTTCACATTGTTGACTTGTTCTTCAAAGAGGTGGTGAGGCTACATGGTCTGCTGAAGAGTATTGTTTCAGACCATGACACCAAATTTTTGGGGTACTTTTGGAGGACCTTGTGGAAGAAGTTGAAAACAGAGTTGAAGTTCAATTTTGCACACCATCCACAAATAGATGGGCAGACAGAGGTTGTTAACAAGAGTCTGGGTAACCTACTAAGATGTTTGGTAGTGTTGATGGTGTTTTCTACATAGCAACAACTCAGACAAAATGCAATATTCTATCTCTCTTGAAAGGTAATTTTCAACAAGTTACTAAAAATCACCCTAAGGTCTCTCGGGTGTCAGGTCATGACAATGCATAAACAACTCAGATAATATGTGAAAATGCTGGTAATCACAATCGGACCTTACTACAAGCAAACTGTGTCATTCCAATTTATTAGATTTTACAATATTATGATCTTAAATCTTAGATCTAACCAAATAATAAACAAATAGCAAAAGATGAGGGTGCAAGAGATGTAATGAAATCTAAACTACTTCTAAGATGAACAATGCAAATGATGAATTCCTGGAATGGACCAACCTCAAATAACCAATTCCTACTTAACCCACAATGCAATATCACAAGAAAGGTGCAATCTTCTAAGGTATACAAATTTTCAAATCATAGACATTCATCTACAATCGAATTAAGCAAAAATAGATGTATGGTCTAGGTTGACTTCACCAGCCTACTTCAATCAGATAGTTACTGGGAGTATAGACCAGAGATTGCTACAAACATTCCAAGCATAGAACTATGAACATCATTCACCACACTAATCTAGTTCTAATATTAAATCTTATATCTTCAAACAATTTCAAAAGATGGAACAACAAGAACCATGCAAGATAAACTAACACAAAGAATTCACCAGAGAAACCACAATTCCTTCAATTGTATTAGATAACCAAAAGGTAGCAATAATTCCACTGTTTTATGTTACAGCACTTGCTCTAAAGAAACTAACTACTATCTCTACTACAGAATGCCCTAGCTCTTTCTTAATCTAATTTGTCTCTATTATCTATCTAACCCCTTACAAATGAGGCACAAATGCCATTTATAGAGAATCCTCAAAACATGTTAGCCCAGCCAAACATTTACAAAATAAAATAGCTAAATAAAATCGGCCTCAGGAATTTCAAAATAAGGCACACATTAAATGTCGATACATCATCAAGGTCGGCCAAAACACATTCCTCAATGTAGCTCAGATAACCACATGCCCTATAATAATAGGGAAGCACAAATCTCCAAGTTGACATTAATTACCACCTCCCTTATCCTTGTTCTGATCCAGTGATTCATGAACCTTCAAAAACACCTTGTCCAAATCAGCAACAGGTGGCAAGGGTAGGATTTTGAGTCGACATTCAATTGATTCAATTTCTTCCTTTGACTACTTAACCATTATATCCCAATCACCCTTATACGCCAAGTACTTATCCACCATAGCCAGATAAGTAGCTTCATCATCCAATTGGAATCCTGTTACAACATTTTCAATATCAGGGGCATAAACATCATGCCACCATTCCCTCAATTGTTCTAAACTCAAGTATTTAGGGGTGATCTTCCTCCTGCCAGTCATTATTTCAAAAAAAGTGATGCATCCATCATAAACACTAGTTAGATTACCATCTATCTGCTTCCTTTGTTTATAGACCTTCCTGATGGCTTTCTGTCGGATTTGTAGGGCCTCAAACCACTCCCAAGGCTCACTAACCCTAGATGAAGAAATAATTCCATCAATAACCAGCTGATCCTTACTATACTCCATGATTGCTCTAGTTTTCTGCAATAAAAGATCAGTGTCTTCCTTATCCTGAGATAAAACATAATCTAATGAATCCTTAGCCCTTATTGCATCTTTTCCAGTTGAAAGGATTTCCTTTATTGCATCATCTCCATTAATCTTTACCTCCTTTAACCAATCTATTGTAGCCATGGTAGAAGCCTTCATCTTTTCTATTTCAGAAATGGTCTCCTTCGGCAAGAAACCAGCAGTAGCAGAAGAGGATGGGTGAAAAGACTGCAAAGGCTTCATTAAATCTTCTAAACATTTCCTAAGCCTTTCATTCTCCTTCTTTAGCTCATGCTTTGACTGTGTTTCCTTCCTTAATCTCCAAATGATTACTGCATTGGCTTCCTCATATTCCTCAATATCTTGCTCCATAGAAGTAGGCCCAAGATTAATAGTTTGTACATCATAATCCTTCCCGATGACGTCATCTCTACCTTTATCAGCATTAGGGGTAGCAACATGGATAACCCAGTTACTAGCTTGGTCTCTTTCAATCTTGGAAATCACCTTAGCTGCCTTCTTCCTCTTACCTTTTCCAATCTTGGCCAACATCTCATCCCAGTTGAGAGGAGTGTCCTCAACAATGACCTATTTCCTCTTAATTTCTTTGTCTAGCCAATCCGAAACAACAAGATCTACCCAAATTTCATCCTTCTTGACCTCTTCAGGAGATTGACCTACTGTCTCATCCCTCTCATTTTTAGGAGAATGGCCACCTTGGCTTCCCAACTCTGGCCCTTCTTCTTGCAGGGGTGATGGAATCTTAACAAGGACATCTTCCTTCTTAGGGGATCTATTTTCTTTGCTATTGGTAGGAGAATCTTCATACTATACTAATGGAGAAGGAAGCACTTCCACATCTCCCACCTCAATCTCAGTAGCTGTACCATAAAGTTCTCCATCCTTAAACAATTCTGCCTCCTCACTGGTCTCATGCTCTTCATGAGTCATCCACTCAGGTATACCCAATGAAGGATAGGTATCCTTCTACTGCTCTGCAGTAGCTGCCATTGGAAGAGGATCTTCCTTTTGCATAGTTTCTTTGGGAGATGGAGTTCTTGACCTTCTTGAATAAACCCTGGTTTTCTCCCTTGAGCTCTCCACATCAATCACATGGGAATCCATCTTATCCCCAGAAGTTTCTTGATCTCTCTTCTTTGAAGCCCAGGTTATCCTTGTTCTCTTTGGCTCTAGAGGCATGTCCTTTTTCTCTTCTTTCTCAAGTTCTTCCTCTTCAGCAGACTTACCTATTTTCATAGTACAACTCCTCTTCTTTCCCCTAGGTTTTCTTTTCTTGTTCGGCTCATCTTCCTTTGGGCCTCTAATTTTAATCTTAAAAGGTGAGCTTACCTTAGTTTGTCCTGTAGAATCACCCTCACTGGATTCCTCTAAGGTGGAATGAGCATTTAAATTTCCCATCAGATTGAAAGTACAAAGTACCTTCTCGCTCTCCAATTCCCATACTTTATGTTTCAACCATGACTAGGTAGATTTCAGAATGGGAGCCATCAATTCCTCTAGCGCAGTTATTTCCATTTCTAACTAGTTTATCTCTCCAATAGGTCTATCCTTGACTGATTCAAATGCATGATCCTAGACTGAATTTCCATCATCTTCCAACTGATCAGGGATCAACCTGACATTGTACATTCTGATTACATCAACTGGAAGCCTAGAATATCTTTTCTTTCTCACCTCAAAGTCATCCTTGTTGTTTGCCCAGTAGTCCTCTAGATCATCCTTGTGGTGATATTCTTTGGTGGCCTTCTTTTGTGCTTCACTAGTGATGTCAAAGCTCACCCTCTTAGAATGGAAAGAGAACCCATAAGTACTCAACTCCTCCCTTGATGCATGAGCTGATTGCATTGAAGGGAAAACTTCAGCTATACCAATTTTCAAAGGAAAATCCCCACCAAACCCTATTTTGTACTTTTCTCTTTTAACAATGGCATCAAAATCACATATCTATCTGGTAACTTCCAAAAGTATGACATGGTCAGTAGGATATCTTGGCAATTTGTATGGAGAAGTCAGACATCCATCAATCCTAATATAGGAGAAGGTAGGGAATTGTATAAACCAAGCTCCATATTTTTTATCAGCTCCTTGGCTCCATCAGAAATTCTCACATGCTCTGCATTCTGAAGCAACCTAGTAATATGCATAGTGAATGCATCATTTACTCTTCTATAATTTGGATTACCTAGGTGCAACTCAGGGTACACCTCATAGATGATATCTTGCCCAAATGTTCCTTTTGGATTCAATCCCCTGTATGGATAAAATCTAGCAAGTATGTATATCACATAAGATGCCATAGTGAATTTCTTTGTCTCCAACACATCTCTCATCTTCTTGTCAATCATTGCACTGATAATCCCTGCCCAATGATAATTGATGCCTTGCTCAATCTTATTAATAACATGCACCATCCAATTCTCCAATGCCCCAACACTCTTCAAGCCAGCTACCCTACTCAACAGTGTGATTGCATCATATATATCCTGTCTGAACTTGACTCTGTGCAACTATTTGGGCAACTTAGAGAAATGAGATTTTGGCTTTTCAAGCTAGGAATTGATCATCTGGTGGGCTTTGGTGGGTTCATCTTCATAATAAGTTCTAGCCAAGTCCATGTCCAAGGCACACATACATGGCAAGTCTGGCATATCAAATGCCTGGGCAATAGAAACTGGATTAAAGTTTTCCAACACTCTCCCATCAGTGCTAACAATCCCCTGCATATCAAAGTCATAGTGCCGGGCACACTCTAATATCAATTCATAGCATTTAACTGTAGGAGGAAATCCTGCGACATGGGCCAGTTCAGACTTCACCATCCCCTTGGTCAAGACTGATAAATATTTTTGAGCTATCATTTCTTTAAATTCTTCATATCTCTAGAATCCTAAATTAGTATCTGAGAGCTCTGACCAAATTGAAGCCACCTTACTATTCGGCAATTAACTCTTCACATCTAGCCCGACTCTTTCTGCATTTGTAACCGAAGATCCCTCTGTATCTCTCTTTGTCTTTCCTACCGCCACCTTGCTCGATTCAGCCTGCATTCATAAAAGAGCCTCATGAGAATCCAATTATCATCCCTATTTCAATCAAAGGTTAGCCTTGAAATCACATGAAATCATTAAGATCAATCATTATTCATCAATCTTGAAAATTTGGGAAAATGAAGTAATCTGGGAAAATCCAGTCAGGGCAGAATTCAGAGAAATCCAACCCAGATGGACTCCTACTGCCAAGACACCATTCATCAAATAAATCATTAATACAGACAAAAGAGATGCATGATTATCATGAAATTCACCCATTTAGCAACAAGAAATCGCCATCCAACATTTAATTCATTACTTCAATTTCGAAGATCAAAATCAAGTGAAACCAGGTAGAAAACTGAAAAAATCCGGACAGTTCAGATTTCCGCGGGCAGCTTGAAATTCCAAGAACTCATCATACTCTGGGGAAGTGGCAAAATCCTGGAAAATCCGAGTGCACGGAAATTCTGCTAACACCTCGGAAACCTGACGATCGTTCAACGCGCAAACCATTAATCAAATGATCATACAAATTCCCCTATCTGAATCCAATGAACATAAACTCAATCCCAATAAGCCAAATTTTGACTGCACTCGAATTTAAACTCCCAAAAACTCTCAAACGGAAGATTCCTTCAGCAAAATAATGATGCCCTAAACTTAACAGCCAAACCTCCGCCATGAAAGCTAAAGGGAGCTAAAAATTGAGACACTATCCCTCAAAAGGATGAAACTAGGGCACACCAGGGTCTCACATGTTGCGAACAAGGTCGAGCAAGATGCAAGACAAGAGGATCATGACAACTCCACCGAATTTAACAACCGGGAAAACATACCGAAACCCTAATCTTTGCAAAATATAGCAGATTACAAGCCAACAAGGCAAGGCCCTAACAGAAACACCTTATCAGAGGGGAGTACCTGACATTCAATAGATAAATGAAGGGATGCACAACGCAGGTGCTAAAACATGCAGAAAAGGTGAGTTCAAACCCTAATTTGATAAATACGTGATCATGAAACAAACAATGGCTGACCTGAATAATCATCAATAATAACTCAAAAAATTCAATCACAAAGCGCAAAACAATAGGAAAAGTGAGCAATGACTTACCATGAATTAAATCTGAATGAAACTCGAGCCCAAGGAAGTCACTGCGAATTAGGGTGCCCTAGCGATGAAAATATCAACACAGATATCTAAGGAATCCATGCTCGAACAAACCAAATCCACTGACCAAAACTCAAAATGAACAAACTCAAGCGCTAAAGCAGATGGAAAATGAATAATGAAATCATGAAGGGCACTAAAAGCCTTTAAATTCACTTACATTCGTGCCAGAGCAGACGTACCCAAAGCATTAATGGCTGACAGGACATATCAAGAAAATCTAGAAACCCGAGGTTGAAACGGAATTCTGGAAGAATCCGAGCCAGATGGACTATCCGGGCGAACACGAATTTCACGAACAACGCACCCTTCCGGGACTCCGACGCAATTCGGGAAAATCCAGGTGACTAGAAAATCCTGGATTCATCCAAAAACCCGAACTCCAGAGAAATCCGATAGCGACAGACGATGGACCAGGACCCAGAAAATCCAGGTGAACCGGAAAATCCCAGACCCCGTTCAAAACCTGAACTTCCATTAAAACCAAGTTTGATCAATTCAACCCCAGGGCAAGACCAAGGCAAGCAAGACCAACATCCCAAGACCTTAAAAGGACAAATCCAATAAAAACCAAAGGTCGAGAGACATCCGAAATTAGAAAAGAGGGTCCCCACTCCAAGTGGGGCCTGTATGTGAAGATTGCACATGAGAACTACTTTATATTGTGAGTTAATCCTCACCTTGTTTTTTAACTTATTGGGTTTTCCACATAAAATATGGTGTTCATTGTGTTTATTTTTCTTTTTTCTTTATCTTCATTTCATGTTCATACTTAATAACATAATAGTGTGGTTGTGAAGTCAATAAGTGTTGAAGTTTTGTGTTTGAATTTGGTGACAACTGATTCACCCCACGTCTCAGTTGTCATGCGCCTTTTAACAATTGTTATAACAGCTTTGGTTCATTTTTATTGAGCTTAATCGCTTAAGGAAAATCTTGAAGGTTGATCAAATGGATGATAAAGAAGAACTATGCATTGCACTTGAAGATCTTGATAAGGCAAAAAATGAAAATAGAGAATTGAAAAAAAAATAGATGAGGCTAATGAATGTATCTAGAAACTAAAAGAACAATTGAATAAATTCAAGAAAATAAATAGAGAAGTAAGTAAGTAGTAGAAACAATAGATCATCGGATTGAAAGTGCTTGTAGAAGAAAAGAAGAGAATTGAAGAATGTTTGAATACAATGTTGTAGAAAAAGTCTAATAAATGCACTAGAATTGAACAAGAAGTAGTAGAACCAGAGAAGGAAAAAATCTATGAGAAGAATTTCAAATCTAGTTCTGACTAGCTTGAAGAACTGCTTGTAGGACAAAAATGAAATAAAGACAAAGGTGGATTGGGAAATGAATCAGATGAAAGATCAAAATACAATCAAAATACTCAAGGTAAAGGGAAGCAGAAAAGAAATTCAGGAAATTTTGCAAGGAGACTGCCTGTGAGACAACCTAATGCACAAAAATATCCCCTTTCAATGGTATCTATTTTTCATAAAACAAATATGGTCACAAGGCAACATAATGTAGGAGTAGGATGAATCAATTTCTTGGTTCCTTCTCTAGACAATGTTTCTCATACAAGAAATTTGGCTGTAAATCCACTAAATGCATATCCCAAGAAAGAATGATCAGTCAAGTGATGATGAATAGGTTTAATGAAGGTAGATTGAATCAATTTTTTAATGGCTATTGCTATACCTATAACAAATTTGGACATATAGCAAATCAATGTAGATTGAGGGGTAATAGAGGTCAGACTAATTAGAAAAGTGTTATTTGCTATAATTGTAATAAACTTGGACATATCTTAAAATTTTGTAGAAGTAAGAAGGGAAATCAGTCTATTCCAGTAGAGAAGAATGAATCGGTAAATAAAATTGACAAAGAAGAGGTGAAGCAAGAGATGAATAAGCTATGGAAGAAGAAAGAAGAACCTAAAATTTTTGATGTGTCTATGCCCTCATCTAGTATGGAAAATTCCTATAGGAATTAGACCTAGCATGGTATTAGGGGGAGCATTATCAAAAAACTATAAAACCCCCATGGATGAATGGCATATCAGAGGTTGGCACGAGGATCTACTGTGAAGAATTAATAAATAGAGGTTTTGGAAAAGAATCCAAAAGAAAACATGTTGGCATGCTAATTTGTGGATTGAATTAGGGTTTTTCTGTGTTCAGAAGAATGGTTTTAGCATATTTTTGAAGTTTGTTGCATTTAAAGTGAACTAGGGAAAACTAATGGTGTATAAAGTAAAATTTGTAATATTTTTGAAGTTTGATGAATTTAATGTGAATTAGGGCAAACAGATTCTTTGGAATTATTTCTTACAAAGGGGAAGAAGGGAAAAGGGAGAAGTTTCAATTGAACAATAACAAATTTAAGAAAGTTAAACATGAAAATGGATAGAGGATCAAGCAACGATATTCCACTAAAGTTGGAGGGTGTTGAATTGGAAGAATTTGATCATAGAAAGATGAAGGAAATAGAACTAGGGCTGAAGAAAAATGAATTACAAAGCATAAAAACCCTAGGTATGGATTTATGAGGAGAATTTCCCTAGTTTTTGGATAAAGAGTTCTTGTTCTTGTTAAATCAATTCAAGAACGACAACATTATGTTGGACAAACCCTACTTGATCAAGAAGGAAGTAATTGAAGCAACTACTAGTTTATGCAGTATTGGGGATCTCCTTGGGAAGAAAATTGTGAAGTACAAAGATGTGGAGGAACTTACTGGGATTAACAAAGACCCTCGAGCTCTATTGATAAACACGCTTGTGGATTCCATTGTAAGGTATATTGCATACAAAATTTCTTATAAAATCTATTTTAGAAATCATGAAGGTTTGAATTTGGCTATTGCTATATATCTTGCACACATGATGGTTAAGGAAAACAAGCAGTTTGATTTGTGTAGCCTATTACTTGAAAACCTAAATGAGAATGCCCAAATGTCATTGGTTGAGGGTTATCCTTTTCAATTTGTATCTTTATTCGTGTGTTTAACTTTTTACTTTTTGAAATCACTGCCGAGAAGAGAAAATGTTGAGTGGGAATTTGGTATTCCTATTGGAGAAAAAATTTACATGTACTTGGAATCAATGGAACATAATGTAAGTGCTTGCAGAGCATATTTCACATCCATAAAGAAAAATCTATACACTAGTATGTTAGTACCTAATTAGTCTAAAGTTTTTTCATCCTCTGGTAAGAAAGATTTGGAAGTTATCATTGGTGAGTCCTCTCTCGAACCTAAAAAGAGGAAAAATATTATAACAAATGTCTCAGAAGAAAAGAAGAATGAAGAATAATTTCTATCTGGATCAAACTCCCTTGATTCAGAGGATATACAAATGATGCTAGACAAGGGTGCAATGAAGAAGATTGGTGAAATGTGGAATGCATGCTCTTTGATTGAGGGCCTTAAAATTGATGATATACTACTTGATTATTACTCAATAGGGGTATTTTAGTTTTAGATGTATTAGATTCTTTGCTAGACAATCTAGTAGAAATTATTAAAGAGAGAACATTGCTAGAAGGACCCAAAGGTCGTAAATTTAATACTATGATTAAGAGAATATGTACCAAATAAAAAAAAGTGTTATATGAACATATTAATGAGAAAAAAGAATGCATCAAAGAAGTATCTAACATCTACAGGTATTGTCTTTGGTGGTTGATAGTTGTTGACAATTTCAGAAGTAGAATTGAAGCCATTGAATCTGAGATGAATAGTATTGGAAAGAATTTTGATTTCTTCAAAGATGAGGTTGGAAAATAGAGAATAAGAAGTGGTGAATTGAAAGTGGAGTTGTTGATTGCTCAAAGGAAAAGAGAAGACACAGTTAAAACCATCTAGTTGGTTTAAGAGATTGTTGAGGTTTGGTTGGATCATCTCTCTAGAATTCTCTCTAATGCAGAAGATTGTGAATGACAAGGTCTTTCTTCTAATCATACATCGTCCTTTACACAGTTATCTTTATTGGTTGGTATGAGTGAAAGGATGAATTTAGCTATGCTTTCTTGGAAAAGAATTCTTCCAATCATAAGAGAGAGGTACAAGAAAATATTTCATGTAGAAACCATTATTTTCACTTGAATATTTGAAATGGGGTGTTGGAATTCCTTTGTATATACAATGTTTCCCTATACAAATTCTTACATACTCTTTTTGGTTGTCCTTTTTCATTGATGTTAAAGGGGGAGAGAATGTTGGGGAGAGAGTCATGTGAAGAACAATGATGGTGATAGGGAGAGAGAATATTTTGTAAATTTTGGCACATGTTACCATGAATGAAAAAGGGGGAGAAAGTTGGAAGAATGAAGAAGAATAGCTAACTATATAGTTTTGTGTTTTCATTGATGTCACCATGTAATACAAGTTGTGACTTCTAGTCTAAGTCAGTGTCTGATCTAGTATTTTGGTTCACAATTCTCTGAGGTTGATACCTACTACTTATGGTTTTGGGAAATAGTTTATGGTGTTGAAAGCATGTATGTTCAGAATCTCTTGTGCTTCAGTGCTCATATGGTGTATCAGCATTATTTTGTTGATTACATTTTGATATTAAGTCTATTTCTGGCTAACTTCATGAATAAGTAGTGGTATGGTGAATTAAATTTTGCTACAAAAATATATGTGCTACCTATCTTAGGTTTAATCCTACATGATAATGTGTGCTACATATTTTGAACTATTGTCTAGAAATATTTCTATTATCACTTGAAGCCGACAGTTGGTATTTTTGGTAAAAAAGGATTGCATCTAATTGGCCGACCTAATTGGTGCTTGTGAATGGATCAAGTATATATTTTGGAAAGCTTTGAAGATCAAAGAGATATGTAAGTGAGAAAATAAGAAGTAGTAATGATTGAAAAGTTGTGAATGTGAAGAGTGAAGATGATGAAGTGCATTAAGTCAGTCTATTGAGCATCACCGAAACTGAATTAGGACTTAGTAGGTGTATATTATTAGTTCATTTTGCGGTTGCAATCCATTCTTTCATTATAATTTTGAATGCAATAAGAACACAATGAAGATGACAAATAATGTTCTTTTCAAATTTTCAATGAAATGAAATGATGCAAGAAAAGTAATGATGCAACCTATATGCACTTTTATTAATGCAAATATAGAAAATCCTAGATGCACTTTCACTAATTCAAAATACAATGCAAGAATGAATGAAATCTAGATCTAAGGACTTTAATGGATTCCAAATCAAAAAATGAATGCTCAACAAGTTTGGGTTCACCAAAATGAATAATTGGGAAAAAGGGGGGCATATAAATATCTCTCCTTTCTCCACACAATCACTCAATAATTTCCTAGGAGTCCTAATTGGATTGACTAACAACCTCACAAGGTGAGTCATTTCATAATGAGGAGTACCTAGGAGGGGGTTATTTTAACAATAAGGGGTTCACCACCAAGAAAATCCTTGGAAAAGAAAATGTTGGAAAAAATAATGTGACATGCAAATGAATGCTAAATGACCTAAAAAGACCAGATATAATAGAAAATTATGAAATTGGAAGTTAGGATGTCTATGCATGGGAAGCTTGGAGATGTTGTGAATATTGTAGAAATGCAAAGAAGTTGTCTAGAAATGATTGGGAGTAGAAAGACACCCAAGATGGTATATTAGTCTCATTTTTTTTTAGGGAAAATATAGTCTTTGGATGTCAGAACTGGATTTGAAGGAATCTCTAAAAAATATGCTCAAGAGGTCTAAGATGACCAAGGTAGCATATTAGTCCCGCTTTGAATTTCTAGAAAATCTAAGTGTGGTCCTGAGCTCCAAGGTTTGCACTTGCTTCCTTTTTGATCTCAGGCTTTTAATCTTCTAAATATGGCATTAGATAAATTCCATGAAGATGACAACATTGAAATGCAACTTTGTAACTTTTAACAGTGTGTGTGTGTGTGTGTAGATGTATAATGTATATATACATTATACATTTACACACATATATACATATATATATATTAAAATGAACTTATGAAAAGCTAAATAAATGGGTGTTATTTAAAACCTCTTTGAAGAATTAAATGCCATGAACCACAATAAGCAATCATCAATAGCTTTATTATTTGAATTTAAAAGAATGGAATTCAAATAGGAATTGGTCCACCCATAACCCCTGAAAAGTTTTTTTTTAATTTGAAAAGATAGGGGCGGCTAATAAAAGATGTGCATTCCTAAATTAGAAGTGCATCCTCATTGAATATGAAGGAAAAATAATGCTAAAGGAGATAGCACAAAAATCCAATGGGGATTTCATCCCAAAAAAGAAGGCAAGAAAAGGAAGCAAAAGGTTGAGTTCCTTGGCAAAGAGATACCATTGTTTCCATATGTAGTTTCCTTACTTCATAGAATTTGATTGGTTTGGGAGAAAAAGAAAAGGTAAGCTCCTTTTAGTATCTTTCTCTTAATAAGTTGAAGTCTTATCATTTGCATCAAATGCACTATTCTAACATTTTCTTCTATGGAAACATTATATTTCCTTTCATCGCACTTAAAAGTTGTTATATGTTGTTGATAGTGTTATGTTAGGGTAGTTTTCCTTGTATGTTTTTGATACCATTGTGTTGTTTAAACCGAGTTCTGAGAAAGAGTATCATATGTTGTTATAGCACTATAATAAGAAAGCTTTAGGCAATATAAATCATAGCTTTGGTATTTTCCATTATGCATGTAAATGTGAAAGCTAGCTAGAGTATTAAGATTACAGCTGATTAGATGACTCCAACCCATGGATCAAATTTCACTATTATGTCCATTCGTTGTAAAACCATGTATTTTCATTTCACTTTTTTGATGTCCACGATGCATGTAACTCACTCTCTTGAGCATGAGAGAGATTCATACTCTCCTCATTTATATACTAACACATTATGGGTAACAATTCCTTGTGGGTTGAATTTGAATCAAGTCCTCATAGGGTCGATACATCTAGTATACAAACCATAGAGATAGAATTCCATTGATCATGTATCTCTCTAGTTATTGCCTTGTCTTGTCCTCCTCATTAAGAGCACATTCAACTTATAGATGATAGTTGACTAATTTTCATTCCATAGAAAGGTTGGTTCATGTATCTTGTGCACCTATTCTTGCATGTTAAATTTAAGCATACATGAACCCTTAGTGTAATGTCTAAGCTAATAGTTGAGGTTTCCCTTCACAAAAAACCAGTATGCATATGTTGGCTACCTGAGGTTTTGATGGAGCTTGAATAAGGGAGAAAAAGAGTAGACTCCCTTATTATTTTGTGGGTCATCAATCATTGTGATAGAAAATTTGTGTACTATTCCAAGGGATAATAACATTGTAATGCACTGAATTTGAAACACCCCCCATACAAACATGATTCCTTGAATCTATTATAGTATAACCAGATTTCACGAGACGTGTGAATGTATGTCAACTCCTAGTATTGTTTGTGGGTATCTCTCATCTATTTTATCTTTTCCATAATGTTCTAAGTATGCTTAAGGCATAAATGGTGTATGTGAACACACCATTGGTGCTTAACAATGTAAACCGATAGTGGAGAATTCCCAAAACAAATCCCCACATTCATCAAACAATTACGATGAATCCCTAGAGTAAACATGACTCATGAATCACTAACTCCCATGTCTCATCAACATGGTCTATAGTCTGAATCGAAACATTTTGAATAATCATTGTAATTATGTATAAATTTCAGAAACTAAAGAATTTCTTATTAAACTATTATCAAGAAAATGACTTTATATATAAAAAAATGGTTAGACATAATTATTTAAAGGGAAAAGAACATGTTAAATGAATAAATAGAATGTTCTTAACATTATTTGAAAATATTTGTGAAATTTCTAAAGAAGTGTTTTTGAAACTAAGTGATGCCTATAAACCCTTAAACTTCTCTGATTGAATTAAACATTTTAAAAGGATAATGGGTTACTTGATAATAGTTAATGTTATCTTTTTTACACATTATATGGAAATGAAAGCATAACATTCTATGTTTATTATGATTCTTTTTTGTTTAATAAAATAATGTATACACATACTTTAATATTTTATTAAAAGGAAATATATGTGTATATACATAAACCAATTATGTATATAAACATACATGTGATTTACCTTCTTTTGACAACTTATTTTCTTTATTTGAATAATGTATGATTCATTCTATGAAGGATACAGAAAGGAAATTTATGTATTAGTATGTTGCAACATGTGTTGCAAAATGTGCATAAATGTTTCATTTAATTGATGAATATAGACCATGTTAGAATGGCTAAATGTAGGTTGTGTAACATACAAAAAAATAGTAAATTTAGTTCAATTTATTTTGTAAGAATTTGTTTGATTTCAAGGATTCCTTAGTGAATCATATGAAAATTGTGCTTGTAGAATTTACGATTTAATAACATGAGAAGGTTGGCTAGGATAAACTATTGTAAACTAGATTGTATGTTTGAAAACTATATGTTTAGAAGGGAATGGTTTTTCCTTATGTATGTAGAATGTTACATTCTTAGATAGGTGTCAAAAGTGGAATAAAAAAGGGTATAGGTTTATCTTTTCTCCAAAATATATCATTTTTTTGTTGTATACATCATATGCCTCACTAATATTTTGTATCCCATAATATTGAATGGACTAATTTTATAATGTAACTCTCTAACATTTTATAAAATTGATCTCGCATGTTCTGAATTTGTATAGAAATGCATGTAGTTATGTTAGGAATGCACCATATTGCACCTTTCATTTCGATTTGTCTTGCTAATTATTTCATGTAGGATTAGGTATTGTTTGAGTTAGGAAGAATTTTAGTGAAGCATAGCTTCATGGTTAGGTGGAAAAAGTACCTAAACGATGTTCTCATCCACCAGTTGCAATGAGAATTGAAGTGGAATTACAAGGAATTCCATATTTTGAATATTGTACTTGTACTACTTGATGTAAAATTTGAGTAGACTAATTGGCGATGTTAGCCTAGTCAAAACTCTGTAACCTAACATTTTGACATTTGGGAATCAATATAATTAATTATTTTTGACATGTTATGCTATGATGGAAAATAGCTATTCGATTTGTGTCTTGAATAAATATTATTCATAATGTCTTAATTGATTAATTTGGTGTTATTTAAGAATGAGACATTACATTAGAAGGCCTCTTTATCTATTGTGGATGATAATGTTCCTATATCTCATCATGAAGACAATAGTAGTCTCGTTAAGGGAGATACCTTTGATGATTTCATGGATCCTGAGTCTTTTGAAAAAGGTAATTATAGAGAAGGGGGATTCATTACTCATGAGTCTCTTGATTTCCAAGAGACTACCAATGAATGAATTTCCCTAAACTACCTTACACTACCTAAATGAGTGATGCTCAAGTGACAGGATAAAAAGGTGAGAGTTCCAGAATAAAAAATAGTAGATCACAAAGGTTTCCTAGATAGACTAATGAATTATTAGCCAAAGGATGACAACATGGAACACAAATGATAAAACAACATGCTGGAATCCTAGAGATAGATCCAACATCTCATACAAACCAAAAACCAAGAGTATCATAGAAAATAGCTTAAGCAACTACTAACAATTTGATTACTAAGAACTTTTGAAATGCAGGAAAATAACAAGATATAATAGAAAGTAAAATAAAGTAAACTAAGTAAAACATAAATGAT
>VDFB02373365.1:16419399-16457890 GCA_007258455.2 Sequoia sempervirens | reverse complement strand
CATGTGTGATTGCAGATCTAGGTGTCTTAGAGCTTGAAGGATCATTGAAGATTAGGTTGTTACATGTGTGATTGCATATCTATGTGTCTTGGAGCTTGAAGGATCATTGAATATTAGGTCTCAAGGGTGGAGGAATTCATCAAGTTGTCACAAGGTTGATATCTTCACAAAAATTCTTATAGTCTCGAAAGTCAAGGTTTCGGATCTAAAGAAAAGAGGAACAAAAAGAGGCGAGACTAGATTCAAACCTTGGAAGTGCTAATCAAATTGGACTCATTCATAACTATTGGTGAATGAGTCCCATTGTAGGTTTTTTTTAAAAAACTGCAGATTCGGATACCCTTTTGTCTAAAACCTACTCTTGTGCAAAAATCCAGAATTGGGACCGATTCACCCAAAATGGCGAATGAGTCCCACTAGGTCAAAAAGTCATAATTTCAAGCATTTTAGGACTCCTTCTAGTCATCTTCAAGTTTCTAGGTGCACACATTTCATCTTACATTTTATTATTCTATTTCATATGCATTTCTAGGTCATTTAATTCAAGTTTACATTATATTAGAGTTTTGCATTTCATCTTGCATGACATTGTATTTTCCAAGTTTAAACTTGGTGGTGAACCCCTCATTACTTAATAATCAGACCCTAGGACAACCCTATTACAAAATCTCTTTATCCTTTGCTTTGAGTTCTCTAGGGTTATCCTTGAATGAATTTGAAGAAGTGGGTGTGATCTATGTCCTAAAACCATACGAAAGCACCATACCACTTTTTCTTCATTTCATCTTCAATTCTTCAAGACATCATTTGAAGGCTAGTGAGTTGTAGGAAGAATTTTCCATTCATCATTTTCTTCCTTTTTCATTATCTTTTTACCAATGTTTAATTACCAAACATGGGTTTGATAAAGGAAAACCCCCATGCAAACAAAAAAAATTCTTCACTCTTTGTGTATGTGTAGATTATAGGTTGAAAAAGAATTGAAGAGATCTTGAAGGAGAAATTTTACAAATTATTGCACAAGTTGTCATCATTGTTGTCAAGCCATGGAAACTAGGTTTCAAACTTTATTTTCATCACTTTGACATTGGGAGTGTGTGAAATAGAAGCCAATATCCATTATCAAAGGGCTATCAAAAGTCATTTTGGAGCCCTTAGCTAAGACTAATTCACCTAGGGGAAAACTAGTCTCTTAGCACACCTCAAAATCAAATTTTGGTGATAGGTACATGCCATAAAACCCTTCTCAGATCTGCCTGCAAAGTTTTGTAACAGTTTTTATTTTTGGGAATCAACATTTTATTTATTAGTTCTTATTATTCATTTAGTATAATCACTTAAAATTATTTCAATTTAGTTTCATATATTTCCTCCTATCCTAAGGAAATATATCTAGCTCTGATTGGATCACCATTAAGGTTTAAAATTAATCTTTACACCTTGTAATATCTCTCCTAATGAAATAGGGAAAGTGGATTTAATACTAAGGGTTTCTAGACATCATCACATTCTCTTAAAACCTTATAGGGGATCCTATTTCCCCTTATTTAATTTTGGTGAACCCAACAATGTATATCATCATTTCTAATTTGGAAGTCTTTAAAGCCCTAGATCTAGGTTTTGAATCATCTTGCTTTTGCATTTCATTTATGGTTGTATATTGCATACTTTCATCATTTAAACTAATAAAATAAAAAAATATTGCATACATTCTACATAATAGCTTGCATTAAGGTGTCTTTTGGTCATTTAGATCACAATTCAATTCAAAATTGCATTCAAAAATTGTCATTTTTGTTAATACATTGTCATAAATTTATATTTGCATTTAATTGGAAATTCTAGAAAAAATGTCACTGAGAAATTTATTTGCATTTAGGAATAGTGAGCTTAAATATCAAGTCAAACACTCAATTTTTTATTTTTCAAAACCCTATGTATAGGCCCATTTTCCCCTAGGAAAACTTTTTCTTTCACTGTTGATTTTGTAAAGTTTTGCACATATTTTTGTCTCTATCTCCTTCATTTCACTATACTTGCATATCTATGTTTCACTTAAATAAATTGCATATTTATATAGATTTTTTTCATTTAATTAAATTGGTAAACATTACGGAATTGTTTAAGATCAAAATTTCTATTCAAAAGTCATCATTTATGGGTTTTTTTCATCTAACAATCAATCAATTAATCATTTGAGATATGAAAATTGTAATATCTTCTTCAATACTTGTATTGTGCTTCCTATTTCTGGGTGTTTACTATCTTTGCTTAGTTTTTTTTTGTCCATTTTGGGTACACTTTTTGTTCAAGGTGAAACTTGTATTAACATCACAACCTAGTGTCCTACTGCCAATACTTTAGTGAGACATAGTTTGAGACTCATGGCATCCTATGCTAGTACATTTTTTGTGGATCTTGAGTTTTCCAACTCTTTTAGTCATAGTTTTGACACTATTCAACCCATTATGGACCACATCCATGATGCCACATTTCCTATGACCACCCTACCATCAACCACTATAACTGATTCCATAAAAAAAAGGATAAATCCTTAGGAAAAATTCAGGAGTATGTGAGTACAGAATATATTGCTATCATTGTGGTTCCTATCATAGATGACATGAGGAAAATTCTTGATAACAATCTGAGAATAGAGATTGTGTGTAGCTTAGCTCACATTACTGATAATCATGTTCCTATATTGAATAGCTATGCTCAAACTTGGGATACACTCAAATTCAAGAAGGTAATAAAATTCCCCCCTACAAACATAGCCTCTATTCCTACATACACTCATCCAACTTTTAATACAACAATGCAACCAACTAGCAATATCACTCCATCGTTGCACATTTCCATAGGGTGTCCTTATAGTTTTTTGAATTCAAACATCATATCTCCAAATCTATTAGCTCTCACAAATTTGCAATATATTTTTCCACCTAACACATATATACCCCCACCATATTCACCTCCATCCCAAAACATAACCAATGATTCAGTCTTAAACCAACTTTTGCAAAATGTCATATTCCTTCAACAAAAAAATCCCACATTGAACCAAAACCAAAATGGTCATCCTTCACAATATGTCAAAATAAACCCATTGACATTGGAAAAATTGATATAAAAATTCCACAAGGTATAAAGATACCTATTTTTGAGAAATATGGTGGCAAAGGAGAACGTAATAATCATGTATCGACATACATAGCTCTAGGTAGTGACTTATTTTTTGAAGATAAGCTCTTGGCTAAGCTTTTTCCTAGGTCCTTGAAAGATATAATCTTGGAATGGTTTTATTCCTTACTAAATAACTCAATCCACTCATTTAATGATCTTTTTGATACCTTCCTCAACCATTTCCAAGTGCACGTTGGTCCTAAGATGGCCCTACTTTATTTAATGCAATGTAAACAAAAAATAGATAAAAAGGTCACTAATTTTATAGCACATCAGAAATTTCTCTATTCATAAATCAATATCAAGCTTCTTGATGTTGATCTTCAAGGAATGTTCATTGATAACTTACAAAAATATATCCATGATAAGCTTGGGATGATGAAACCCCCCTCCTTTACATACTTATGCATGAATATTCATGACTATAAAATTTTTCTTAATCAACATGGAGGAAAACTACTTTGAACCATCCTAAAAAATCCAAACCCTTGCCTCATAACAATTTTCAAAAATTCAAGAAACAAAAAAAATACTTTATACAGATAAATCCACCTCAAAC
Source organism: Sequoia sempervirens (assembly GCA_007258455.2). Lineage (NCBI taxonomy): Eukaryota > Viridiplantae > Streptophyta > Pinopsida > Cupressales > Cupressaceae > Sequoia > Sequoia sempervirens. Next base: position 16,454,145 of record VDFB02373365.1, on the reverse strand, counting down.
AAATCACCATGTTGAATCTTAAGTTTATGCTATAAAAACAACTCCAAGCAAATTTAGGGATATGAATAGGAAATTCACCCCATTATTGAATTCCCTCCATCTAATTTGTTACAAATCATGAATAAGAACTTAATTACTTTACCTCCCATTAGACCTATTGATACTACTAAGCTTTTACATCGACACCATAACCCAAATGTCTTTTTCCAATATCACTAACAAAGTGGACATGGTACAAAATGATGCATGCATCTTAAATGTCTAGTAAAAGACCTCATTGATTCTAACTACATTTATTTGGATGGTTTTAATGATCAAGGAAATAAATTTGTTTCCCTACCCAACCAAAATTTAAAAACCTTTACCAATCCAATGCCAAATCATTCCATATGTTTTGTGAAAGTTAGTGATAATAAGAATTATGTGATGAATGTTGACAAGATACAAGACATGACTAATGATAATAAGAGTGATAATGAGGATGATTTTCATGCCATGATCAGACTCATTGATTTTCAATCTCCCAAGGTTCAAATAAACTTGTCACCTGACATTACTTTCTCACATAGTGATATAATTAAGCACACACTTGATGGTCCTCTTTACATCACTAGATGAATCAATGACAAGACAAAAAATGGGATATTAAATAATCTTGTGTGTGTAGAGAATTTGATAACTAAGGAATTCATATTTGTGCATGAAATTTACCAAGACTCTTATGAAAAATAAAAAGCATGGATAAAAACACATGATGGTTTTCTTTCCCTACGATAGTTTTGATCACTCTTCCATTAAAATTTGGACTAAAAAAATTGAATATCTCATTCTCCATCATCTCGATGTCAAATCAATTCCATGTGAAGTAAGGCTATCCATTGATATACTTAATAAATGTCATCCCATCAATCATTCACAAATTATTGAAATTTCTATTTGATAACCAAGTTTTTATAGTGCACCATAGTGGGTTTAATATTTTTTCTTCCCGTAGGAAATTTTCATTGGATTTATTTTGGCCCAAACCTATGGAACCAATTACATCTCGTGAGGATTTCTTCTTTAAGTCATATCAAAATTTCAAAGAAAAATGTATGGAAAAGTTATCCCTTTCCAATATCCCACCTAAAACTAAATATCTATGATTGTTCCTCCCACTCAAATTGTTATAGATGAAGCTATATTTGAACCCAAAACTCTCTCCAATAATCAAAATGAGTATGATGTTGTTGTACCAACTATATCCTACAAGAGACCAAGAGACAACCATACAATTCCTTTTGTGCCTCCTGAAACAAAGCAAGTTTATAAACCTAAAGAGAAATTAGTTTCCCAACCCTCAGAGGTCCCTTCCATTCCTCCTTTAGGGAAGAAAAGATACCAATGATTGATAAACCCACTCCTACACCTTCACAAGCTAAAAACCATTCAATAAGAAACCAAAATGCTAAAGAGCATAAGTTGATGCTATTACTCGTCAGTTAGAAGAACAGAATAAACCAATAACTCGAAATCAAACACCAACTCAAGAAATACATGATCCTCAACCTTCACCAAAATGTGAACTCTCTATGTCTCTACCACAAAAAAAATAAGAAAATTCAATGGATATTATCATAAAACCTCCTATTGTGATTAAATTGGATGATAATGATGAGATTTCTAAATTTGATGAAGAATTCCATGGTGAATTGAATTTTTTGTTCTTAACTTCTTTCAACTTGGATGGGGGAAATCATGATGATCCTCCTAAAAAGAGTGAAGCACCATGTGCTAAACCTAGTGATGCTCCTAGTATGGCACTTGTTGTTGTCCCTTTGGCTAGTTATCCACCTTTGACATATAATTAGCAAGATTAGGATGGATTTGACCTACTTTAAGTTGAATCGTATGTAACATGCTTCTTTGTATTATTTTCTTTCTATGTTCTTTGTGATTGCATGTGCATAAAATGATCCCCCACACTATGTTTCCTAGCTTGTCTATATGTTTGTGAGTTTTCTTTGGATGACCCTTGTTACTTTGTTGTTATAAGGACACAAAGGAAGCAAACCTATCGTGACATTCTTCTATTTTTATATTTATTCTTCTATATGTTTTAAATATTGTATTTGAACTTTTATCTTATGTTTTCCTTTTGGGGATGATGCAAAGAATTGAGAAACTTAGGTCTCTTCCATGCTGACCCAAAATATTTTCTTTTCTTTTTCTCTCTTTGTGTCATTCTTCCATTATGTTTTTTGTTCTACGAGTATTTGGGGAATGATGATGGTTTTGAGCTCTATTATATCACAGTAGCAAAGACATATGCTAACCTTAAATTTGTGGATCTCTTATTTGTTATCTTTGGGACTACATTTGGGGGAAACCCCTCTTCATGGGACAAATTTATTTGGAAACATATCATTGGAAAATGGCTTTACAAATAAGATCTCATGTCCCTTTTATCTTTTGGAATTTATCATTTTTCTACTTTAAATTAATTGCTCATAGCAAGGTGTTTAGAAAATTCCTTAAAGTGGGGATATACATTAGCATTATTTTATTTTTGCATTATTTATTTGCACCTCCTAAGATGAGTTTTATTTGACATTTTTATTCAGTTATATTCAAAGGTGTTGAACTTAGTGTAGCATTGGCATAGCACATTGACCATTTTGTGGCACCTTATCAAAGTTATCAATGAGTACAAATTTTGGTATGGTTGATGTATGTGTATGCACCTTATGATGACTTAAGTGTGTCTTTCTCATTTTCCACCAATTTTATTGGTACACGCCTTCTGATGACTTAAGTGAGTGTTTCTCATTTCTCCTTGGGGATCACCTAGTGTATAGGGGACTTCACTAGCTGTCATGAGTATATTTTATGTGTATAGCATAATACAACTTGCTATTCCATCCATTGTCTTTTTGAATTAATTTTGACATTGTATGTTTATGCATCTTGTTTCGTTGCTACATACATGTGTCTTCTTTGTACGTTTGTTGGTTTTCCATGAGATTGTAGATATTGGGGACTTGGCCATCCTCCTTGATCCTTTGTCATCTTACATTTCCAACAACTATACAATTGGACCTTCCTTGACCTTACTTTAGTGTGATTTTGAGTGTAACTTCATACTCTCACTAAAGTGGGAGCTATTTATGAAGTGTAAGAAATTGTACACCTTTACAATTTCATATTATGTTTGAGTCCCTTAATTAGTTGGATGTAATTAAGCTTCTAAATTGCCAAATTGTGCATTCCAAAGCCTTATTCTTCTAATTTTCTAAAAGGGAAACCAACATGAAACAAATGAAATTAATAATTAAATTACCTTCAATCATGTGTGTCCTAGGCTTATAGTCCAAGACCCATTCACCCATGGATGAATGGGTCCCCTTTAAGTGCCAAGACCCAATTTAAAATATGTTTTTGGTAGCATTTTAATGATCAAAATTCAAATTAAAAGTGTCATATTTTAGAATATATTTTTTAGGAAATTGGATAAACACCTATAAATAAATTGTCTTTTTGTCATTTAAAATCTAACACACATTATCAAGATTTCACAAGAGAAAATATTATCATCAAGAGCATTCAAGAGCAACATTATCAGTCAAGGTTCTAACATCATGTCAAAATTCATGTGTGTTCATGTTATGTTTTGAAGGTTGACATTGTGATGTAGGTTTTCAAGCATTCAATCATAAAAGCAAGCAATCAATCAAGTCAATCAAGAAATGACCATCATTCTTGAAGAGATGTGTTTTTCTTCAATCCTTCAAGACATCATTTGAAGGGTGGAAATTTCTAACAAGCATTAATCATTCATCATTTCCTTCCTTTATTGATTATTCTTTTATCAAGTTTTAATTACCAAACTAGGGTTTCAACAAGGCAAACCCCCATGCAAACAAACAAAAAATTATTCTCTTTGTGTATGTGGAAATTATAGGTTGAAGAAGAATTGAAGAGATCTTGAAGGAGAAATTTTACATTGTCACACAAGTTATCATCATTGTTTTCAATCTAGAAAATCTAGGTTTCAAAATTTATTTTCATCACACTAATAGTGGGACCTATGTCAGATAGAAACCAAGATCCAAAATTAGAGGACTGTCAAAAACAATTATTTTGGATCCCTTGACTAAGATCCATTCAACCATGGGTGAACAACTCTCTTAGCACACATCAAAATCAACTTTGGTGATAGGTAAATGCTATCAAACCCTTCTCAAATCTACTTGCAAAGTTTTGTAATAGTCTCTATATTTTTTAGAATCAACATTTTACATGTATTAGGCCTTATTGTTCATTTATTTTAAGCACTTGAAATCATTTAAATTTAGTTTTAGATATTTCATATTGTCCTAAGGAAAGAGATATAGGTTTTATTGGCTCACCATTAAAGTTGAAATTCAATTTTACACCTTGTGATTTCTCTCCTAATGAAATAAGAAAAGTGGATTTAATCCTAAGGGTTGCTAGAAATCATCATCTTCAAACATTTCAAGGGGTCATTTTCCTCTCATTTCATTAGTTAACATATTCTTTGTGGAACTATTGCATGAGCATTCATATGGCTACTGGTACAACACTACATAACCTTGTGTATGGTGTTGAGACTATCATGCCATTAGAGTTGGAAATTCCATATTTGTGATTTTCTCTTAAAGGGTTAATTGATGATGGCAATTATTGTGTTGATCATTTGTTTTAGCTTGAGTTGGGAAATGATCATTGATTATAAGCCCTCGAAGATCTCAAATCTTATTAGGGTAAGTGCAAGAAGTTGAGTCCACTTCTCATGGCCGAAGTGTCATTTTTCAACTTTAAAATAGGTAGTCATTCATTTTTTAGAATAGGTACCCATTTTAAAGTGGGTACTCATTCCAAAAGGTTTGAAAATGATAATCCATGTTTCTCATTTGGATTTAGGCTTATAAAAGGCATGGTAACCCAAACCTTAGCCTTAGACCTACAAGTACAAGGTCATGACAATATCGAGAGAAAAAACTGACTATGCCAATATGGTTGACAAGATTTTTTTTAGAATTATTTTATGAAATTAAAGCTCATTTTAGATGAGATTGTGTAGATTCTAAATATATTTTTTTTTTTCCAATTGGATTAATTTTTCTATTTTTCAATTAATTTCTAATGAAGCAGGTCCTTAAACTTGAATTATCATGGGGTTTTAGTATTTTAATAACTTTATTAAAATATATTTTTGAAAAACAAATTTTATGGAAGCATACCTTAAAAAAAAAAATCAATTTGAAAAAAAAATCAAAAAATTATAAGTTTAGGTCAACTTATGCGTGACGTACAAGACAATTTTTCAAAACAGCAAATATGACCAATAAAAAATTAACAAAACACAAATATTCAATAAAAAATTACAAAAAAAAGGGAAAGCATATGCTTAAGTGAGTTACAAATATTTTCCCAAAAGGATTTTGAAAAATATGATTATTTAGGTCAAAATATGGATGATGTACACATGCATGGTATAGTAAAAATAAAGTGACTTTTAAACAGTGGTTTTTAGAAATGCCTACTAAATATCAATTTGTATCATCTACGTATGAAAATAAATTACATATTTGGAAACTAGACTCTGAGTACTACATTTTATGATTAGTGACTTTTTTCAATATTTCATCTTTAAGTGCTTTGAAAATTTTAAGGTCAAATGTGACAAATTTAGAAAATCAAGAAAAACACTTCCACTTTTTGGCCAAAAAGTGGACTCGACTTCTTGCCAGTACCCATCAATGATTTGTTTCTAAACATTATAATCAAGGTGTTCTTTCTTGAACTTTCAAGGTAGGTGGTCTTGTTCTCTATGAGAAGGAAAGGAATGCAAATGTGTTACATGATCAAAAGGGGAAGTTTAGCCTAACTGGTTAGGTCTTTACATAATAATCTTTTTGTATGCTTCTAGCACCTATGGACTATCATCTATGGATTGAACACCTCTAAAAGAACCAATCAATGTAGTGCATCTTCATCAATACTATGCATAGTTTCTATGTGGCATATGCATGATGCTCATCCCTCAGGGATAGTAGTTCTTTATGCTATGGCATTCCTTCATTAACATATTATCTCTACATTTTTGTGTTATGATGTGAATATGTGTATGCAATTAATTTCTTTAAATATGAATTATATATTTATGTGTTTTATTATGTTGTGTATCCATGCATTGTATTTAATTAATTATTTTTGTTAGGAGATTATATCATCATTGTATTTAATTAACATACATCCATGTGTGTTTATTAGATCATGATAGCATCTAATCTAAAATAAATCCATGAACATAAAGTCCATTAGATAGTTATAAATGAAAGTAAATAATACATGTAAGAGAACACCATGATACTACATAAAAATCTCATATATACATATATATCATTTACATATATCACACCATTGTATCAAAATGTGATGGATGCAGATTTGTATGTGTGTATACATCAAAACAATTCTATACAAAATAATGTGACCCAGTATAAAAAAATTGGCATGTGCAAAATGGGCCTCTAGCCCCTCAATGCATAGATCCTTAAGCCCTCTATTGTTGGCAGTGGTGATTAAGGTTGAAGCTATCTACTAGAGCCACAATCAATGCAACCACAACATGGACATAATCTACTACAGTCCTCAAACCTCTCCTCGTAGCTTAGCAATCCCCTCTTGCAGCTTGTCCTCCCACTCACAGGCTTACCATATCTCTTGTTGAAGATGTTGCACCTACATATTGACACATGACCTCACAACTACTACCTACCCATTAAGGTCATCGAGTTGGATCTACAGGGCACCATGTGCTGCCTTGACACTCACTACTTGTGTCCTAGCCTTGTCTAACTCAAAAATGTAGTTCAAAGCTCTATTGAGCTTTTTTCCCATTGCCCAATCATAATGGAGACGTCAATTGTCTTCTACTTGGTCTCCATGTGTGTCTCCTCTTATGTTCTCAACCGCACAATAGCCTCAAATAAGTGGGTGTGTTGCCCTATTGGCAATGGCTTGTACATGTTGAGGATGCTCCCCTAGATAAACACAACTGGGGCCACCTCAAAGATGTACCACCTAATGAAGGAAACCCACTCATGTGTGTTGATTGCAACCATAGAGAAGTAGACGTCATCAATACCAAATCATATAAAAGTATGATTATACATATATATATATATGAGATAAACTAAAACACGAGTGCTAAAAGGAAATAGCACAAATCACGATAATACTTTGGTCCCTAGCCTACCAATGAGGATCAAGGGGAGGTTCTATGTTAGTTTTGGATCCTCCTACTACTACCACTGTGGGATGGATGACTATCATAGAAGGCAATGTTGATCAAAATGGGACTATCGTTGGAGGGGATGTCATCCTCTATTGTTGTCTTCGTCTCTCTATTGCTTTTTCTACTATCACCTTGCCCTCCCCATTGTTTTTGCGACTAAGAACCTCTCCTCCCTACCCCTACGCATCAATGTTTCCCATGGGGGCATGTGCTAGGAAAATCAATGTAGGTCTTGTTGTCGTCTAGGATTCTCTAAAGTCATAGTCCACCCTAACATCATCAACCATGAGGATGAGATCCATTTCATTGTTATCCAACCTATTGTCTCTAAAAACAATGTCTACAATGGTCGTCAAATGATGATTGCTCAGTTGCACAATGCTCCTTTCCGATCAAATGTATGTTGAGGGTGTCAATGGGATAGTCTATATTTGCCCAATTTGTCGAGTGACTCTATGCAAATAATACATGGTATAATGATATACTCAGATCACCCTACCAAGATATGATCATTGCATATGCTGCAACTATCACATGTATGTGGGTTAGATCCCCGTACCTCTATATGGTCACAATCTCACATCTTGTGACCGCAAAGAATCAATCTCCAAGCACCAAAATATGATATCTCCATACCTCCTATTGTGCACTAACGAGTATGTGTGTTCCATATGTGTACCCCATGATATACCCTGGGGAAATCCAACTGGCTGAGTACACAAAATGTGCCCGAACATAAACACTTGTAGGAGTGTGCAAGCTATCAAACTAAAGTACTCATAATGGACATGGCAGCCGAGGTCATGGTATAGGTGAGAAAGCATGCTTCAACCCTAGGCATAAATAGTTTGACACTCTTCCATCTCATGAATAAAATGGACAAGGCCTCCTTGTAGGTGAGAGCCTCACCCATCCATCATGACTTGCAGGGTGACTATGATGACCATCACCCTTTGAATGAGTGGAATGGCCACTCGCTCATGCTCGTACCATCATAGATAGATGTTGGTAGGTGTTATCCCTAGGATTTTTCCACCTAATGCAGTATTGTTGGCCCTCTATGGCCTCCCACATTGTCCTCACTTCGTCATAAGCTACCCATCATCTAGGTATGGGTAGGATGGTGATCTGATACATGTCCTCCAATGTGACATCCATCTATCCTAATGGTACGAAAAAGGTGGAGGTATCCACATTCCAACACTTCATGAGCACTATGAGCATTAACAAATGATATAATATCTCTAAGATAGTATAGACCCACCAAACGCCCACATGCTAGAGTAGACTCTCCTCATCTAGGCTCAAATCATCTTGATGGTCACACAACATAGACAACAAATTCCCAAATCCATGCTATCTCAACTCTATCCACTCTTGCAGTAGAAACAAAAACCCACATCAGATCCATTTGAATCATAAAATACTATCTCTACATCAAAAAAAATTATAGGTACACCTTTGGGATGAAGGCATTCCACACAGATGTTTTTTCAATGCGTTGATGTTTGAGGTTGAAATGTTGTCAAGATGATAGTGCACAGAGCAGATGCCAATGCGACCAAAGGCTTTTGACACACTGTCTACATGATAGTGCACCATCCAAATGCCTTTGCATTGGCTAGATGCTTGCATTGATCTCGAAATAGAAAATAATTAATAATACATAAAAAAAGGGTAGGGTTAGATTCCTCGTACCTCATCAACCTTTCCTCCCTTGGTCATGCCCTTATGGAAATACTCAATCTTAGGATCTACGTAATCTCATCTGTGTGACATTTTGTTGACTTTTCTCTCACTAAAATCAACAATTTTATCACCATGAATAGTGAAAATGACCCTTCTCAAGGCCCGCCTGAGTATATATAGGCCCTTTTGGGCCCATTTTTTCTAACAAAAGTGGTCGTTCTATCCTTCCTATTTTCACTTCACCTAGCTGGGGGAAAAATAGGAGGGGGCATATATTCACCTCTTCATCATATTTTTCTTTCTAAACACCAAAGTTTTCCTAAGCATTCTTCTCACTGCGGTAGCTTCTTCCAATTTTTAAACTGACCTAAATTTGAGTTTTACATAATGAAACTTCATAGCTGGCACTGCAATTTCTTGTAGAACTTGATCACTGGGGGCATTGTTAGTATGCACCTACTCAACCTATGCGATCCCTACAGTATACTTTTTAAATGTAAATATATAAAATTTTCAAATTTTCAAAGTCACAATAAATGTATTCTTGAGTACTTTAGTGTAGCTAATTTTTCTTAAAATTTAGCTCACTAAAGTGGGGGTAAAATATAGTGTAATAAAATTACACCTTGTGGCAAGTTCACAGTTGCACATTTAGCCCATTACATTTATGGTGTCTAGCTACATTTATGGAAAAAACCTTATTAGTCAAAATTGCACAATTCCAACTCCATAAGGCACAATGACAAAGTGTTAGCATTCTGCCACCTCATTTCTTGCAAAGTTTTTGAGTTGGGCTCCTGGACGACACATAAGTGTCCTAGAACTTTTCAAGTTTAAATGAAGGAATCTCACACCTCTTGCCTCTAGCACATTATATCATTGTGGTGGAATTGTGAGTGTAACAGCTCCTCTTGCCCTCTCAACCTCATAAAACCTCTCATTTCACTCTCCTTCAAATTTATTCTTTCTTCTATTCACTTGCTCTAAATATTTTTTATCTCTTCTCATCTACATCTCTCTTCTACAATGAAGCTCTGCCAAATTCATGTCTCATCAATAGCCAAGGATCTCTTGCAACCATTCAATGTCTTATCTATCAAGCAAAGAGGGGCCCATAAACTATTGGTAATGCTCTCTTGTTGCATTATATTGTTTATCTATTTATTCATGATATGAGTTTTACATAGTGGGGTTCTTTTCTATCACACATCTTGTCTATTTCTCTATCTATCTAGTTTTCCATAGAGGTAGGAACACAAAAATGGGGGTTTGACTATGGAAAGCCCCAAAATAGTGCCAACACTTTTCCTCATCCTCCTTGTGTGCATGTTGTTCGTATGAAGATTGCTAGAGGCTCCATAGTGCAAGACCTTCCTTGATTTTTTATCTCACCTTATTTTCCATTTCAATCTATTTAATTTAGATTCATAAAGCATTATTTTTGTTAGCATTTTACTTTCAGATCTTTTTTGTTAACTTTGTAAGATAGTAAGACTTCAGATTCTAGGTAGAAAGTAGACTCTACAAGTTTCTACTAATGTGTTCAAATCTTTGTCTAAATGAGATGCCAATGCATCCTTGAGTTGACAATAAGCCACACTGTCATTTGAATCTTGCACTGACATCCTTTGGTTGAGAGCTTGCTAGCCTTTTCCAAAGACCTATCTAATCTTCTCATTTGGTCCCCAAGGTCCTTCATCCAAGAGTATACTAGAGACTCTCCGTTTTATACATTTTTAAAATCTCTTTCATTTTGAATCTCTATCACTCTAGCTTTGTACATTGAGGTAACCAAGGGAAATTCACTCCCTTTATAACTTGTTTGTCTTGGGACTAGGGAGTAGTGAATCAGACCTCCTTCACACAATAATAAGGTTTACACAATAAAATTCGATCTTAAATTCAAAAATTACTTACAAACTGAAACAAGAATGAAAAATCCTCTTAGAACATTAACACCAACTAAAAAAGTGGAACCTTTACATATTAAGGACAAATATGAGTGTATTTCATTGGTGAAAAAGTTTTTAGATGATGAGTGGGGATCTTTTTTTTTTATAGATACATTCATTTGGGAATACAAGATTATGCAATCAAAATTAGGAAAAGAGAAAGAAGTTGCAATAATATCAACATAATCTATTACTGAGTCACCAAATACATCCAATTTTAACAATGAGAAGACACAAATTACACATCTACATATGATGAAAGTGATTATGAACAACCACTTTCTTCAAAAGAAATAAAATCCATTTATAGAAGAGGTTACCATCTTTTGAAACAATTTGGCTATAGTGGAAAAGGATGTGGTGTAAAAGAATAAGGTATTTATGTCCCTATAGAGCCCAACATGCAAAAAACAACTAGTCTTGGTTATTTTCCTTCAAAAATATTGACAAGAAATTCACTTAATCAAGAAAAATAGCATTAGTTGTTTCTCCTTGCCATGTAGTACTTGTACTATCATAACATACTCACTACCATGTATGCGGTATAAACTTGGCTTTATGCAATCATATATTGTTTTGCAGGAAGAAACATATCTTAATCTATTTTGTCTCACCTTTTGTCCTCGCACTTGGGGGAAAAGGGTTAGGAAGCCATGTGTGAGGTGAATTCCTTCTTGGGATCCCTTTCTATCTCCTTAATACGTTAGTATAACAAGTACACTAACATTTTAAAGAGTGGCATATAGTCCCTCACTCATTGTTTGCATAGGAAATGGTGATTTCTTAAGTGATGATAACATATCTCTCCTAGAAAGTGTGACCTTGTCAAACAAAGTATGGCCTTGTTAATCCATGTGACGTGTCTCCTTTGTGGTGATATTAGGCTTGATGTCCCATAGGAGTGTGATCTTTCTTGGCATATGGCATTCTCCTTGGTGGTAATGATATGGTTAGTATGCCCTAAGGTGTTTATTTTATATTCCTCAACTAGTTCTCTCTTGGTGGTGATGTCATCTGTGATATTCCCTAATGCTTGACCTTTCACATATTGAACAAAGCCCCTTTGATTTTTTTTGATAAATTACCTATTGTGGTGGTGTTATTATCATACCTTTGGGTTTTTGCCTTATTCTATCATTGTTTATGCACCCCCTGATGTGATTTTTGCTTATTCCCCATGATGTTAAAATTTGTGTACCCTTGAGGTGATTTTTGTTTGTCCACCAAGATGTTAAACTTTGTGCACCCTCTGAGGTGAGTTTGGCATTTTTTCTTCACTTTGTTCATGGGTGTTGAACTTAGTGATGCATTGGCATATAATCTTTATCATATATGGCACTTTATCAAGGTTATTAGGGAGTATAACTCTTGATATGGTTGTTAATGGCTACACACCTAGTAAATAGTGGACTTCACTAGAACTAGTGTGTTTCTCATTTTACCTTGTCTTGGGGCTCACCTTCTGAATATCAGACTTCACTATCTCGTGTTCCTTGTAGAGCCCAACATGCAAGAAACAACAACTGATCTGGGTTATTTTCCTTCAGAAATGTCGACAAGAAATTCACTTAATCAAGACAAATAGCATTAGTTGTTGATCCTTGCCATGTAGTACTTGTAGTATCATAACATCCTCACTACCATGCATGGGGTATAAGCTTGACTTTATGCAATCATTTTTTTTTTTTGTAAGGAGAAACATATCTTAATCTATTTTGGCTCACCTTTTGTCCTCACACTTGGGGGAAAGGGGTTAGGAAGCCTTGTGTTAGGTGCTTCCTTCATGGGATCCCTTTCTATCTCCTTAAAATGTTAGTGTAGCAAGTACACCAACATTCTAAGGGGGGAATATATTCCCTCACTCATTGTTTGCATGGGAAATAGTGCTTTCTTAAGTGATGATAGCATATATTTCCTAGAAAGTGTGACCTTGTCAACCAAAGTATGGCCTTCTTAATCCATGTGACGTGTCTCCTTTGTGATGATATTAGGCTTGATGTCCCATAAGAGTGATCTTTCTTGGCATAGGACATTCTTCTTGATAGTAATGCTATTGTTAGTAAGCCCTAAGGTGTGGATTTTTTATTCCTCGACTAGTTATCTATTGGTGGTGATGTCATGTGTGATATCCCCTAATGTGTGACCTTTCATATATTTAGCAAAGCCCCTTTGATTTTTTTTTGATAAATTACCTTTTGTGGTGGTGTTATTATAATGCCCTAAAGTTTTGGCCTTATTCTATCATTATTTGTGCACCCCTTGAGGTGAGTTTTGCTTGTTCCCCATGATGTTAAACTTTGTGTACCCCTTGAGTTGAGTTTTGTTTGTCCCCCATGATGTTAAATCTTGTTCACCCCTTGAGGTGAGTTCAACATTTTTGCTTCACTTTGTTCATGGGTGTTGAACTTAGTGATGCATTGGCATAGAATCTTTATCATTTATGGAACCTTATCAAAATTATTAGGGAGTATAACTGTTGATATGGTTGTTAATGGGTACACACCTAGTAAATAGTAGACTTCACTAGACCTAGTGTGTTTCTCATTTTACCTTGTCTTGGGGCCCCACTTATTGAATATTGGACTTCACTAGCCTATGTTCCTTCTAGTTTGTGATTCACCAAGAAAATGTTGAATTTTTCCATGGTGTGAGTCATGAAAACCTTTAACATGGCCACCCAAGATAATACAACTTTCTTTCCAATGGAGCCATGTGTTTTATGAGCATTTAGCACAACACAACTTGCTAGCCTTATTGAACCCGTCATATTGCAGGAAAACCTAGCATAACATAACTTGTTTTCTTGTAGATCCATGTGGCTCATGAGTGATGCGGCATAACACAACTTTCTAATCCTCATGGGAGCATTCTTTTGAATAACAATTATTTGATGGATGACATTTGGTATTTGAGATAATTTAAGATTGAGGTTTGTTTACCTTATGGAATCAAATCCCTTTAATACTAACCTTTTGTTTTTTATGTGTTTTTGTGTGCCTTCTTCATGTTCACGTTGTGTTTACATTGTATTCATTTCATGGTTTTCAACATGTATGGTTATGTAGGTTGTTCTTCTACGTATCATACATGTGTGTGTTCCTTTGTTCTTATGTTGGTTTTCCATGAGATCTTAGATCATGAGGGCTTGTACACTCCCCCTAGATCCTTATTCATCCTATCTCTTTGATATTTGAATAATCAAACCACTCTTGATATATTTTTCTACTTTAGTGTGAGTTTGAGAATAAGTCCACACTCTCACTAAAGTGGGGGCTAAATGTAGTGTATAAAAATTATTTATTATTGCATTCAAATCCCTAAATCTTGTAAAGCCATGGAAGCTTGTCAAACCAAGTCATTGAAAAAAGCTTGAAGAAAAATTGTTCATTATTGCATTCAAAGCCCTAAATCTTGTCAAGCCATGGAAACTCATCTACTGAATTATCCAACAACATTCTGGTAACTTTGCAAGTGGAAACAAGAGTCTTAGATCTACCAATGGAGGACCCCAAAAGTTGAGCGGGACACCCTATTAGAGACTCATATGCCATTGGGCAAGTAAGTCTATTCAACTTAATACCAATTTTTTAGGGCAGGTACATAGTCCCTTACACTTCCTAGATCTGCTTGCAATTGACTTTTTTTTTATCAGTAGTCAGATTCCTCTAATTTTAGTGTTATGGCACATAGTCTAATTAGGTTAATCCATTTCAATCCTCAATAGGATGGAGATCCAGGTCTAATTGACTCACTTTCATGGTTGAAAGTCAATTTATTCACCCTGTTGATCTCAATCTTAATGAAACTCTAGAAAAAGGTCTTGAATCTTATTGTTCTAACAACATAGGGCCTAGGATCACCTTTTTCTATGTTTCATTATTTAGGATTAGGATTTTTCCTTTTTAAAGTGTGCTTAATTTTTTGTCAAATTAAAATTTGGCTTATCTTAAAATATTTATAATTGAGTATAAACTTGATTTTAATTTATAAATAATATTGTTATTTAAGATATTAATTTAAAGATTAAATTTCAATTAAATATCTTACAAACTGAGAGATACAACTTCTGATAAATAAATAAACAAATGGTTAGCAAACCTTATTACAAGAATAAGCTTTAATTTTCTTTGTACTAAGAAAGCTTGAACATGACATTTCAAGGTTAATAAAACCATTCTTTATTTGTGTCAAAACATTATGTAATGTTTGGTTAATTGATCTAAACAAATCATTTTCTATTAAATCTCATACATCTTGTAAACAAAATCGTCTATTTATATTAATACCTTGATAAAAATAATTATTTTCATTAAACAATAAAATTTACTGTTAAATGCAGCCACTACACTACTCAAACTAATCAGAATGAAACAACTCAAATAAACCAATAACCTGCTCTAATTCTAATTTATTAAAAGTTATGTATACATGCATGCCCTATATTTGAATGCTCTATTATAATTACTTTTCTATTTTAAACAATACTAAATATTAATGCATTAAAATAAAATGAGAAATTCTATTAAAATTATAAAATTTAATTTTTTGTTTTAAAAAAGAAAAACATAAAAAATAATAAACGTTAATACTACTATTTTTTTTTATTGTTTTTTAAAATTCGTGTTGCTGGATAATACATTCTCTCTGTATCTGTTTTTAGTGCTATATGCTTATACACGTTTAAAAATATATCTACATAACATTTTGAGAAGTCTGAAGCTTCATTTTCTGAACTGTTCTTTAACTATTCACCTTCAGACATATACTCCGAAGGTGCTAAGGTGTTAGAGAGAAAGGTTCTCATGTCTAACCCACTTTTGGCTTCTACTATCCATCCCCTTTTTGGTCGCCTCTCCACAAACGGGTTTGGATTTAAATTGAGTACCCTGATGTTGAAATGAATTGCCTCATCATTAGAGAATTTGAATTCATTAAACTCTTCGGAATCTTTTGTCCACATTAGCATATGTATGGATTCACCATTAAAAGAGTAGGTGGTGATGTAAGTATGACCAAGGAATGCTACTTCAATCCGGTAATTCGGATCTGTTATAAGGCATAGCAAAATTGCACCCTCTGATTTCTCATCAGTAAAGTAACATTGCTTTATTTCGACTAAAGCCTCCGTACAACTCTCTAACTCCTTCAAAATAGCAACACTTCCTGAAAGTAGATGGCAGTTCTGCACACATTTTAAACAAAATTGTGTTAAACAATAATCAGTATCCAATGCCTGATACAATTAGAGTAAAAGTATGTTCTTTGTTGTTTGACACCTACAATGTTATCAAGCTACTCCTTTTTCATAGTAATCTCGTACAAGAAGACTCCCTGGAAATTTTTAATCATTGTTGTGAATGTTTTGTTTTATGTTCCCTGTTATTTTATTGGCATCTTACTAGGGATGTTAGCATATTTAATATAATAGATAGGTTAATTAAATAATTAATGTAAGTGAGAAATGGTATTGAGAGTTCATTAAATTTTTACTTGTTTGGTTCATAGAAGGTTAACATAAAGGCAACATAATATAGATATTTCATTGTATTTTATTTGGGGCTTCATTTTTCAAAGTCTTCCCGTTTCTATTTAGAAAATTTATTTACTGTGGTCAGGATCATATTTAAAAGCTCTAATATTGTGGTTGGTACAGAATTAGATGGTTCTAATTATGCACATTGAAAATGAAGATGAAATTAATTCTACAAATGACTGGCTTATGGAAATTGGCAACACAAGATAAACTTGCTAATGTGAGTAAGCATGGAAAATAACATAAAATAGATATGAATGTGAGCAGCTATTTTGTGGCAAATTAGTCAAAGAACTAGGCCTCATGTTAAAGATTTTAAATCAATAAGAAAAACATGAGACTTTGTAAACAATATATGAAAGAATTAGTAGATTATAAATTGCAGATATTAAAAAAAAATTTACTGATTTGAAAATGAAGGATGTAGATAGCATGAATGTTCACATTCCAAAGTTCAAGAATATGAGAAAATAACTTGCAATGATGAAGATAGAATATGAAGACTCAAAAATTATAGATTTTTTATTTCAATTTTTTGTAGATGAGTATCATAATTTTATATGCACATTGGAGCTAACTAAAAAATTGACAATGTAAAACTAGAAGTATGCGGGGATTTGTTGAAGGATGATAGGCATTATATTTTGTAGGTGAATCTAACAAAAATTCACAAACATCTATGACCAAAGGACAATGTAAGAACTGCAATCAAGGAAAAATATATCAAAATCAAAGATAACAAAATTAAGAAAATCCACAAAGAAATAATCAAAGACAATGAAATCAACAAAGAATCAATTTTTAGAAAAAGGAAAAAAGAATCGATGAATCATAGTGAAAATAATATAAAGTAAAATACCATCACATATTACAATTATGTAGAAGAAGGGCATAAAAGTGATCAAAACCTTGAGAAATCATATGTAGGAGGGAAAAGAATGTTTTATCAAAGAAGAAAGTTAAATTTTGTTCAAAGAAGGAAGAGATCAAAATCAAAATGTAGTGATAGTCTTTTTAGTTGCTCAAGGAAAATTGAATAGCACATTTGATTTAAGGGCTAGCCAACATATGACCTACAATAAGAACATTTTTGGTTCCTTAGAAGAAGTGGAAGGTCATTTTTTGTTCCTTAGAAGAAATGAAAGGTGCAAGGTTATTTCTCAAGGTTATTTCTTGGTGATCATAGCTAACATGAAACTAAGTGAATAATTTCAATTCCATGAAAGGACATGATGGTAAGAAATTGGAAATAGAAAATGTGAATCATGTATCTAGGTTAACAAAAAATCTTCTTACAAGAAAAATAACTCGCATAGTTATAAGGTGGAGATTTATTGAGTTGTGTGTCTAATAAAGAACATTCATGGTGTATTCAAAAAATGTAGGTAGAGGAGTTGAGAGTGATTGACATCTATATATTTTTTGCATTTATAGATATAGATTACATAATTATAGGCTTTCATGTACAAGTGTATTATGGCATCAAAGATTTGGTTCTTAAATTATCAAAGTTCGGTTATGTAATGTCCCCTAATTGGGAATGCCCTAAATTTTCCCTAATTCCTTAATTTGAATAAACAAAGGGGTTAGAGAATATCTTTTTCCTATTCAGGCCCTGATTGAAGCCTTGCACATAGGTTAGAACCATAATCAAATAGATTAACATATTAGAATCATTTATCATAATAATAATAATTACCAAATTTCCATAATTAGATATTAATAAACTCATGACCAAACATTTGTTCAATCACAAAGTACTCTAACATCCTTGGAGGGTTCAATCATAGGAGAGAATGGGAGAATGTGACTTGATGGGGTGCCTTGGACTATTTTTCCCTAGACCCAAGAGGGGATATACCATCCCCCTTGCCCTCATGTGGCACATACCATCCATATGAGGTGATCTATCTACGAGGTGTCTTTTTTGTTATCCCCTCATCTTGCCAATCATTTCATTCTCCCTATGATTTGACCTCCTGTGTTGATCATCCATGATGGAGGAGTGAGATTCCAATGGGTGCCCTAAAATGTCATCTCTCCTAAAGCCCAAAGGCAATACCCTATGTACCTCCTTGCCCCCTAGGGCTCATCAGGTCCCCATCTGAGGTGGTGTACCTAGGAGAGAGCACCATCATTGTTCCCCACTTGTAGTCTTAGTTCCTTTCATCATGGTTAAACATCCAAATCACATGACAACAAAATATTAATCATATTTATTGATATGACAATAGCAGTAATATATTATTAATAACTAGAATGTCCAATTAAACAATCACAGTCATTCATATTAAATCGTGCTTCCTTTTATGATTGTAAATTTGGTCGCATACCACTAGTTTGGGTAACTAGACTACTGCACCAATAATGATTAATGATTATTTTGGTTTAGGAAATGCAGACCTTGATTTCTTATGTTTGATTTAGTGATCGTTGTCTTGCTTGTTTGTTTCCATACTCACTCTGCTTGTCTCAAATTGCTTATGTTATAAATATTCAGAACATATTGCTTAAAGAGAAACAAATAGATTAGATCAACTAAATAATTATGAATAAAGATTAATAATTGTTGAAAGCATCATATATATATATATATATATATATAAAGTTATCTGATTATGTCCGCTGTTGCATTTAGAGATATGTTCTAGACTTCTGATATTTTCTTCCTCTATTTTAATTTTTTATTTATTTCTTTAAAATCTGCAAATACCTCTTAAAGATTTGCATGTATTTCTTTTAGATCTACCTAATTTATCTCTGTTGATGCCTATATTTTCCTTCTTTATCCTTAAGTCTTTTTATAACATTATATTTCTATATGAGAAGATGTATCTCTTTTAAAGAGATAACCTTTAGAAAAATCACCACTTTTACTAATCACCTATAAACTAATCATTGCCCCTTAATTAATTGAGTAATATTGTCTTTATGAATCGTTGCCTATATTAGGCTGTATTGATTGCTGCCCTTAATTGGTGCCCATGTAGAATATAACCGTTGCTATCTATATAGCATAAACTAATTGTTGGTTAATATTTATAAATTGAATTTATTATGCATATATTTTTAATTTTTTAATTTAATATTAGTTATATACATATTATATTATAATGATTATTATTATAATAACATTAAATTATTTATATTTATATATATATACTTTTTGGTTAATAAGAGGCCAAGGTCAAAACTATTTATAAATCAAGATTAATACATTAGGAAACATATAATAAGCAGTTTATATGTATCTTTCAAATGCTGCACTTAAACACAGCTTCTGAGCATTCTAACCATAAAGCCCTAAAACTAACTTCAGCATAAAGATATAAAATAGACAAAAAAAGGAACAACAAAAATATAAACCCTCCACCATTTACTTCTTCCTACTGCCTAGCAGACTTTGAGCAACGAGCATCTCAAAGGGATATAAGAATAACCGCAATTTCCATCATTTTCTAACCACCAATTTTCTTCAAATCCTTCCACTGCTAACTTAGATAACTCATCAATCTCCTTGTTTGCCTCCCTATAGGTATGGTTGATGGTGTAGCACTCAAAATAAGCTAAGATTGTCATTATTCTGTCCAAAAGAGCTTTTAATCTTCAGTTTGGAGTCATTGCTACTCTTACTGCATTAACTGTTATGGCTGAGTCTCCTTCAATCTCAAGTTTCATAACTTTTCTCTTTTTTACATTCAATTAGGCCGAGATATAATGCATTGAATTCTGCAATATTATTAGTATCTTTTGGAAGAGGAATTGCTAACTTACCAATGGTGAGCCCCTTGTGATCTCTGATTATGCAACCTGTTCCCAAAGGGCTAGGATTTCCTTTGGAAGCCCCGTTAAAATTGAATTTCAGCCAACCTTCTTGTGGCGGAAACCAAACTACCTGTTTTCTCTTAAAAGAGGAATCATCATAATTTCCTAAGAAAGGAGGAATTTTGAGACTTGACCAGTTGAATTCTGCAATATTTATATCTTAGTATTTATATTGGTGTTTATTTTATTTATTTATTTATTTGTATTTCAACGTTTAGTTATTTTAGTGTTTTATTTTGGGGACATGACAAGTTATAGTTTCAAAGATAAATATGGTTGATGAGATTCTTTGGATAAGGATAAACACACACGTGTGTACAAGTTGTAGGTTAGAAAAAAACATAAAGCCGAGTTTGAAAATGCTAAATGAAAGGAAAATAAATCCGTTGAACTTGTCTGTATTGATTTATGTAGATCTATGAATACTTCATCAAGAGAAGGAACTAGGTACATCTTGAAATCCATCGATGATTTTTGAGAGAAGGTATGGCTCTAGTTCCTTAAGAAAAATGATGAAGTGTTTGGCAAATTGAAAATGTTTGAAGTATTTGTGGAAAATCAAAATGAGAACATGATACAAAAAATAAGAACAATTAATGGTGGAGAATTCTTGACAAGATTTTTGTGAACATCATGAGATTAAGAAAAAAATGAATAACAGATATATATCCCCAACAAAATGTTGTTGCTAAAAAGAAGAATATGACCTTAGTAGAGATGACACATACATGCTACAATCTAAGGATCTTCATTTGTGTCTTTAAACTAAACTATCAATACATCATCTCATGTCTTGACTAGATCTTTAATATCTTTAGTAACTTCTTTGTAGATTATAATTCCAAAAGAATCATGGAATAGTAACAAGCAAGATGTTTAGTATATTAGACTATTTGAATGTGAAGCATTTGCTTGCAACCTCATGAAATTAGAGAAAAAAACTTTAAAAAATTACTACATATATCTTTGTTGACTACAACAATTAAAAAAATTAATAAATAGAAAGAATTTTCCATAGCGTGTCAAATTGTGATATTGCTATCATGGTTGAATCCTGATAGCAATATCAGGATTGAAAAAAAATGTTTGTGATTTTTTTTCAGGCCAAGATTATGAATTGCTTTTGTGACTCACCGAAGCGCGCATGAAGCTTGATTCGAAGGAGGAGCTTTTTCCATAATCCAACGGATCCTGCAGCTTCCACAAACCAATATATCAATTTATTTGGATGCGAAGCATTTGTTCGCATACCTCATGAGATTAGAAAAAATTGATAAGAAAAAAAACATTAAATGTATCTTCGTTGTCTAGATGATTAAAAAAATTCTAGAAGTTTTTCAGACCAAGATTTATCAAATTTCCATTTTTGTTTGGACTCACCCCAGCCATACTGGAGTTTGATCTGTTGAAATTGTCGAAGGAGATCTGGAAAGAAGCCAACTTATTCAAGAGTATCAGACCCTCAACATTCCGCAGCTTCCAACACCCATTGCCTTTAATTACTTCTATTGAGCTCAGACATTCCACATTAAGTGTCTCTAGTTCCTTACATCCGCTTATATCAAGAACTTTAAGTGTCGCCAGGCTTCTAAGGCATTCGAGTATTCTCAACTGTGAACAGTTCATCAGGTACAGACTTATCAAACTGTCTGGTAAGCGTCCAATACTTCGCAAAGAAAGATTGTCGGACAGATCAACAATTTCAAGTTTGGGAAAAAGTTTTTCGGCCTGAGAAATGTCTATCTCATTAATGTGGCTCTTTCTTATGATTAAATTTGTTAAACAACTTGACTGAATTGGAAACTGACACAGTCCTCCTTGCTGAAACGGTCCTCCTAGCTGAAACTGTCCTCCTAGCAGGAACCAATCCAAAAGAAGTGGACAATCTTGAACATCCAAAATGCTGGTTTTCATCCATGCCATCCTGTCTGGTAACGCATGAATTCTACATTTATATATTCTAAAACATTCCAAAGGTTCTAACTTTTCAATAGAGTCGCCAATAGAATGTAGCTTAGAGCATCCTAACAGATTCAAGTCTGTTAATCTGGGTAAATTATATATACAAGATGGTATATTTGTCAATTCTGAGCTCCCTATATATAGTTCTTCCAGATCTTTCAGCTGTTCTAAAGGCTCAGGCAATTCCCCCAGCCCAGTACGGACCACATTTAAATACTTTAGAAACTTTTGAACCTCTGTTCCCTTGGGCATTTTCCTAAGCATAGAGCAACCCTCAAAGTCGAGGTACTTAAGCTTGGAGATTTTCCCCAAATGTTGGAGAACGAGCTTCCTGCAATCTCGCAGTGCTAAATATTGAAGGTGCACTAATTCTTCCGTAAAAGAATCTGGCAAAACCTCCAAATCGCTGCAGCCAGATAGATCTACATGTGTCAGGAGTTTTACTTCCTCAAACTTAATTGGGAGTCCTCTCAGGCCAAGAATATTCTGTAAAACCATCTTGCACAAATTCTTGAGATTCAACTTTCCTAACCACACCTGAAACCATTGTCCAAGATTTTTTACTGATGAATCTGAAGTCTCTGAAACTGAACCGTATTTTGCGGAAACGGCTTTTGAAGGACCAGCTGTGCTTGTGCTTGCGCTTGCAAAATCTGTAGCGCGTGTGACCTCCAATGCATGCAGCTGCACTTCCAATGCACGCAGCTGCGAAGGAGGCTGCCATACCAATAGCGTTTTAATTGTTATGAATATTTACAATTGCATAATGGAAAAGCTCTGTTTTAGTTGAAACGTTGGCTGAGAAAGGGTGTACATACCTCACGATTGTCAAACAAGTTGCAGAAATCTTGAGGGCTAACACCATTAACTTCCAACACTCTTAAACTTGTCAGGGAAAGAGTAGAAGGAATATTCGTTAAATTATTATATGAGAGAGGAGGATTTGAAGTACCCTCGACTTGACGCAAGCGAAACCACGTCAAATTTCCGGACACCCTTTTAAATTTCTGCAGAATTGTGCAATTGTCAACTGCAAGAAGCTTTAAGCCGTCTATATCTTGTTTTTGCAAAAATACTGGCAACTCGTGGTCTTCATCTCTACGAATTCCTCTTACAACGTATCCTTGGACAGAGCCATGGTCACTAAAATCCTTAAATATAGAAAAAACACAATTTATTAATTTATCGAAAAATATATTTTAAAAATAGTTATTAATAAATAAATGTATTCTAGCACATGGTAACTAGTTATTAATTAATAGATAATTTTAGCAAACATGCACATGGTCTAAACAAGGGTTTCTAAGAAAAGTATTCTAATTAATTAGTAATAATGGCTTATTTCATTTGTTTACTATGGCGAGCTAAACTGGTTGCTACTTGGTGACTGATGGAGGGGCGAAGTCGATACAGTAGCGTTTCGGGCAACGGAATTATTGAAAAGATTAAAATGCTATAGATACATTGGAACTTTCACTACTGCTGTAGAACAAAAACAGTGGATTTCACAAAGTTTGGGCAGAATGCGTACAGCACAAAATAAGTTTCCTTCATTTTAGTTTTATGAAAATTACATTGATATTCATTACAGATGTTGCATTAGTCAAAACAACTGGACAGCTGTTGTATTGTTTTTCTCCGGCACTATTTTTAATTATCTGCCCAGATAAATATAACCAAATAAAACTATAAACAGAATTACGGTAAAAAACAGGACAGCTAGTTACATTGTTTTTCTCAACAAGAATCACAAACATATAGACAACCTTTTGTTGAACAATTGATGCACCGAAGACACCATGCAATTCACTACCGTGCCAAATTTAACAGTTTGCAAGAAATTTATTTTTAAAAGCATCTGCATGAAATTTTTTCAGCATCTTACTGAGAACTCTTTTATTTAGGGGATACGTCCTCTATAAATACAATTGTCTTTGTGCTGTTTATGCATGTGTTTGAAAATGTTGTGTAACTGAAAGTGGATGATCTTCGAATTTCGATCACTTCAATCAAATATTTTTCTAATGCAAAAGCTGTCTGCATGCTGCGCTACCCCGGATTTTTCTGTTTTAGAACTGCTTGTTATAAAAAATGTCTTCCACTGGTAAGCACTGCCAAATGAGCAGCTAAGACATCCAATAAACTTTTTCCTAATTTGTTGGCTGTTTTTTGAATGAACGGCCAATTCAATTATTCAAAATAATACATTTTCTTCTTCGTATCTATGCAGATCGTTGAGTTTACTTATTACAGTTTTGATTAATTCAGCTGCTTTGAATTTTATCTTACAGTTAGTATCAGAGCAGGATGCAGAAGTTTCATTATGCAGGTAGCAGTGCAAGGATAACAGTTTTCTCAAATAATATTAGAAATGGTAAATATCAGCAACTTTCTATTTCAGATTTGGTTATGTATAAAACATAATTATGAATAATGGAGTATCAAAATGAAGATCTTATTATTATCTCAACATCTTTGGAAATTTGGAAATTAGTAGAAGTAGGTTATAATGAACCTATAGATCAGAATGCATTCAATGTTTTAATAGAAAATCAACAAATTCAGTTTTGAAAGAAGATAAGAAGAAGGACAACCAGGCTTACTCACCACATCCAATTTGGATTAGATATTTCAATTTTTCCCCATATTGTTGGTATGACATATCAAAGGATACATGAGAAACTCTACAAATTGCATACCAAAGATCTCTAAGTAAGATTGGTAAAACTTCAAACCTTTTTAAGAGATTTTGAAAATTTAAGATGAAAGAAGCTGAGTCTCTTCAAAACTTTATGACTAAGGCTCAAGGTATTGTGAACCACTTAGAACTCAAGGAGAAATTATCATAGAGAAAATAAATTTGAGATATCTTTCCTCATAAGTTGTTTCACTAGTAATAATCATTAGAGAAAGCAATGATCTATCCACATTCAAGGTGGCAGAGTTGGTAGGTTCTTTGCAATCTCATGAGGAGTGTATGTAACATTCTACAAAGAGTCTAGTGCAAGCTTTTCAGTTTACTATAAGAATTGAAGAAAAGTCTACAACCTCACTTTCTCATGTCAGAACAAAACTCAAGGGAGCCTTTTGCAAGTAGAGGTCATGGTAGAGGAAGAGAAAGATGAAATAATAGGTGAAAAGGGAAAATTTATGTGGATCACAAAAACATCTAGTGTAGGTATTGTGAATGGTATGGACACTATTAATCTAAATGTTAAAAATAATTATAATTTGAATAAGTGAAGGGCCAACTATATTGAAGAGTCTTTTGAAAATGAAAAGCACTCCTCATTCTCCACACGCAATTTGGCAGAGGAACCTCAAAAAGATGTGTGATTCTTGGATAGTGGTTGCTCAAATCATATAATAAGCAAATATGATCTCTTTGTCAAATTAAATGAATTTGTGAGAAGTCAAGTATAATTTTGTGATGATAAAGAGATTGATGTAATAGAAAAATGTACCCTTGTAGTGAAGACTAAGGAGAACCTACTTTTATTCATGACACTTTGCATGTGCCAATATTATAGAACAATTTTTTAAGTATTGGGAAGCTTGTAGTAAAGAATTATAAAGTTATATTTGAAGATAAATGTTGCAAAATATTTGATAAATTATCTAGCTTTCATCTTGTAGCAAAGACTTGTATAATAGAGAGTAAGATTATTTCCTCTCACATTGATTTTTGCTAATATGCATGTCCTCAAAGAAATCATAGATGGTTCATGGTTATGGAACAAACATTATGGTCATCTAAATTTTAAAGGATTAAGTTTGTTCTAGAAGAAGAATATGGTGAGAACCTCCAATAATTCATGTAAAAGAAGAAATTTGTTTAGAGTATGTACCTGGAAAGCAACATCGAGAGTTTTTGAGTGAACAAATCATGGAGGAAAAAATCTACTCTACAGCCCATGCATGTTGACATCAGTGGTGATATACAAGACAAATCTTTAGGTAAGAATCTTTATTTATTTATTTTTTATTGATGATTTCTCTCACAACTCATGGATTTATTTTCTTAGACATAAATATGAGGCTTTTGAATGCTTCAATAATTTGAAGGCTATGGGAGAAGAACAAAGTGAATATCAACTATTATCTCAAGATTCTTAGAATAGATAGAGGGACATTCAAAGAGATTTTTATTTATTTTTAACAATAATGGCATCAAAAGATAGCTTACTACAACTTATACTCCCAACAAGATGGTATTTTAGAAAGAAAGGATTATACCATTGTGAAAATGGCACAAAGTATGTTGGAATAAAAAAATCTTCCAAATTGTTAGTAGGGAGTAGCAATGGAAATAATACTATATGTTTTGAGTCAAATCCCCCACAAAATCAATTCAAAACATCACTCTAAAGGAAGCTTGGATTGGTCATAAGCCTTTAGTGGCTCTTTTTGTGTATTTGGTTGTTCAACATGTGTTCATATTCCAATTAAGAAGTGGAAGAAGTTGAATGCAAAATACCAATTTTATATTTTTGTGGGCTATTTTGATGTAACTAAAGGTAAAAATTCTATAATCCTAACACAAAGCAATAGATTGCTAGTTGGGATGTGGTTTTCAATGAAGAGGAGTATGATAGTGGAAAAATGGTGTGCAACAAAACACCACTAATCATAGGCATTGAAGATGATAGTGTTCCTGGGGCGTCGGTCCGAGCCCAGTTGGTTATGGTGTTCCCTGTCGCAGGGCGCCCACCATGGGTTCGACTCTCTGGCGCTCCTGTGGTACCGATTGGTGTGTCCCGCCAGCACTACCGGTCACGGTAAAAAGTTTACCGACGGTGGGGGGTTATGGGGGGGGCCATGCTCCACCTGATTCCCCTCGTTATAAAATAAACAAAAAAAAGATGATAGTGTTCCTTCTCTCCCCACAAGCTCAAGTGGAACTTTATGTTCCAATAGCAGCTCAAGTTTGAGTCCTCCAAGCTCAAGTTCACTAAGTTCTTTTGGTAGCACAACTTCAAGTGATAATTCAAGTCCAACATCAAATCCAAGTTCTTAAAAAAAGGTATAGATTTTAAATGAAAATTATTAGAGTAGTACTAATATGAATCCAATTGTCAAATTTTCTTTGCTTAGCACGATTCTTGTTGAACTCTTTGTGTATGAAGAAGCAATGAAAGAACAACTAAGGAATGATGCTAAGAATCAAGATATGCATGCACTTGATAAAAAATAATGTGTGGGAATTAGTGCAACTTCCAAAAGACAAGTGATTGGTGTCAAATGGATATATAAGGTGAATTAGCATGTTGATGGTTATGTGAAAAGACATAAGGAAAGATTAGTTGTGAAGTGATTTGAAAAACACTTGGAGTAGTTTATTCAAAAACTTTCACTCCAATTGAAAGATTGATATAATCAAGATTGTATTGTCTATTGCTTCACAATACATGTGGCTAGTATATTATATAGATGTAAAATCAATCTTCCTTAATGGTTTTATTGATAAGGAAGTCTATATGGAATAACCCATGGGATTTGAAATTCCAAGTAAAGAACAATTCGTTTACAAGTTGAAGAAAGCTCTCTGTGGGTTGAAGCAATTTCTTCATGCGTGGTATGCATAGATTGATAGCTATTTCTTGAATAAGGGATTCAATAAAAGTCCCTTAGAGACAACTTTGTATGTTTGACATCTTCGTGATGATATTCTCATCATTTGCCTTTATGTTGATGATCTCATTTATGCAAGTAATAGAAACACACTCAAAGAAATTCAAAAAAAAAATGAAACAAAAATTTGAAGTGTCAAATATGAGACTCATTCATTATTTTCTTGGTGTGGACGTGCAAGAACAATAAAAAAAATATCTTTATTTCTCAAACCAAGTATGTAACTTATTTATTGAAAAGATTTAGAATGATGACATGCACTACAATTGCAACCCTGAGAGCCCTTGGTGAGAAATTAACCAAGGAAGATGAATGTTCCAAGGTAGATCTTACTTTGTACAAAAGTTTGGTTGGAAGCCTTATGTAAATCATTGCAACTACCCTTGATATTATGTATGTTGTGACCCTCATCTCTCAAATCATGCAGGATCCACATGAGTGTTATTAGCATGTTGCAAAGACAATCTTAAAATATGTGATTGGTACACAAAATTTTGGCATTCGTTTTCTGCCATTGAAAAATTTGAGCTAGTTGGCTATTCAAATTCTAATTAGTCTAACTCAATGAATGATAGAAAATCCACATCTGGTTAAGTTTTCTCACTTGACTCTAGCATTATATTTTGGAATAGTAAAAAGTAGGCAATTGTGGCTCTCTCTTCCACAAAAGCAAAATAATATTGCAAAAATAATGACAAGTTATCAAGCAATATGGATTAGGAGGATATTGGAGGATCTACATTTGGTTCACGAATATCCAACAACTATTTATTATGATAACAATAGCACTATTGCAATGATCAAGAATCTCATGTTTCATGCTAGATCGAAACAAATTTGACATCATTTCATTCATGATCTAGTTCAAAATGAACAAATGTAATTACAATTTTGTCCAACATCTAAACAAATTGCTGATATATTCACCAAAGCTTTTCCTATAACCAATTTTATTACAATTAAGAGTCAACCCCCATTGATCGTCTACCCCCATTAATAGTCCAATAGCAGATTGAAAGTGTATGCTCAATGGATGATCTTCGATCACTTCTATCAATATTTTCTATCAAGCAACAGTTGTTTACATGCTGCAAATTTCATTGTTTTCTTTTTCTTTCCTTTATGCATCCAGTTTGCATGCTGCATTGTTCCCTGTTTGCATGAAATAATCTATTTTATTAACTATTGTTTTTCAGCTTTTGTGGGATCTCAGCTTTATGTGCTGCATAATAAACTGCATGTATACGTAGTAATAGTAGTTTGTTATCAGTAGTTTTGCATGACGATTTTTTCATGCAGTCGAATGCATGAGGAATTTTTCTGTTTTAGAACTGTTTGTTATAAAAAAGTCTTATGTTTGTAATCACTGCCAAATGAGCAGCTAAGACATTAACTAAAGTTTTTTTAATTTGTTTGTTCTTTTTTGAATCAACAGCCTATTGAAAAACAGGGGAGGAGAAAAAGAAAATAAACACAGTTTACTTAAACAAAAGAGAACATGACATATATAACAGGGAGCAGACTTATAAAAAAATTATATTCATCAATAAAACATTACATATGACTTTCATTTGAGCTTCAGCTCTTCTCTGCAAACACCATTACATAGCTTTCAATAGATTTGACTTCCCCTCACAGCTCTGTGAGTTACACTGCTGTTGCTACAACAATTCTTCACTGAACTACTTCTTATGCATCTGCTCTGTCAATGGCCTGCCTCTGTTAAAATACTACACCCCCCTGTTTTGCAAACTTCTTCAACTTTTAGACACTTCTTTTGATGTGTCGGTGGAGGAGAAAGAATGCATAAAATAATATTTTTCTATCACCCACAATACGTGTGAGTCCAGTTAATGTGATAGAGGACAGTCTGGAGGAGTTACTAAAAATCCCATTCGAATCTTGCTGAGATTTGATTTCAATGCTGTCTTTAATATTAGTGTTGATGCTACAGATATGGAGGACAATACAGAGATATGGATGTGACGCAAAAGGAAGAGAGTAGTTGGGATTAACTTCCAGCGCTCCCCCTTAATCTCAACTATGAATTACATTCCTGCTTCCTTTACTTTCCTTCACTAATGCTTCGGCATCTTGAATCGTCATTTTCTAGAGATCGAACATAGGAGAATCCCATACTGTTGTTGGGATGCTCTAACCATGAGCTCTGGCCTATTTTGGTAACCAGTCCATCATAGGTTCAGGTGTGATTCACTTGTTTTATCAACACCTCCCATAGAATCACACCGCTGGTGCTCGAGGATCTTGGTGGGCTCTACTGGCCTCAAACATGCTTATACAAATCCAGAATGCTAGTGCATTCAACCATATTCTTTCTTCACTAATTGACAAGTTACTTGTATTTTCACAACCTCACACAACTAGTATCCTCCTCTGATCTTAATCCCTTTCTCTGATGCTTCGACATCTAAACTCTTCTTAATTGATTATTTATTTTCAACAGCTCCTACTATATCAAACCTTGACTTTTGCAATAGTAGTTTCAACTACTTCTCTTCTCGAATTTTTGAATCTCCTTGCATAGTGACCTCTTGCATACGAGGCATCCAACATTTAGAATTGGAAGCTCTTGCGGCTTCTTCATGCACTTCTTTTAAAAGAAATCTGCAACCACTCTTTGACTTAAGCTATGACTGAGGTGGCTTCCACTCTTCCAAATTGGTGACTATTATTTGCCTTCAAATGGCTTCTTTCAAACACCTTAGTGCCTTCTCCTCTCTTGACTTTAACAGCTATGTTGAGCTATGATGATTTGTTCTTTAACTTCAGTTGCAATATTTCCAGCTTTTTGAAATTTTCGACGCATTTGTCTTCAGCATAAACACCCAAACAACTTCATACAACTCTTATTCAGATTTTTCTTATAGCTCTATGGAGCTGAATCAACGCTTTCAACAGCTATAGTTGTAATCTCTTTTCGCTCATTCATTCATGTGATGATGGCTTCTCTCCAACACACGATCAATTTTTATTGTGATTTTCATTCTTCGACCACTTCATATGCCTTCTTTTTCAAACATCCTTGAGCATTATTTTAATTATTTCTTCAACTATACTAATTCATTTGTCCATTAACAACTTCTCTTATATTTTCATAACATCAAACAACTTCTATCCTCCCCTTGTTTTCTAATTTCTATTATGAACTCTTTCTCACTCTATTTTTGCAAACTTTAAATATGCTCTCGACTGCTGTCTTCTTTTGCTCCTTTCCAATGTCCATAACTTTAAAACATTTTCAACTCTCAATAATGATGCCATTCATTTTGGTTACAACCAACTGCTGTGGCAGTTTCTTTAACTCTGTTTTCAAGCTTTCAAAACATTAAACTGGAATTTACTACATCTTCACAATTTGTAAATGTCTTACTAAACAACAATTTCTTTTGACTCAATTCACTTTTTATCCCTTTTGAACATTCATACCTTTCATAATTTTTATTGATCTTCACATATGAACATTTGTACAATTTTTTTAATATACCTATAAGTTTTTGCCAACTTGTTCCAAAAGTCTATCCACAATCCATTTTTTATACAATCTGTCATTCCATTCTTTGTTCCAACACATCTTTTCAGAATGATCTCTCAAACCACAAATTCTACATGGATACAAATCCCAACACATCTCTTTAATGTGTCCTCTATTACAATGAGAACATTGAATTTCTTTCTTTCTTTGCACTGATTTGTTTAAACATATATCATGTTAAACATCATTTTCATTTTCTTCACGTTTGTCATATCCAAGGCCTTCATATTTTGGCCTCATAACTAGTTGAATGGGCTCTCTCATTCCTTGCCCATATTTTCCCAAACCTTTTTCTTTAAAACCCATTTTCTTAATAATTTTCAGACCAACATTATCATCGAAACAACCAACAACATTTTCAGATTCATTAATATATTCATCTTGACACTTTTTATCTGGAATATCTTCAGCAAAATCAATCAATTGATCAAAGGAATAACATGCATCATCTTCTTTCTTGCATTCTTCATCAATTTTAGCAAAATTACACATACCCAATGACTGATCAGAAAAACACAAATCTTCAATGCCACGTGATACATCACATATAGATGGCTTTAACTTCAAACATTCATTCTCTTGTTTTAGTTTTGATATTTCCTTCTTCTATAAACTGTTTTCTTTTTCTACCCTTTTAAAAATTTCTTCCAAATCTTCAATTTTTTTTTCACATCATCAAATAGTTTTACTTTTTCTTCTAACTCTTCATTCCTCTTCATTCCTCTTTTTTTATTTTATTCAATTCTTTTCCAAGATCATCATTTTCATCTAAAAGTTTACACTTTTCCATTTGTTTCTCTTTAAAACATGTTATCATTTCTGAAAAAAAATTCTTACATTCCTTCAATTTTTCTTCCGAATCATTTGTTTTTTCTTTCTTTACTCTATCAGCTTTCCCCATTGAAATAAATGATTCAAACTGACTTACCTTTGCACTTGATTTCACAACAATGCTATGACTTTCTTCGGCAGCTTTGCGTGCCCCTTCTCTTCGATATCTTCACTATTAGATTCTTCAGAATTGCCCTCTGGTTTCTTTTCAGTCTACCTTCACAGGTCTCTTTCTTTTAATTTCTGGCTCCCCCTTAATAGTTGCAGCGATACTCTTTGCAACCTCTCTGTTTTCTCTAATCAATGGCCTTTTCTAAGGCATCTCAACCTTCTGGATCTTCTTATCAGCTTGGTGGCTACCTTGTTTTCGACGACTTTGTCTTCTAAAAATGGTTTTCCTCGCACAAGGGCTGCAATCTTCTGGGCCTTTTCTTCAAGCCATTCTTGCTAGACAACCAACTTATATGCCCCGATTAAACTCTTTGTGGGCAGCTAGATAGATAAATTCTTGCAATAGAAACAATAGATCTACACTTTGATGTTTTTGTCTTTTGCAGCTTCACTTTCTTTGACTGGCTGTAAACTCCTTAAACTGTAGACTTTTCAACAACATCGCTTTCTATATATCAGCAATTCTTCCTGCTCAGCAATCCTTTTGTCTTCACAATGGGGGATACGATGATCCCTTCTGTCTTCAAATTTCACTATCTTTACAACAAACCACTTCAGTAACAGATCTTCCAACAACTATGTCTATATCTTCAGATAAATTATGCAATCTGTTTAGAAAGCCTTTTCCCCTTGTGGACTTTCTCAAAACTAATAATTACTTCTAAAACCATCTGTGGCTATATCTTCTTTCAAACAATAAGTTACAGATTGAAAAGATTATACATTTTTTAAAATACCTTTAGCGGCTGACTACTCTTCTTCTAGACCAGATCTCTCTAATCAACTTACAGTTTACATGCTTGGAAGCTTCAACGCTGAATATAAATTCCTCTTCTTTGGCAATTTGTTTTCTTTTCACAGACCTTTGGCGACTTCTTTCAACAGAACCCTATATCTTGGGCAACGAACTTGACAGCAGCAGAGATATCTTCAAACCCTCGTCTGGCAGCCTCATACAATACTAGTGACAAAGCACACGAACCCTGTCTTGGGTGATTTCCACTTAGCTACTTCTGCGTACTTTCTGTGATTTCTTTATATCTGCCCTTTCATCCATATAAATCTTCTCTTTCTTCCCTTCTTTTTACGAGTGCAACCTCATTCTCTTATTGAACCTGTTCTTCGCCTAGGCTTTCTTCAACAAACAGTCAATCCAGCAAGCTATTAAATTTTGGGTGGCATCTACAACGATTTCCATTCTCAACTGCAAACTCTTTATTTGTGAACAACTACAGAACTTCATTCAATCAACAACAGTCTTAATTTTCTTTGAGTTCTCTGCAACTCCCTTAACTGGGTCTTCTTCTGCTGTTGATGACCTTCTACTTTCAAGTCTCCTTGAATCTAACTCTTCTCTCCTTTTGGATGTCAACTTCAGAACTTCCTGCACGCAACGATCTTTATTCTTGGTTCAGCTGTAAACTCGTCTACTATGGCTTCAGCCTTAGATCTCCCTACAGATAAACCTTCGGCTCTGATACCACTTTGTTGAAAAACAGGGGAGGAGAAAAAGAAAATAAACACAGTTTACTTAAACAAAAGAGAACATATATAACAGGGAGCAGACTTATAAAAAACTTATATTCATCAACAAAACATTACATATGACTTTCATTTGAGCTTCAGCTCTTCTCTGCAAACACCATTACATAGCTTTCAACAGATTTGACTTCCCCTCACAGCTCTGTGAGTTACCCTGCTGTTGCTACAGCAATTCTTCACTGAACTTCTTCTCATGCATCTGCTCTATCAATGGACTGCCTCTGTTAAAATACTGCACCCCCCTGTTTTTCAAACTTCTTCAACTTTTCGATACTTCTTTTCATGTGTGGGGGGAGGAGAAAGACTGCATAAAATAATATTTTTCTATCACCCACAATACGTGTGAGTCCAGCTGATGTGATAGAGGACAGTCTGGAGAAGTTACTAAAAATCCCATTCGAATCTTCCTGAGATTTGATTTCAATGCTGTCTTTAATATTAGTGTTGATGCTACAGATACGCAGGACGATACGGAGATATGGATGTGACGCAAAAGGCAGAGAGTAGTTGGGATTAACTTCCAACACAGCCAGTTCAATTATTCAGAATAGTACAGTCCTTTTTTTCCTATCTATGCAGATTGTTGAGTTTGCAAATAACTTATTAAAGTTCTGATTAATTTTTTTCTTCAGTGTAGTGTTAGAGCTGTTCTGAATTTTATCTACAGTAACCAGTTCATTCAGAAATAATACAAAATATTATCGTATATGTTGATCACTCATATTCTGAGCAGCCTGTAGGAAGATTTGTTTGT
>VDFB02373365.1:16330771-16419299 GCA_007258455.2 Sequoia sempervirens | reverse complement strand
CAACAATCAACAATTCTGTATGGAAAATAACATAAACTATTTTCAAAACACTATTTTTGAAATCCTCTACAAAGGGATTTTTTCTAAATGTACCTCTTCCTGCTTGCCTTAAATGGATTTTTCAAATGCACCTATTCCCACTTGCTTTCTTTCAACTTCCTTCTTTCTCAAACCACTGCAAAAAGCAAAGAAAACTATTAGAGATAGAAAAAACCACAAAACACAAGAATCGTGGATCATAGTACTGATAGCAATTGGACTTACTATTTTCAAAATCCTCTACAAAGTGGTTTTTCTAAATGTACCTCTTCCCGCTTGCTTTAAAGGGGTTTTCCAAATACACCTCTTCCCGCTTTCTTTCTTTTAGCTTCCTTCTTTCTCGAATGACTGCAAAAAGCAAAGAAAACTATTAGAGATGAAAAAAACCACAAAATAAATAGTAGCTAGACTTACTATTTTTGAAATCCTCTATAAAGGGTTTTTTCCAAATGTACCTCTTCCCACAAAGAAAACTATTAGAGACAAAAAAACCAAGAAATAGATAGTAGCTGGACTTACTATTTTTGAAATCCTCTACAAAGGGTTTTTTCCAAATGTACCTCTTCCCGATTGCTTTAAAGGGGTTTTCCAAATGTACTTCTTCTTGCTTGCTTTCTTTCAGCTTCCTTTTAGTTTTCTCAAAACCCTTGACTTTTTCTTAAACAAGTTGATGCTTGAGAAAACAAAAAAAGAAAAAAAACCTATAAAACAAAATGCTTATAGTAAACCAAAACAGAATGTAAAACAAAGTGTAGATACAAATCAATATATTTATCCTTTTTGTATCAATATACTCAGCTTGCAAAGCAACTCGTATTTTCCAAAACTGTTAGAGGCAAAACATAGAGAATCCTTATCACCATGAAAGTCCTCCATAGAACTACAGTCATTCCTCAAATCTCTCATACTACGTAAACCAAGAGAAAAACACCCAAAAATACCTTATCAAAAATTAGCAAGTGTTATTACAATCATCACCAAACCATCACCACTATATAAAAAGCATCCATCAATTAATGTTGAAGTGCCAAGCCCTACCAACTGGTGTTAAATTTCACTGGCCTTCTCTATTGACGTTCCAAACTCATTTATTTTTTCATTTATTTAATTTCAAACTCACCACCATTTTTCTAATGTACCGGAAGCCACATGTCAAAATTTTGAAAAATTGGGAAGGCTGACAAAATTTGCGGCCTAAGTGTTCCCACAATAAGCCTATCAGCTTAATAAAGAGTAGTGTAGACCCAAATGGTTTTTTGGATTAATTTGTAAGTATGCACATTGGTTCTTATTAATTTTTAAGTATGGACATTAACTTGTATTAAAATTTAGAGTATGCACATCAAGATTAGTTGATAGTTAGACCTTTCATTTCTATATTTCAAGTTTACAAATGTTTTGGTTCTAAGTTTTTTCATATGTTTTGGTTCGAAGTTTACATGTGAATATTGGTTTGAAGTTGTCAATGCAATAACATATAAAATGTAGTGAACATTGAAAAGCTCACTACATTGTCAATGTGGTAGCATAGACAAGGCATTGAGCATTGAAAATCTCACTACATTATCAATGCGGTAGCATAGAAAAGGTAGTGAGCATTGGAAATCTCACTAAATTGTTAATGCGGTAGCATAGAAAAGGTAGTGAGCATTGGAAATCTCACTAAATTGTTAATGTGGTAGCATAGAAAAGGTAGTGAGCATTGACAAGCTCACTAGATTGTCAATGTGGTAACATAGACAAGGTAGTGAGCATTGATAAGCTCACTACATTGTCAATGCAGTAGCATAAACAAGGTAGTGAGCATTGACAAGCTCACTACATTGTCAATACGGTAGCATAGACAAGGTAGTGAGCTATTTTAAAAAATGCCTCAAAGGAATGAGGCCTACTGGTAGGTATATCACTAGGAGACCCCATTCCTTTGAGGCATTTTTCAAATTGCTCACTACCTTGTCTATGCTACCATATTTCTAATTTGACAAGCTCACTACATTATTATGCGATAGCAATGACAAGGTAGTGAGTTGTTTGAAAAAATGCCTCAAAGAAATGGGCTCATTTTGTACATCACTAGGAGATCCCAGTTCTTTGAGGAATTTTTTCAAATAGCTCACTACCTTGTCATTGCTACTGCATTGACAAGGTAGTGAGCATTGTAAGAAAAAATATGGTATAGAAATTAGTCAAAGAGGGAAAATAGAATAAATTTTTCCATGCTACAAGAGGTAGATCAAACAACTAATTATTGGAAATTATCACCCATTATCACCATAAGACCCCATTTCTTAGAGGAATTTTATCAAACAACTCACCACCTTGTCAATGCTACCACATTGGCAAGCTAGTGAGCTCACTACATATGGTGTCTCCTAGTGATCAAGTTGCTGCCCCCTCACATAATTTTCTT
Source organism: Sequoia sempervirens (assembly GCA_007258455.2). Taxonomy (NCBI): domain Eukaryota; kingdom Viridiplantae; phylum Streptophyta; class Pinopsida; order Cupressales; family Cupressaceae; genus Sequoia; species Sequoia sempervirens. The sequence continues at coordinate 16,416,850 of VDFB02373365.1, read as the reverse complement.
TGTACACCTCAAATATGGATTATAGTTTCTTTGGAATTGATGCAGGAGCATCCAATGGTGTAAGGGCAATCTTGCATCACCCAAAAATAGTTAAATTTCAAGTTTATCAGTTTTTAGATATTTTTACATTTTTGGATACCCTTTTCGTCATAATGAAATTCCCAATTTAAGATTTGAGGCACTTAGAGTTCCCGGAACGGCCCCAAAACTTGCCGAAATTGATGTAGCAATTTTCAAGTGTGTTATTGACTTTGAGACATTTCCAACAGTTCAAATGGTTTGTCAATCGGAGTCCCGAATCAAAAGTTACGGCCTCAGGAAGTTGGTGCACTTTCTAGAAGGTACAATTGCAAATGCTCTTTTGAAATTTGAACTTCATGTTGTAAATTTTTAGTGCCAAACTGCCTAAACTCAAATTTGAATTTTGTTTTGGCTCCAAACTAATGAGGAGCTCTATTTATAGGCGGGTTTCTAATTTTTGGGTAGCTTTTTGGGGACAAGCTCGCATATTACGAAAGGGTTATTCTGTAGCTTTTTGTAACTTGCATGTGTTGTAGAACTTGGGGATTGAGATCCTCTGCATGTAAGAAGCTCCATTTTTTGAATAATAAAATTATTCTCTTGTTTGTGGGTTATTTTCTATGTCTCGAGTTGTGCCCTCATCAAGTGGTATTAGAGCTAGTTTTCTTGAGCATGTGGACAAATTGCCGATCGTGAGGCAGTTCGCACTAGGACCGTGGTTGTAGGTCGAGGTCAAGAAAGATGCCTCCAAGAGTGATGCCTGGTAGGAATGGTGGTGCCAGAGGTGGTCGAGGCAGCATAAATGCTAGTGGAAGAGATGCATTGGTAGCCCGCCAAAGACAGATTAACGCATTACAAGAGCAGTTGAGAAGAGGGTTAAACCTAAGGGAGGAATGTGAGGATGAAGGAGAGGAAGAAGGTTCAAATGTAGAAGAGGAAGAAGAAGCAATTGATCAAGACCAAATGTGGCTAATAAGGGCCATTTCAAAGATCAGGAAAAGACCCAGAGTAGAAGTCCCCAGTTATTCTGGAAGTTTAAACCTGGAAGAGTTGATCAACTGGATCAACGAGCTAGAAGAATATTTTGAGTATAAGGAAATAGAGGACCCAGATCAGGTTAAGTTTGCGAAAATGAAGCTAAAGGGCCATGCTAGTATTTGGTGGAAAGAGGTCCAGTTGGAAAGAAATTGAAGAGGAAAAGGAAAGATCACCAGATGGGATCACATGGTAGAGAAACTGAAGAAGCAATTCATACTAGTGGACTACGAGTTAGATCTGTTGAAGAAATTGCAAGGGTTGAAGCAAGGAAGCAGATCTGTGAAAGAATATATTGAAGATTTTCACAAGATAATTATCAGAACAGGTCACACAGAGGCCAATAAGGAGAAGGTAGCTTGATATCTTAATGGGTTACGACTGAGCATTCAAGAAGAGTTAAGCCTAGTCAGAATGACCACCATTGAGGATGTGTATAAGTTTTCTCTGAAGGTGGAAGAGAAGCTGAACAAAAGATTTGATGGCAAGCAAAAAAGACAAGGAGGTCAAAGCAAAAGGGGCAATGGAAGACCTTCAGCAAGGCGAAATGATGATGAAAAGAAAAGTGAAGATGTGGGTACCAACCGAAGCCAAAGAAATGACAACTTCTACTGCCCTCGTGATCAAAACATTGGTGATCAAAGAGGTAGAGGATGAAGAAGATATGGACAAGGATCTGGAAGAGGCAGTTTCAAAGGAACGTGTTTCCAATGTGGTGAAGAAGGGCATCAAGCCTATGAATGTCTACAACACCAAGGAAGGGCAGACAAAAGGCCAGAAGGTCATGGAAGGGTTGCACATGCAGATGAGGAGGCCCAATCTGAACATTCTGATGATAATGAAAGGGGAGAAGCCCTAGTGATTAGGAGAGCCTTGGTGACTAAGGAAAAGGAACCAGAACAAAGGAAGAATTTATTTCACATAAGGTGCAAGTGTGAAGGAAAATGTTGTGAAGTCATTATTGATGATGGGAGCACTGATAATCTGGTGTCAGAGGAGATGGTCACAAAGTTGAAGCTGAAGAGGGAAAGGCACCCACATCCATATCAGATTGCTTGGTTGCAGAAAGACCACAAAGTTTTGGTCAATGAGCAATGCCTAGTAAAGTTCAAGATCGGTAGCTACCATGATGAGGTACTCTGTGATATCATCCCCATGGATGCATGTCACATGTTGTTGGGGAGGCCATGGCATTTCGATAGGTGAGCTATACATGATGGCCATGCAAACACTTATTCCTTGACAAAGGATGGGGTTCATCACAAGTTGAAACCCCTGAAGGAGACCGAAGAAAAGGTATGTAGTAGTGCTAGAATTTGTTATGTAGATGGAAGAAATTTTTTAGAAGGTATGAAGCATGAGCATTTGTGTTATGCAGCGATTCCTAGAGTGAGTAAGGAGGATAGTGAGAAGGTTCCAGAAGAAGTTTCTGGGATATTAGATGAGTTTTAGGATATTGTTTCTGATAATGTACCTGATGGTTTACCACTAATAAGGAAGATCATTCATCAGATTGACTTGATTCCTGGAGCCAGTTTTCCAAATAAGGCAAGTCATAGAATGACTCCAACAGAAAATGAGGAGTTGAACAAACAAGTTCAAGAGTTGTTGAGAAAGGGTTTGATACGGGAGAGTTTGAGTTCATGTGCAGTACCTGCAATACTAGCACCAAAGAAGGATGGGGAGTGGAGGATGTGTACAAATTCTTGAGCCATAAACAAGATAACAATCAAGTACAAATTTGTCTTGCCAAGGATGGATAACCTGATGGACTGTTTGAGTGGAGCTTAGTACTTTACAAATATTGATTTGAAGAGTGGATATCACCAGATCTAGATTCGAGAGGGAGACAAATAGAAGACTACCTTCAAGACTAAAGAGGGCCTGAACGAGTGGTTAGTCATGCCTTTTGGGCTAACCAATGCACCGAGCACATTCATGCGGCTCATGAATGAGGTACTAAAAGAATTTCTGGGAAGTTTTGTTATTGTGTATTTAGATGATATTTTTATTTTCAGTAAGACATTAGATGAGCATCTAATGCATATTCAGAGAGCCTTTGAGAAGTTAAGAGAAGAGAAACTGTTGATTAATCTAAAGAAGTGTAGTTTTGTGAAGAGGGAGTTAGTGTACTTGGGGTTTGTTGTCTCAACAGAAGGTCTCAAGATGCAACGAGAAGGTGAAGGCTATTCGAATGGCCTACCCCAAGAACTCTTACCGAGGTGAGATCTTTCCATGGTTTGGCTAGTTTTATAGAAATTTAATAGAAACTTCAAGAGTATTTGTTGACCGACCGAAACAATGAGAGGGGATAGAAAGAATTCAAGTGGGAGCACCGAGCGCAAAAGTTTTAACCGTTGAAGCGTAAGGTGATAGAGCAACCTATTCTAGCCCTCCCCATTTCAACAAGGTGTTTCACCAGATGCCGCTGGTTATGCCATTGATGTTGTTGAGCTAAAAAGGTAAGCTCCATTGCCTATTTTAGTGAAAAGTTAAATGATGCCAAAAGAAAGTATTTTGCATATGATCGTGAATTTTATGTGATAGTTCAAACATTAAAGAAATGGAGACATTATTTATTTCCGAAGGAATTTGTTTTATATACTGATCATCAGGCCTTCCAGTACCTAAATAGTCAGGGAAAATTAAATCAGAGGCATATGAAATGGGTAGAGTTTTTGTAGAGTTATACCTTTGTTTTGAAACATAGGAGTGGGAAGTCAAATAGGGTTGCAGATGCCTTAAGTAGGAGGCATACATTGATGACAAAGATGCTGATTGAAGTGGTTGGGTTCAATGAACTCAAGAGACTATATGCAGAAGATCTTGATTTTGTAGAGGCTTGGAAAGCTTGCAAGGAACTTGTTACAGTGGATGGGACAAGGTGGTTGAATTTCATAATCCAGGATGGCATGTTATTTAAGGGAAGTCAATTGTGTATCCCGAGGAGTTCCATGAGGGAGAACCTGATAAAGGAGAAGCATAGTGGAGGAATGGTAGAACATTTTGGTCGGGATAAGACCATTGCCATTATTAGTGAGCATTATTATTGGCCTCAGTTGTCATAGGATGTGAAGAAGTTTGTACAAAACTACAGGGTATGTGAGATGGCTAAAGTAGTGAGTTAGAATATAGGCTTATATTAGCCCTTACCTGTACCAGAGAGGCCGTGGGAGGATATAAGTATGGACTTTGTTCTTGGTTTTCCAAGGACACAACAAGGGAATGATTCAGTCTTTGTGGTGGTCGATAGGTTTTCGAAGATGGCACATTTCATTCCATGTCAAAAGACCCATGATGCAGTTCACATTGTTGACTTGTTCTTCAAAGAGGTGGTGAGGCTACATGGTCTGCTGAAGAGTATTGTTTCAGACCATGACACCAAATTTTTGGGGTACTTTTGGAGGACCTTGTGGAAGAAGTTGAAAACAGAGTTGAAGTTCAATTTTGCACACCATCCACAAATAGATGGGCAGACAGAGGTTGTTAACAAGAGTCTGGGTAACCTACTAAGATGTTTGGTAGTGTTGATGGTGTTTTCTACATAGCAACAACTCAGACAAAATGCAATATTCTATCTCTCTTGAAAGGTAATTTTCAACAAGTTACTAAAAATCACCCTAAGGTCTCTCGGGTGTCAGGTCATGACAATGCATAAACAACTCAGATAATATGTGAAAATGCTGGTAATCACAATCGGACCTTACTACAAGCAAACTGTGTCATTCCAATTTATTAGATTTTACAATATTATGATCTTAAATCTTAGATCTAACCAAATAATAAACAAATAGCAAAAGATGAGGGTGCAAGAGATGTAATGAAATCTAAACTACTTCTAAGATGAACAATGCAAATGATGAATTCCTGGAATGGACCAACCTCAAATAACCAATTCCTACTTAACCCACAATGCAATATCACAAGAAAGGTGCAATCTTCTAAGGTATACAAATTTTCAAATCATAGACATTCATCTACAATCGAATTAAGCAAAAATAGATGTATGGTCTAGGTTGACTTCACCAGCCTACTTCAATCAGATAGTTACTGGGAGTATAGACCAGAGATTGCTACAAACATTCCAAGCATAGAACTATGAACATCATTCACCACACTAATCTAGTTCTAATATTAAATCTTATATCTTCAAACAATTTCAAAAGATGGAACAACAAGAACCATGCAAGATAAACTAACACAAAGAATTCACCAGAGAAACCACAATTCCTTCAATTGTATTAGATAACCAAAAGGTAGCAATAATTCCACTGTTTTATGTTACAGCACTTGCTCTAAAGAAACTAACTACTATCTCTACTACAGAATGCCCTAGCTCTTTCTTAATCTAATTTGTCTCTATTATCTATCTAACCCCTTACAAATGAGGCACAAATGCCATTTATAGAGAATCCTCAAAACATGTTAGCCCAGCCAAACATTTACAAAATAAAATAGCTAAATAAAATCGGCCTCAGGAATTTCAAAATAAGGCACACATTAAATGTCGATACATCATCAAGGTCGGCCAAAACACATTCCTCAATGTAGCTCAGATAACCACATGCCCTATAATAATAGGGAAGCACAAATCTCCAAGTTGACATTAATTACCACCTCCCTTATCCTTGTTCTGATCCAGTGATTCATGAACCTTCAAAAACACCTTGTCCAAATCAGCAACAGGTGGCAAGGGTAGGATTTTGAGTCGACATTCAATTGATTCAATTTCTTCCTTTGACTACTTAACCATTATATCCCAATCACCCTTATACGCCAAGTACTTATCCACCATAGCCAGATAAGTAGCTTCATCATCCAATTGGAATCCTGTTACAACATTTTCAATATCAGGGGCATAAACATCATGCCACCATTCCCTCAATTGTTCTAAACTCAAGTATTTAGGGGTGATCTTCCTCCTGCCAGTCATTATTTCAAAAAAAGTGATGCATCCATCATAAACACTAGTTAGATTACCATCTATCTGCTTCCTTTGTTTATAGACCTTCCTGATGGCTTTCTGTCGGATTTGTAGGGCCTCAAACCACTCCCAAGGCTCACTAACCCTAGATGAAGAAATAATTCCATCAATAACCAGCTGATCCTTACTATACTCCATGATTGCTCTAGTTTTCTGCAATAAAAGATCAGTGTCTTCCTTATCCTGAGATAAAACATAATCTAATGAATCCTTAGCCCTTATTGCATTTTTTCCAGTTGAAAGGATTTCCTTTATTGCATCATCTCCTTTAATATTTACCTCCTTCAACCAATCTATTGTAGCCGTGGTAGAAGCCTTCATCTTTTCCATTTCAGAAATGGTCTCCTTCGGCTAGAAACCAGCAGTAGCAGAAGACGATGGGTGAAAAGACTGCAAAGGCTTCATTAAATCTTCTAAACATTTCCTAAGCCTTTCATTCTCCTTCTTTAGCTCATGCTTTGATTGTGTTTCCTTCCTTAATCTCCCAATGATTACTACACTGGACCCCTCATATTCCTCAATATACTGCTCCATAGAAGTTGGCCCAAGATTAATAGTCTGTACATCATAATCCTCCCTGGTGACCTCATCTCTACCTTTAACAGCACCAGGGGTAGCAATATGAATAACCCTGTTACTAGCTTCATCCCTCTCAATCTTAGACACCACCTTGGCTATCTTCTTCTTCTTACCCTTTCCAATCTTGGCCAACATCTCATCCCAGTTGAGAGGAGTGTCCTCAACAATGACCTGTTTCCTCCTGATTTCTTTGTCTAGCCAATCCAGAATAGCAGGATCCACCCAGACTTCATCCTTCTTGACTTCTTCATGCTGATCTAACGTCTCATCCCTCTCGTTTTCAGGAGATTGATCACCTTTATTTTGCAACTCTAGTTCCTCTTCCTGGAGGGGTGATGGAGTCTTAACAAGGACATCCTCCTTCTCAAGGGATCTATTTCCTTTGCTACTTGCAGGAGAATCTTCATACTGCACTAATGGAGAAGGATGCACTTCCACATCTCCCACCTCAATCTCAGCAACTGTACCATAAAGTTCTCCATCCTTAAACAGTTCTACCTCCTCACTGGTCTCATGCTCTTCATGAATCATCTGCTCAGGTTTACCCAGTAAAGGGGAAGTATCTTTTTGTTGTTCCACAGTGGATGCCATTGGAAGAGGATCTACCTTTTGCATAGTTTCTTTGGGAGATGGAGTTCTTGACCTTCTTGAATAAACCCTGGTTTTCTCCACCGAGCTCTCCACATCAATCACATGAGATTTTGTCTTATCCCCAGAAGTTTCTTGATCTTTCATCTTTGAAGCCCTGGTTATCCTTGTTCTTTTTGGCTCTGGAGGGATATCTTCTTTCTTTGCTTTCTCAAGTTCTTCCTCTTCAACATACATATTTTCACAGTATGACTCCTCTTCTTTCCCCTAGGTTTTCTTTTCTTTTCTGGCTCATCTTCCTTAGGGCCTCTAATTTTAATCTTAAAAGGTGAGCTTACCTTAGTTTATCCTATAGAATCTTCCTCACTAGATTCCTCTGAGGTGGAATGAGCATTTAAATTTCCCATTAGATTGAAAGTACAAGGTACCTTCTCACTCTCCAATTCCTACACTTTATGTTTCAACCATGACTTGGTAAATTTCAAAGTGGGAGCCATCAATTCCTCTAGCTCATTTATTTCCCTTTCTGACCAGTTTATCTCTCCAATAGGTCTATCCTTGACTGATTCAACTGCATGATCCTGGACTAAATTCCCTTCATCTTCCAACTAATCAGGAATCAACTTGACATTGTACATTTTGATTACATCAACTGGAAGCCTGGAATACCTTTTCTTTCTCACCTCAAAGTCATCCCTATTGTTTGCCTAGTAGTCTTCTAGATCATCCTTGTGGTGATATTCTTTAATGGCCTTCTTCTGTGCTTCACCAGTGATATCAAAGCCTACCCTCTTAGAATGGAAGGAGAAACCAAAAGTACTCAACTCATCCCTTGCTGCATAGGCCAATTGGATTGACGGGCAAACCTCAGCTATACCAATTTTCAAGGGAAAATCCCCACCAAACCCTGTCTTGTGCTTTTCTCTTTTAACAACGGCATCAAAATCACATATCTGCCAGGTAACCTCCGAAAGTATGACATGGTTGGTAGGATATCTTGGCAATTTTTATGGAGTAGTCAGACATCCATCAATCCTGATATAGGAGAAGGTAGGGAATTGTATAAACCAAGCTCCATATTTTTTGATCAGCTCCTTGGCTCCTTCAGAAATTCTCACATGCTCTGCATTCTGAAGCAACCTAGTAATATGCATAGTGAATGCATCATTTTCTCTTCTATAATTTGGATTCCCTAGGTGCAACTCAGGGTACACCTCATAGATGACATATTGCCCAAATGTTCATTTTGGATTCAATCCCCTGTATGGATAAAATCTAGCAAGTATGTATATCACATAAGATGCCATAGTGAATTTCTTTGTCTCCAACACATCTCTCATCTGCCTATCAATAATTGCACTGATAATCCCTGCCCAATGATAATTGATGACTTGCTCAATCTTATTAATAACATGCACCATCCAATTCTTCAACGGCCCAGCACTCTTCAAGCTAGCTACCCTACTCAACAATGTGATTGCATCATATATATCCTGTCTGAACTTGACCCTGTGCAACTGTTTGGGCAACTTAGAGAAATGAGATTTTGGCTTTTCAAGCCAGGAATTGATCATCTGCTAGGCTTTGGTGGGTTGATCTTCATAATAAGTTCTAGCCAAGTCCATGTCCAAGGCACACACACATGGCAAGTCCAGCATATCAAATTCCTGGGCAATAGAAACTGGATTAAAGTTTTCCAACACTCTCCCATCAGTGCTAACAATTATCCATGTATCAAAGTCATAGTGCCGGGCACACTCTAATATCAATTCATAGCATTGAACTGCAGGAGGAAACCCTGTCACATGAGCCAGTCCGGACTTCACCATCCCCTTGGTCAAGACTGATAAATCTTTCTGAGCTTTTCTGTCTTTAAATTCTTCATATCTCCAGGCTCCTACATTATTGTCCAAGACCTCTGGCCAAACTGAAGCCACCTTACTATCCGGAAATTGACTCTTCACATCTAGCCTGACTCTTTCTGTGTCTATAACTGAAGATCCCTTTGTATCTCCCTTGGCCTTTCCTGCCGCCACCTTGCTCGATTCAACCTATATTCATAAAAGAGCCTCATGAGAATCCAATTATTATCCCTATTTCAATCAAAGGATAGCCTTGAAATCACATGAAATCATTAAGATCAATCATTATTCATCAATCTTGAAAATCTAGGAAAATGAAGTAATCTGGGAAAACAAAATAATCCAAAAAATCCAGTCAGGGCAGAATTCAGAGAAATCTGACCTAGACGGACTCCTGCTGCCAAGACACCATTCATCAAATAAATCATTAATACGGACAAAAGAGATTCATGATTATCATGAAATTCACCCATTTAGCAACAAGAAATCATCATCCAACATTTAATTCATTACTTCAATTTCGAAAATCAAAATCAAGTGAAACTAGGCAGAAAATCAAAAAAATCTGGATAGTTCAGATTTCCGCTGGTAGCTTGAAATTTTGGGAACTCGTCATACTCCGGGGAAGTGGCAAAATCTGACAAAATTCGGGTGCATGGAAATTCAGCCGACACCTCGGAAACCCAACGATCGTTCGACGCGTAGACCATTAATCAAATGATCATACATATTCCCCTATCTGAATCCAACGAGCATGAACTCAACCCCAATAGGCCAAATCTTGATTGCACTTGAATTTAAACTCCCAAAAACTCTCAAATGGTTAATCCCTGCTGCAAAATAATGATGCCCTAAACTTAATAGCCAAACCTCCCCCATGAAAGCTAAAGTGAGCTAGAAATTCAGACACTATCCCTCAAAATGATGAAACTAGGGCACACCAGGGTCTCAGATGTTGCAAACAAGGTTGAGCAAGATGTAAGACAAGAGGATCATGTCGACTCCACCTAATTTAACAATAGGGAAAACATACTGAAACCCTAATCTTTGCAAAATATAGCAGATTATGCGCCATCAAGGCAAGGCCCTAACATAAACACCTAATCAGAGGGGAGTACCCGACATTCAATAGATAAATGAAGGGATACACAATGCAGGTGCTAAAACATCCAGAAAATGTGAGTTCAAACCCTAATTAGATAAATACGTGATCATGAAACAAACAAGGGCTGACCCGAATAATCATCAATAATAACTCGAAAGATTCAATCACAAAGAACAAAACAATAGGAGAAGTCAACAATGACTTACCATGAATTAAATATGAATGAAACTCAAGCCCAAGGAAGTCACTGCTAATCAGGGTGTCCTAGTGATGAAAATATCAACACAGATGTCCAAGGAATCCACCGTCGAACAAACCAAATCCACCGACCAAAGCTCAAAATGAACAAAACCAAGTGCTAGAGTAGATGGCAAATGAATAATGAAATCATGAAGGGCACTAAAAGCCTTTAAATTTGCTTACATTCATGCCAGAGCAGACATACCCAAAGCATTAATGGCTGATGGGACATATCAAGAAAATTTGGAAACTCAAGGTTGAAACAGAATTCCGGAAGAATCCGAGCCAGCCGGACTATCTGGGCGAACATGAATTCTGTGAACAACGCACCCTTCCAGGACTCTGACGCAATCCAGGAAAATTCGGGTGACCTGAAAAATCCCAGATTCATCCAAAAACTCGAACTCCAAAGAAATCTGATAGCGACAGACGATGGACCAAGACTCGGGAAAATCCAAGTGAATCGGAAAATTTCGGACCCAAGTCAAAACCTGGACTTTCATTAAAACCAAGTTTGATCAATCCAACCCTCAGGGTAAGACCAAGGCTAGCAAGACCAACATCCCAAGACCTTAAAAGGACAAATCCAATAAAAACCAAAGGTCTGAGAGACATCCAAAATTAGAAAAGAGGGTCCCCACTCCAAGTGGGGCGTGTGTACAAGATTACACAACAAATGGCAACTCTGCTAGGGAAATGCTCCAAAGCATTTCAATGACAAACTAGAATCAAGAACCCATAACTTATGATTTCAATTCATTCAACTAGTCACCACCTACAGTTAAACCAAAGAATCCAAAAGTCACCCAAACTTTCCTACACTAGGGTCGAAGTGTGTGCATATGCATTCATTACCCTCCTTTAGCTGCAAAAGAGACCAAACTCAATCCGAACAGGCTACATAAAGATTCATACTCTAAAAGCAACCTGGATAGAGCCTCACTACTAGTCAGACATCCATAGCCTTGACGAGGTTATCGCTATGATTCTCCTGAACATAGATCTACTGCTAGTCAGGTGTTCATAGCCCCGGTAGAGATATTTAGATTCCCCTAATGAGTTGAATTCAATCTTTTTATTTTCCAAATTGTCTCTTTCTCTTTTTTGCTTCAACTTGTGAACAGTGAAGTTCACACTCAGGGATGGGAACCATAGTGGCACTAGAGCAGAAAAAAGATTTCACATGTACAAACTTCATAAGGACCTTCTGGAACCTCAGGCATCTTTAATATTCAAAATGTGAGACCCTAATGTATTCTTATTCGATCTGACTAAAGGACTCTTCGTCTTAGACACAAGGATATGTGACATTGGGTAGAGAATTCATATCATGATGTTCTGGAAAGATGATTAAAGTTTTAAAAGGAAATACTGGAAGCACCACACCTACTTTGTCACCACTTTCATACAAATGCAACAGCTGATCTCAAAAGGAGTAAGAACCAAGAGCAAGAGAAACACAAAACAAGGCAAAACAAGCCAAAGCAAACCTACTCTAACCAAAACAAAAATAGGAAACAAAAGGCAACCTATTCTAACAAAGTGGACAACAGAAAACAACCTAAACTAACTATATACAAAATAGGGAGCTGAAAATAGCTCAGGATTGGAAATAATGTTTCAAATACTACCCATTAATAGGCAGTGGAATATCTTCCCCTGTGAGAGTCTTTAGACGGAAGGCATTATCTCCAAGTATTTCAGCAATCTGGTATGGACCGAGCCACAGTTTATCAAACTTCCCATGGTCCCCTTTTTGATCATGATTTTTATCCTAGTATAACACGAGGTCAGAAATCCTAAAAGCTTTGACTTTAGCTCTTCTGTCAAACCACCTCTTAACTACCCCCTGATGTTTTGCAAAGTTTTCAGGGGCATTGTCTCATTTCTCCTCAAGGTGCAGTAGCTCTGTCAACCTGGCCTCCCTTCTATCCCCCTCATCATAAAACTCATTAATAAATTGCAAGGTTGGGATCTTGAGTTGAATAGGGAATACTGGCTCCAGACCATATACTAAGTGATAGGAAGATGTTCTGATGGATGACTTAAGCCTTGTACGATCTGCCCAAAGGGAAAACCAAAGCTAGGTGTGCCAGTCTTTTGGGTTCCTCTCCAACAACTTACGGATAACAATCAATAAGTTCTTATTGGAAGATTCTGCCAGACTGTTACCCTGGGGGTAATAATTAGATGCAAACTTTATAATAATGCCATGATCAAAAGGCCAATTTAAAAATTTTAAAGATGCAAAAGTAGGACCATTATCATAGACCACAGAAATAGGACACCCAAATTGGTTAATAATGGCAGATTCTAGAAAATCAATTACTACCTCGGATGTATATTGCCTACAAGTGAAAGTCTTAGTCCACCTTGTGAAATAATCAGTAATGGTTAGGATGTACCTGTGTCCTACAGAAGATGGTGAGTTGATAGGACCTACAAAGTCCATACCCCACTGAGCAAAAGGCCTTACCTCAGTAACTGGTTGAAGTGGGAGTGCTGCATACCTTTCCTTCGTTGCTGCAGTTTGGCAAGTGTGACAGGTCCTGACATGATGATGAATGTCTTTGAACAAGGTGGGCCAATAATACCCAGCCCTCAAAATCTAATTCACTGTGGCAATAGCAGAACCATGGCCAGTGCCATACTTTTTATGAAACTTGTTCATCACCCTTTCAACTTCTTGTCTCCCAAGACACCTCAAATAAATGCCTTCATGATTTTTCTTATACAAGACAGCTCCTTTTAGCATGAAACCATCACTCTTCAGTCACAGAGCTCTCCTCTAAACAACATTAAGGTGGCTTGGGGATTGCTAGTTCAGCAGATAATAAACTATGTCATCATACCAGTCACCTGGGGAAACCTCCTCAAGATTATAATTTTGAACAGTCATTTCAGGCCCTATTTCAGCCATAGTCTGAGTAAGTCCCTACCCTCTTACCAACTTCATGGGTTGGATCTCAATGTCATATTATTGTAGCATCATTACCCATTTAGCTCTATGCTCACCCAACTCATTCTGCATCAACAGTAACTTAACTGCAGGATCTGGGACAATTGCATAAACCTTATTCTTGAGGATATAATGTTTGAATTTCTTCACTGCTCTGACCAGGGCATATGCCTGCTTTTCTACACTTAGATATTTCAACTCAGCATCTTTTAATGGTGCACTCATAAAAGCAATAGGATGCTCATTTCCCTCATTAGAATTTTGAGTCAACATTCCCCCGCACATGAATGATCCGAAGTAAACAAATAGATGTAAAAAGGCTTACTATAATCGGGACTTACCAATACTGGAGCATCAGTAATGGCTCTTTTGATTTCTGCAAATGCCTCTTTTGCTTCCGCAGTCCATTCAACTTTAGTATCTTGCTTCAACATTGCATTCAGTGGTTTAATAATTTCAGCAAATCCATTAATGAATTTCCTGACAAAGTTGATCTTGCCAAAGAAAGACTTCATCTCTTTTTTGCTAGCAGGTGGTTGAATCTTCAGTATGGCCTACACTCTTTCTAGATCAATAGCAATTCCCTTTTTAGATATGACATGTCCCAACAATTTCCCTTCTGTCACTCCAAAAATGCACTTTTTAGAATTCAGAGATATGCCAAATTCCTTGCACCTCTAAAACACCTTGCGTAAGTTAGAGATGTGGTCCCCTCTATTTTTGAAAAAAATAGTAAAATCATCCATATAAATAATAATGCACTTTCCTATGATATCTTTAAAGGCAATATCCATGGCCCTTTGAAATGTAGCCCTAGCATTAATGAGACCAAAAGGAATCCTCCTGTAAGCAAAAGTATCCCATTTAGTTGTGAAAGCAGTCTTGTGCCTATCCTCATACTAAACCATTACTTGGTTTTACCCTGAATAGCCATCCAGAAAGGACATCATCTGAGAACCATTTACTACTTGAAGTACTTCATCCAATGAAGGGACTGGATAATTGTCCTTTTCTGATGTTCTGTTTAGATTTCTGAAGTCAACGCAAAGTCTGATCTCCCAATTCTTTTTCCTTACTGGGACTAGGTTTTCCACCCATGTTGAATGCCTGACAGGAAATATAATTCTGGCAGACAATAATTTCTAAACTTCTTTCTATATAACATGTTCTAGTAATGCATTAATTGGTCTATGTCTCTGCCTGAAAGGCTTAGCACCTAGTTTTAGAGGTATAGTATGAGTTATGACTGATGTATCATAAGTTTCCAGGTCTTCGTAACTCTAGGCTACTATATCTAGAAAGCTATGCAATGCTTCGATTATTCCTTGTCTTTCTTCTGGAGTGCATACTTGACCAATAAAAATGTTCTTAGCATATTCTTCAGTTCCCATATTGTAAGTATCACATTGTCTGCTAATAGATTTCTTTTTAGACTCTTGCTCTTGATCTCTGATCTTGTCCAGATCAAAAATCTTCTCTAGCTGTACCATTCCCCTTGGAATAGTATTAGACTTCAAATTTATCACTCCTTCCAAATCCAGTTCTGTCTCGTCAATGATTTGGGAAGAAAAAACATATGTGTTTGTAATGAAGTCCAGGATATGCTTGTCATCCTCAAATACCTGAAAGTTAGTAACATTGTCCAAAACTGATGGCACAGGAGTCAATTCTACAGTAAACTTTTTCAAACCTGACAAAGATAAAGGCTACAGAGTACTTGCTGCCTGGGCCAGAGAATCTGTAGTTTGATTCTTCTGTCGTGGTATCAATTGAATATTGAAGGCATCAAATCCCTCAATGAGGTCCCATACTCTATGCCTATAATTAGTCATTCTCCTATCATGGCATGAATATTGTTTACTTGCTTAATTACCAATTCAGAATCACCAAAAACTTGCAGAACCTTAACCTTTTTCTTGAGTGCCATAAGAAGTCCATGAATCAATGCCTCATATTCTGCTACATTGTTGGTACAGTGAAATTAAAGTCTATGGGCTGCAAAGGTCTTACCTTTTGGGCTAATCAATTTGAAACCTACTCCAGCTCCATGCTTGGATTTAGATCCATCAAACCTGAGGGTCCAGCATTCAGCGGTTGCATTCCTCTTCATCATATCTTTCAGGTTATTACTACTGGAGGGTTCTTTAGACGACATCACTTTCTTTCCTTTATAATCTTTTGGAGGGCTTTGCATGTCCATCTTGACTACTAAGACTGGATTTATGCATTTCTATACTCATTCTACTACTGCTTGGCATAAACAACATTCCAACTCAGAATGGAAAGCATTGTGAACTCTACACTAGTTAGGTAAGAGTAACTCTTCGAAGTTTGTCCTCCTGTCGAGGTGAACCTGGTTTTCAATACACTGTCTAATGAAATCCTAGAAGTTGTCCAGCAAGCTAATCTAATTATCCTCGAATTTATCCTCTTCCTTAATTGATCCTGTCAGAATAATAGCATTGTTGGATTCTATTTCTGTATCAAGAGACATCGAATGTAGCATCAATACCTCCTCTGAATCTGACTCCTCATAAAGAGTTGATAGTATATAATTTCCCATGCCTACTTCTGATATCAGAACCTTATTTGAAGTATTTTGATATTTCGTAATCATGTATTTCATTCTTGGTTCTCTCTCAATTCTGATCTGATTTGGCACCCCTTTCCAAGTTAGCCACATGTGGGAGTGATCAGTAGATACATATCCATTTAGGGCCTTCATAAAGTCTCTCCCTAGAATTAAGCCATACGCATCAGGGATATCAGCTACCTGAATATTGATAACCTGTTGGATTCTTGGGTCAGAAGCTACTTGCATGTGAATCATGTTTAATTCTCCTACTACGTCTACTTTAGTTCTATCCAACTGAGTTACCTTCTTCTGGGAGTCAGCAGGTGTAATCCCTAAAGCTCTACATACTCCAAATGGCATTACATTAGTAGAAGCACCAGAATCCAGTAAACAATTATGCAAATTCTTACCGAATATGCGCACAGAGATCAAGAATGGTGGGGTATCCATCTTCCCTTGAAACAAAGTGGGTTGAGTATCTACCTGGGCCACTTGAGTCTTGTCTTTCTCCTTGCCTTTATCTCTAGGGGGTGAGTTTGTTTGATAGGCCTGGTTTTGTGTCTTCACAAGCTGAGAACCCATAACCTTATTGACACTCTCACTAGAAGATTTATCCAAAGACACTGGATGCGCTTCATAGGCACCTAGAACTGCATTTCTAATGGCTAGGGACCTTAGTAATTCGGATACTGAAATATTTACCTTTAATTTCTTGAAATCCTCAGCAACATACAAAGCCATTTGCTCCTCACTTAGATTAGTAGGGACATCCCTGGGAGATTCCTCTATCTTATCTTTACCTGCTTGAATAGTTTTTTCCTTCTGTGAATTAGTTTGAGCTTGTCTTTCCTTTGAAAGGTACTACCTGGAAACATGTGGAAAGGGCGGATTATTACTAGCATTTGGGTCTGGAGGGATATTAAAATTGTTAGGAGGAATGGAGGTGGTGAAAGGACCCCCAGCCTACGGGCGCCTATGGGGCATGTCTCTTAAATCATATCCTTTACCCTGCCTCTGGAACATCTGCACTTCTTCAACATAAGCCTCTTCCTAGTCTAGGGGGCCATTATTATTTGTTTCCTCTTCATTGAATAACTGAGCCACCTCATTTCCATTGCAGATTTGATCTGTTTTACCCCTCGGGGAATCAGATTCCTCTTTTGGCACATTTTCTTCACTTGTTGGAAAAGGAGCATGGTTTAGCACCAACATAGGAGAATCATAGGGGATGGAGGGAATGATCTCCTGACTATTTGCATTGTTCTCCACTTCATACTGGAAAATAAAGGTTATGGTTTGGAATTCTGGACACTCTAACTCAGAATTTCAGCTTGTCTTATGGAGCCTACACCACCCTGACAGAGTAGCCTCAGCTAGATATACACCACTAGGAGGCTTGTCTTGACTGACTGGCTGATTAGTAGATTGGTTGATAGGTTGATCCAATGGAGTAGGGACTCCTCCATTATTAGGTCTTGTATTCCATGTCATGTTCTATCCCTGTGGTTGCCTCCTATCAAATCCTGGCCCACTACCTTGTCCTCTATTCAAATTTTGTCTTCTATCATTGTTGTATCCCATTTCATTATTAAATCCTTTCTCATTATTGTAACCTCTATCCGGATTAAATCCCCTATCATTGTTGTACCCCCTTTCATTACATTGTCCTCTATCAAAATTCTATCCCTGTGGATGTTCTCTGTTCTGATTGGATTGTAAACTTCTCTGAGTAGCTTGTAATTGGTTGTTTTGATTCCTTAGATAAGTCACCTCTAGGTTTAACCTTTTAATCTGCTCAGCCATTTCATCAACTCTATCTTTATTCAGATCTCCATAAGGGGTCTGGTTTGAATTACTCTGAGGAGGAACAAATATTGTAGCAGATCCCATAGATTGATGCAACACTTCAGAATTTTGCAAGTAGGCGGGGAAACCAGTTGGCTGCGACTGATACAAGGGCTGGTTAACTTGTTGTTGTGGGAAGTTCATCATAGGAGAGACCTGACTCATGGGGTGACTAGGATGTGGCACCAAAGGCAATTGAGGTATTGGATTCATAATTGGTGTATGATTGGCAAGTGCCTGATTCATTGCTTGAACCTGGTTTGGATGCACAACTAGCCCTAAAGAAGGCAATGGTCCATCCAAATGTTGTCTTAAATCTGTGCTAAGTTTGACTGCTTCTGTATAAGCATCAACTAGGCGGGCTGGGGGATTAGGTCTCCATTTCAGAAAGGTCATTGTAAGGTTGTCCAATGCTTCATAATAGACTCCCAAGGCCATAGCATCATCCAAGACATAAGGGTCTTGAAGTATGGTATATGCATGGTGAAACCTATTATTGAAACTAGATATGGGTTCATTAACCTCTCTCTTGACTCTAGTGAATTGCAGATATAATTCATTGGCACTAATAGGTATTCTGAACTTCTGTAAAAAGGTAGTTTCAAGATTATTCAAATTAAGAATTGAACCAGATGGGAGGTGATTGTAACAGTAAAAAGCCTCCTCTCCCAATGAATAAGGGAATAACCTACATGCCACATCCTCATGAGAAATTCCTCTATCTTTGAGACAGGTTTGGAAGATCCTAATATGCTCCTTTGTAGTCCTGTTTGGGTCATTAAGATGAAATTTTGAATAGAAATGCTCGAGGTTCTTGGGCATAATGTTGTAAACATTAAAAAATAGGGGAGATGGATTATTAGTGAGGAAATCCATTCGTAAGAGTGGTGGTGGTGGTGTTTGATCAATGATTGGTTGGGGTTGCTGAATGGGAACTGTCTCAAGGATGGGTATGGCTTCAACTTCTGGAAGTGAAGATGCAGATGATACTAGTGAAGGGATGGGTGATGATGATTCTATCCTTTCTCGAGTCCTCCTTGACCTAGTGGGGAACTGTAATTCTTGTAAATCCTCCTCTCCTGGGGTAGATTTGGTATTTCTTCTATATCTCTCCGGAGAGATGGTGTTTAAGAAACAATCTAGTGAGCTCATTTAGGACCTCCTAGCGCCAATCTGTTGATGGTGTTTTCTGCACAACAACAACTCAGACATAATGCAATATTCTATCTCTCTTGAAAGGTAATTTTCAACAAGTTACTAAAAATAACCCCAAGGTCTCTCAAGTGTCAGATCATGACAATGCATAAACAACTCAGATAATATGTGAAAATACTGGTAATCACAATCAAACCTTACTACAAGCAAACTGTGTCATTCCAATTTATCATATTTTGCAATATTATGATCTTAAATCTTAGATCTAACCAAATAATAAAGAAACAACAAAAGATGAGGGTGCAAGAGATGTAATGAAATCTAAATCACTTCTAAGATGAACAATGCAAATGATGAATTCCTAGAATGGACCAATCTCAAATAACCAATTCCTGCTTAACCCACAATGCAATATCACAAGAAAGGTGCAATCTTCTAAGACATAAAAATTTTCAAATCATAGAAATTCATCTACAATCGAACTAAGCACAAATAGGTGTATGGTCTAGGTTGAATTCATCGGCCTACTACAATCAGATAGTTACTGGGAGTATAGACCAGAGATTGCTACAAACATTCCAAGCATAGAACCATGAACATCATTCACCACACTAATCTAGTTCTGACATTAAATCTTATATCTTCAAGCAATTTCAAAAGATGGAACAACAGGAACCATGCAAGACAAACTAACACAGAATTCACCAAAGAAACCACAATGCCTTCAATTGTATTAGATAACCAAAAGGTAGCAACAATTCCATTGTTCTGTGTTACAACACTTGCTTGAAAGAAACTAACTACTTACTACAGAATGCCCTAGCTCTTTCTTAATCTAACTTGTCTCTATTATCTGTCTAACCCCTTACAAATGAGGCACAAATTCCATTTATAAAGAATCCTCAAAACATGTCGGCCCAGCAAAACATTTATAAAATAAAATAGCCAAAACAAGTCAGCCTCAGGAATTTCAAAATAAGGCACACATTAAATGTCGATACATCATCAAGGTCAGCCAAAACACATTCCTCAATGTAGCTCAGATAACCACATGCCCTATAATAATAGGGAAGCACAAATCTCCAAGTTGACATTAATTACCACCTCCCTTATCCTTGTTCTGATCCAGTGATTCATGAACCTTCAAAAACACCTTGTCCAAATCAGCAATAGGTGGCAAGGGTAGGATTTTGAGTCGACATTCAATTGATTCAATTTCTTCCTTTGACTGCTTAACCATTATATCCCAATCACCCTTATAGGCCAAGTACTTATCCACCATAGCCAGATAAGTAGCTTCATCATCCAATTGGCATCCTGTTACAACATTTTCAATATCAGGGGCATAAACATCATGCCACCATTCCCTCAATTGTTCTAAACTCAAGTATTTAGGGGTGATCTTCCTCCTGCCAGTCATTATTTCAAAAAAAGTGATGCATCCATCATAAACACTAGTTAGATTACCATCTATCTGCTTCCTTTGTTTATAGACCTTCCTGATGGCTTTCTGTCGGATTTGCAGGGCCTCAAACCACTCCCAAGGCTCACTAACCCTAGATGAAGAAATAATTCCATCAATAACCAGCTGATCCTTACTATACTCCATGATTGCTCTAGTTTTCTGCAATAAAAGATCAGTGTCTTCCTTATCCTGAGATAAAACATAATCTAATGAATCCTTAGCCCTTATTGCATTTTTTCCAGTTGAAAGGATTTCCTTTATTGCATCATCTCCTTTAATATTTACCTCCTTCAACCAATCTATTGTATCCGTGGTAGAAGCCTTCATCTTTTCTATTTTAGAAATGGTCTCATTTGGCAAGAAACCAGCAGTAGCAGAAGAGGATGGGTGAAAAGACTGCAAAGGCTTCATTAAATCTTCTAAACATTTCCTAAGCCTTTCATTCTCCTTCTTTAGCTCATGCTTTGACTGTGTTTCCTTCCTTAATCTCCCAATGATTACTGCATTGGACCCCTCATATTCCTCAATATCCTGCTCCATAGAAGTTGGCCCAAGATTAATAGTCTGTACATCATAATCCTCCTCGGTGACCTCATCTCTACCTTTATCAGTAGTAGGGGTAGCAATATGAATAAATCTATTACTAGCTTCATCGCTCTCAATCTTAGACACCACCTTGGTTGTCTTCTTCTTCTTACCCTTTCCAATCTTGGCCAACATCTCATCCCAGTTGAGAGGAGTGTCCTCAACAATGATCTATTTCCTCCTGATTTCTTTGTCTAGCCAATCTGGAACAGGAAGATCCACCTGGACTTCATCCTTCTTGACTTCTTCATGCTGATCTAACGTCTCATCCCTCTCCTTTTCAGGAGATTGATCACCTTTATTTTCCAACTCTGGTTCCTCTTCCTGGAGGGGTGATGGAGTTTTAACAAGGAAATCGTCCTTCTTAGGGGATCTATTTCCTTTGCTACTTGTAGGAGAATCTTCATATTATACTAACGGAGAAGGATGCACTTCCACATCTCCCACCTCAATCTCAGCAGCTGCACCATAAAGTTCTCCATCCTTAAATGGTTCTACCTCCTCATTGGTCTCATGCTCTTCATGAATCATCTACTCAGGTTTACCCAATAAAGGGGAAGTATCTTTCTGTTGTTCCATAGTGGATGCCATTGGAAGAGGATCTGCCTTTTGCATAGTTTCTTTGGGAGATGGAGTTCTTGACCTTCTTGAATAAACCCTAGTTTTCTCCACTGAGCTCTCCACATCAATCACATGAGAGTCTGTCTTATCCCCAAAAGTTTCTTGATCTTTCTTCTTTGAAGCCCCGGTTATCCTTGTTCTTTTTGGCTCTGGAGGGATATCTTCTTTCTCTACTTTCTCAAGTTCTTCCTCTTCAGCAGACTTACCTATTTTCACAGTATGACTCATCTTCTTTCCCCTAGGTTTTCTTTTCTTTTCCGGCTCATCTTCCTTAGGGCCTCTAATTTTAATCTTAAAAGGTGAGCTTACCTTAGTTTTTCCTATAGAATCACCCTCACCGGATTCCTCTGAGGTGGAATGAGCATTTAAATTTCCCATCAGATTGAAAGTACAAGGTACCTTCTCACTCTCCAATTCCCACACTTTATGTTTCAACCACAACTTGGTAAATTTCAAAATGGGAGCCATCAATTCCTCTAGCTTAGTTATTTCCCTTTTTGACTAGTTTATCTCTCCAATAGGTCTATCCTTGACTGATTCAAATGCATGATCCTGGACTAAATTCCCTTCATCTTGTAACTGATTAGGAATCAACTTGACATTGTACATTTTGATTACATCAACTAGAAGCCTGGAATACCTTTTTTTCTCACCTCAAAGTCATCCCTGTTGTTTGCCTAGTAGTCTTCTAGATCATCCTTGTGGTGATATTCTTTGGTGGCCTTCTTCTGTGCTTCACCAATGATATCAAAGCCTGCCCTCTTAGAATGGAAGGAGAAACCAAAAGTACTCAACTCATCCCCTGCTGCATAGGCTGATTGGATTGAAGGGAAAACCTCAGCTATACCAATTTTCAAGGGAAAATCCCCACCAAACCTTGTCTTGTGCTTTTCTCTTTTAACAACGACATCAAAATCACATATTTGCCAGGTAACCTCTGAAAGTATGACATGGCCAGTAGCATATCTTAGCAATCTGTATGGAGCAGTCGAACATCCATCAATCCTGATATAGGAGAAGGTAGGGAATTGTATAAACCAAACTCCATATTTTTTGATCAGCTCCTTGGCTCCATCAGAAATTCTCACATGCTCTGCATTCTGAAGCAACCTAGTAATATGCATAGTGAATGCATCATTTGATTTTCTATAATTTGGATTCCCTAGGTGCAACTCAGGGTACACCTCATAGATGACATCTTGCCCAAATGTTCCTTTTGGATTCAATCCCCTATATGGATAAAATCTAGCAAGTATGTATATCACATAAGATGCCATAGTGAATTTCTTTGTCTCCAACATATCTCTCATCTACCTATCAGTCATTGCACTAATAATCCCTGCCTAATGATAATTGATGCCTTGCTCAATCTTATTAATAACATGCACCATCCAATTCTCCAACACCCCAACACTCTTCAAGCCAGCTACCCTGCTCAACAGTGTGATTGCATAATATATATCCTATCTGAACTTGACCCTATGCAACTGTTTGGGAAACTTAGAGAAATGAGATTTTTGCTTTTCAAGCTAGGAATCGATCATCTGCTCGGCTTTGGTGGGTTCATCTTCATAATAAGTTCTAGCCAAGTCCATGTCCAAGGCACACACACATGGCAAGTCCAGCATATCAAATGCCTGGGCAATAGAAACTGGATTAAAGTTTGCCAACACTCTCCCATTAGTGCTAGCAATCCTCTACGTATCAAAATCATAGTGCTGAGCACACTCTAATATCAATTCATAGCATTGAACTACAGGAGGAAACCCTGCCACATGAGCCAGTTCGGACTTCACCATCCCCTTGGTCAAGACTGATAAATCTCTCTGAGCTGTCCTTTCTTTAAATTCTTCATATCTCCAGGCTCCTACATTAGTATCTGAGACCTCTGACCAAACTGAAGCCACCTTACTATCGAGTAATTGACTCTTCACATCTAGCCTGACTCTTTCTGCGTCTATAACCGAAGATACCTCTGTATGTCCCTTGGCCTTTCCTGCCGCCGCCTTGCTCAATTCAGCCTATATTCATAAAAGAGCCTCATGAGAATCCAATTATCATCCCTATTTCAATCAAAGGTTAGCCTTGAAATCACATGAAATCATTAAGATCAATCATTATTCATCAATCTTGAAAATCTAGGAAAATGAAGTAATCCAGGAAAACAAAGTAATATGGGAAAATCTAGTCAGGGCAGAATTCAGAGAAATCTGACCCAGACGGACTCCTGTTGCCAAGACATCATTCATTAAATAAATCATTAATATAGACAAAAGAGATGCATGATTATCATGAAATTCACCCATTTAGCAACAAGAAATCATCATCCAACATTTAATTCATTACTTCAATTTTGAAAATCAAAATCAAGTGAAACCAGGCAAAAAACCAGAAAAATCCAAACAGTTCAAATTTCCGCTAGCAGCTTGAAATTCTGGGAACTCTTCATACTCTTGGGAAGTGGCAAAATTTAGGAAAATCTGGGTGCATGGAAATTTCGTGGACACCTTAGAAACCCGACGATCGTTCGACATGCAGACCATTAATCAAATGATCATACAAATTCCTCTATCTGAATCCAACAAGCATGAACTCAACCCCAATAGGCCAAATCTTGATTGCACTTGAATTTAAACTCCCAAAAACTCTCAAATGGTTAATCCCTGCTACGAAATAATGATGCCCTAAACTTAACAGCCAAACCTTTGCCATGAAAGCTAAAATGAGCTAAAAATTTAGACACTATCCCTCAAAATGATGAAACTAGGGCACACTAGGGTCTCAAATGTTGTGAACAAGGTTGAGCAAGATGTAAGACAAGAGGATCATGATGACTCCACCGAATTTAACAACAAGGCAAACATATCGAAACCCGAATCTTTGCAAAATATAGCAGATTACATGCCATCAAGGCAAGGCCCTAACAAAAACACCTAATCAGAGGGGAGTACCCGACATTCAATAGATAAACAAAGGGATACACAATGTAGGTGCTAAAACACATGAAAAAGGTGAGTTGAAACCCTAATTTGATAAATACATGATCATAAGACAAACAAGGTCTGACCCAAATAATCATCAATAATAACTCGAAAGATTCAATCACAAAGTGCAAAACAATAGGAGAAGTCAACAATGACTTACCATGAATTAAATTTGAATGAAACTCAAGCCCAAGGAAGTCACTGCGAATCAAGGTGCCCTAGTGACGAAAATATCAACACAAATTTCCAAGGAATCCATGCTCGAACAAACCAAATCCACCGACCAAATCTCAAAATGAACAAACCCAAGCACTAGAGCAGATGGCAAATGAATAATGAAATCATGAAGGGCACTAAAAGCCTTTAAATTCGCTTACATTCATGCCAGAGCAGACGTACCCAAAGAGTTAATGGATGATGGGACATATTAAGAAAATCCAGAAACCCGAGGTCGAAATGGAATTCTGGAAGAATCCGAGGCAGCCGAACTATTCGGGCGAACATGAATTCCATGAACAATGCACCCTTCCAGGACTCCGACGCAATTCAGGAAAATCCAGGTGACCCAGAAAATCCCAAATTCATCCAAAAACCTGAACTCCGGAGAAATCCGATAGCGACAGATGATGGACCAGGACCCGGTAAAATCTAGGTGAACCAGAAAATTCCAGACCCAGGTCAAAACCTCGACTTTCATTAAAACCAAGTTTGATCAATCCAACCCTCAGGGTAAGACCAAGGCAAGCAAGACCAACATCCCAAAACCTTAAAAGGACAAATCCAATAAAAACCAAAGGTTCGAGAGACATCCGAAATTAGAAAAGAGGGTCCCCACTCCAAGTGGGGTGTGTGTGCAAGATTGCACAATAGGTAGGAGATAAACCCAAGGGATGGGACTTGATCTTACCCCAGGAATAATTTTCTTACAACAATTCTATCAATAGAAGCACTGGTAGATCACCATTCCAGATTGTGTATGGAGGTAGCCCCAAAACAGCTCCAGAATTAAGGAAGATGGACCAAGAGAAGAAAATAAGTGTTGAAGCCGAAGATTTTGTAGAACACATAAAGGATATACATGAGAAGGTAAGAGAACAAATTAAAAAGTTGAATATGCAGTATAAGGCTAAGGCAGATCAAAAGAGGAGGTATAAGGAGTTTCAAATTGGTGATGAAGTGATGGTCCACTTGAGGAAATAAAGGTTTCTAGTGGGAACATATAACAAATTGAAGATGAAGAAGTTCAGTCCCTATAAAATTTTGAAGAGGCATGATTCAGGGAATGCATATGAGGTAGAGTTGCCAGATGGATTCAACATTTTCCCTGTGTTCAACATTTTAGATTTGACAGAGTATCATGAAGGTGGCGTAGAGGAAGTACCATTGATGGAACAGTGTGGGATTCCAGCACCTACTTTAGAAAATGAGGAGATTGAAGAAATCCTGGATAGTCATGTGGGAAGGAGTACCAGGAACAGGCAATATGAAGAATATCTGGTGAAATGGAAAGGAAGGCTTGTTGAAGATTCATCCTAGTTGCCTAAGGCAGAGATTGACCATTTGGGTTTTCCTTCACCATTTGAGACATGACAAGGTCACTTCTCAAATTACCCTGGGTGTCTGATGCAGGAGCATCCAGTGGTGTAAGGGAAATCTTGCATCACCCAAAAATAGTTAAATTTCAAGTTTCTCAATTTTTAGATGTTTTTACATTTTTGGATACCATTTTTTTCATAAAAGAATTCCCAATTTATGGTTTTTATTTTCTGTTCCTGGGTTGAAAGATATTGTAGTTTTAGTTTCTCATATTTTCACGAAAAAATCTTCTGAGTTAGATTTGAGGCACTTAGATTTCCCAGAATGGCCCCAAAACTTGCCAAAATTATAGCGGATTTTAAGCACGTTATTGACTTCGATACCTTTCCAACGGTTCAAACTGTTTGTGAATCAGAGTCTCGGAACAAAAGTTATGGCCTCGAGAAGTTGGCACACTTTCTAGAAGATACAATTGCAAATGCCCTTTTGAAATTTGAACTTCATGTTGTAAATTTTTGGTGCCAAACCACCTAAACTCAAATTTGAATGTTGTTTTGGCTCCAAACTAATGAGGAGCTCTATTTATGGGTGGGTTTCTAATTTTTGGGTAGCTTTTTAGGGAGAAGCTTGCATATTGTGAAAGGGTTATTCTGTAGCTTTCTGTAATTTGCATGTGTTGTAGAACTTGGGGATTGAGATCCTCTGCATGTAAGAAGCTCCATTTTCTAAATAATAAAATTATTCTCTTGTTTGTGGGTTATTTTCTATGTCTCGAGCTATGCCCTCATTAGGAATTTTGGTATGGTGAGTTGTTGTCATAATCACAATCATAAGTATCATTGGCATGTGTCATTTCCACTCTAGGTTAGCACTAACATTTTTCATTAGTATTGCCATTCCATTTCTATTCTTCATTGATGCATGTATACACCCTGGATGGTTGCATATGCTTATATGACTACCTTTTATAATGCAATATACCTCCATGATAATTTCTTGTTGTCCCATGACTGATATACCTTGCTAGGTTAGTGTGATAGTTTTCATAATTTCATGCAACATTATCTTTTTGCCTTCACTTGTAGGTGGCTGAAAACATGACTGTGTTCTTGATTTGTAGCACTGTGTTTTCTTGTTCTCTAACCTGATCATTA
This sequence comes from Sequoia sempervirens, assembly GCA_007258455.2. NCBI lineage: Eukaryota > Viridiplantae > Streptophyta > Pinopsida > Cupressales > Cupressaceae > Sequoia > Sequoia sempervirens. The sequence goes on along the minus strand of VDFB02373365.1, from coordinate 16,389,557 downwards.
TATTTGTCCCTATAGGTGCTATCAATCAACAAAAAATGAGATTAAGAAGGCTTATCTTTGAACATGAGTATGCTTACCATATAACTCACCTTTATCATACTTTCCCTTGAGCACCTTTTCAAGGTTGATGTAGGTTCACATGTGATATCAAGTGTCCTTAGGCACCTTGTAGGTTATGAGCTTGTAGCCCTTCACATAGATGATTTTGATATAAATTTCTTCTTATACCTGATAATGGGGATCTAAAACCTAATATGGATACCCTTATAATTCTTATTAAACATGTGTGAAAATCATATGGGGTTATTTTATACAAAATTAGCCAAAACTACTTATATTCAAATTAGGCCTCTTTCTAAGGATTGTTATGGAACATCAATTACTAAATGGATTATTCAGGTCTTTAAACTGATATGGAAGGTGTATTTATACATTTATAACATGCATAAATAGTCCCTAGTCTTGAACATTACTAGAATACAAGAATTTGCACTAAAAATAGACAAATTGCCATGTAAAAGCTAAGAAATCAAGGGCTTTGTGGAAAAGGAACTTGCATGTGTGGAAAAATCATGAAACTTGGCACATCGTCCCCTATAAGCATCAATAATCCAAAATTTGGGAAAATTTATTTTGTGGAAATAAAAGTTAAGTCTATGCCCTAGTTTGAGGTCTAAACCGACAGTTCCAACAAAAGTTAAGCAATGTAAAGTTGCAAAGGGATGTAACTTTCATTTTGAAACTCGTGTGACCAAATGGACTATTCCAACACATCCATATGGGTATTATTAGACTATGAATGATCTTATTTCACACCTAAACACACCAAATTAGTCTAAGTTACGTTTAATTGACTCAATTCCTTAAGAGTCTAAAGTAGAAAATGACTACAATCTTTGACGGGTTGTTACTCAAAAATTATGATTCTTAGAAATTTATTTTTTGAGGCTATGGGATCATGTTGTTCAACTCTACAATAACCTCTCTCATTTTTTGATATTTTGAAGACTTTTTTCAATGGTGATGACTTTTTAGTTGATGGAAAAAGTGTGAAATGCAAGCAATGTAAAGTTACAAAGGGGTGTAACTTTCATTCTACAACTTGTGTGACCAAATAGACTATTCCAACACATCTGGATGAGTATGTTTAGGCTAGGAATGGTCCTATTTCAAACTCAAACATGTTGAATCAGTCCAAGCTACATTCAACCAGCTCAATCCCTTAAGAGTCTAAAGTGCAAAATGGCTATAATCTTTGATGGGTTGTTAGTCAAAAATTATGATTCTTAGAAAATTTTCAAATGTTTCAGGCTACGGGATCAAGTTTGTCCCCTCTATAATAACCTCTCTCAATTTTTGATATCTCGAAGGCATTTTCCAATGGCGACGTCTTTTTAGTTGATGAAGAAAGTGTCAAATGCAAGTAATGTAAAGTTGCAAATGGATGTAATTTTTTCTACAACTTGTGTGAAAAAATAAACTATTCCAACACATCTAGATGGGTAAATTTAGGCTAGGCATGGCCCCTTTTTTACCCAAACATACTAAATCAGTCTGAGTTACATTCAACAACTCAATGCATTAAGAGTCCAAAGTGTAAAATGGTTGCAATCGTTGACAGGTTGTTACTCAGAAAATGTGATGGTTGGAAACCTTTTTTGAGGCTATGGGATTGCATTGTTCCCATCTTCAATAACCTCTCTTGGGTTTTGATATCTCAGAGGCATTTTCTAGTGTTGACGAATTTTATGTTGATAGAAAAAGTGTCAAATGTAAGCAATGAAAAGTTTCAAAGGGGTGTAACTTTTGTTCTGCAACTCATGTGACGAAATAGACTATTCCAAAATATTTGTATGGGTAAATTTAGGCTAGGAATGGTCCTCTTTTGCACCCAAACAAGCTGAATTTTTCCAAGCTACGTTCAATCAACTCAATCCCTTAAGATTATAAAGTATAAAATGATTCAATCTTTGATAAGATGTTACTCGGAGACCGTGATGCTTAGAATTTTTTTTATGAGGCTACATAATTATGTTGGACCCATCTACAATAACCTCTCTTAGATTTTGATATATTGAAGACATTTTTTAGTGGTGATGACTTTTCATTTGATGGAAAAAGTGTCAAATGCAAGTAGTGTAAAGTTGCAAAGAGGTGTAACTTTCATTGTGAAAATTGTGTGACCAAACAGACTATTCCAACACATTTTATGGGTAAATTTAGGCTAGGCATAGTGCTCTTTTTCACCCAAACATGCCAAATCTATCTAATCTACATTCAATTGGATCAATCATTTAATATGGCATGCAAAACAAAGGAAAATAGAAAGATTTATGTGATACTTAACAAGTTTGAGTTTTCCACACCAAAATAATATGATTGCATGAAAGAGGTAAAACATGTGGGTGTGAAAATAGTTGAGGAAAAGGGAAAATCTACAAAAAGCACTACGTTGAGGAATAGGGGAATTGTTGTATGAGGCTTAGGATTAATCTAGACATCCTAGGATTCACACCACTTGCATGGATAGCCATGAGTGATGGGTTTGATTAATTGTTATAAGAAGGCCAAGGGTTTACCTATACATTCTTGGCTCCATGCCACTTACATGAAGCCATGAGTGATAGTTTCTATTGGGTACTTAATTGACTCAATAGGTTTTGGCTTTAGATGAACTTAGAAAAAAAAAGACAATCTTACCTAGATGGGTTTGGTTGTAGTGGATGTTACTCTAAATAAGATAAATGGTAGAACCAATTGACCAAAATGCAATTGAATTGATTTATATTCCATGTATTTGTGTTGGGGGAATTTAGAATCTTCTCTAATTTTAATGCTCTTGTGTAAGCATGAGTACAACCCTTGGAATTCAAATATGGAGGTTGGTGAGTTGTAGTTTCAAATTAGGAATGTAAGATGACTACAAATGAGTGTAGGAGAGAAGTAGATTGAATAAGCATGTAATCCACAAGAAGGCAAGTTAATAGAGGTATGTAGATGTTCTTGACAAGGCCCCAATGAATTTGAAAGCCCAAATTGACTTGTAAATGTTGTAAAATGATATTGGAAATGAGGAGGCACATCTTCCATATTTTTTTTTTGTAAATCTCTCTTTCAATGTGTGTTTGAGTTATTTACTTTCTTACTTTCATCTGACTAATTTAGTAATTGAAGTACATAAGAAAGCATATGGATGATATGTTCAATTGATTAGAAGCATAGTTCTTACTTATAAGAGTAACATTACGCTTTACTAATATACAATCTAAAGAATCAATGTGCTCATTTACTACACCATTATCTTATGGATTTAAAGGGTCGCATGTTAGTAGTAACATAAAAGGAGTGTGAAATCTAGCCTCTAAGCATTGTTGGAATGCGTTTGAGCATGCACACAATTGCATAATAAATATAAGATCTAGATGGAAGCCATAGTTGTGGGAAATATAATTTTGTAGCCTTTTATATATTGATTCAGTATCATAAAACATTGAATTGGCACATAAGTAAATGATAAATCCTTGGTGAATTATTTTTGGAAATATTGAAGTTTTTTAGCATCAATTAATAAATATTCAAGACAAACCATGAAGGACAACAATGACCAATGCTAGGGCTAACCAAATGATAAATGTCAAGACCATGAGAAAATGAAAGACAATGATTAAAGTTTTCATGACTGTGAAACATTGACCTTTTTGGTCCTCATATTGTAAGTGCTTTATGACTGTGTTTTTCATGGACAATGGTGTTAGTTAGATTTGACTATGAGTTCATATTATCTCATATTACAATGAAGACACTCAAAGACTAGGAGAAAGGGAATACATCATCTAGAATACATGAAAACACATGAATCATGAAGAATACACATGAACACATGAATTATACATTGGAAGCATGAAGCATGCAAGTGAATACATGTAATACATGAAATATACTCAATAAACATGAAGCATACATGTAATACATGAAGTATACACATGAATAAGTGAAGCATACATATGAATAAATGAAGCAAAAGTACTCAAATACACATAAGCCATGAAGTAAACACATGAATACAAAGTATACACATTAACACAATGTTGGAATATAGTTGTCATTGATGTCAAAAGAGGGATCAAAAGTGAGATGGAGCTGATCATATAAAGGAGAATATTGGAATTAATGTAAAAGTCTCATTGATGTCAATGGAGTATTAGAGGCAATATGGAATTGATCATGTAAAAGAGATGTTGGCATGATGATAGATTTGTTGTGTGATTAGTGGTGTGCCTAAATGGAATAGAGGTCAAAGGATGTTGTGAGAAAAGTGTACTTGATTCTAGAAGCATGTGGTGTTTCTTAATGAAAATGGACTAAATTAGGAAGGTTGTTTGACATTGTTGTGCAAGTGTTGAAGAGATTGTAGGAGTTTGGGCTTATTGCTTATGAAATACCTTGAAAAACACTTACAAGATTTGAAGAGAATCAAGTATCAGTCATTGGGCTTATCGCTTACCAAATGAATTGAAAAAGATAGTAAAATTTGTGTTAAGTCTACAAGGTTTTAGGCATCAGGCCTCGGTCATACCTCTTACCAAGTCCCTAAGAGTTAGTCATTTTCAGCTAAGTCCAATCAGGATTCAAACTTCAAACTTAAGGCTTATAGTATGTTGAAGAAATTGGGTTTCAGACATTAGGTATCAATTATACCTCTTATCAGTTGCAAAGGAATGAAGAAATGTTCTAAGTCCAAAGGATTTTGAACCTTAGACCTTGGACTTTAGGAGTACAACTTACCGTGGTGTTTTGAATAAGACCATATGAAGGAACCCCACCACCCAAAAAAATTTTGGGCATCACAATTCGATAGGGAGGCTTGCAAATAATTGAAAGAATGGAAAGTGGTAAGGTGGAAGAGCGAACTCTGACTTTCGATGAGTTCTTTGTTCTTCGGTGTTTCATAGGTTTGGATGCTGGTCTATGATAAATGTGAAAGGTGATAGATGTAAGAGGGCAAGGAAAAAGGAAAAAATCAATAGGTATGGGTAAGCCTTAGACTTAAGTGTTTAGAATCCCTTGTCAAATGGTGCAATGCACAAACAAGAAAGAAGGGAGATAAGTTTTTTGTAAAGTTTGTTGATAGAAGTGATGCTTGTCAGTTGTTTTACTTAGGATTTGCATGGTATGAAGAAGAAGGGATCCTAATTCCCTAATAACCGATAAAAGGGTAGTGACATGTGAAGTCTTAGAAGATTTCACAAAGATGGAAATGTTAGGTAATCCACATGAGAAAGGATTTCACAAAAACTGAAGTGATGGTGTTTTCAGGTAATCCGCATGAGTAAGGAATTAGCAAAAAAGTGGTGACTTTGGGTAATTTATGTGATCAAGGAATCCACGAGAAGGGTTTCTTCATAGAATTTGCACTCCCTTGGATTCTATGAAATGACAAGGCATCAAGAAATTTGAACTACCTTGGAATCTTGTTGGCAGTAGCTAGATTTCAAGCTGATCCAAAGGAATCACATGTGATTGTTGTCAAAAGAATTTTCAGATACTTAAAAGGAATAGTTGACTTTGGACTTTGGTATCCAAAGGATGATGATCTCACTTTGTGTGCATACACTAAGGTGGATTGTGTTGGTGATGTAGATGGCATGGAAAGTACTAGTGGTGGTGATTTCTTCCTAGGGAAGAAGCTAGTATCTTGGTTGAGTAAAAAGAAAAATTTAATTTCTCTATCTACTGCTGAAGCAAAATACATTGTTGTTGCCAATAATTGTACATAAGTGATATGGATGAAATACATGCTGAGAGATATCAGGGTGATATATGAAGAGCCTATTTCCATATACTGTGACAATATGGAGCCTATTAGTTGGTTCTAGATGATATCCATTATACCATGACAATGGGCCAACAAGATAATAGAACCAGTATATGGTGCCTATTAGCTAATTCCTAGATGATATCCTATATGGTGCCTATTAACTGATGCCTATTAGATAGTTCTAGATGATCTATATGGTGGTACACATCTCAAGAAGATGATTGTAGGTCGATGAAGAAAGAAGACCTTCAAAAAGTTGTCTAAGTGTTGGATCTGCATGAGTAGTGTGGAAGAGTAGAGAAAGAGCCAAGAGTATAGATAGTGAATGCACATATATGTGTAACCTAGACACAACATAGGTCATCACCTAAGGCTACTCAACAATAATCTACCTCTAAGCATGCAAGGGGGGCCTCTCGAAAACCCCCCCAGTAGCGAAACCAAGGGCCCCGCCTATCTCCCACCCCCCGCCCCCCTATATAGTTGGCAGGTGGGGGGACAAAAGGGGTTGCCTCCCATCGGCCCCCCCCACCCCCCTTCAATATTGTAGATTACATTTGTGGGAGGCTATAGATTGGGACCGACCTGTGCTTCGCCATTCCTGGGCCCCCTGCTACTTGGAGGTAGATTATAGAAGTGGGAGGCCCTTCAAATAGTAGGGCCTCAGGTCTAGGTTTGCATTCAAGTGATTTTAGGTGTATGAAACATTACAGAAAGGAAAAAGTGAGACAAGAAAAAAGAGTTAGAGGTGTAAGAAGGTGTTATGGTTTCAAGAGGGTGTGTTGTGTTTGCAAGCATAGTATGTGAGTAAACTATTTGTAGTGATATAGAGGTGAAAGATCAAAATTATGTAGTAGAGATAGAGAGCAAAGTGAGCAGTTTCAGATAGAGAATGCATTATTTCTGTGTGAGTAGAACCCAAACAAAATATCCTATCTGGGTTAACATTAATAGTGCAAAGAAGAGAAAGAATAGAGTGCAGAAAGAGGAGAGTGTATAAAAGAGGGGATGTGTTCCTGAAAGTGCAACATCAATAGTAGAAAGTGAGTTGCAGAGGGTGCAACAAATTATTATGCAGTTGGAAATTACATTGGAACATCATTGATTTTTGTTCAATAGAAAAATTTGTAATATTGTCATTATAAATCTAATTGGTTGGTGCCATAAGATAACTAAGTTGGTGCTTGGTGTAGGGGATTGGTGTCTCCTTGGAGTTGGTGCTCCTAAAACTAGGAGATTGGTGTCTCCTTAGTGTTGGTGCCCTTAAACCTTGTAATAAAACATTATTTCTTGTGAGGCTAGATTAGGACAGTAGATCCTAGTAGCATTTCTCACTGTAGTTTTTCCCATATTGGGTTTTCCACATATATCTAGTGTTATGGGATTTTATGTGTTGATTTTATGATTTCATGTTTATGTTGCTACATATTAAGTGTTCAATCTTCACATTAATTATTTGAGGAATTAATCTGCAAAAATATTTTAAGGAGTTAGTCCACACAAAAGGTTATTAGAGCTAAGTTTTAGTATCTACTGATTCACCCCCCTCTCAGTAGATTATTATGTTCCAACAATTGGTATTAGAGCCCTAGGTTCCTTAGGAGAAGGTTAATCAACTTGGATAGATCTTGGTTAAGTGAACACAAAATGAAGACATATACAAAACTACTAGGGTTTGATGTGTGGATGTTAGTTGAGAAATGATACAAATCCCCTTACACTCCTCCCACTAACACATTTTAAAAGAAGTATTTTGAAGATGATGTTAAGGTGATATTTGCAATTCTAAGTACGTTGTCAAGATTGGTGGTTTTCAATATCATCCATTATCAAACAACAAATGATGTTTGGGATAAATTAAAGATGATGTATGAAGGTGATGATTGTAAGGTGTAGGCCAAGATTCAAACACATGGAGGTGAGTCTAATAGTTTTAAGATAAGTGAAGATAAGAAGAGTGCATAAACATCAAAGAGAGATGTTGCAAATAGAAGGGAGATGATAGTAGCATCTATCTATTGATCTGAGAAGGATAATGAAGAGGAAGTTGATTTCATCAAAAGACTAAGGAAAGGCTCCAAAAAGGATAGAGGTAAGCTACCACCTAATGGTTTCAAATTTGGTAGAATAAGTCTTCTTGTTGCTAGATATTCTCCTAATAAAAAGGATAACTCTAAGAAAGAACAGGACAGTAAAGAGAAAAATAAGAAGGATCTACACATAAAAGGAGAAAATAGGTTATTAGGTGCTTTTGGCAGCTCAGATGATGAATATGATCTAGTACCTGTGAAATTGAGGGGAATGAATCTTTGTTCATGAATTTTGAAACAACTTCTGATGAATAAGTTGAAAGGTCTAGTAAAAAGGAAGAATTTGAAACCTCTAATGAAAAAGGAAAAGTGGACCTTGAAGGTAAACTCATTTTTTCTCTAGATGTGATTAGAAGGTTGGAAAATAAAAATGAAGAAAAAAAAATGCACAAAAAGATATAGAGAGGCTAACGAAAAACCTTGAAGAATCTTATCAAATGATATTTAGTCTAAAAAAACAAGTGGAAGAAGCAAAGAGAGTAGAAGATGTAGTTAAATATTAACTAAAATCTAAATCTAATGAGTGCATGAAGCTGGAGGAAGAAATTGTGGCTCTTAGAAAATATTTAGCAAATGCTAAGGAGCATATTTATAAAGGCTTGAAGTTGAAAGGTAGCTCTAAGATGTTAGATGAGTTGATCAAATCACAAAATCCATCAAGACCAAGAGTGAAGATTGATCTTGGTTATGAGAAAGGGAAGATTCCTTCTACTTCTACAAGATTATTTGATAGATTTAGAGAAAGAATATGTTGTACAAAGGAAGAGAAAGTATACACAATTTGTTCCCAGGAAAATGTTTGCATGAAGAATGCCTTTGGAAATGGAAAAATAGATAAAGGCATTACTAAGGTGAATACATCAAAAGAGGAAAAGAATCCTACAACATATAAGAAGATGAAGAAGTTAGTCCCTAAAGATTTGAATAAAAAGTTGCAAGCTAAGGGAGATGATACAAAAATATTTACAAGGATGAGATATGCAAATATTTCAAATCAAATAAGACCACCTCATCCTACACAAAGGAAAGATATGACTAGGTATTACTTGTTTTTCTATGGTTACTATTATTTATGTAATTGGTTTGGTCATAAGGTGTGTGAATGTAGAGCTTAACCAATAAGGAGCACAAAATATATGCATAGGAATTCATTCACTCCTATAGTAAACATGAATTTAATGTGCTACAATTGTAATAATCTTGGTCACATAGCAAAGAATCATAGATTAAACTATGTAAGACCAATATAACATTGTGAAAGGAAGAGAAATAGGTCCCCTAAGTGAAAAATGGTTCACCATTTTTTGATAATAAATCTAACCAGAAAAAGAAGAAGAATAAGATGGTGTGCAGAGTGAAAGGTCAACAAGATGTAGCACTCTATATGGTTGGTCCTAACTTACATCACTAAATTTTAGTGATAGGGAATTAATCCAAGGGGAGCTTAATTGGTGTCTTATTCATCCCTAGAAAAGAAAAGGAGATTAAGTTAGGTAAAATATGTTTTACAAATTTCTAACATCTTGATGGTTGCAGTTTGATGATTACATTCCTTCTCCTTGTATGCCTTAACAAAAGGAAAAATATTTGTTGTTGAAGGAGAAGGTAGTTGTGCAAGTGCTCTACTAAGAAAATAAAACGTGGTTCCAATTGGTATCAAACAATTGTGGATTGGTACAAAATAGTTTGGATGGTACAAAACCTGAAGTGAAGCAAATGCTCGAGTATGTTGAGAAGAGAATAGAGAAAGATCTAAGGGGGAGCTACTTTTGGTATCAAATTAGTGTCATACTTGGTATAGTGCAGTTCAAAATGTTGATTGGTAAAGAGTATAAAAGAATGTAGCTAAAGTAGATAGTCTACACACTTGGTATTAGGGCATGATATCAACAATCGGTATCAATTGGTATAGAGCATAAATATATAATTCTACAATTGGTAATAGACCTGGCTGGTTTAGAGTATGAATGGAACTTCAACAAGCATCAAATAGTGGTAATTTGTATAGACCAATTGGAGCATTTGGTTTTACCATTAAGGTTAGAGAAGGAAAGAAAAAATTGATATTAATTGGTATCAGGCAAAGGGGGAGTAAAGTTTCTTTTCCATTGCTAAGAAGAAGTAGAGGCTACAACAACAAGATGTTTTGGAGTATCCCTTTTCCATTGATGTCAATGGGGGAGAGAGTATGCAAATGCTCAAGTATCTAAGCAAGGAGGAGAGAGTAAAGATGATATTAGTATAGAGCATGAATTGGTATTAGTGAGCATTTAGTTTTTCCATTAACAACAAAGGGGGAGATTGTTGGCATATAGTTGTCAATGATGTCAAAAGAGGTATGAGAAGTGAGATGGAGTTGATCCTATAAAGGAGAATGTTGGAATTAACGTAAAAGTGTCATTGATGTCAAAGGAGTATTAGAGGCAAGATGGAATTGATCATGCAAGGGAGATGTTGGCATGATGATAGATTTGTTGCGTACTCACTAGTGTGCTTGAATGACATAGAGCTTAGAAGATGTTGTGAGAGTAGTGAACCTAATTCTAGAAGCATGTGGTGTTGGTTGATGACAATGGAATAAGTCAGGAAGGTTGTTTGATGCTATTGTGAAAGTGTTGAAGAGATTACAAGACTTTGAGCTTATCACTTATCAAATACCTTGAAAAACACTTCGAAGCTTTGAAGAGAATTGGGTATTAGTCGTTTGGATTATCATTTACCAAATGCATTGAAAAGACTTAGTAAAATTTGTGTTAAGTCTATAAGGTTTTAGGCATCAAGCCTCAGTCATACCTCTTACTGATTCCCTAATCATTTTCAAATAAGTTCAATCGAGCTTCAAGCTTTGAACTTAAGGCTTATAGTATGTTGAAGGCATTAGGTTTCAAACATCGATTATTAGTTATGCCTCATACCAGTTTCAAAGGAATGAAGAAATGTTATAAGTCTAAAGGATTTCAGACCTGGGACTTTGGACTTCAGGACTACAACTTACTGTGGTGTTTCAAAGAATACTATATGAAGGAAACCCACCACCCGAAAATGTTTCAGGCATCACAATTTGGTAGGGAGGCTCACAACTCATTGAAGGCCTGGCAAGTGCCAAGGTAGAAGAGCAAACTCTAATTTCCAATGAGTTCTTTTCTCTTTAGTGTTTTGGAGGTTTGGATGTGGTCTACAATAAATGTGAAAGGTGATAGATGGTAGAGAGTAATTCAAAAGGCCGAACCTCAAACCCTGATAGGTATGGACAAGCCTCAGACTTAAGTGTTCAAACTTACTTGTCAAATGTTGCAATGCACAAACAAGAAAGTAGTAGGGAATATGAGTTTATTGTAAAGTTTGTTGATTGGAGTGATGTTTGTTGATTGTTTTACTTAGGCTCTACATGGAATGAAGAAGAAGGGATCCCCAATCTCCAATAGCTGATAGAAGGATAGTGACGTGTGAAGACTTAGAAGATTTCATGAAGATGAAAATTTTGGGTAATCCGTATGAGAAAGGATTTCATGAAAAGTGAAATGATGGTGTTTTGGGTAATCCACATGAGTAAGGAATTAGAAAAAAAGTGGTGAATTTGGGTAATCCATGTGACCATGGAATCCACAAGAAGGTTGTCTTTGGAGAATCCACACTCCCTTTGATTTTGTGAAAGGAAAAGGCTTCAGGAAATCTAGGATGCCTTGGAATCTACAAAAGGGAAAAATTCATGAGGAAGAAAAGAGGAGCAAGGGTTTAAGAAATCCATACTAGCCTGGATTCCATGAAAGGGAAAATTTTGAAATGGTGAAAGAAACTATGATAGTGGTGTATATGGTCAAATAAGGAGTTGACACGTGGCTTGAATGAATCAGTAGAAGACTTATGGCATGGTATTTGAGGGTGAATAATATTGTGAAAAATGGTATATGTTTATAGGTTGATTTCACATCTTCGTTGCAAATCAACACACATCTTTTGGTCAAAAAATTTAAAGTGATTTAAAAAGAGATTAAAACCTAATTTTGATGGTGATGATGAAATGGAAACCCTAATCGAATAATGTTGATTTAATTGATAAAACATGGGTTGAAGGCCCAAATACATAGGTGAATGACATATATCCATAGGTGAATGGTGTAATTCCATATGAAGGTGAACAAGGTTTTGATTCAATGGAAAAGTGAATGAATTTATGATATAGAAAATGGAGTAACCACCCCAACTGCATTATTGTTGGTGTTTGGAAGGAATGGGAAATGCCATTAGTTTACAAGAAGCTATGAAACCCTAATAGCTTGAGCATAAAAAAATATGGCAAATGTATTGATTAAGGTATGTTTTTTTTCGCTCGATACATAGACAACTTGTTGGAGAAGCTTGCAAATGAGGGAAACCCTAATTTTAGGTTCTAGATGATCTATATGGTTTTTCACATCTTAAGAATATGATTGCAGGTCGGTGAAGAAACAAGAACTTGAAAAAAATTTCTAATTGTTGGATCTGTAGGAGTAGTGTGGAAGAGCAGAGAAAGAGCCAAGAGTGTAGATAGTGAATGCACACATGTGTGTAACCTAGAAACAACACAAATAATCATCTAGGTTTTCATTCAAGTGAGTGTAGGTGTATGAAACATTGCAAAAAGGAAAAAGTGAGACGAGCAAAAAGAGTTAGAGGTGCAAGAAGGTGTTTATAGTTGTAAGAGGGTGTGCTCTGTTTTCAATCATAATATGTGAGAAAACTATTTGTAGTGATATATAGGTGCAAGATTAGAGTTATGAGGTAGAGATAGAGAGAAAAGTGAGAGCAGTTGTAGATAGAGGATGAATTATTTTTTTGTGAGTAGAACCTAAACAAAAAGATCTTATCTGGGTTCATTAATAGTGCAAAGTTGAGAAAGAAGAGAGTGCAAAAAGAGAAGAGTGAAGAGAAGAGAGGAAGTGTTGATTAGAGTGCAACATCAATAGCAAAAATTGAGTTGTAGAGAGTGCAACAAAGTATTGTACAGTTGCAAAGTAAGTTGTGACATTGATTTATGTTCAATAGAACAATTTGTAATACTATGATTGTAAATCTGATTGGTTGGTTCCATCAGATAACTAAGTTGGTGCTCACTATAGGGGATTGGTGTGTCCTTGGAGTTGGTGCTCCTAAAACTATGATATCGGTGTCTCCTTAGGGTTGGTGCTCTTAATCCTTTTAACAAAACATTATTGCTTGTGAGGTTGGATTAGGACACTATATCCTAGTAGTATTTCTCACTGTGGTTTTTCCCATCTTAGGTTTTCCACATATATCTAGTGTTATGGGTTTTTATGTGTTGATTATATGATTGCATGTTTATGTTGCTACATCTTAAATCTTCATTATTTTCATTAAGGATTTAAGGAATTAATCTTCATAAAGAGTTAAAGGAGTAAGTTTGCACAAAAGGTTATTAGAGCTAAGTTTTAGTATCTACTGATTCACCTAACCTCCCAATAGATTGTTGTGTTTCAACATACAAGGTATATGTATGAAATCAAGTCACAAAGTATAGATTGGAATACATGTAATTCACAAAGTATACACATAATTTGTAATGTATACACTTGAATACATGTAACTCATATCTATTGAAGTGTGGATTTATAATGCAAACGTGGAAACTATCAATAAAAAATATTTGTATTAACCAAATAGCTATGTAGGAATACATCAATATATGTCAATATAAGTATAAAATATATACAAAATAGCCATATATGCATATAATTTCAAGTATATGCAATAAAAAATATTTCCAAAAATTCCATATAGGAATACAACAAAGGACCCCACTCAAAAGTCATTTCCCTCTAGGTGAATGAAACAAATGGGTTGCCTTCGATGGTCAAGTGGATGGTGATGCGTATGACACTCATTTACCCTAAACTCAAGGGATGCTCATCCTCGGGTTTAGTTCATCATAAAGCTTCAACTATTACAATAACAATTAAAGACATTATATATAGAAATTACACTATAAAAATGATATATTTAACACAATAATCACTTACCACCACTAGACAATCTCTCTCCTCAAGTGAAATATTTTCATGCTCATGTTGTGGCATGTCCAACTCCTATGGAAACTATGAAAATATAAATTAAACTATGAATAATTAATCATTTGATTTTTCACTAACTAATAGCTATAACAATGAATGTAATTTAAATTTTACCAATTTGCCTCATACCCTCATGAGAGGCATCAAGCTGTCTATTGCACAAGATACACCTTGCTCCATTACCCTATCCACATTTGGAGGTGATTCCACTTCCATCATGTGCAAATAAAACAACAAATTATTCAATTACAAAAATTAAAATAGTGATGTAGGTAATGGCTTATAATGTATGAGATAATCAACAAAATTTTGAGTACTTATCAAACTATATATTTCTTAATATTATGCTTACTATCCCTATTCATAGCTTGTTCAAAATCACCTATTTTAGGATTTTATCCATAGAATTGTTTCATAAAATACTTTGGTAGACATGTATGAAAAATGTGGTAGAATAGAGAAGGAAATGAATTGTTCAAAAAAATGCCTCAAAGAAATGTGGCCTCGTGGTGATGGAATGCCATGAATTTTTTTTTCATGGCATTCCATTACCATGAGACTAAATTTCTTTGAGGATATTTTTTTAAAAAATTTCATTTCCTTCTCCATGCTATTATGTTTGGATGGGGTGGATGGTATAGTGTAGTCTTGGTTATGAGATGGAGGGGGATCGTGAGATGAAGAGGTTTGGGTGTTTTGATCATAAGGGGAAGAGGATAATTAGATGGGATGAAAGGTTTACTTTGAGACCAAATTTTGAGAGAGATCATACAATAGAGTGGAAGAGGTACTTTTATATAGACATAAAGGATGTCATTGGATGAAGTGGGGGAGAGGGGATTGTGAGAGGGGGGATGAATGGATATCTTTCTCTTGAGATGGAAAGATATCATTAGATGAGATGGAAGGTATATGTTGTTCTTGATTAGAAATGGGATCATGAGATGGAAGGGGATAATATGATGGATGATAAGGGTTTCCTTGATCTTTATATGGAGGGGAATCTATGTTAGCATGCTTTGGATTAGGAGATAGACATAGTTCATTTGATATGCATGGTGTCATGAGGTAGGAAGGTTTTATAAACTCTTCAACTTGGATAGATGGATTGATATGTGATTTATTTAAGATTTAGGGTATTAGGGTTTATCTTGATTGGGCGTGATGAAGGTGGATGCATGATATGGGAAGATTGCACCACTTTGTTTTTGCATGGGAAAATAAACACCTTTAAAAATAGCCCTTGGAGAAAGTTATTATGAGAGACATGGGATGACTTTGGTTGGTAATAGTTGGGTGATGTGGACTTTAAGGATGTGGAATATGAAAGTGGAATAAGGGGTGGAAGCTTCCATGGATTGGTAAATCTAGGATGAGGGTGAGAACCTTGAAAAGTATTTTGAGGGGAATTTTTGCTAAAGGATTGGTTTCTATTCTTATGTAGTGAGTTGTTTGAAAAAATGCCTCAAATAAATGAGGTCTCATGGAGATGGAATGTCATTCCATCACCACGAGACCTCATTTCTTTGAGGAATTTTTTTCAAATGAATCACTACCTTGTCTATGTTATTGATTACTATTATGCTTTGATAGGGTTTTTCCAAGCATCCATAGTTTGTTGGAAAGCACTTGTTTTAGGCTTTTAGCCATAGTAGCAAGGAAGTGAAATGTTTGATAAAATGTTTTGGTATACATGTATGGAAAATTTTGTAGCATAGACAAGACAGTGAGCTATTTGAAAAAATACCTAAAAGAAATTGGGTCTCATGGTGATGGAAATCACCATGAGACCACATTTCTTTGAGGCATTTTTTCAAACAACTCATTTCCTTGTCTATGCTATTGCTTGTTGGAATATGGCTTGGGAAGATTGTTTATGGATTCTAGTGTTGTCATTGATGGCAATTGAAGTCATTATCTCGGTCCATAGATCAAGATCTACTTATACATGTTGGAAATGTAGAAGATAGTGTGTTTCCAGTAGAAAGCATGAAGAATAGGACATCCAACTAGTTAGTCAATCTATATGCTCCACCAAATCATTATTTGGTGTTGTTGATCCCTAAGAAAGCTTGTTAAGCATGTATGTTACCTTATTGGTAATTTTTGTAATGTTGCATTAATTGGTATACGAGCTTGGAGATCTGATAGAATGATTTTTGGTTTATTTCCTCATTATGGAAAAGTTGGTGTATATAGTGTATCGCGGATGTATAAGGAGTAGTTGTTTAAATATTTCTTGTGTTGGGAATTTTCATTTAGGTCCCAACTATAGTCTATCCAACTTATGTGGGTGTGCATTAATTTTAATTGGTGATTTGAGCCAACCTTTGAAGGATATTTCATGTTTGTTGAAGCTAACTTGAAGTAATGAAATCCTTGTTGGCAAATATATATATGAGATTAGTAATTCATTTTGCAGCATCGAAGTAGTGTAAAAGGGTGATACTATGTGTGAGAAGTAGAGAAAATGTGTGTGAGCATTAGAAGGGTGATTGTAGAGATCTATGTATAGTTTCAAAAGGGTAGAAAAATAAAGACCAGAGCAGAGCAAAGCAGAAATTCAAAGTCAGTTAGAAGGGTTGAAGATCGTTCAACTGAGCTACATTGGAATTGAATCTAAGCATTTGGAGATGCTATCTTCTTAGTTCAAATTTTTGTTGTAATCACAAACATTTTTGTAAGGCAGTGTGCTTGAATGCATGTGCATTCCCTTTTGTTCATAATTTTAATAGAGTATAAATTGTGGATTAATCTCCACCATGGTTTTTCCCCTAACACAGTTTCCATGTAAAAATCTTGGTGTTATGGTGTTCACATTGATATGCTTGCATGTTTTAGTTTATGTGTAGTGAATGATATTGAATTTTAAATATTATTGTTGATAGTTTAATGACTGGGTTGAAATTCAAATCTTGTGGAACACTAATTCACCCCCCCTCTCAATGTTCCCTTAGTCCAACAATTGGTATCAGAGCAAGGTTCCTCTTCAGAAGTTTAACAACTTGAGGTGGATCTTGGATTACTATGGACTTTGGTGCTCTTCAACAATAACTTATGGTGGCACTTGATGATCTTGATTAGTCTAAAGCAAAAGCCATGTAATTAAAATCAAATCTTGTGGCTGCTGAAAAAAATTATTCAATCACTAAAGGATAAAATTAATGAGTCAAGGGAAAAGAGGAAGGAATTATGTGGTCAGTTGAAGCAAAAAAAAAGAAAGGGCCTGAAAGATGTTCATCTAAATCAAACCCTAAAAGAAATAACTGAAGAGTGTGAAAATCTTTCTAGGAACAATTCTACTCTAAAATTTGAGATGGAATCTATGGTAATGAAGTTAATTAAGGAAATTGAAGAAAGAAAGAAGAATGAGGAGAATCTAGCTTAGTCCTTGAAAGAAAAATCTAAATAATGAAGTAGAGTTAATAGTGGATTCATTCAACTCAAGATTGAACTGCAAAAATCCAAAAACAATGAACAAGAGCTTGAGAGACAAGTAATTATTCTCATAGATGAACTTGCTAGTGAAAATGAGTTTAAGGAGAAGTTTAGGATCAATTATGCTAAGCTTGATGAGATGAATAAAGGAAAAAAAACATGCAAATGACAAGCGAGGTCTTGGCTATGAGAAAGGTGAAAGCTTTGAATTTGAACAGAAGGATTCCAAACTAAAAAATTCAGAAGAAAAAAGGTAGAAGCTATCCGGTAAGGCAACCCAATGCTCAAAAGTTTAATGGTTACTACTTTTTTTGTAATAAATTTGGACATATGGATTCTCAGTGTAGAAGTAAGATAAATTCTAGTAGTCCATCATTTTCTGGTCAGTTTTTTAATTGTAAAAATTTTGTTCATAAGTCATTAGAATGAAGAAGTATGTCTGTCAGTGTAAAAAATATAAAATTCTACACCTGTGGAAGACTTGGGAATGTTGCTAATCAATGAAGATCAAAGGGAAACCATTGGACTGAATGGGTCAAATAAAGAAATCTGGTATGCTATGACTGTAACAAATTTGGTCATATTGTAAGATTCTGTAGGAATGGAAACATGGACAGAAGAGGTCTGGTATATCAAGGAAGAAATTCACAAAAAGACAACAAAGGAAATGGAAAAGCATCCATGGAAGAGATAAGAGATTAGATGAATAAAATGTGGGTAAAGAAGAGTGGATCTAATGAAGGTGATAAGGCTATACTAGAAGCTCCCTTCGGTAATTCCTTTGGCAATTAATTTCAGGTCATCGGCATAGGGGGTTTTTCAAGAAAATATTTTGTCCCCTTGTGTGTAGTTAGTACCAGAATGTAGGAAGTTTTTAGTAGTTGTGTTATTCATCTTCAAACGTATTAGTGATCATTTTTTTAGTAGGATGAAATCTAGAAGGTTTGTAGATGGATTCTTCTCTTGCTATCTGAGAATGCAGAGTAACTGAAACTTCTAGAGAAAAAGTATTTAATGTGGAAAAGAGGTTAGGTGTGTGAAAGGGGACTTGGAACCCTTATTTATCACCTTGCATTGAAGAAGAATATAAGGATAGTTTTTGCAGAAAAATCTCAAAGAAGTCAAGTAAATTCAACAAAAAATTCATCAAGTACTCCATTTGTTTGTAAAATTTCTAAATTGTGCTTCATAGAAAACCTTGATCACTATCGAAAATGAAGCAAATCAAAGGAACAATGACTTTTGATGAATATAGTAGTGGGAAGATCAGGGAAGTGATAAGTTTGTTACCAACCACTGAATTAAAGTGGCTTGAAGGTGCGAAACATAAGAATTTGGACATCTAGAATGAGTTTCCTTATTTCATCAACATGGAAGTGAATAGATTGGATGATGATATCCTTACTCTAGATAAACCCTATCAAATTTCAAAGGATGTGATTAGAAGTTTGACAGGATTATGCAATATTGGAGATGTTCCAAAAAGAAGTCAATTTAGAATGTTGAGGTTGAAGCCCTAATTAGTGTAACAAGAGATCAAAGGGCTTTGGTAATTACAACGATTAAAGATCCATTGACAAGGTACATTGCATATGGAATTTCATACAAAATTTTCTTCAAAAATAGGGAAGGATCAACCTCTGTAGGCACAATCTACATTGCATACAAAATGATAATGAAAAATGAAGAATTTGATCTGTGTGGATTGTTGAAGGATCAATTGATGGAAAATGTGTAATTAACGAAGGATATAGATTACTCTTTCAGGTTTGGTACCCTAGTTATATGCATTTTGATGTATTTTCTGAATTTTTTTACCTCAGAATGATAATGTGGTATGGAAGGAAAATATACCAGTTTGTAAGAAAATCTTTGAGCATTTCAATACTTTGGAAAATTGTGAGCAAGCTTATGAATTTTTTTTTAGAGAATTGCTAGGAAAGTTTGAAGTAGGTGGTATTCCTCTCCCAGTAAAATTAGTTAAAGTTGGATCTTCTTCTGGTAAGGTGGAGAAGAAGCAAAAAAGAGCAAGAGAGTTTGTTGATGACACCCCTCTGGCACCCAAGTCAATAAAAGTTGAGGGAAAAGGTAAAGAGAAAGTATTTGTGGATATAATTAATGAAGATTCTGATGAATACACCCCAAGAGTTGAATCGAATGTGATAATAGTAGAATAAAACAATGAAGAATGTGTTTTATTCAAAACAAAGATATTGCAGATTGTTCAAGAGGAAGATGGAATGCAAAAGATTGTTGACATATGGTTAAATGGACCATCATATGAATAGGACTTCATTAAGGACACTCTAGGTAGATACTTTGTGCAAAGTAACATTGAATTGGAGAGTTTTCAGAATGTACATCCAAAAGAATTGATTGACTGTATCAGGGAGGCTATGGCCTCTGTGCCTCAGGACATAAAAGAGGAGGAAATAATCTTACATTTGAAGGAGAAGTTTAGGCTATCTCTTTCCAAACTGAAAAGTGAATGAATGTGTTAAGGAAATACATTGAATCAGCAAATATGATCTACAATTACTATCTTCATTGGCCTCATGTGGTTGGTAAATACAAGGATAAGATGGAGAAAATTGAGAATGAGTTGATTAGAATTGGTTGGCATTACAATATACTTTAGGACCATGATGGATCAGTTAAGAAAAAGATTCATGAGTTGCAGGTTGAGAATGCAAAGGTTCACTTTTCCAAAAACACTCTTATGGATACTTTTTGGAAAGTAAAGGATCCAACTAAATGCAAATTGGAGCAAATGATTGAAGTTATGAAGAAAGGAGAAAAGATGGAAGAAGGCACTACCATTCCTAAATCCCTTGTCTGGGTCATCAATAGGACATAAAAAAATAATAGTTTGACAATAATTATTGGGATTGTAGTGGATGCTTAGAACAAATTTCTTCTAGAGATGAAAGATAAGTATAAAACAATTTTCTAATTTTAATGGCAATTGCAATTCTTCAATTTTGATCAATTTTTGCATCAACAAAGGTGGAGAAAGTGCAGTGGGAGAGAGAGCAAATTTTTTTTTGTCATTGATGTCAAAGGGGGAGAGAATGCAGTGAAAAACAACATGACATCCAAAGGGGGAGTAGTGTTTTTATGAGTTTTGAAGTTTTGATTTTTGGTTCTGACACTTAGTCATTTTTCACTAAGTGTTGCCATCAATTCCAAAGGGGGAGATTGTTGGCATATGGCTTGGGAAGATTGTTTATGGCTTCTAGTGTTGTCATTGATGGCAACTGAAGTCATTATCTTGGTGTTAAAATTAGGATCTACTTATATTGCCAGGAAATGTAGAAGGTAGTGTGTTTCTGACAAAAAGCATGAATAACAAGACATCCAACCAGTTAGTCAATCTGTATGCTCCACTAGATCATTATTTTGTGTTGTGGATCCCTAGGAAAGCTTGTTAAGCATGTATGCTACCTTATTGGTAAGTTTTGTAATGTTGCATTAATCGGTATAAGAGCTTGGAGATCCAGTATAATGTTTTTTGTATTTATTTCCTCATTATGGTCGACTTGGTGTATATATCATATCACAGATGTATAAGGAATAGTTGTCTAAATATTTCTTGTGTTGGGAATTTTCATTTGGGTCCCAACTATAGTCTAGCCAACTTATGTGGGTGTGCATTAATTTTAATTGGTGATTTGAGTTGACCTATCAAGGATATTACATGTTTGTTGAAGCCAACTTGAAGTAATGAAATACTTGATAGTGAATATATATATGAGATTTGTAATTCATTTTGCAGCAGTGAAGTGGTGTGAAAATGTGCGAATATGTGTGAAAAGCAGAGTAGATGTGTGTGAGCATTAGAAGGGTAATTGTAAAGATCTATGCATAGTTTTAGAAGGGAAGAAAAATAAAAGAGCAGAGCAGAGAAGAGAATAAATTTAGAGTCAGTCAAAAGGGTTGAAGATCATTTAACTAAGCTACATTGGAAGTAAATCCAGGCATTTGGAGATGCTATCTTCTTAGTTCAATTTTTTTTTGTAATCACAAACATTTTTGTAAGGCAGTGAGCCTTTCTTATCTTGAGTAGTGAGCTCTAGGAAGTGTGCTTGAATGCATGTGCATTCCCTTTTGTTCATACTTTTAACAGACTATAAATTTTGTTGGTGTAAATAAAGTCTTGTACCTAGTTAATTCATTACTAGGGGACTTAATTACACCTTAGTTAAGTTTACTTAGGGACCACATAGGAGGTAGTTGGAGAATTTCCACTTTTAGTGGACTTATCATGTTATTACTTTATCACATCCACCTTTCGTGGACACATCATGTGATTACATCTCCACCTTTTGTGGGTGATCCACCTTTTGTGGTGATTATCACATTATCATTTTTCCACTTTAGGTGGAGTGATAGTTGTTCATAGTTGTCTCATGTCATAATATTACAACACTTTTCATAATCTTATGCCCTTTTATGTTCTCACCTTGGATATATAACCAAGGGGTCTCTCTCATTGTAATCATCTCATATCATTGATATTGAATACAGTCTATTCTTGTCATATTCTATTCTCTCTCTTTTGTGCTTTCCATTTGGTCCATAGATCTTGGCAGCCATAGCCAATTCTAACATTGTGGATTAATCTCCACTATGATTTTTCCTCTAACAGAGTTTCCATGTAAAGATCTTGGTGTTATTGTGTTCACAATGATATGCTTGCATGTTTTAGTTTATGTGCAGTGAATGATATTGAAGTTTAAATATTGTTGTTGATAGTTTAATGACTGGTTTGAAATTCAAATCCTTTGGAACACTAATTCACCCCCCCTCTCAGTGTTCCCTGAGTCCAAAATTACTTACTGTTATGCTTTCATAGATTTTTTCCAAGCATCCATATCATAGAAAAGGTAGTGAACTATTTGAAAAAATGCCTCAAGAAAATGTTGTCTCATGGAATTCCATGACAAGAAAATGCAATTGGTAGTTGCTCCTAGTTATTAGTTATGTTATGTGAAGTAATTGCATCAGTGCTTATATTGATTTTCTTAATAACTATATTGTAATTAAATTTTTTTCATCTATCAACATCTAGTTATTAGTTATGCAATGTGAAGTAATACTTTGAGTTTGAAATATGTGCAATGCAATATAATCAATGATATGAATATAAACTACAAAAATTTATTAAGTACAATTCATTAGTTAAACTCTTTATTATATTACCTGAGTGAAGGTTTGTACTCCACTGGCACTGGGAGGTGTTGTTGTGAAACCTCCAATAGTAACCTATTCAACATCCAAAATCAGATATTAGAATACAATTCATATAACAATTCTAATAATATGTAATATTTATAATTCTTTACTAGCTACATACCTCAAAAATAGATGTAGTGGAGTAAAAAATAGGTGGAGGGCTAGTGAAAATAGTATCAACACTATTTTCATTAAAATCATTAAACTAAATTAGTTAATATTGTATTTGAAAAATGAAATTTAATAAGTTAAATTCAATTCACATGATAACATTTACTTGAGTATCAAGGATAAAAGCCTCATTCAAGATAACATCTTCCATCGCCAACTAGGAAAATGTAGATGTATCCTATGCATGAGCCTCTTGAATTTTTTTAGGGTCATATGCACAAGTTGACCCACAAAATTAACAAGAATGGGGTTGAACCATACCCCTCAAACTCTCCGCTAGTTGATGTTGTACTACAGGACTCACATGTTGAATGATACTTTGGGTCAGAGAGCTAATAGACTATAGAGTGTCTACCTTAGCACTCTACTTCATGATGGAAGGGATAAAAACATGCTCATAAGCCAGCCTAGTGAGTGCTCATCTCCCTTTCCACTAAGGATCTTGATGTGCACCTAGTCTATCCTATGCCAACCCTTCACCTCTCCCCTAAAAGTCTCGCATATCAAAATAGTTGGGATTTTTTTAATGATGAACTCGCAATAGGTTTTCCTTAAGAAATATTGGGGGACCTTCTTATTGTTGCATGATGGATGGCCGAAAACCATCCACCACCTCTTCCAAAAAATTTCCTTAATCCCTTGGTGGTTGCACCAATGGATAAAAAATCTCTTGCTATTAAGTTCAAGAGTTTGATTTGTACGTGGGTTAGTGAATAGTGAGCATAAGTCATATTTTGTAATTTTTTCATTTTCAACTTGTTTGTATGATAGTTAATCTACATAAATATCTCTACAATCCTGCCTCGTATTCACTCAACCACTTAATTTATTGGTAATTGCATCTACATCTGTTAACATAGCTTGAAGTGAATTGGCAAGTGTGGTTCTTTCCAAGGTTGAACTTATAGGATCGTTCAACCTGGCAATTAATTCCTCATTTTATTTTTTTGTTATTTTCAATTTCCCCAATAAATTTTGTTGAGTTACAGGAGGATGTTGAGGAATTTTTGGAGGAGTTTGTTTTTTATTAGAAGTAAAAGTGGGTTTTGAAGGGGCCTGGAACCTAGTGCAAAATGGTTTTGATGGGAACCATCAATCTATCATAGAAAAGAAAGCTAGAAATAATATAAACCATAAACCAACAATAGCCCCATAGTAGCCTCTAAAAGATTAACATGACTACACACGCTGCAACATACAAACAAGAAAAGGCTTGAAACCCTTTTACAACTCTATTTTAACCGAGACCAGAAACCATTTTAGATACATAAAGAACATTCCTACATTTTGCAAGCATAAAAAAACTTATACATTAGTAACCATTTGAAACTATAAGGCAATAAAGTAGCCAAGCTACAATAAACTATCTGCCCAATAGCCATATCTAAGCCCAGAAAAATAGAAAACTTAATGGTGTAAACCACCAACATAACCCTGATTCTTAGAAGAACCAAACATAACAAACACCCCACCTTAATAGGGGTTTTGGATATCATAGAAGAAGAAAGGGATGTATCACCCTCCCTGCAGCACCATCCCACTTGAAGAGCCAACCCAACCTCAACGATTAAAGGAGATGGCTCCCTTTTGACAGAGAGAAAGAAATGGAACACCTTCTCACCAAAGCTCCACTTCAATAGGATAGCTACCACCTTCAACTCAATAGAAGAGGGTTCCACCTCAAAAGGAACAATCTCCCCCTCTATAGGAGACTTAAGCTAAGAAACCCAATGGGAATAGATTTCAATAGGAAGGAAAACCACATCCTCCTTTAGCATCATGAGCATCAAGAACTGATAGGAAGGATCAAGACACATTACAAACAACAAATAAAGTTGGGCCAATAGAGATAACCCAACCACCAACGAACCAACACCAAGCAAAAATAAGATCAATAAAACCACTAGCATCTTCCACCAGAAACCCAAAACATCAATCATTAAATAAAAAACTCTCTACATAAAAATAATTTTCACCAATGGGAGCTTCACAATCAAAATGCCATTCAAAAACATCTTCACAACAAAAAATAAATTGGCATAAACTCCTAAAAATGGAAAATGAAAATGTAGCACAAGGAAAAAGCTATGGACCAAGAGAATAATATTGAATAATAACCACAAATCCACCATAACATTCAGGCTAAGAATCATTTGGGTTTTCAATAAAAGCTTGAGGAAATTGTCAACAAGAGGAAATTGTTAAATAGGCATAGGACAACTGAGAGGGGGGGTGAATCAGTTGTCACACAAATTCAAAATTAAAAATTTATCACTTATTAAATCTTCAACCACACTATTTTGTTATTAAATATGAGCATGAAACATAAATAATAGAAAGTAAATCAACATAATGAAAACCAGATTTTTACGTGGAAAACCCAATAAGGGAAAAACCACAGTGAGGGTTAACTCACAATATAAAGATTATAAACTTAATACAAAGGTTCACTACCCAAAAGAGGACTCACTATCCAAGTACAAAGGCTCACTGCCTATAGATACAAAAGAGAACAAAAGATCCACCACTACAATCAAAGCACATTCACAGGATTACAAAAACCTTTAGTTCACTGAAAAAATTCTAACTCAACTCTCTCACACTCACTTCTACTCTTATTATTTATGGCTCACGTTCATCACTTTGCATCACACTATCATACAACTCTTCACAATTCAACTTGCTTTTATACTATTCTCAACCTTAGAGACATTTACCAAGGTCGGACATAAAACACTATTTCATAAATTCAAATTAGGTTGGCAACTCAAAATTCCCATAGTGGAAAGGAATAAGAGTAGACCAATAAAATTATTTTCTTGAATCTTCTACACACTTCCTCAATTGAATTTTATTCTTTGAATGAAGTGTAAACACCAAGTTGACCAAACCTAATGAAAAAATAAGTAAACAATGATGCATATGCTTACCAATGAGAAGATGACACACAAACGCCACAAAACACTTCATTATACATGAGAATACATCTATGAACCTTCCAGATACATCCGCAACAATAATAATAGACTTCAATAACTGAATTTCTTTCACCAGACTATCTAGACTGTGCAAACACACACAAAAATACTAAAACATGACTTCTAGATCACCAAACTTAAAACCTCTTCGCTAGAGCATAGGAAAAACCTTTAGAAAGAATATTCAAGATCCACAATATCTAAAACAAAACAACAGAGGACTGTAGAGAAAACATATTTCTCCTAGTCCATAGAAGACTGACTCTGTTGGTAGAACACACATACCGGTGGACACAACTTTCACGTACCATCTCACTAGAAACTAAAAAACAAAATATATCACCATCAAATCACCATAATGAAATCTTCAGATCTGCATAGGCATAGGATCAACACAAGAGAAATGTAGAGCACATACTGGAGCACAATCTAAACACTTCCAACACTCTAATTTCTTCTCTTCATTAATTTTCTTAAAAGAACTTGGAAAATCATCAAACCAACATATTTGCAACACCATAAAGATAGCTCCATGTACACACAACATCTCACCAGCATCTCAACCATACATGTACAATCTACAACATACTAAACAGTGTTGACATCATTGACAACATCAATACAACACCACCAAACTAGCTCATACTTGCAAAAATCTCCCCCTTTCTCATTTATGGAAACACAACCTTTTCTACCGCTTTGACATCAATGGAAAAGAAAAACTACTCTGATTACTCCCTCTTAAGAGTACACTCATACTACAACAATGCAAACCTTTTCTACTCCCCTTGTGGAGTATGCCCAATAATTAGTCCAGATAAATGAAGAATCTATGAATTCACTCGACTGATGCACCTTCATGTGCATCTAGTTAGGAGGGCCAATGACCCCAAACCTCTCCTTAAGATTCTCAAAAGTATCTTTCAGAAGATCCTTAGTAAATATGTCTATAATTTGTTCTTTTGTTGTTACATACTCCAGTCTAACCTCATTCTCCAATACTTTTTCTCTCAAAAAATGATACTTGATAGATATGTGCTTCATTCTTGAATGCATAATTAGGTTCTTCAAAATGTTTATTTTACTTTTATTATCACAAAAAATGGGAATAGGCTCATCACATGCCACACCAATGTCTTTTAGAGTCTGCTTCATCCACATAACTTGTGTACAATAGGATGTTGCAACAATATATTCTTCCTTTGCAATGGATAAAGAAACTAAGTCTACTTTTTACTTAGCCATGAAACTAGTCTACCACCAAGAAAGAAAGCACCACCACTGGTACTTTTCTGATCATCTACACATCCAGCCCAATCAACATCTGTATAAGCACTTAGGGTGAAATTGTCACTCTTAGGGTACCATAGTCCATAATTCAGTGTGCCTTCAAGATATCTAATATTATTTTTACAGCCATAAGAAGTGCTTCTCTAGGATTTGCTTAAAATCTAGCCACTAAACAAACTATATGCATAATATATGGTCTAGTAGTAGTGAGGTACAACAATCTTCCAATCATGGATTTGTATTTTCTTTGATCAATCTTAGCAGATTCATCATCCTTGCTCAACTTACATCTAGTTACCATAGGAGTACAAACTGTCTTAGAATCCTCCATTCCAAAAATTTTAACAACTCTTTTACATACTTATATTGTGAAATGAATATCCCTTTGTCAGTTTGACTCACTTGTAGAACAAGGAAGAAATTCAATTCACTAATCATAGACATCTTAAATTCTTTCTACATTTCTTTAGCAAAATTTTTGCACATGCCTTCATTTCCACCAAAAATGATATCATCAACATAAACAACTACAATCAACATCTTATTACCTTGCATTTTGAAGTAAAGTTTGTTATCAAAAAAAGCTTTGTTAAATCCTTGCTTTGTTAGATATCTATCCAGTCTTGCATACCAAGGCCTAGGAGCTTGCTTTAATCCATACAATGCTTTCTTCAATTTACAAACCATATCTAGCTTGTCAGACAACTAAAACCCTTTAGGTTGCTGTAGGTACACTTTTTCCTCCAACTCACCATTCAGAAAAGTTGACATAACATCCATCTGATATACCTTAAAGTTCTTATGGGCAGAGAAAGCCAAAAACATTTTGATAGTTTCTATTCTAGCCAGAGAGGAAAATGTTTCTTCAAAATCTATAACTTCAACTTGTGAATATCGTTTGCATACCATTTTTTCCTTATTCCTTACTACTTCATTTTCATTTAGTTTTTTTTTGAACACCCATTTTTATCCAATCACAATTTTGTTCATAGGTCTAGGGACTATTTCCCATGTTTGATTCTTTTCTATCTATTGCACTTCCTCTTTCATAGATTTCATCCAAATTTTATCTTCACATGCTTCTTTTATAGGTTTAGGTTCTATTTTAGAAAGTAAACAAAAATTTACCTCAACTGCAACTTTGCTTCTTGTCTTCACACCTTTACTCTTGTCTCCAATTATTTGATCTTCCAAATGATTGTTTTGTACATATTAGGAGTCCTAGCAGTAGGTTCCAGTTCATTCTTTTCTTCTTCTTCCACTTGTTCTTCTTCTTTCTCTTCTTCTTCTTCCTTCTTATTTTCTTCAAGTATATGTCCACAAATAGGATCATCGGGTTCAACTTCACTTATCTCAATAGGTCTACGTATGTCTTCATCAACTTTCACATTAGCACTTTCAATGATCTTTCTCAATCTTTTGTTAAAATATTTGTATGCCTTGCTAGTAGTAGAGTAAAAAATATTCCTTCATCACATCTGGCATCAAACTTTCCAATATTTTCATCATCTTTTTTAATCTAGCATCTACTTCCAAATACCTTAAAATATTTCACACTAGGAGTCTTAGCATTCCATAACTCAAAAGGCATATTTGTGCAATTCTTCCTGATCTAAACTCTATTAAGAACATAAACAATAGTATGTATTACTTCTCTCTAGTATACATCTGGTACATTAGACTCTTTCATCATAGTTCATGTAGCTTCCTGAACTGTCTTGTTTTTCCTTTCAACTACTCCATTTACTATGGGGTTCTTGAAGTAGAAAACTATCTTTTATGCGATGCTTCTCATAGAATGCATTAATTTCACTAGAATTGAATTCACCACCTCTATCAAATCTCAAACATTTGATCTTCAAATCCACTTCATTCTCCACTCTTGCTTTGAATACCTTAAACCTGTCCAGGGCCTAATTCTTTTCTCTAAGAAAAGCAACCCATGTAATTCAAGTGTAATCATCAATAAGCAACATGAAATATCTATCACCCTTCAAGCTTCCAGTCTTAGTTGGACCACAAAGATCAATATGTACTAACTCCAACATTCTAGTAGTAGAATGTTCTTTTCCCTTAAAGCTACATCTTGTTTGTTTTCCCAATTGACAACTTCTATAGATAGCATTGGTAGGTCTTGTGATTCTAGGTAGTCCTCAAACAATCTCTTTTGCACTAATCTTGACTAGATTATCAAAGTTCACATGTCCCATTCTCTAGTGCCATAGCCAACTTTCACTGATCTAAGATACAAGGCAATATCCATCAACTCCCTTTAGCTAATAAATGTTTCCATGAGTTCTTCATCCAACAACAATCATATCTACATTTCCAGATCCCTTCCTAATCTCACAAGTATTGTTCTGAAATACAAGTTTAAAGCCATTGTTGCACATCTAACCAACACTCAAAATATTATGTCTCAAACCCTTCACATAATATACATCATTAGTATTATGCACTCCATAAAAAATGATTGAACCCTTACCACAGATCTTAGCTCTTGAATCATCATCAAACATAACCAAACCACCATCATAATTTTTGAAGTTTAAACTTACTCTTATATCTGGTCATATGATTAGAACATCCATTGCCAATTACCCAATCATCCTATCTTGCATGAAAAGTGGTAACCAAAGTACCTTCCCTCTATTCTTCTTATCCTGTAGAGATTTCTTACTAACACATTTTCCAGAGTTAGTGGATACAGATTTATTTTTCAAATCTATGAATAAGCATTCACTACCATCAGCCTCATTATTAGATTCATCATTAGAAACACCTGCCTCTTCCTTAACATAGTATAGCTTCTTATACTTCTTATCTTTCATATCCTTATCCTTATAATCCTTGTTCTTTTTATGTGTAGCCCTATTCAGACATCTTGAAGCATAATGACCAATGTTACCACAACTAAAGCATTTAAAGGGTAACACACCTTTATATTTTCCAGTACCTTTCTTCAATTTCCTAGTGAAGTTTCCTTCCAACTCTTCATCATCACTATCTGTTTCTTCAATCTTCAAAGCCTTAAATTCTATTTTTGTCTTCTCTTCTTTCTTTTTGTCTTTCCAAAACTTTCTTATCTCAAATGATTGCAAGGTGTTGAGCGACTCTTCCATAGTATACTTCTTAGGATCATACATTTCTTCAAAAACAAAGATCTTGTCGTTGTAACAATTCGGTAAAGTGATTAGGATCTTCTCGACTATATCTTCATCTATAATTTTTCCTCCTTGATTTCTAACTTCATGTGCTACTAGTTCAACTCTCTGAAAGAAACTTGTAAATTCTTCACCATCTTCCATCTTCAGGTTCACAAATCTACACTTTTCCACTAGCCTTTTTGTCAATTTCACCTTTTCATTTCCTTTGTACATGTCTTCCAACTTCTTCCAAACATCATATGCAGTATCCAAAGAATTAACCTTGAATCACTCATTTTTAGATAGACCACTATAAATTGCATACTTTTCCTTCTCATATTCTTCACAAGAAGAGATCTCATCTGCATAATTAACACCACTAGATGGAAGTGTATACTTATTCTCAATAGCCTTTTAGGTCTTGAAACCAAGAGAGTTAATGTATCCTCTCATCTATCCCTTCTAGTTATTGTAGTTAGTTCCATCAAACATGGGGATTGCCAATTTGTGCACCATCAGATCTTCCTTAAGTGGTTAAGCTCTAGACAAGGAACCACAAGCTTTGATACCAATTGTTAAATAGGCACAGGACAACTAAGAGGGGGGGTGAATTAGTTGTCATACAAATTCAAACTTAAATTTATCACTTATTAAATCTTCAACCACACTATTATGTTATTAAATATAAGCATGAAACATAAATAACATAAAGTAAATAAACACAATGAACACCATATTTTTACACGAAAAACCAAATAGGGGAAAAACCATGGTGAGGGTTAACTCACAATATAAAGATTATAAACTAAATAAAAAGGCTCACTACCCAAAAGAGGACTCACTATTCAAGTACAAAGGCTCGCTACCTACAAAGGACTCACTATCCAACAAGGTGGCTCACTGCCTACAGATACAAAAGAGAAAAAAAGATCCACCTCTACAATTAAAGCACATTCCCAAGATTATAGAAACCTTCAGCTCACTAAAAAAATTCTAACTCAAATCTCTCACACACACTTTTTCTCTTATGATTTGTGGCTCACTTTCATCACTTTACATCACACTGTCATAAAACTCTTCACAATTCAAATTGCTTTTATACTATTCTCAACCTTAGAGGCATTTACCAAGGTTGGCCATAAAACACCATTATAAATTCAAATTAGGTTGGAAACTCAAAATTCCCACAATGGAAAGGAATAAGAGTGGACCAATAAAATTATTTTCTTGAATCTTCTACACGCTTCCTCAATTGAATTTTATTCTTTGAATGAAGTGTAAACACCAAGTTAGCCAAACCTAATGAAAAAATAAGTAAAAAATGATGCACATGCTTCCTAATGAGAAGATGACACACGAACACCACCACACACTTCATTATACACTAGAATACATCTCAGAACCTTCCAGATACATCCACAGCAAAAACAACAGACTTCAATCACTAAATTTCTTTCATTAGACTATTCGAACTATGCAGACACACAAAAAATACTGAAACATGACTTTCAAATCACCAAACTTTGAACCTATTCTTCAAAGCAAAGGAAAGACCTTCACAAAGCATATCTTAGATCCAAAATATCTAAAACAAAATGGTAGAGGACTACAAATCAAATATATTTCTCCCAGTCCATAGAACACTAACTTTTCCAATAGAACACACATACCAATGGACACAACTTTCACGTACCATCTCACTAGAAACTAAAACTCTGAATATTTCACCATCAAATCACCATAATGAAATCTTCAAAACTACACATGCATAGGATCAACACAGGAGAAATGTGGAGCATGTACCAAAGCACAATCTAAACACTTCCAACAATTTGATTTCTTCTCTTTATTAATTTTCTCAAAAGCACTTGGAAACTCATCAAACCAACATATATGAAACACCATAAAGATAGCTCCATGTACACACAACATCTCACTAGCATCTCAACCATACATGTACAATCTATAACATATTGAACAATGTTGGCATCAATGACAACACCACCAAACTAGTTGATACTTGCAACAAAAACAACATCTGGGATCTAGAAAAAATGCTAGAAAAACACCTAGCCAAGCAAACACAATAAGGAAAAAACCCAGACAAAGAACCAAAGAAGCAACAACTCAAAATATCTAAGCCTAAAGAGAGTAGAAGCAAACAAGACCCAAGGGGGAAAAGGGAATTGTTGTATGCTATGGACGTGTTGTTGATATGTGGTTGTCATTGATGTCAACACTATTAGCATTAATTGTATCAATTGTTGTATATGTTGAGGATAT
The DNA here is from genome assembly GCA_007258455.2 of Sequoia sempervirens. Classification (NCBI taxonomy): domain Eukaryota; kingdom Viridiplantae; phylum Streptophyta; class Pinopsida; order Cupressales; family Cupressaceae; genus Sequoia; species Sequoia sempervirens. The sequence continues at coordinate 16,357,040 of VDFB02373365.1, read as the reverse complement.
TGAGAAAATTGTAAGAGAAAGTGTTCCAAGTTACTAGTGGTTTAGTGAAAGTCATAAAGGTGTTTCTCTCTATACATTGAAGATTAGCTGGTGTGGATTAAAGGGTTTATTGTTGAGTGTATCTAGATCATCTACTGGAAGTTTCAAAGGTCTGCATGTAGATTTGATTGTGTTGTGGTCTAACAATGGTTATGTGGTCTCTATCAGTGTTCCTAAGTAAATATTGTGTGATTTTGATAATCTTAGTTGTTGTGGATGTTTCTCAATTGTTTCCTAGTGTTCTTAGATGTCTCTAGATCATTCTCTATCTTTGTGTTATGTCCACATTGATCAATGTGCTCGTGGTCAAAGATTTTCTTGTGCACATTCAGGTTTTGATGTTCCCGGTTGACATGTGGGTGGTAGCGTGTTGTGGATCCTTGAAAAATAAAATTTGAATATTTGGCACCCTCGTGAATATTGTTTTGGGTCATATAATTGTATCGGGTAACGGTGTTTAGATCCACATTAGAAATTTATCTGTAAATTTGGGCCAACATTGTAATTATGTTTTATTTATTTCTTGGTTGACTAAATTGATGTAATTCATTATGTGGATATATAAGAGGTGATTGATTCATCGATGTAAAGTGTGTTGAGTGTGTTGAGTGTGATCCTATGTGTGTATGTGTGAATATCATTCGATAGTAGAGCAGAGTGTGAAGAAGATCGAGCGAAGTGTGAAGTAGTTTGAGTGAAAAGAGGAGTTTTTTTTGTTTAATTGGAACTTTAATTAGGCTTGTGTAGAAGCTATTCTCATTTCATACCCTCTAGATTTAATCCTATTTTGTATTTTTGGGAAGTGAGCCCCCTTTGTATTTGAGTAGTGAGCTCTAGGCAGTGTGCTTGAATGCATGTGCATTCCCCTTATCATTTTTCATTATACTTTTAATAGGGTATAATATTGTGGACTAATGCCCACCATGGTTTTTCCCCTAACAGGGTTTCCACATAAAAAAATCTTGGTGTTATCTATCTCTCTGATGTGTTAATTGTTTGTGGTTAATTTCTTATTCATTAGATCTAAGATTAAGTTAGAAAAGTTTAAGTTTCTGTGACAACTAATTCACCCACCCACCTCTTAGTTGTTTGTCCTTATTTTTCCAATAGGAACAACCCATACAAGAAAGAAACTAAGAGAAGGCCAAACCATAAAACACCCAAGCAATCCTAACACACCTGTCAAAGCCATAGATAGGTCAAAAATCCATAGAACCAACCAAAGGGAAACACCACTAGACCACAAGAGGGAAACTATTAGAAACCATGAAACACCTAGGGTAGGAGCCACTAAAAAGGAGCCACCACACAGACAACAAAGAGGGGTTGAGGGAAGCCAAGAAGAAACTAGAAAGAGAGTAGGCCAACAAAGAGAGAACCCAATCCATCCCATTATGCCCAATAGGACCAGAAATAAGCCCATCCTCCAACCAAACCTACTTAGAAAATCCAAAGTACACACTCACCAACTACAAGGAAAAATAAGCACTCCCCATAAAGGCCACAACTAGGAACCTCAAGAAGAAATGTGAAGGGTAGGGAAAAACGAAAACAAAAACCAAAGGATTAGTGGTATCCTCTACCTCATCTCAATGAAGAAGCAAATATATCACCTCCCAACTAGATGATAATAGCTTGCTCAACACCACCTCCACCTAATTGGAAGAAAAAATAACACGAAACCGTCGTAACCCAATAGTAACAAGAGCTGCAAAAAAGGAACCAACAAAGAAACAATAAAAAGGGGTTGAGGGAAGCTAAGAAGAAACTAGAAAGAGAGTAGGCCATTAAAGAGAGTTCCCAATCCATCCAATTATTCCCAATAGGACCAAAAATAAGCCCACCTTCCAACCAAACCTCCTTAGAAAACCCAAAGCACACACTCACTCGCTGCAAGGAAACATAAGCACTCCCCATAGGCCCTAGCTAGAACCCTCAAGAAGAAATCTAAAGGGTAGATTGAAAAGTAGAAAGAAACCAGAGGAGCAACAACATCCTCCACCCTATCCTGATGAAGAGGAAAATTTGTCTCCTCCCAACTAGACTATAATAGCTTTCCTTGCACCACCTCCACCTGACTAGAAGAAGGAAACAAAAAGCATGAATCCATTCATAACCCAACAATGCAATAACAACAAACAGTCTAGCTACAAGTTGCCTCCTAGTAGAGATCCATTTGCATCCTCTGAATCATCTCCTTCTCTATTTGCATCATCTCTAGAATTCAAATTTCCCCTCCTCTCCTCTTCCTGCTCCTCTCCATCCTCTTCTAAGTGTTCTGTTGGAGGAGTTTGTTGCTATGGTTGTTCATCAAGGTTTTTTTGGTGTGCTTGTTCATGAGGAGGAGAAGGATTTTGAGTAGGAGATATAGGTGGATTTTCAACTCTTGATAATTAAAGAAATTAACATTAAAAACATATTAAATATACCTAATTAACAACACATTCACAAAAAACATAATAAAATCTTACTCCTCTGAGTTTCCCATCAATGTGGTGACATTTTGGAAAAGAAATGGAAATAATTCGATGAAGAAAATCAATGAATTTGAGGTCTCCACAATGTGAGTGCACCTTGGAATGGTTTCTAGGCCATTGATGAAGAAATATGATAGTCTAAAATGATTTTTATTTTCTTTATTTTCTTATAAATAGTCATAATGTGCTCACAATATAACATGAGTGCGTTATAATGCACCCATGTTATGGATTTTCAAATTTTTTTAAAAAGTTGACCACAATTTATCCCCCCAAATTTTTTCACCTGCCCCCTAGGAACAATTAATTTTGTGAGGAGATTGATTCTCAACCTTGTAGCTTTGGTAAAACCTCTCACCTTTATGCTGAAGAGAAATGTTGTCTTCAATTGGACCAAAGAATGGAAGGATAGCTTTGCGACTATGAAACAAGAAATTTCTTAGGCCCCCACTCTTGCCAACCCTAACTATGACAATGAATTCATCCTTTACACTTTTGGAGGATAACAAAGCACATGAGTTTTCTTGACCTAGCTAAGAAATGAAAATATTAAGCAACCCATTTCCTTCTTCAATGAAGCACTTAAAGATTATGAGATCATGTATGATTATGTTAAAAAAAATTCCCTTCTATTGTTAGGGAATTGAAAAAATTTAGACATATGTTGTCTAACAACATGATCTAGTTGATGGTCCCTCATGTTAGCATCAAATAATTTCTATTGAGTAGAGATATTAGTGAAAAAGAGATAGATGGGTCACTAAGGTGATGGAATATGACATTGATGTTAGGATCACCAAGCTTGTGAGAGGAAAAGGGTTGTTTCAACAACTTGTATCAATATTTGAGGCTCCTATTGAGGCCACCCTTATGTTGTAGGAGCCTCAAATGCCAAACATTGACACTCAAAACAACTAGGTGAATGATATGGCTACCTTTTCACAAGAAAGAAGGTATCCTTTAGGTCTAAATAGGACCAAAAGGAGACATCCAAATTGAAATTCATCCCCTATTTCTTAGTGAATGGCATAATTTTCAAAAAGGACCTCAATGGAGTGTTGTTAAGGCACATTGAACAAAATTAGTTCACCAAATTGTTTGAAGAATTCTATGATGGTCCTTCAGGTGGCCATTTTTCTACAAGGACCATTACTACTAAAAAAATGAGGTTTAGATATTATTTTCCAAACCTTTTTAATGATACTCATAGATGGGTGAGGAATTGCAAGAGGTTTGATTTCTTCTTTGGAATGAAAATGGTAGTTTCCCTTCCTCTTCATCCCATTTAGTTTGACCAACCATTTACATAGTGGGAGTTGGATTTTAATGGTATGATAAATCCATCATCTAGTTCTTGTCATAAATGGATTTTAGCAACCAAAAAATACTTCACCAGGTCGATAGAGACAATTTCCTTGAAGGATTCTAGTGAGGCTTCAATTTTGGAATTCCTTGATAGAATTATGACTAGGTTTGTTGCCCCTTCCACCATCATCTCTAATAATTCCAAAGTTTTTATTGGTACCCAAATCATTGATTGGGTAGTTAGGAATAGTATATATTTGAAAACTTCATCAACTTATTACCCTCAAGGTAATGGCACTATTAGATCACTTGTGATCACAACAAATTTGAAAAATATCCATTTTGTTATGCTTTAATGGATGACCATGTGCTATTTTAGAACTCCCATCTAGGCATACACAAGTGTGTTGAAAGAACTGTTCACAAACCTAAAAATCATAACACAACAATTTTTTGGAATGAAAACATATTCTTTCTTGATAATTGGTTACATTATGTGTAATAATTCCATGAATATCCTCATTAATTTTTTCATCTTTTTCAAAAAATTATTTTAATTATTTCTATAATCTACCCAATGCAATATTGTAAATTTAATATCTCCCAAAAAAAAGGAATTTCAGTTTGAATTTTTTTTATTATGTTTAATTGTCATAAATTCATCTATAAAATGGTGTTTATCCAACTTGAATGAGTCTCTTGATTTAATTGTTTTGGCTAGATCATGTCAAACTATGTGAAAAATGTGTGACAAAAAAAATTCACAAATACCATATAATTGATAACTTTTAGCTTAGTGAGAAACTTAAAATTTAAAGGTGATTGAATATATTTGAATCAAATAATTTATCGTAAGAGAGGGGATCAACACATGATGATGATCATCAATTTTGATGCAAAATGTTTAAATTTTTTCTATGTCAAAAATAGGCCAAACAACTAGCTCTAAATGGGGACAAGGACCTTATGGATGTAGCAAGGACCTTGAATCTCTAGAAAGGAGGAAATTAATTTATCCATGGGATATAATAAAAAAAATATCAAAAAATGAATAGGGGAAAGATACTTGGTACAAGCCAAAAATGGGTCATACAAAAAAAATGTATAGAGACCTAAACCAACAGGGCACTACAAAATTCTTACTTAACCTATGTACATGGTAGGAGAAACCTACCTTAAATTGCTCCAAAATGATTAAGAAAGCTCATTAATAAGCTAAGAAAAATAAATGCTAGTGTGGAATAATGAATGGCAACTATGAAACATCTACAAACTTAGTTGCCACTTTGCTCCTTCAACATTAGTTTTGATATTTCTAGCATTTGTAACTTCCCTAGATAAGATAGTATGTCCAAACAACCATTTTTTTATTGAAAATATTTAAATATTAGACTAAAGTATTGGATTTTATAAATTTCTTCTTCTTGTATGGCTTAACGTATTGAAACCTTGATATTTTTGATGTACTTTTGATGATTTGGATCTATAATTGAATGATATAAATCTTTCTTTTCAATTAGTGGATCAACATAAAAGATATTTTTAAAACAAGTAGAATCTTTAGTTTATATCTCAGAGCAACAAGTGGAAACATAATGAGATAGACCATATTCTTGGATTTTTCTTAAGTAATTGTCAATTATCTCTTTCTTCTTTGATACTTCAAATTACTATGTTTTCATTAGCATGATATCAAATTTGTGTGCCAAAAAATAGTTAGAATATAAAGGGATATTTCCATCAGGAATATCTTGCATAAGCTATTTTTCATCCTTTACTTCTTTTTGATCTTGTGTTTGACATGTGTTATCATAGGAAAATATAATAGCTCCTTCCTTTTTGATACGTGCATGCTCTATTTAATCTACATAATAATGAATATTTCTTGAAGACCAATACCTAAAAGAAAAATAATTTTTAGGATAAGCATTACTACTAAATCCTTCATCTTCATGCCTTGACTATATCTTCACTAGGATAGAAATATCATCTATCTCATCCTTGAATTTTTTAATCCATTTTATTTAATTAGAAAGGCCTTCTTATTCTATGAACAATAAAGGGGAAATAAAGATATCCTCTCCACAAAGAAAATCATCATTTGAAGTAACGACTCACTAACTGGGAATAAAATTGAAATGGAACTCTTCTTGACACATTTTCTCTTCATAATTTTCATCAAGCTCAAGCTGCATGTATGTTGAGATAAATCTCAATTTCTCCTCTTTATGTTCTTTAAATTGAGTCTAATATGGAGTTTCTTCTTGTTGGAAGAATAAGGAGTTTTTCACTAATGCATTTGTTGGAAAAATGAGCAAGTGGGATGAGCACAAGTTGTACAATATGCAATTCAATCTTGTCATTGATGTCAACATTATATTTCAATAAGAAGACCATTGTGTATATTAGTTTGTATAGTTTGGGCATGTTTGAAGATAGTTATCTTATGGAAATTTGCAAGAAGGTTTGATTCGATGAAGACAAATGAAAGTGAAATTGACCAAGTGTCAATACAGGTAATTTTGTGCACAAGACATCTAGTTTTTGTGTCCGCATTGGTCCGCTATATAAGAACTTTCTCTATTCTTTTGAAATATTTTTCTTGGTTGTTATGGGAACCTAAATCCAAAATTTCATATTTTTTTGACTTCTACTGAAGAAGTTATAAGTGACAGAAGTTTCGATCTAGCAACAACAATGACTTCTAGCTTAGTATGCATGTTTTCATAGATTTACACTTCTTCATGGAATCTAGCTTTCCAGTTTTGTGGGGATGTTGACCGGTTTCAGTAGAGTGTGTATTCCACATCGCATAGATTTTAGAGGTTCATGTGTTTGAATGTGGTTGAAGAGTTAGAAAATTTTGTTATTAGGTCATTATCGACGTTGACCTAATAAGTTTTATGTATTATGGAGTTTGAATAAGTTTTGATCCATTATGTAGAAGCTATTTTGGGTCCATTCTAACCTATTTTAAATTTTTATTAGTTTTTAATCTTGGCACAAAGTGTGCATGGATGGATATTGAGCCAACAAGTTATATTTTGTATAATACATCCAATTAGGTTGACCTAATTTATGTGGTAGGTGTTTGTGGATAAAGTGGATATATATATATATATAAGATATTTTTGATTTTTTTGGTGTGTGTATGTGTATAATGAATATTAGTTGATGTAAATTGTGTGATTATAAGGCGAATGTAGAGTAGAGTAGAGTATTAATTTAGGTTAGTATGAAGTGTGTAAATTCTATATTTTGAGCTTCAATGGAATTGTATTCCAACATGTTCTAGATGCATTTCTAATAGTTCAAAGTCCCAACTATGTGCCACAATCTCTTTTATCCTTTCTTATTTTAGTGGATAGCGAGTCCACCTGCAATGAGCACTTCTATAATATACTATAAACAATTATAATATATTGTGAACTAATCCTCATTGTGGTTTTTCCTATTTTTGGTTTGTTAGAGTAATAGGTTGTTTACTTAATTAATTTAATCATGTTGATTAATTAATTAAGTCACCTTTACTTTATTTCACTTAAGATGAACTTAGAAATCTTTATTTATGCATTATTAAATTAGTCATGTCATCTCATTCATTATGATCTTGACACTTGTCACATACTAATTTAATCCTCTTCCTAGGGTTCTCACTTTAGGGGTTTGATCTCCTTTCTCAAAGATTGATCTCTTTGTAATTATTCAACTTCTCAAGTAATGCATTTTCGCTTCATGTTTGCAAAGCACCATTCTTGTGTCTCTTGATCTCTTTTTGTGAGAAGTTATTTGCTCACAGGTGTTCATTGGGATCTATGAGGTTGGATTATCAACTTCTACAAGGTATCAGAGCTCTATATTTGCAAGATTTTTATTCCTTTTTTGTGATATCTTTCCTGGAAGCAGTTTTCCAGTGCATCTAGGGTCAAATTAGACCTATCCATTGAATCTAGAGCTACTGCAATAGTCAAGATTTACTCTTTTTTTTGTCAAATCTGTGAGGGTTTAAAGAAAGGGATTTCTTGCTAGTTCTAGGGGGTGCCTAATTTTTTTGAGCATTTTGAGCCCAAACGAACCTCACCATTGTGCTCAGAAGGCTCAAAAACCCCTCTTTCCATATATAATTTGTCAATTTTGGAGTAGGTCACCCTGGGGAAATTTTTTTTAACTTGGCAGGGGTTGTACAACCACCTACATGCATTACCAGGTAAAAAAATTTGTAATTTTTTTTTTTCTATAAAAAAATAATTGACATTTTTTTAATTATAAAAAAAATTACTTTAAAAAGATTAAAAGAAAAAAAATTAAAAGCTTCAAGTAAAGTTTTTTTTTTTTTTTTAAAAAGGGTAGGGAGGTATCCCTACACAAGACCTATGTAGGTGTACCATGCCCCACATGGGGAGTAGTGGGGGTGGGCCCACATGCCCCCCCCCCAACCCAAATATTATTTTAAAAAAAATATTATATAAAAAACTTTTTATTGTAATTTTTTTGTTTTGAAACATTTTTTTTTCAATAAGCCAAATTGTAAAAAATGCACCAGCGGCCATTTTCCCATCAATTTTAGGCTCGTAGTTTTGTTGTGATGGTCGTTTGGTCATCAAATTTAATGCCATAGACTATTTTTTTTTTCCCTTTGAGAGATGTTTTCATCCAAAGGCCATAACTTTTTCCCACGGTGTCGAAATCAGGAAAACAAGATATCGTCGGAAGGAGGACTCAAAGTAATTTTCAGTGGTGTAGGTATTTTTTGGAGGTTTTTTCTCAGTTCCTTATTATTTCTGGTCAAATTCAAATCTTCTTTCCTAGATTTTCCTTTAATTTTTTTAGCAAAAAAATTTCATATGGTGTCGAAAATGGGAAAACAAGATATCATCAGAAAGTTTGTTCCAAGCTCTTCACAATGATGCAGGCAGTTTCTAGATTTGATTTTTGTTTCTTTTCAAAAAATCCATCTTCTTAGTTGTAGTCTTTTTTGTACTTTATAGGCTCACATTGCATGTATTTATCATTTGTAAATGCACTGAAATAACTGCCTCAACTTTGTATTTTTAGAATTGGGATTCCTACACATCACTTTGTGCCTTATTGTACTCACACTATGATATAAAGTGCCATGGGGGTTGATGTTTTCCTTTTTTTTTTCCTTCATAACTTTCTCATGCATATGTGACTTTTGTTTTCACATCCTTTCTATCTGCTTGTACTTTCATGATTGCACCTTCAGATGTTATTGGTTCATCTTCATGCACTACTTTCAAGCATTCAATTTTAGTGTACCTGTCACACTTCTCCCTTTTTAGCATTATGGGGGGTTTCTACTATTGGTGCTATTGCTTCCTTGGTTTCATGTTGGAGTGACTTGTGTATACAATATTTGATCCTATGTACTAGGGGATGCAGTGGTTGGTTACCCTTACTTTCGGTGAGATGGAGCACTTACCATATAGAAACTCTTGCATTCTTATTTCTAGAGGTGACCTTCCATTTTCACTTGATCAATTCTATAGACTATTGGTACTTATGCCATCTGTATTTTCAAGTTCCAGATGTTTTTCCTTGGTTTTCCATCAAATTCGAGTAGTGTTGTTGAGGGCACTGATGTAGATTCTTGTCTTCTTGATCTTGATCATCATTTGTTTCAAAGAGGATTTTTTTATTTCAAAATTTTGGCAGTCATTCTACAATAGTGTTTGTAGCTTCTTCACACTTCAGTGGTGTTTTCCATGTTCATCCTTTTTTCCTATCTTTTGGGACAATTTCTTCATGATTGGAGGCTTCTTCATCCCGCACTCTTGTTTGGATGCTTCTTAGACCTTCACTTGTATTTCTCTCTTTTGGAGAGGATTTTTTCCCAAAAGGTTTTCTACTTTTCTCTTGTTGTGAGAGATCTTTTACATTTGTACATGGGTACCGCATTCAGCCTTGTTTTTCAAGACTCATCTTTTATTTCATGCATCTATCCTTAATTTTTTAGCTTCTCCCTAAGTTCATCTTCAGGGGGGTGTTAGAGTAATATGTTGTTTACTTAATCTAATCATGTTTATTAATTAATTAAGTCACCTTTACTTTATTCACTTAAGCTAAACTTAGGAATCTTTATTTATGCATTAATAAATTATTCATGTCATCTTGTTCATTATGATCTTGACACTTGCCACATGCTAATTTAATCCTCTTCCTAGGTTTCTCACTTTAGAGTTTTGATCTCCTTTCTTAAGGATTGATATCTTTGTAATTATTCAACTTCTCAGGTAATGCACTTTTGCTTCATGTTTGTAGAGCACCATTCTTGTGTCTCTTAATCTCCTTTGGTGATAGGTTATTTTATTGCAGTTGTTCATTGGGATTTGTGAGGTTGGATTATCAAATTTTGTAGGGTTTTCCACATAAAATATGTTCATGTGTTATGTGATGTTTTTGGTTGTTTTCATTCTTTCATTCATTATTACAAGTTGAATAGGCTATGAGGATTGAATGTTTAAATATTTAAGTTGTTTAAAAGAATACTAGTTTAACCCCCCTCTCAGTATTTTGAGTGTTCAACAATTGGTATCAGAGCTCGGTTCCTTGGAAGGAGCTTAACCACTTGGGGAAGATATTGGAGGTTGAACACATGGCTATTGGAAGACTACCTACTCCTCTAGAATAGATTCCTATTGTTGGATCTACTGAAGAATATTGCATGTTTGGCATGAATGGAGAACTCAAAGTTGCTCTTCGAGACTTGAAATAAATAAAGGTGAAAATAGAGATCTAAAAGAAAATGTCAAGGAAGAAGATGAAGGCATTAGAAAATTGAGACAAAAAATAATGAAATCTAGAGAAAAACATAAGGAGGTCAATGAACAATTGAAGCATGAAAAGGAAACAATCATCGATCTGAAAGTACAAGTTGAATAAAGAAAAAGAGTTGAAGAATGTTTGAATGCAATGGTGAGAAGAAAATATGAAGAATGCACAAAGTTTGAACAAGAAGTTGTGAATCTAAGATTAGATCTTGAGAAATCAAAGAATCATGAAGAAAAATTCAAAAAAGAGCTCTATCATGCTTGATGAAATCATTGCAAATTAGAAAGGATCTAAAGACAAAGGTGGATTAAGGTTTGAGATAGGAGAAAAATAAAATATAGATCAAAATCCAAATCAAGTGTAAAAGAAGACTAAAAATAAGAAGAGCAATGGAAAACAAACTGAAATAAAAGGAATGAAGCTAGAAGACCACCAATCAGACAACTAGATAACCAAATGCACAAAGGTACCCATGTTTTAATGGTTTTTATTATTCTTTTAATAGATTTGTACTTAAGGCTATAAAATGTAGAAGTAGAATGAATAAAAATATTCAGTATTTTCTCGTTTAGTGCTTTACATGCAATAGATTTGGTCATAGAGCTAGTGAATGTAGAAATCAAATGATCAATGGCTATAACAATGGTAGAATGGTTCAATATTTCAATGGCTACTATTATACATGCAATGGATTTGGGCATAAAGCTAATCAATGCGGATCTAGAATGAATGGAAGTATGATTGGTCAAAATAATATCGTATGCAAGAATTGCAATAGGCTTGGGCACATTTATAAGATTTACAGAAGTAAAAAAATGAAGGATAATCTAGTAAAGAATAATGATCCAATTAAAAATATTGATTTGATAGAGATAAGGAAGGAAATGATTAAGATTTGGAAAAGGAAGGAAGAGATGAAGGTTAAGGATGAGTCTATACCAACATCCAGTGCAGATGATTTCTTTGGAAACTAAGTTAAGAGCTTTGGATCAGGGGGAGCATTAACAAAAAAATATTCATCCCCTACCAAATAAATGGTGATGATTCTTCAACAGATGAATATGAGGTATAATTCAATGTGCTTGATCTATTTGAGAATATCTTAGTAGAAAATATCATAGTGTAGAAATTTGTGGAGCATTTGAAGTTGATTGTGCATATAGTTAAGGGTTTGATAGCTTTATTAGTTGAAACATTTATTGAAAATTATGTCATAGTAGAAGGTTTATAAGTGATCTCACTTAAGAAAAATTCATTTGAAAAGTAGTAAAGAGAAGAAGAGCAGACAAAGAAAAGCAGTGTGTTTGAAGTGATTGAGATATGGTGTGAGAAAAACCCTAACTAGAAAGTGAATTAAAAGGTGTTTATGGTCTTTACTTGCCCTAGTTTTTTAGAAAGAACTTTGAAAAAAATTGAGATGGCTACTCCAAGGGCTATTTAGGTCACAAAATGACCCTAACCAAAGTTCAAGAAGCATCCTGAAAAATATATGGAGGTTGACCTAGAAGACACATTTTCAAGGGTCCCCTATGGTGTTTTGCACATCAATGACTTAAGGATCTACATTCATGGGAAATTGGAAGAGTTTGAGCAATCCAAGCTTGGTCATGTGTGGAAAAAGGAGCTCACCGATGCTGACTTTGCATTAAAATTGGAATATCAAAATCTGGTTAGAAAGAAGCTTGACATTTGGCAAGGTTTTCCCAACTTTTTCGATGATGATGCATGGGTAAGAATTGCACTAAGCTATATTAATGAAATTTTGTGTGGACAGACATGGTCAATATGGTTACCAAGGAGGCAATTAGGGTTGTGATGGGTTTGTGTTCAACTAGACCAATTTCAGTGCTTAAATCAATGAAGAATGAAGTGGTAACAAAGATTACCAGAGCAAAGTATGATAGGAGAGCCTTGATCATCAAGGAAATTAGAAATCCTATGGAAAAGTATGTTGCAATGATGATTGGGTACAAGATCTACTTTTCAAACAAAGAGAACTCTGTTTCGGCCGTGCACCATCAACACTGTATATGAAATGGTTGAGAAAGGAGTTGATTATGATTTGTGTGAGCTCTTGAGACAATAGTTAATGGAAAATTTGCAAAAGACAAAAGAGATTAGATATCCATTCAAATATGGAACATTGATCATTTTTTTTTTGTTTTAATTTTTGAAAGAACTACCTAGAACAAAGAGTGTTATTAGGCTATAAGGTAGACTTGTAGCACATTAGATTAGAGACTTTCTAAGAGGAATTGGTGATGCCAAGGAACATGATGAGGCCCTTGTGGGATTCTTCACATTTTTCCAAAAGAGAATGTAGGAAAGGTAGATGACTCCCAAGAAGATGGTGAAGTACAAGAATGAAATCACATTCTTGGTGACAAAGGATGAATGCATCATATAGGCTATTGAGCCTAGAATAGTATGGATCCCATAAATGGGATAATATGAAATTACTAAAGAGGACATTATGGGAACTACAAACTATATGCTAAGAAAACCAAGGGACACCTCTAAAGAGATTTATGGAACATATGAAGAGAAGTACACACAAGTTCACATGGACCAAAGGAAAAAACCATAAGTAAAGTTGTTGAAAAGATGACCACAATTTGCAAAGGAAATGGGCCTCACAAAATAATATGTTGAAAAGGAAAAGGCTATGTTAGATGTTCCAGAAGGATCATCCAGCACAAGAAGGTCTCATAGGACTACTTCTGCTCCTCTGGTTACCCCAAGTCCCCCAAGACTAGAAGCCTACCTTGGGAGAAAAGTGAAAAGAACCTATAAATGCTCCAATGAAAGAGAATACCTCTTTGGTTAAACAAAAAAAATAGACCTGAAAAGGAAAAAGTTGCTCTGCTAGCACAACAAACTAGCATTGTGAGAAGGAGAGTGAAGACAAAGGCTATTAGGGAGAAATACTTGGGAGTGAATTTTGAGGATGAAGAAGAAAGACCATAATTGGTCTAGAAAAGGAAAGATGAAGATTGATAAGGTGAAGCAAGTTCAAAGAAAGTAAGAATAGATATTTTGGATACAAATGAAGAGGTTGAAATAGAAAAAGAGAAACAAGCCTTTGTGATCCACATGAGAAAGAAGGAATCAAAACCCAATAAGAAGAAGACACTCAAAGAAAAGAAAAAGAAAAAGAAGAAGACTTCAATAAGGACTCATAGTCCTAGAGAATGTTGCAGGCTTAGCTCAAAGGTTGGGAATGACTCTAGAAAGAATAGAAGAAATGCATACTGAGATGGTTGCTCCAAATGTGAATGTTGAAGAAGAAGCACAACATGGAAATGCTCAATATGAGCATGGATCTGAATAAGGTAATGTGCAAGATGATGTTCTTCTAGAAGTGGAAGAAATTGTAGAGGAAAATGTAGTAGCTAAGGGAAATTTTGGAGAAGAAGTTACCGAAGAAGACATTAAAAAGGAAGATACCTCTATAGATCATCAAAAACCTCCTATGGTATCTAAGATAAATGTTGAGAATGTTCAAGACCAACCAAAGGAAATCACTCCTCTAGATAACAAAGAAACATCCATTGGTGAAGATATAACTGAAAATAATGATGTGTAGAAGAGTGAAGATGCATCTGGTGATGTAGAAGAAAAAAAGGAAATGGAGACACTAGTTGATAGCAGGGATAAGGAAAAGGTCTTGTAGAAGAAGGATATAGAGGAGAATGTAAAGGCCATTGGTGAATTTTCTTGTTCCTCTAGACATTCTTTAAATAATTTGCTAAGTATGTAGTTATAGTTCCAACCTATAATGTCCACCCAATTACTGCAACTTCCAATGTAATAGGGGCATGCGGACATGGACAAGATATATCCTCTTCACAATTTTCAATTGGGAGATGATTTCCACACATCTTCTTGGAAATAAATTATAGAAACTCATAAAAAGACAAGAGAAATGAATGATGAGGCAGTGCAAAATTTGTAGGTCTTACCTAGTGCTACCATTGACAACTCACTATTTGATATGGAAAATTCAAAAAAAAAAAATTGAATTATTTTAAAGAAAATGTTATTGGTTTAAAGGGGAAGTTAGAGAAAGAAGTAGAGAAAAATATAAATGATAGGAAATTGATGGATTTCATAGAGAAGTGTGCTAGTGCACATAATAAATTTCAAGAAAACTTTAAGGGTGTGCAAGCTTGTGTAGTGGAAGCAAAGGAATTATTTTAGTTTTTCATGAAGTGGCCAAGATCTAATAAAAGCATAAAGGATGAGATGGACTCAATTGAGTCCAAAATTGACAAAGCTTCCAGTGCCTATCATCCAACACATGATCTAGATGGAAGCACAAGGTTCACTATTGTGGATTTACATGAATAGTTCTTCCAATTGCAAGCTCAGAAGGAAAATATTATAATGCAATTTGGTAATCTCAGGGATTTGGTGAATGCTAAGTTCATATGTGTTTCTAGTTCTCTCTTGAGTGTTGAAATAGCTTCAAAGCTAAATATAGTACCCATCACTTCAGATGATGGTGAGGAACTCTTGATTGAGTTGGAGACTCAAAGTAGAATTCTTGGCATATCCAAGAGGATTTGCGAGGAAGAGAAGCAAGAATGGAAATCTCAGCTTGAGAAGTTCCAAGGGTCAAATTCCTCCTTCAGTTGATAGTATATTTAGTTCCTTTTGTGCATTTAGTTTATTGTTTCAGACTTTTGTGTACATGTGTGGATGGTATAAGGAATTTTATAGTCTGGTGCAAGAGCACCTTGCTCAACTTTGTAATTGTCAACATAAAATCTTGAAAAAGGTCATGAATAGGTTCTAGGAGGATAAAAGAGTGTAAATTGCCATTTTTTGTAAAAGATGAAAAGAAAATGCAAAAATGTTGCTAAGTTTTCAAAAATACAAAATAGCAAGAAATTGAAAAAAAATGCAATAAAGAGACACAAGGAAGTTAAAGAGTATTTGAGTTTTATGCTATGAATTAATTGATGCAAACATCTTTATAAAAGGCGAGCAGAGGAGTATTGGATGTATTCTTAAAGAGTTATATTGAATGAAGTTCTTGTTTTCATTAATTTATGTCTTTTCTTCTTATTGTCCACCTTTTCAAAGGATTGTACATAAGTCTTGCCTTAGAAATTTAGTGTTTTTGATAGTACTGGGTTTTAACACTCATTTGAATCCATGTGAGAGAGGTTTGAGGGGTTAGGAATCCATATTGAGTGCATTTTCAAAAGTTCAAATTGTAAACCCGGTTAAGGGTTTTCAGAGTCTTTTAGTGTAAAACTCACCATCCCACCAATTGTAGGGTTAGATATTGGTGGGATGGATTGTTAGGATGTTTTTAGGTTGTTTGAAATGTTTTTTTGTGTAGGGAAGTCAATAATGCACTAGTGGATTTGTTGCTACAAGAAATTTAAAGGGTTTCTCCATGCATTTGATGTTGCTACAGTTTGATCTTCAAGATATATCAATTTTAGAGGTCTAGTAAAGTTTTCTAGAGCATATTCAAACAAAAATAAACATGATTCATGTTGTGGCAGAGCATGGGAAGGTTTGGAATTCACCGATCTAGTAATCCCTCGGTTATTGTGCTTGTATTATGCTTGAAGCAAGGGTTTAATTGTCCAATGATTTATAGGGCCTGTTAGTGCAAAAAGATTGTGGAATATTAAGTTCTAAGAGTCAAATTAAGAATATTTAATGTCATATGACATTTTGGTGGTGATATGAGAGCACTTTCTTTGGTAAATAGTCCTAATGGGGGCTCATTGGCAATGTACAGTCAGTTTTATTGATGATTGTTTCTAAACATTGAAGTTTGGACTTGTGGCATGTTAAAGATAGTGGAAATGGGGCTCTAAATGTATGTGAATTTTGTGGACATGCTTTGAATTTGAAGTGATACCATCTGATACAAGGGCTTTTTTGTGCAGCTTTCACACACATGCCTTGTTGAGAGCAAGGACCCCCTCTTGTTCTAGCCTTCGATGCTTTTGATCATTTGATTATGAAGATTTGATTGCTTTGAAATTTTTATAAATTCTTATCTTGCTTGTGAAAATTCCCTTCTGAAGTAACCCTTCAAAAATCCTGAGTCTTGGGAAAATTTTTGGGTTTTCTTTGGTTTCGAGAAATTTCTCCCCGAGCGGAAATAACTAGTTGCCTTGAAAACCCAATGGAGGCTGGATTTACACCATTTTTGGAGATTTCAACTCATCAGGGAATTTCGTTTTCCCCAAAATTTCCTGACATTCCTCCAACAACTCAAATTCCCAAACACATTTTAGGTTGTCATTTCATTGCATTTAGACTTCTTGTACAGACTTTGTAGATTGTGTTTAATGAATTTTAAGGGAGTTTTATGCTATGAATCAATGCCATTGTCTTGCTTTGAATTTGGAAGAGCTTAATCTCTGATTGTTATGTGTGAGTCTTGTGCTTGGGCTTTGGATTGCCTGCTTTGGTGGCATTTTTCTGGTGACTTTTTGCATTTTCTTGAGTTCAAAGATTCTTACCAGTCACTATCTTCATGACTTTCTCTCCATCCATGTTATGTTTATGATGCCATTAATTTCAACTGGTGAATATCAATCACTCTATGGTGTTTTGAATGTGCTTTGAATTTGGATTTCAGTGTGTTGAGGGTCTGTGATTAAATTAGGGTCACCCCCTTTGTTCTTTTGATGCCTCCTCTAAGATTGATGTGGCCATCCCTACTAATTTGATGATTCAATTGCAACATTCATTGTTGGTTTTTCCCCCTCCCTAAATTAGATCTTGTGCATGATTTTTATTTGACCCAAAGTTTTGATCTTGGATCCCTTGCATTCGATAGAATTGATGTTATGGGTGGATTTGAGTGGTTAGTTATCATTTGCATATGATAGCTTCCTTGCTCTGAATATTTTGAGGTATTCACCAAGGTTTAGTGAGGCAAGCAAGTTGGCTAAGACTGAAACAATGTGTTCATGTCGAAACCCTAAGGTTTTAATTTTGAATTTATTGCCAATATTAGTCAAATCACCTTTGGGAAAATCTCGAATCTAGGTTCATCAATGAGGGATTTGAAAGAAACAATATTCGAGCTCAAATCCCCAAATTTATGATCATTCAATCAATTTGGGTGAAATCCTGACAAAGTCAAAGATTTCAGGATTTCATGAATTTCATGGATTTCTTTTACCTTAGGAATTCCCCAGATTTCCTTCACCTTGTCGTTTTCCTAAAAGCATGCATAAAACGTTAGAACTATGTTGATTTCATGGAATTTTTCTACCTTAATATTTTCTCAAGCATCCATTCTTCCTTTATTTTCTAGAAATATGTGAAGTCTTGCCAATTTTGTGGATTTTTGTCCCCAATGGAACTCCCCAAAAATCTGTTGGAAATGAAGAATTGAGGGAATAAATGAGTCAATGGTTAATGATGTTGCATCACATGATTGATTTGAATGATTTAAGGATATATGTTACTATTTCTTAAGCAAGATGATTAAATGTATCTTGGATGCTTATTACACTTTCATCACTAAATTCTACCTAGCTTGGTCTTCCCCAAAATTCCCTTTTGGCCTGATTTTGTAAAGGGGTGAAAATTCTAAACTGTGAAGAAAGTGTGCTTTAATGATATTTCAAAGAGGGATTTTGATTGTTGTTTGGATTTATTTGAATGATGAACATGTTATTTGTGATGGACTAACTTGGAATCTCATGTTGTGATGGATATTTATTGTGGTCCCTTTCTGAATCCAAGCTGAATCAAGCAAGGTCATTGCTAGAAGAGCTAAGGGAAAGGTAATCGACCCTAGTGATGAGGGAGCTTCTATCTCAGAGGCTGAGAAAATCAAGATGGACATGAAAAGAAAGATCCCTATGAGAAAATTGGCTTCCATTTGGTTAGAAGTAATAGAAACCAATGTTGGGAAATGGGACTATGAAGAGTTCAAAGTAAGAATGGTTGTAAAAGATCCTCCTCTATTAGTAAGTAGGTTGGTGAGCTCTAGGTTGGCTCATGTGGCTAGCTTCCCTCCTATAGTGCAATGCTACAAGCTAGTCTTGGAATATTCCAGACACAATGATCTAGATACATAGAGAATAATTGGTCCACAAGGAAGAATGCTTTCCATTTTCTCTCGTTTTAGTGGCCCAGACATTTGATATGCTAGATAGATCTCATGTGGTGAGTTTAGATCTTGACATAGCCAAGAAGTACTATGAAGATGATACAAATAAGGCTTTTCAAGCTATTAATTCTTGGTTGGAAAATCCCAAGCCACACATCTCCAAGTTGCCAAAGCAGCTGTTCTAAGCCAAGTTCAAATCAAAATACTATGATGCAATCACTCTCCTTAGTAAAGAGGTGGGTTTGAAGACTATCAGGATATTTGAAAGTTGGATGTTTTATATCATAATAAGAATGGAGCAAAAATGTAGACTATCATTGGCCAAGTATCATCAATGCCATGATCCACGAACAATTTTGCAATGTTTTGTAGACCAAGAGCTTCACAATGACATCTTACTTGGTCTAAGCCTTGGCAAGATTTCATCCATATAAGGGGTTGAGTACATGGGGGATCTTTGGCCAAGATGTTATCTATGAGGTTTATCCCCAGCTACATTTAGATAGCTAAAGCTACAAGAGGGTGAATGATGCATTCACCATGTGTATCACAAGATTTCTACAATGAGTAGAGCATTTGAGGATCTCTAATGTAGCTAAGGAATTGATACAAAAGTATGGAGCATGGTTTATTTAGTTTCCTACCTTCTCATATGTCAGAATTGATGGTTGCTAAAGGAATCCTTACATATTTCCAAGATATCCAATAGACTACATCATACTTTTGGAGGTTACCAAGAAAATCTCTGCCTTTGATGATATTTTGAAGGACATGCATAAGATTGGCTTGGGAGGTGACTTCCATTGAGGATAGGAGTCAATGAGGCCTACCCTTCTTTGATCACAACACACTCTTCTAAGGAAGAAATGAGCACTCTAGGTTTGGCATTCCACTCCAAAAGGCCTAGATTTGATAGGACAAGAGGAGCTCAAAAGAAATCTAGTAGAGAATTCAAACACAAAGATGACATTGAAGATTACTGGGAAAACTACAAAGACGAATTTGAAGTTCTGAAGAAGTTTTCAAGATTTCCTACAATCCTAATTAGGTTGTACAACATCAAGGCTATTCCTGATCAACTTCATGATGATTGAGAGTTAATATAGAACCATGATTATGAGTCTATCAAAGATAAGCTAGTAGGAGAAATTGACTGGTTGGAGGAAGAGAAAACTAAATTGGAGCAAACCAATACTCCTTTGATCAAGTATACTAAATTGTGGATCAAATATAAGATATGGGAATTGGATAATGAAGGGAGGTAGTACACATGTGACTTGATGGGAAGTATAGAATCCCACTCCACCTCTTAAGATGAGCAAGATACAGAAGGTAAAGGAAAGGTGGGTTCTCCCTTTGAAATAAAAATCAAAGGTATCCAAGTAGAGGCTAAGGAGGAAAAGAAAAGGAAACCCAGTGCTAAATGGAGGAAGACTACCTTGAAAAAGAGGATATATGCTCAAGAGGAAGAGAATGAGAAAGAAGGAAAAAAAGATAGTTTCCCTGTGCTAAAAGACGGAGAGTGGTAAGAACATCAAAAAAATAAAATGAGCTCCGTAAAGGACAATGAAAATAGGACACATGACCATACTGGTAGATGTGGAGAGCTCTAGAAAAAAGACACAAGTTTATACTAGGAAGGCCAGAACTCCCTCTCCAAGGGAAAGTATGCTGAGAGAAGGTGCCCTTGAAATTCCCTCGGCTTCACAACAAGAGGACACCCCTGACCCTCCTTCAACTTAGGACTTGCATGATGAAGAAAAGGGAAAAACAAAAGTTGATGTTGGAGGAGTACATCAAGGCAAGGAGATAGAAGAATTCCATTTTAGAGATCTCCATAGTGAAAAAGTAGAGACTGACAACATTCTATAGTCATCCTTAGTATCTTATGAGGACTCACCAGCTAGGGATGAAGAAGATAAATCCATAGAAGAGGAAAAAGTACATGAAAGGACTCCCTCTTCTATTCAGCTTATGAAAGAGACATTAGATCAAGAGGAGAGTTAGAAGCTAGAAGATAACAAAGAGAAAGTTGAAGGAGAAGGAAAAAGTGAAGAGGTCCCCATAGTGCACAACATAGATGTTGAACCCTCTGAAGGTGAAAGTGAAAAGGAAAAAAAGAGAGCAGCATTTAGATGCTTCTACCCTAGGTTGGCTCAATGAAAGATTGAGGAGTAAGCAAATGGTTGTAGATGACACTCCTCCAAACTGGGATGAATTGCTAGCCAAGATAGGAAAAGGGAAAACAAAGAAGAAGGCTAGGGTGATTTCCAAGATCACTAGGGATGAAGTGGACAAAAAAATAGTCCACATTGCCACTCCTGTAGTAGACAAAGGTAAAAGAGAGATAGCTCCTCAGGATTAAACTATTTAGACCTTATACTTGGGACCCACAAGTAAAGGAGAAGGAAGAGTTCCAAGAGTCCTCCCAAGCTATTTTAAGAAGATTGGAAAAAAAAATGACAAAGAAGGAGAGGTTGCAAAAATAATTGAGTGATGTGTATAGATATGTGCAACACTTGATGAAGCCTCTATAGGAAGTGGGAATGAAGGGTTGACTCTTGAAGGATTTTTCCAAAGAAGGCATTCACTGAGCTTGAGAAGATGAAAGATTCTACATAGGCCACCCATGGATGGTTGTAAGGAGTTGAACACCCAGTAGATGATATGATAAGACATCTTGTCCACTTGTGGTGATGAACACAAATCCTTTGAATGGATGCAGAATGTGTTGGGGCAAGACAAAACTAATACAAACCTCCTCCTACAAAAGCAAAGGACCATTATGGATTACACAGAGGAGAAATTGGTGAGTGATGGAATCCTCTCTTCTTCAAAGGTTTCAAAACCCTAGGAATAGTATGAATAATTGCAGATTAAGCATAAATTTCTAAAGAGGATTCATAAGCAAGGCAACAGGTAGGAAGTACATTAAATGATATTTAAAACAAATGTATTCCATTCTTTGAGATCATGATTGGGAGGAAGAATTTTGCAATGAAACATTTGAGCTTAGAGAAATTAAGGAAGTGCTGGCATGAAGTTTATGCCCCAATTGATCATGGTCCAATCACAACCCACCATTTAGATGATTCATCCACCTAGATTGTTGTCATGGAGAAATATCAAGATCTCAAGGTGGAGTGGGATAGGGTCATCAAGGAATTTAGGGAGGAGATTAAATCCATTGATAGAAGATTGAAAGTATCAATTACTCCACCTTCTAAAAATTTGACAATAAAGGGGAGCATGTAAAATTTGACAAACTTTGTCTCGACCCTTACCAAATTTCAAAGATAGTAGGAGATAATGCTTTCCGCTTGAAAACTCTCACTAAAGAGGATTTCACACTACCTGTCAATGGGAAGTATGTGAAGCATTAATTCCAATCTTGAGCATTTTATAGCTCTTTCCTTGTACATAGTTAGATTAGGTTTTCTTTCTTTTCTACTAATTTTTCTTTGGTTATGGTAGGTTTTCCTTTTTGCTTTTCTTTTTTGTCTATTTTATGCTTTTGGTTAGTTTAGGTTTGGTTTGGTTAGATTTGGTTGCTCTATGCTTTGCTTATGCTTTTGGGTTTTTTCTATCTCTTTGGGGATTGTTGCATTTGCATGGAAATCATTATGTTATCTGGGTTTGTTTTTGAAAAAAGTGAAAAGAAAAGAATATCAAAAGGAAAAGAAAAGAAAAGTATTGAAAATCAAAAGAATGAATTCAACTTATCAGGAGTATCCTAGTATCTCTATCAGGGCTATGGATTCCTTGCTAGAAGTAGAGCTATGATTGGGAGAACCATCGCAATAACCTTGTCAGGGCTATGGACACCTGACTGGAAATGAGGGTCTATCTAGGATGCTTTTGGAGTTTGAAACTTTATGTAGCCTGGTCAGACCAAATTTGGTTTCTATTACAACTAAGGAAATTGAAATGAATGCATATGCACACACTTTGACCTTGGTATAGGAAAGGTTTACTAGCTTATGAGTTTTGAAGATCTACTAAATTGGTGACCTGATGTAAGGACTGAAACTAGATATTTTGGGTTCTTGATTCTAGTTTTTCATTGAAATTCTCTAGAGCATTTCCCCAATAGGAGTCACCATTTGTTGTGTAGTTTTCACACATACGCCCTGCTGAGATCAAGGATCCCCTCTTGTTCTAGCCTTGGATGCTTTTGATCAGTTGATTATGAAGATTTGATTGCTTTGAAATGTTTCTAAATGCTTACCTTGCTTGTGAAAATGCCCCTTCTAAAGTAACACTTCAAAAATCCTGAGTCTTGGGGAAAATTTTAGGTTTTCTCTGGTTTCTAGAATTTTCTCCCTAAGTAGAAATCCTCGGTTGCCTTGAAAACTTGACGAAGGTTGGCTTTACATTGTTTTCAGAGATTTCAACTCCCCGGGGAATTCCATCTTCCCCAGAATTTCCTGACATTCCTCCATCACCTCAGATTCTCAAACTAATTTTGGGTTGTCATGTCATTGCATTTAGACTTCCTAGACAGACTCTACAGATTGTTTTTAATGAATTTTAAGGGATTTTTATGTTGTGAATCAATGCCATTTTTCTTGCTTTGAATTTGGAAGTGCTTAATCTCTAAGTGCTTTGTGTGAGTCATGTGCTTGGGCTTTGGATCACCTGCTTTGGTGGCATTTTTCTAGTAACTTTTCACATTTACTTGAGTTTGAAGATTCTTACCATTCACTACCTTCATGAATTGCTCTCCATCCATGGTATGTTTATGGTTCCATTACTTTCAACTAGTGAATATCAATCACTCTATGTTGTTCTGAATGCGCTTTGAATTTGGATTTTGGTGTGTTGAGGGTTTGGAATTAAATTAGGGTCACTCCATTTGTTCTTTTGACACCTCCTCTGAGATTGATGTGGCCATCCCCTCTAATTTGATGATTTGATTGCACCATTCATTTCTAGTTTTGCCCCCTCCCTGAATTCAATTTTGTGCATGATTTTGATTCAACCCAAAGTTTTGATCTTGGATCCCTTGCATTCGATAGAATTGACGTTATGGGCGGATTTGAGTGGTTAGTTTTCATTTGCATATGATAGCTTCCTTGCTTTGAATATTTTGAGGTATTCGCCAAGGTTTAGTGAGGCGAGCGAGTTAGCTAAGACTAAAATTGTGCATTCATGGTGAAACCCTATGGTTTTAATTTCAAATTTATTGCCAATATCAGTCGAATCGCCTTTGGGAAAATCCTGAATCTAGGTTCATCAATGAAGGATTTGAAACAAACAATATCAAAGCTTGAATCCCCAAATTTGTGATCATTCAATCAATTTGGGTGAGATCCTGATGAAGTCAAAGATTTAAGGATTTCGTGAATTTCATGGATTTCCTTTACCTTAGGAATTCACTGGATTTCCTTCACCTTGTCTTTTTCTAGAAAGCATGCATAAAATGTTAGAACTATGTTGACATCAAGGAATTTTTCTGCCTTAATATTTTCTTGAGCATCCATTGTTCCTTCATTTTCTCAAAATATGTGAAGTCTTTCCAATTTCGCGGATTTCTATCCCTAACAAAATTCCTCAAAAATCTATTGGAAATGAAGAATGAGGGAATAAATGAGTCAATGGTTAATGATGTTGCATCACATGATTGATTTGAATGATTTAAGGATATATGATACTATTTATTAATCAATTATGATGATTGAATGACTTTTGGATGCTTATTACACTTTCATCGCTAAATTCCACTTAGCTTGGAATTCCTTGAAATTCCCTTCTGGCTTGAATTCCAAAAAGGGGTGAAAATATGGAACTATGAAGAAAGTCTACTTTAATGATATTTCAAAGGGGTATTTTGATTGTTGTTTGGATTTATTTGAATGATGAACATGTTATATGTGATGGAATAACCTAGACTCTCATTTGTGATGGATATTTATTGTGGTCACTTTTTGAATGTAGTATGAATCAATCAAGGCCATTGATGGAAGAGCTAAGGGAAAGGTAATGGACCCCAGTGATGAGGAATCTTTTGCCTCAGAGACTAAGAGAATCATGTTAGACATGAAAAGCAAGATCCTTGAGAGAAAATTGGCTTCCATCTGGTTAGAAGTAATAGATACCAATGTTGGGAAATGGGACTATGAGGAGCTCAAAGCAATAATGGTAGTATAGGATCCTCCTCTATTAGCAAGTAGGTTGGTGAGCTCTAGGTTGGATTCCCTCCTATAGTGCAATGCTAAAATCTAGACTTGGAATGTGCCAAACAATATGATCCAGATACATAGAGAATAATTGGTCCACAAGGTAGAGTGCTTTCTAATTTCTCTCTTGTCTTAGTGGCCTAGACATTTGATATGCGAGATAGATCCCATGTGGTGAGTTTTGATCTTGACATAGCCAAGAAGTAGTATGAAGATGATATAAATAAGGCTTTGCAAGTTATCAATTCTTGGTTGGAAAAAGACCAAACCACACATCTCCAAGTTGCCAAAGGAGTTGTTCAGAGCCAAGTTCAAATTAGAATACTATGATGCAATCACTCTCCTTAGTAGAGTGGCGGGTTTGAAGATTGTATGGATATTTAAAAGTTGGATGTCTTACATCATAGTAAGAATGGAAAAAAATGTAGACTATCATTGGCCAGGTATCATCAGTACCATGATCCATGAACAATTGTGCAATATTTTGTAGACCAAGAGCTTCACATGACATCTTACTTGGTCTATTCCTTGGCAATATTTTATCCATATAATGGGTTGAGTACATAGGGGATCTTTGGCCAGGATGTTATCTATGAGGTTTATCCCCAGCTGCATTTGGATAGCTCAAGCTACAAGAG
Source organism: Sequoia sempervirens (assembly GCA_007258455.2). Classification (NCBI taxonomy): domain Eukaryota; kingdom Viridiplantae; phylum Streptophyta; class Pinopsida; order Cupressales; family Cupressaceae; genus Sequoia; species Sequoia sempervirens. The sequence goes on along the minus strand of VDFB02373365.1, from coordinate 16,331,509 downwards.
GGTGAATGATGCATTCACCATGTATATCACAAGATTGCTACAAGGAGAAAAGCATGTGAGGATCTCTGATGCAGCTAAGGAATTGATATAGTAGTATGGAGCATGGTTTATTTAGTTCCCTACATTCTCAAATGTTAGAATTGATGGTTTCCATAGGGATCCTTATAGATTTCCAAGATACCCAACAAACCACATCATACTTTTGGAGGTTACTAGGAAATCTCTTCATTTGATGGTATTTTGAAGGACATGCATAAAACTGGATTGGGAGGTGACTTCCCATTGAGGATAGGAGTCAATGAGGCTTTCCATTCTTTGATCACATCACACTCTTCCAAGGAAGAAATGAGAACTCCAAGTTTGGCATTCCACTCCAAAAGGCCTATATTTGATAGGACAAGAGGAGCTCAAAAGAAAGCTAGTAGAGAATTTAGGCACAAAGATGACATTGAAGATTACTCGACAAATTGCAAAGATGAATTTAAATTCCTGAAGAAGAAGTTTTCAAGATAGCATACCCACCTAATTAGGCTCTACAACATCAAGTCCATTCTTGATCAACTTGTTGATGATGAAGAGTTAATACACAACCATGATTATGAGTCTATCAAAGATAAGCCAGTAGGAGAAAATTACTGGCTAGAGGAAGAGAAAACTAAATTAGAGAAAATCAATGCTCATGTGATTAGGTATACCAAATTATGGATCAAACACAATATATGGGAATTGGACAATGAA
>VDFB02373365.1:16318000-16330671 GCA_007258455.2 Sequoia sempervirens | reverse complement strand
CCTCAAGTGGTGTGTTCTTATCAGAAGCAACCTTATCTAGGTTGTGCAAGCTTCATAAGACCAATCAACATTCTGAGTTAGATTGCCTAGAATTTCAAACAGCTACTCCATTTTCTAGTATGAGGTAGAGAATAATTCCAATAGTCAAGAGTTAGTACCCTTAGGACCTTATGATTCTCAGATTTTGGTAGTAAATCATGCTACTTTTCCAAAAGGAGAAGATAATAAGCTAGAGGAGGAATCAAGTCAGCTTGAAGGAGATGTAGATCAAGTATTCAATGGAGAAGAGATTTCTCAGATGTTCAATGAAAATATTGAGAATGAAAATGGCCCCTTAGAAGAAGAAGCTGGTATTGAAGAGGTGTAGGTGTTCCATAGGCCAGTCAAGAAGTATGATTTGAGAGATTTTCCTAACAGATTCCCACAAGCTGGTGGTTTGTTCACAACCTCCATTCCTCCTAAAAATTTCACCATACCTCTTGATCCTAATGCTAGTAATAATCTAATGTATCCTTATGTACCTAATCAGTACTTGTCAAAGGAGGGCCAAGCACAAGCTATGAAATCCAAAGGGAAGAGTGCAGATGCTAGCTAGGAAAAGGTGGTGGAATACTTTAAAGAAGCTCCCATAGACATGAGCACTAAACAAGTATTTGAATATGTGGCTGAGGAAATTAAGAAGCTCAAGGTAAGCCTATCTGAATTTGAATTACTAAGAGTACCTTCGATAAGGAATGCAGTCTTAGGATCTGATAATATGAATATGATATTACAAGATAAAACAACTAGTGAGACTATTGGTAGAGTATATAGTTCCCAAGTGTTGAAATATTAGAGCCAAATTCAAACACCATCTAGGTACAAAGGGAAGGAAAAAGACAAAAATCAAGTTGCCCAAGTTGATACAAAGTTAACCCTTTTCCAAGGAAAAACTGAGACACCTCCCTTCCTGATTTTTATCTGTATCTTTGGAAAGAATCTACATAACTACCTTATAGATTTAGGTGCTTCTACCAATGTGATGCCATTCCCTATTTGTAGAGAACTAGGAATTACTCCTACTTCCTCACAGAAGAAGGTAACACAACTAAACAAAACAAAGGTAAATGTGGTAGGAGAGCTTAAAATGATTCCCATGCAGATTGCTTCAAATATGAGAATCCAACAGGTCATTGATATTCAAGTAGTGGACATTCTTGACTCTTATGGGCTCATCCTAGGGAGAGATTTTACCAAGGCCTTGAATGGATATGTATCAACTGATCAATCACACATGTGAATTCATTAGAAAGGAGTACCTAATCAAATAAGGATTGAGAGGGAAACCCGAATGAAGTATGTAATCACATAATATCAGAATAATTCGAATGAAATACTAATATCTAAAATAAGCATGGGAAATTATGTGTTGGCAGCCCCTATTGAAGATTCTGATGTAGAAGAAGTTCTAATGTTGCACACCATACCTATTGATTTCATAGCAGAATCCAACACTGCAACCCTGGTAGAGCCAATTGAAGAAGATGAAGGTTTTGAAGATAATAAACTTAGCTTGCTGGATAACTTTCAATAATTCATCCAAAAGTATGTAGAAGATCAGATCCATTTGGGCAAGGATATGAATTTTGAGGAGCTGCTCTTACCTAATTGGTATAGAGTTCACAATGCCTCCCACTCAGAACTAGAATGCTGCCTATGCCAAGTAGTAGTTGAGCAAGTGTAGAAGTGCATTAACCCCACTCCAATAGTCAGAATCAATATACAAAGTATTCAAGATGACCCCAAAGGAAAGAAGGTGATGCTTTCTGAAGAGCCTTCCAACAACAATAGTACAAGAGATACAACAAAGACATCTGGAGTTGTTGGCTTTTGGACCTTAAGGTTTGATGGGTCCAAATCAAAGCAATGTGCTGGAGTAGGATTTGAGTTGATTAGTCCAAGAGGTAAAAATTTCTTTGTTGCTCATAGACTTTAGTTTTGTTATACTAATAATGTAGCAAAATATGAAGCTTTGATTCATGGGTTGCTTATGGCACTAAGAAAAAGGGTGAATATTTTGCAAGTCTTTGGGGATTCTGAGTTAGTGGTCAAACAAGTTAGAATGCAATACTCATGTCATGACAAAAGGATGACCAATTATAGGCATAGCGTATGGGACCTTATTGAGGGATTTGATGCCTTCAACATTCAGTTGATACCACACAGTAAGAACCAAACTATGGATTCTCTAGCTCAAGAAGCTAGCACCTTGCAGCCTTTGTCCCTCTTTGGATTGAAGAAATTCACTATGGAATTAACTCCAGTACCTTTAGTACCAAAAAATATGATTAAATTTCAAGTGTTTGAAGATGATACGCATATCTTGGACTTCATTACCAACACTGATGTATTTACTTCTCAGATCATTGATGAAGTTGAACCTCAAGAAGTATAAATGGACCTAGAGGGGGTCATTAATTTGAAGACTAATACTATTTCAAGGGGAATGGTGCAGCTAGAGAGGATTTTTGATCTAGATAGGGTTAGAGATCAAGAGAAAGATGCTAAGAAAGAATCCATCAATAGCCAATGTGAAGCATACAACATGGGGACTCAAGAGGATGTCAAGAATGTTTTTATTGGTAGAGTGTGTACTCTAGAGAAGAGGGAAGGAATCATTGATGCCTTACATACATATCAAGATGTGATAGCATAGAGTTATGAAGACCTGAAGACATATGACACTTTGATTATCACACATACCATCCCTCTAAAGCTAGGAGCTAGACCTTTTAGGCAAAGACAAAGACCCATTAATGCCTTGCTGGAGCCAGTCATCCAAAGGGAGGTACATAAACTATTGTCATCCCATATCATATTCCCAGTAAGACATTCAACCTGGGTTGCAAATATGGTTCCAGTGAGAAAGAAGAATGGAGAGATCAAATTGTGTGTTGATTTTAGGAACCTTAACAAGGCATAAAAAAAAGATAACTATTTAGTCCCTTTGTTGGATGATGTGCTTCAGATTGTCAATGGCTCTCAAATGATGTCATTTCTAGATGGCTACTCTAGATATAATTAGGTTATGGTACAATATGAAGACAAGAATAAGACTTCCTTCACCACAAAGTGGGGCACTTTTGCTTATAGGAGAATTCCCTTTGGATTGATCAATGTTAAATATACATTCCAGAGAGCCATGGACATTTATTTTAAGGACATGATTGGTAAGTGCATAATTATTTATATGGATGATTTGACAGTCTTTTCTAAAACACGAGGTGATCATATAGCAGACTTATGCAAGGTGTTTCAGAGGTGTAGAGAATTTGGCATCTCTCTTAATCTAAACATGTACATCTTTGGAGTTACTAAAGGAAAACTATTGGGAAATGTCATTTTTGAAAAAAGGAATGTCTATTGACCCTAAACGAGTGGAGGCCATACTCAAGATTCAAACACCTGCTAGTAAGAAGGAGATGATTTCATTCTTTGAAAAAAATAACTTTTTAAGGAAGTTCATCATTGGATTTGCTGAGATAGTCAAGCCATTGAATGCAATGTTGAAGCAATAAGCTAAAGTTGAGTGGAGTGCAGAAGCAAAGGAAGCATTTGTAGAAATCAAGAGAGCTATTGTTGAAGCTCTAGTCTTGGTGAGTCTTAATTATGCCAAACTCTTTTACATATACTCATTTGATTTTGACCACTCCTATGTTGGCATGTTAACTCAAAAATATGATCAAGGGAATGAGCATCCCATAGAACTCATGAGTGCACCTTTGAAAGATGAAGAAATAAGGTACCCAAGTGTGGAGAAGTAGGCCTATGATTTGGTCAGAGTTGTGAAAAAATTTAGGCACTATATTTTGAGGAGCAAGGTCTTTGCAATAGGTCCTGATCCTGCAGTCAAGTTGTTGATGTAAATGAATTGGTTGAATGCAAGGCTAAGTGGGTAACTATGTTGCAATAATATGACATTGAGATTTAGCCCATGAAGTTGGTGAGGGGACAAGGGCTAACCAAGAAGATGGTAGAAATGGGTCTTGACCTCACAGCTCAACATTACCACCTCCAAGATTTATCTCCAGGGGAATAGTATGATGATATCATATATTATCTTTTGAACCAACAATGTCCTGAACATCTTAATTTAGTACAAAGGAGAGCTCTACGTTTGAAGAGTGATAGTTTTATGATGAAAGGAGTTGTTTCATATAAGAAAAATCATGAGGGTATCTACTTGAGGTGCTTAGAAAAAGAAGACGTTGAAAGAGTTATGGCAAGATTTCATGATAGATATGGCACAAGTCATGGATCTACACCCTCCACTACAAATCAGATTCTGAGGGCTAGTTATTATTGGTCCACATTGTTTAAAGATACCCACAACCATGCCAGAAATTTTCAAGTGTGTCAAACTATAGCAAGCAGAGAGAAGTATGCAACTCTTCCACTTCAACCAGTTATAGAGGTAAACCCATTTGCACAATCGGGATTGGAATTCATTGGCCCAATCAATCCACCTTCTTCTATAGGCCATAGGTATATTCTCACTATCACTGACTAATTCACCAGATGGATAGAGGCTCTTGCTTGCAAACAATGTACTTCTAAAGTGGTAATCAATTTCATTGAATTAGGTATTATTAATCGCTTTGGGTGTCCATTGGCTTTAGTTTGTGATAATGGTCATACATTTGCATCACTGAAATTTTCTAACTGGGCCTTTGATCATGGAATTATCATTAAGTTTGCATCCAATTACTAACCATAGGGAAATGGATTGGCTAAATCTTCCAATAAGAATCTTTTAAGAGTCATTTGTAAGCTATTAGAGAAGAATCCCAAGGATTGGCACACTCAACTTAAATTTTCTCTTTGGGCAAACTGTACAAGACATAAGACCTCCTTAGGGACCTCCCCTTACCACCTTGTGTATGGCCTAGAACTTGTATTTCCTATGTAGCTAAATATCCCCACTTTGCAGTTCATTAATGAATATTATGATGAAGGGGACAAGTATGAAGCTTGCCTTGGAGAATTGTTACACCTTGAAGAAAGAAGAGATGAAGCCTTAGAATTTTTTTCCAAACATCAGGGTGTAGTCAAGAGGTGGTTTGATAGAAGATCCAAGGTAAAATCCTTTAGAATCTTTGACTTTTGACTTGGTTCTCTACTAGGATAAAGCACATGACTATAAAGGGGAGCATGGAAAATTTGAAAAAATTTGGCTCAGCCCTTACCAAATTTTAGAGATACTGGGAGAATGCTTTCTACTTGAAAACTCTCACTGGAGAGGATGTCCCACTACTTTTCAATGGGAAATACCTAAAGCATTACTTCCAATCCTGAGTTGCTTACAACTCTTTCCTTGTACATAGTTATACTAGGTTTTCTTTCTTTTTTGTTGCTTTTGCTTTGGTTAGGGTAGGTTTTCCTTTTTTACTTTGCTTTTTTGTTTGTTTTTTCTTTTTGTTAGTTTAGGTTTTCTTTGGTTAGAGTAGGTTGATCTATGATTTTCTTATGCTTTTGGGTTTTTTCTCTCTTTAGGGCTTGTTGCATTTGCATGAAAATCATTATGTTATCTAGGTTTTTCCTAAATATTTCTTTTACTAACTTCAATCATCTTTCGAGAATTAGTTGGTGAAGGTCTTTTATTTGGTGCCATATGTATTAAATGTTTTGAGCAGATGAACCATGGGATTAGGATAAATCTGGAATGTATTTGGTTCTCATATTTATATACAGATCTTTAAAATTCCAAGGTTGCATATAGTCCTTATGAAGTACGGTCAGGTGAAAAATCTTATATTTAGCTTCAACACCACTGTGGTTCTCAGCCTTGAGTGTGAAATTCATTGTTCATAGGTTAAAAATAAAAAAGTGAAGAGAAAATAAAATCAAAAGGAAAAGAAAAGAAAACTATTGAAAGTCAAAAGAATCAATTCAACTTATCAGGAGTATCCTAGTATCTCTACTGGGGCTATGGATGCCTGGCTGGCAATAGAGCTATGCCTGGGAGTACCACAATGCTAATCTCATTGGGGCTATGGAAGCCTGAATAGCAGTGAGGCTCTATCCAAGATGCTTTTGGAGTTTGAAACTTTATGTGGTTTGGTTAGACCAAATTTGGTTTCTATTAAAACTAAGGAAATGGAAATGAATGCATATGCACACACACTTTGAACATGGCACATGAAAGGTTTTTTGGCCTATGAGTTTTGAAGCTTTCCTAAATTGGTGACCTAATGTAAGGATTGAAACCAAAGATTCTGGGTTCTTGATTCCAGTTTGTCATTGAAATGCTCTGGAGCATTTCCCTAGTAGGAGTCGCCATTTGTTGTGCAGTTTTTGCACATGCCCTGCTAAGCAAGGACTCCCTCTTGTTCTGGCCTTAGATGCTTTTGATCATTTGATTATGAAGATTTGATTTATTTGAAAATTTTCTAAATTCTTATATTGCTTATGTGAATGCCCCTTCTAAAGTAACACTTCAAAAATCCTGAGTCTTGGAGAAAATTTTGGGTTTTCTCTAGTTTCTGGAATTTTCCCCCTAAGTGAAAATCCTCGATTGCCTTGAAAACTTGATGAAGGTTGGCTTTACACTATTTTCAAAGATTTTAGTTCCTTGGGAAATTTTGTCTTCCCTAGAATTTCTCGACATTCCTCCATCACCTTGAATTCCTAAACTCATTTTGGGTTGTCATTTCATTGCATTTACACTTCCTATACAGACTCTCTATATTGTGTTAAATGAAGTTTAAGGGAGTTTTATGTTGTGAATCAATGTCATTTTTCTTTATTTGAATTTGGAAAAGCTTAATCTCTGAGTGTTGCATGCAAGTATTGTGCTTGGGCTTTGAATCACCTACTTTGGTGGCATTTTTTTGGTGACTTTTCGCATTTGCTTGAGTTCAAAGATTCTTACTAGTCACTATCTTCATGATTTGCTCTCCATCCATGGCATGTTTACAGTTCCATTGCTTTCAACTATTGAATATCAATCTCTCTATGGTGTTTTGAATGTGCTTTGAATTTGGATTTTTGTGTGTTGAGGATCTATAATTAAATTAGGGTCACCCCCTTTGTTCTTTTGATGCCTCCTCTTAGATTGATGTGGCCACCCTTGCTAATTTGATAATTCGGTTACACCACTCATTGTTGGTTTTTCTGCCTCCCTCAATTAATGTTTTACATGATTTTGATTTGACCCAAAGTTTTGATCTTGGATCCCTTGCATTTGATAGAATTGACATTATGGGAAGATTTGAATGGTTAGTTTTCATTTGCATATGATAGCTTCATTTCTCTGAAGAGTTTGAGGTATTCACCATGGTTTAGTGAGGCGAGTGAGCTGGCTAAGACTGCAACTATGCATTCATGGTGAAACCCTAGGGTTTTAATTTTGAATTTACTATCAATTCCAGTCAAATCACCTTTGGGAAAATCCCGGATCTAGGTTCATTGATATCGTGGATTTCCTTTACCTTAGAAATTCCCCGGTTTTCCTTTGTCTTGTCATTTTCCTAAAAGCATACATAAAACATGAGAACTATGTTGACTTCACATAATTCCACTGCCTTAAGATTTTCCCAAGCATCTGTTGTTCCTTCACTTTCCCAAAATATGTGAAGTCTTTCCAATTTCATGAATTTCTGTCCTAGACCAAATTCCCCGAAAAATCTATCGAAAATGAAGAATTGAGGGAATTAATGAGTCAATGGTTAATGATGTTTCATCACATGATTAATTTGAATGATTTAAGGATATATGATACTATTTCTTAAGTAATGATGATGATTGAATGACTCTTGGATGCTTATTACACTTTCATCACTAAATTCCACCTAGCTTGGAATTCCCCAAAATTCCCTTCTAGCCTGAATTCCACGAAGGGCTGAAAATCCCGAACTGTGAAGAAAGTGTACTTTAATGATATTTCAAAGGGGGATTTTGATTGTCATTTGGATTTATTTGAATGATGAATATGTTATTTGTGATGGAGTAACCTGGATTCTCATGTTGTGATGGATATGTATTGTGGTCCATTTCTGAATGCAGGCTGAATTAAGTGAGGCCATTGCTGGAATAGCTAAAGGAAAGATAATGGACCCCAGTGATGAGGGAGCTTCTATCTTAGAGGTCGAGAGAATGAAATTGGACATGAAAGGAAAGATCCCTAAGAGAAAATTGGCTTCCATTTGATTAGAAGTAACATATACGATTGTTGGGAAATGGGACTATGAGCAGTTCAAAGTAAGAATGGTAGTATAGGATCATCCTCTATTAGCAAGCAGGTTGGTGAGCTTTGGGTTGGATCATGTGGCTGGCTTCCCTCCTATAGTGCAATGCTACAAGCTAGTCTTTGAATGTTTCAGACACTATGATCTAGATACAAAAAGAATAATTAGTCCACAAGGCAGAGTGCTTGCCAATTTCTCTCCTATCCCAGTGGCCTAGACATTTGATATGCCATATAGATCTCATGTGGTGAGTTTCAATCTTGAGATAGCCAAGAAGTACTATGCAGATGATACAAATAAGGCTTTGCAAGTTATCAATTCTTGGTTGGAAAATCCATAGTCACACATCTCCAGTTTTCCAAAGTAGTTGTTCAGAGCCAAGTTCAAATCATAATACTATGATGCAATCATTCTCCTTAGTAGAGTGGTGGGTTTGAAGACTACAAGGATATTTGAAAGTTGGATGTTTTACATCATAGTAAGAATAGAGAAAAATGTAGACTATCATTGGCCAAGTATCATCAGTGCCATGATCCATGAACAATTGTGCAATTTTTTGCAGACCAAGAGCTTCACAATGACATCTCACTTGGTCTATGCCTTGGCAAGATTTCATCTATATAAGGGGTTGAGTACACAGGGGATCTTCGGATAGGATGTTATCTATGAGGTTTATCCCCAATTGCATTTGGATAGCTTAAGCTATAGGAAGGTGAATTATGCATTGACCATTTATATCACAAGATTGCTACAAGGAGTAGAGCATGTGAGGATCTATGATGTAGCTAAGGAATTGATATAATAGTATGGAGCGTGGTTTATTTAGTTTCCTACCTCCTCATATGTCAAAATTGATGGTTTCCAAAAGGCTCCTGACAGATTCCCAAGATACTTGACATACCACATCATACTTTTAAAGGTTACTAAGAAAATCTCTACCTTTGATGATATTTTGAAGAAGTACATGCATAAGACTAGATTGGGAGGTGACTTCCCATTAAGGCCTTCCCTTCTTTTATCAAAACATAATCTTCTGAGGAAGAAATGAGCACTCTAGGTTTGGAATTCCACTCCAAAAGGCCTATCTTTGATAAGATAGGAGGAGCTCAAATGAAAGCTAGTAGAGAATTCAAGCACAAAGATGGCATTGAAGATTACTGGACAAATTCCAAAGATGAATTTGGAGTCCTAAAGAAGAAGTGTCCAATATTTTCTACCTGCCTAATTAGGTTGTACAACATCAAGCCCATTCATAATCAACTTGATGATTATGGAGAGTTAATACAAAACCATGATTATGATTCTATGAAAGATAAGCCAGTAGGAGAAATTGACTAGAAAGAGGAAGAGAAAACTGAATTGGAGAAAATCAATGCTCCTATGATCAAGTATACTAAATTTTAGATCAAACATAAGATATGGGAATTTGACAATGAAGGGAAGCAGTGCACATATGACTTGATGGGAAGTATAGAATCCAAATCCACCTCTAGAGATGAGCAAGATCCAAAAGGTAAAGAAAAGGTGGGTTCTCCCATCAAAATCAAAATCAAAGGTATCCAAGCAGAGGCCGGGGATGAAAAGAAAGGGAAACCCAGTGCTAAATGGAGGAAGTCTGCCTTGAAGGAGAGGACATGTGCTCAAGAGGAAGAGCATGATGAAGAAGGAAAAAAGATAGTGTCATTGTGCCTAAAAGAAGGAGAGTGGTAAGAACATCAAGAAAATAGAATGAGTTCCCTAAAGGACAAGGAAAAGAGGACACAGGACCACAGGTGGTAGATGTGGAGAGCTCTGGAGAAAAGACACAAGTTTATACTAGGAAGGGTAGAACTCCCTCTCCAAGGGAAAGTATGGTGAAAGAAGGCACCCCTAAAATTCCCTCTACTTCACAACCATAGGAAACCCCTACCCCTCCTTCAACTCAGAACTTGCATAATGAAGAAAAGGGACAAACAAAAGTTGTTGTTAAAGGAGAACATCAAGGAAAGTAGATAGAATAACTCCATGTTGGAGATCTCCATACTGAAGAAGTAGAGATTGACAGCATTGTATGGTCATACTCAATATCTAATTAGCACCCACCAGTTAGGGATGAAGAAGAGAAATCCATGGAAGAGGAAAAAGTACATGAAAGGACTCCCTCTCCAATTTAGGTTATGATAGAGACATTAGATCAAGAGGAGATTTAGAAGCCATAAGATAATAAGGAGAAAGCTAAAGGAGAAGGAAAAAGTGAAGAGGTCCCCTTAGTGAAAAATGTAGATGTTGAGCCCTCTAAAGTTGAAATTGAAAAGGAAAAAAAAAAGAGCAGCAGTTAGATGTGTCTACCACAAGTTGGCTCAATGAAAGATTGAGGAGTAAGCAAATGGTTGTAGATGACACTCCTCCAAACTGGGATGAATTGCTGGCTAACATAGGCAAATGGAAAGCAAAGAAGAAGGCTAGGGTGATTTCCAAGATCACCAAGGATGAAGAGGACAAAAAAATAGTCCACATTGCCACTCCAACAACAAAAAAAGGTAAAAGAGAGATATCTCCTCAAGATTACACTATACAGACCTTAAAGTTGGGACCCACAAGTAAATATAAGGAGAAGGAAGAGTTCAAAGAGTCCTCCCAAGATATTTTAAGAATATTTGACAAAGAAATGATAGAGAAGGAGAGGTTGCAAAAAAAATTGAGTGATGTGTATAGATATGTGCAACACTTGATGAAGCCTCTATAGGAAGTGGGAAGTGAATGGGTGATTCCTGAAGGATTGCTGCCAAATGAGGCATTCATTGAGCTTGAGAAGATAAAAGCTTCAACACAGGCCACCCATGGATGGTTGCAAGGAGTTGAACACTAAGGAGATGATTTGATTAAGGAAATCTTTTCCACTTGTGGTGATGCACATAGACCCTTTGAATGGCTACAAAATGTGTTGTGGATAGACAAAACTGATATAGATCTCCTCCTGCAAAAGCTAAGGACCATTATGGATTACACGGAGGAGAAATTGGTGAGTGATGGAATCGTCTCTTCTTCAAAGGTTTAAAAATCCTAGGACTAGTATGAATCATTGTAGATTAAGCATAAAGTTTTGAAGAGGATTCATAAGCAGGAGCAATAGGTAGGAAGTACATTAAAGGACGTTTACAAAAAATGTATTTCATTCTTTAAGATCATGACTAGGAGGAAGAAGTTTGCACCAGAACATTTTAGCTTAGAGCAATTAAGGAAGTGGTGGCATGAAGTTTATTCCCTAATTGATGATGGTCCAATCACAACCCACCATTTAGATGATGCATCCACCTACATTGTTGTCATGGAGAAACATCAAGATCTCAAGGTGGAAGGGGATAGGGTCGTCAAGGAATCTAGGGAGGAGATTAAATCCTTTGATAAAATATTCAAAATGTTAATTACAACACCTTTGTCTGACCTAGAGAGGATTTTCCTTATGGTACAGGATAAAATGTGTCAAAATAAAGATAAGGGGCCAACTAATGAATAATTGCTTCAAAAATTGTGCTTCTAATTATCCTTCCTTTGTCCTCTACGTGCATTGGATTGAGTTGCATTGGAGATTTTAGGCTGACCTGGAAATGAGCCTCAAGGATTTAATGCAATGTTATATTTTATTTGAGGAATTTTCTAGGTCAGCTTGTTTTGTGTTTGACCTTCTTTATAATCCTAAATGGGCTGACATGTTATGAAACTCTATAAATATGGCATCTTACCTCATTTGTAAGGGCTAGATGATTAGATTTTGAAGCAAGCTAAGTGATAGAGAAAATGCTAGTGCTAGGAGTTATTTTTATTTTGGAGCAAGTGTTGTAACATAGAACACTAGAATTGTTGTTGTTATTGGATGATTCAATACAATTGAAGACATTGTGGTTTTGGTGATTTTTCTTGTGTTGACTTATCTTGCATGGTTCTTATTGTTCTATATTTTGAGATTGCTTGAGAAATACTGGATATATGTTAGATTTAGAATTTTATATGATTCAATGGTGTTTATGGTTTGATGCTTGAAGTGTTGTAGCAATCCTTGGTCCATACTTTTTGCAACTAGCTGATTGTGAGTTGCTTTGTAAAGTTAGCCCGGACCACATATTCATTGTGCTTAGTTCAATTATGAATGTTTGTTCATTTTGATTCCAATAGGGTTGGTTTGAATGAATTTTCATGATCTTAAAATATTTAATGCCTTAGAAGATTTCACTATTTATGTAAGATTGCAGGTTCATCTAGGTTAAGCAGGAATTAGTTTTGGGAGATTGGTCCATTTCAAGTATTTCATTATTTGCATTGTTGATCTTAGGAGTAGTTTTAATCTTAGGAATCTTTCCTAAACCCTCATCTTTTGATATTTATTTATTATATGTGTTATATTTAGGACTTAAAAGTATCACCATATTGCAAGATCTGATAAGTTTGAAGATTCAACATTTTTTTTTA
>VDFB02373365.1:16086552-16317900 GCA_007258455.2 Sequoia sempervirens | reverse complement strand
AGACTATTAAGGAAAGGGATGTCGATGTCTTGACTAGAACACGAGAGTGGGTGAACAAGAAAAGAAAAGAGAAGTCTTGATATTTCCCAATTATTACCATCAAGGGCTCAAGGAGATGGTGGCAAGGATCCACTAGACAAAAATGTGTTTTCACAAGCTTGTGGGGAGGATATCTTTAACCTACCTATTTTGGAAAAAGAGAATGAAGGAGATGAGGAAGAAGAGGGTTTGGAAACCCTAAATATCAACTCCTCTCCCTCTTAGAATGAATCACCTCTCAGAGAAGCAGGTACATATCATAAGCTACAAGCAATTGCACCTATAGAGGACACCCCTCCATTTAGTAGGACATTATTTGAATCTCTAGGTTTTAAGGCAACCAAAGTCTTGGTGACTCCAGCCTAGTTGGAGGAATCTTTGTTAAGAAAAATAAAGGCTATATAGCCTATTTTACCTAAGCAGGATATGGTAGGCCAATTGTTATAGAGAACTTCAACCAAAACATTGAAAAATTTAAAGACTACTACTAGGTTGATAGATGATGTGGAGTCAAGAAGCCTCCAAATATAGATTGTGCACCCTTCAATGCAAAAGGATGTTACTCAAGCAACAACAAGTGATATTGATTTGAACAAAATATACCTTGGCCCTCCTACTAGAGATGGAGACGTTCAAAATTTTTAGGTGTTTGCAGCTAGAATGGTTGAAAGATCAAAAAAGGATAAAGACTGTAAGAATGAATTAAAATCCTAGTTCTGAGACTTGAATAAATGTCTAAGGTCTATCCTTGAGTTTTTTCCTCAACCCCTCTCTTAGGTTGATTCCTATGTAAAATATCTAATTATGGTTGGAAAAGAGCCCTTTATTAAAATTAAAAATTTCCAAACCCTAAGTAAGGCTATAGATGATTGGAGTGAGTCTCTGATTAAAAAGGGAAGCTTTGTCATTTATGAATCGATAAAATGCTTCAAAGAAACAAACACCTTGAAGACCACTTTGGGGGAAGAGATCACTGCGATTGAAAAACAAGAGAGGTTATGGAACAGTTACCAAACTGAATTGAAGTTGATGTTAATTTGGGATATGGAGAATTTGGTTGCAGAGGAAATTATACCTAATGCTTTAGACACCCGTTACTTGGCATGGAACAAAGTGGTGGAGTGGAAGTTCTATATTTCTAAGCAGAGTTTACAAAAGCTTAAAGAAATCATTGATGGGTGTACTATTGTTTTAGAAGAAGCACTGGGCACCTTGGGAGCTCTTAGGTTGGTCTGGGATAAAGGTGAGATTAGGAATAACATAGACACCAATAGTTTGATAGAAAGTTTCTAAAAAATGGTTAAGGAAACACTTGATTCACCTTCCCTCCATGTTGAGTACCTGCAAAAGCTTAGCGAATTATATTTGGTCACAACCAAAGCAATCGATCTCATGAAGGTTTGTGAATGTTGTGTGGAGATAGCTAAGGACAATAGTCTGACGTGGAAGGTGAGGATGAAAAATTTAGCTATTCCTCAGCATAAATAACTATTACACATCCTTAAAGCATTCCAAGCCTGGTGAAAGAAACCCTAAGTGGTGACCATAGAAGTTGGAAATGAAGCAATTCCATCGTGATGGCTTAGTTTTCTTTCTCTCTTTTATTTGTATTTTCATTTTTTATTGGCTATGGAAAATAGAAATAGGTAGTTACTCATCTTCCCATTTAATTGTATCTATTTTCATATGCTCTCTCTCTAGACACTTTGAAACTGCTCAATACAATATTTTGCTGTGAATGAAATTATTGTTTTGTCTTTGCGCATTATGTTTGTGAAGTTAATTTGGGTTCTTGAATCTTTGTGTTTGAGAACATCTTAATGCAATATCTTATCTTTGTGTAAGTGATGCAATTTTCTTCATAATTTATTTCATTTCTCAAATGGTATTGGGTATATTTTTTTATTCTCGATTAGTTTAGTTAAATTTGGTCTTTGTGCCAATTTTTCTTATCTACCAAATCTTGCATCTAACATTTAGGAATTTTCCTAATATTGAGTACGCCTTCACTACTTTCTAGTTAAAAGAATACATGATATTTAATTTTAAGCATTTTAATTCATTGAAAATATTGTGAGGGAGTTGTACCTCAAAAAAATTTAGAGGATACTTGTCTTTGTTTAAAGGTTAATATTCAGAATTGTTTGGTTAATTTTGGCACCTTTCAGGTGTGGAATTGTGATATCTCAAGGTGCTCAATTTGTTAGACAATAAATTTTTAGTGACTTCACTGGGGAAAGAATTGTAAAGTTTTGAGTTGTCTTGTCTAGGCATACTTCATGGGTAATTTAATTAACCCTATATTCTCATAGATTTACTAGAGAGGAAAGGAGGGGAGTTTATGATCCTATTTTTGAAACCCTACAAAGAAGTGATTTTTCCTATATCATTCCCTCTAGGTAAAGGGTTGAGGCTAGAAGTAGACCTGTCTCACCTACTAAAACACCTTCAAATCACTCCATCTCCCAAGAACTTCTTTTACATAGAACTATTTTTCCAATTGTAATTAATTTTCCCCTTAATGTGGCTAATCAACCATTGTTCCTTGGGGTGCTACTATTGGCCCCTTGTAGTTGGGAAATAAATTGCATGATTTACCCAAGGGTTCTAGTAAAAACTTGCCTAAATTTTGAGGAGATGGAAAAATTTCACTGGAAGAATGCATTGATGCTTTCTTCACCACATGAGGTGTGCTTGCAGTACAAGAAGAAGATGTTGCAAGAAAATTGGCTGTAGAGTCTTTAGCTGATGTAGTGGCACAATGGTTTTATCAGTTGCCTCATAGATGTATTACTAATTAGGCTACCATAAGTAACTAGTTTGAAGCAAGGTTCAAAAGTGCAGATGATGACTTAACTCTAACATCAAAAGTTACTGAAATGAAGAAAGAAGTGAAAGATTCTATGAGAGACTTTGTGGCTAAGTTTAACTAGATAGTGAATCAAATTATGGTCACTAAGAGACCCTTTGCAGAAATGAAAAATGATTCTTCATCAACACACAACACCCTGATATTGGTTTTCTCTTAAAGAGGAAACCATTGAATACTATGGAGGCTACACAAGAATTGGTCATTGAATTAGAGGGTAATTTTATTTCAATTAGGAAGTGGAAAAAAGAATTACATATGAACAAAGAACATCCTACTACTTCCTCTGATCATATGATCCATAGATTGGCTAATGACATAATTCCTCTCAAAGGGTAGATGTCGAAAGGTAATCAGCCCTATCAAGATATTCCTAGGAGGATAAATTTTCAGCTAGGAAATAAGACACTATCTTTTCCTCCAACTCAACAGAGGCTAGCAATTGAAGCTCCTAATCTAGAAAATAAAAAGAACATGTGTGTCTTTCACCTCACTTCAAATCATGATGGTGTTGAATACCTTGAAATGAATAGGTTTATGTAATTAACCACTACCAAAGAAGTTATTGAAGAAATCATGGAGGAAGGCACTTAATCTAATCAATATGGCGACTCTGCAAATAGATACTTAGAATTTGAACCTAATGATGATGGAGGAGGATATTTTTACATCACTTTGGATAATGCTACTTGCACTATTATTACCCGAAGCCAGCAACACCACAATAAAAAAGGTACTCCAAATTCCCCTAAAGTTTTATTTACAAAGACTAGTGCAACTTCCCAGGGTGAAAATGTTTCACAAAGTGTGGTTAATATCTCTCCTAAAAATCATATTGTATCACCCCCAAAAGTTCAAGTGGAGGATTTTGATATTGTGGATTTTTGTAAAACTACTAAAATTTAGATTTCTCAAGCTGAATATTTAAAGATGAATCCTAAGGAATTAGACAGGTTGATTGAATATGTTAGGCTAGGGCATTCTGAATCACATGCAAGCCTGGATGAAGCAATAATCAAACCCAAGAATTTAGCAACTAATGTTGCATCTAGTAGTAAAAAACTCTCTCCATCAACCTCTAATGCAAAACCTTACCCATTCTATGTATCATTATTTGTAAATGGGTTTAGAGTTAACAATTGTATCATTGACTCAAGTGCTTTGTGACAATGTCATGCCCGCACAAATTTGTAAAGCCCTAGGGCTAGAAATGACTAAGACATTTTGAAAGTGTTATTCAATGGATTTGAAGCAGGTTCCCTTGGAAAAATTAAAGATGCTCAAGTTTCACTTGCGACTTATCTAAACAAGTGACTCAAACTCACCATATTGGTCACAGATATAACTACTAGTTATTTTATGCTTCTGAGTAGGAGTTTTTACAAAGACTTGGGAGGAGACATACAATTGGAATAGTCATATTCCACTATACTTATTGGCAAGGAGAAAGTGTTCCTTGACCATAAGTCAAAAGCCAAGATAACTGTGCTCTAATTTGAAGATCCTAAAGCACAGATCCTATACAAAGAAAATGAGTTTGGAAACTATATGCTTTTCTCAGGAGAAGAAAAAAATGATGATGTACATATTCAAAATTCAGAACCTAAGCTCTAGAAAATGGAGTTTGATGGAATTTATTCCCATGCTAGGTCAAGAGAAGGGGTCATTCTTACTTCTCCTTTTAGTGAGTAATTTTCTTTCACTTATAAGCTAGAATTTGAGAATACAAACAATACTATTGAATATGAAGCCCTCTTGTTAGGGTTAATCGAAGCTAAGGGTATGGGAATAAAGATGCTTAAGGTTTGGGTAGATGCAGAGCTAATTGCTAAATAGGTACAAAATGTTTTCACTATTAAGAATGAAAGGTTGAAGCATTATCCTAATCGAGTTTGGACTGCCATTGAAAGTTTTGATGGCTTCTCAATAGAAGCCATCCCAAGGTAATTTAACACAAAGGAAGACTCACTAGTAGTCTCTGTTGGAGTTAAAATGACACTAAGAGGGGGGTGAATCAGTGTCTTAACTATTTGACCAATTTTTCAAATATTCAAACACACAGCTCATATTTGATCTCAATATCACTCTGATTAAAGCATTCATGAGTTGAATGCAATCATTCATAAACAAAACTAAGAAAAATAATGACCCAATAGTGAACTGAAACAACAACAGCATAGTAAAATAGAGAGAACACAAAAGAACAAAGAGACATAATATTTTTCCGAGTGCAAAACCCTCCTAGGGTATTAAAACCACTCCCTAAATGCCTTCTAGGCTTAATCTTTTAATCAACTGTTCACAATACCTTATAGGCTCATTTTTGAGCACCCACTCAAGGAGCACCAACCCCTCATTTAGAGATATCTATCTCAAGGAGTACCAACCCCTCAAATTATGTTTTGAACAATAATAATGATTAAGAGGATTTCTTTGTTTTTAGTTAAGCACATATCTCTCTATTTTCTCATCTACAGAATACCTTAAAGATTCAATATTGAATCCCCAAAATACTATGTAGAGAAGAAATTTACAAAGTCTCTACCTCTTTTATTGTAGAGTTTATCCATACATTTTGATACAGCCAAGGAATGGTAATCTCAGAATTACATCAACAGCCAAACAAAAAACTAAGTTTTTTGCTTCTATATATACATGTTGATTTAAATGCCAGATAGGTAATTGTCTTCAGGAGTAACGGTTGAACAACCAAATAGACAAGAGCCATTTCACCCAGCTAAGAGCCATCCTCAACAAGTCTGAAACTTATGAGATCATTTTTTTGCATAAAACGCACAACTTTCCACCATAGAAAATCATAACATCTAATGTATGAAAGACAATACTCAGTCAGGGCACCATTTGTCATATTAGTAATAAAATGAAAAGAGAAGTTAAAGAAAATAGTGATTATAAACCAGTATAAGTAGCATGAAACACATAATTAAAAGTACCAGACAAATCTGCAACTCCCATGGCTCCATCAACCATTGTCGAGCTTCCATATACCACTGATAAAGCTGTTACGGCCAACAATAGAAGTAAAGAAAAATTTATGAAGCTTTCTCATGATGGCAACCAAGCTAGGGTTCCATACCCGATCAGAAAGAATAATCACAAATTTTTTCCCTAAGTTACTTTCTTTTCAATCGATGTGACGCTCTGTCGAAAGGAAACTTTAATTGCCAGACATTCAATTCACTTTCGCTGTGATACATCAGATTCAGAGAGAAGACATAATGAATACATCATGCTACGCCGATGGATTTCCTTAGTATATTATTCTTTCGTTGAGACATGAGGAAAATTCTCACCGAGATTCCTTTAGTTTCATTCACTATCGCTATGACCAAACAATATCAGAGAGACATCTTGTAGTCTTCATAATGTTTTTCCAAGAGCCATAACATCCTTCTGGTCGATGAGACAAAAAGGTTCTCTCACCAAAATAAAACCATCATTTGCTATCGCTATAGCTTCTGATATTAGAGAGACATCATATAGATCAACTTTGTTATACCGAAAGTCATTCATTTGACTTTTTCGACAAGACACACCATCCTTGCCATGACCTTACATCGATGAAAGAGTCTCACCGAAAGGACTTTTCAACTCTTATGTGTCGTTGTAACATAAACCTTTGGGGAGACCTCTTGGAGAAAACTTTGTCATACCAAAAAACTTTATTCACTAAATACCAATCTCTTGCTGAAAGCACTTCATAAGACTTAGTCAGCAAGACCAAGGTGTTCGCTATGACATTCCATTGAAACAAAAACTCTTGCTGATATGCAATTTTTCACTGGCAATTGGAGTGACATAGCACATTCATTATGACTTCACATCAAAACCAATATGTCAGGCCAAAATGAATCTTTAATGTGCCAGTTGATGAGACAAAAATCTTCAGTGAGACCTATTCTGATACCTCATAGCTCTTTCTAATGTGTTTCCATTAAATCTCCGATCAGTGTGACATATCAAAATTGCTGAGACAACATACTGACAGAATAACATATGACGATAGAGATCATTTTTAGTCACTGAAACAAAAAGAAGTCTTGCCGAAATAAACATTCTTGTGTCAGTTGCCAAGACTCAAAACACTCGATGAAACAACATGTTGATAGGGATATCTTACGCCGATGAACCACCTTATGAGTTAGTCGGTGAGACCTGACTTATTCGGTAAGACCTCTTAGTGGTGAACACAACTCATGTCGATAGACCTTTCCACTATCGCCAAGACCACAAGAATGTCACACCGAAAGCAGCCTGTATGTTAAATTCAATCGACATGACATCAAAAATGTCTTGCCGATAGGCAACTCAAACATTTCAAAGTGAATCGAGGAGACCCTACCATACTCATGCCGATATGTGTAATCCCGAATGAGAATCAACCAATACCTGTGATATGCAAAAAGAACCATCCTGACAAGAAAACCATCTTTCAAACTCTGTCAGACAAAGAAATGACATTCATAACATGAACCAAAAATCTCATCACCATGAATTTGAATCATAATAGATATCTTTCTGTAATAGCCAAGAGACATCAAAGAAGTGTCATAATAAATCATAAGGATCCAAACAAAGAATGATCACCAAAGAGAACCAACTGAAAGAGATTTTTTCATCAAGGACAAACCATAAACACAACTGAGATCCAACAAACTCCCTGTTTGTCCTTGATGGAAAAACACAAATGACTCTCCCCTTTTTTGCCTCAATGACAAAGAATAGAAGAGAAGAATGTGCATTACCATGAAACACAACTGAGAAGCCAACCAAAATATCATGAGAAATAGCTACAAAAAAGAGTAGTAGTGCAGTAACCAAGATTGTAGGAGAGCTGTAAGTGAATGAAAATATTTAACTTGCTCCCCCTAAGTAGTAGCTTGGAGATTCAGTGAAGTAATGATTGAGAGATAACTCCCAATCGAAGTCTTAGCCTTTCAAATAGGTCTTTTGCTAAGGGCTTAGTGAAAATGTTAGCCACCTGATCTTGTGAACCAACAAACTATAAGCAGACATCATTAGCTAGTACCTTTTCTCACAGAAAATGAAACTTGATAGCAATATGTTTAGTTCGAGAGTGCATAATAGGATTTTTTGATATATTGATCACACTCATGTTATCACAGAGAATAGAAACAGGTTTAGGAACTTCAATACCCATATCAGATAGAGTTTGACTCATCCAAAGAAATTGAGTACAACATGAAGTGGCAGCAATGTATTCTACTTCAGCAGTAGAAAGAGACAAATACTTGTTTCTTGCTATGCCATGCCACTAAATGATCACCAAGAAAGAATGCAACACCACTGGTGCTTTTCCTATCATCCAAACAACCAGTCTAGTCAGCATCAGTATAAGCAATCAAAGAGAAATCATTGCTCCTAGGATACCAAAGACCATAATCAAGAGTGCCTTGAATGTATCTAAAGATCTGTTTAACAACAGTAACATGAGATTATTTAGGTGATTCCTGAAAATGTGCAACAGTGCCGGTTGCCAAGACTCAAAACACTCGATGAAACAACATGCCGATAGGGATATCTTATGCTGATGAACCACCTTATGAGTTAGTCGGTGAGACTCGACTTATTCGCTAAGACCTCTCAGTGGTGAACACAACTCATGTCGATAGACCTTTCCACTATCGCCAAGACCACATGAATGTCATGTCGAAAGTAGCCTGTATGTTAAATTCAATTGACATGGCATCAGAAATGTCTTGTCGATAGGCAACTCAAACATTTCAAAGTGGATCGAGGAGACCCTGCCATACTCATGCCGATATGTGTAAGCCCGAATGAGAGTCAACCAATACCTATGATATGCAAAAAGAACCATCCTGACAAGAAAACCATCTTTCAAACTCTGTCAAACAAAGAAATAACTTGCTCCCCCTAAGCAGTAGCTTGGAGATTTAGTGAAGTAATGATTGAGAGATAACTCCCAATCGAAGTCTCAACCTTTCAAATAGGTCTTTTGCTAAGGGCTTAGTGAAAATGTCAGCCACTTGATCTTGTGAACCAACAAACTGTAAGCAAACATCATTAGCCAGTACCTTTTCTTGTAGAAAATGAAACTTGATAGCAATATGTTTAGTTTGAGAGTGCATAATAGGATTTTTTGATATATTGATCGCACTCATGTTATCACAGAGAATAGAAACAGGTTTAGGAACTTCAATACCCATATTAGATAGAGTTTGACTCATCCAAATAAATTGAGTACAATATGAAGTGGCAGCAATGTATTCTACTTCAGCAGTAGAAAGAGAGACAGATACTTGTTTCTTGCTGTGCCATGCCACTAAATGATCACCAAGAAAGAATACAGCACCACTAGTGCTTTTCCTATCATCCAAACAACCAGCCCAGTCAGCATCAGTATAAGCAATCAAAGAGAAATCATTGCTCCTAGGATACCAAAGACCATAATCGAGAGTGCCCTGAATGTATCTAAAGATCTGTTTAACAACAGTAACATGAGATTCTTTAGGTGATGCTTGAAAACATGCAACAGTGCAAATTGCCTGCATAATGTTAGGTCTAGAGGCAGTTAAATATAAGAGACTGCCAATCATTGATCTATATTCAGTTTGATTTGAATCAGGAGAATCATCAATTTTAGTAAGTTTGCTTCCAATAGCCATTGGAGTGCTAACAGGATGAGACTCATCCATTTTAAATTTCTTAAGCTTCTCTTTAGCATACTTGGTTTGAGAAATAAATATTCCATTCTCACATTGAGAGATTTGAAGACCCAGAAAGAAATTTAATTCTCCTCACATTGACATTTCAAACTCAGATTCCATAATCTAAGAGAACTTTTTACTCAACGTGACATTATTGCAGCCAAAGATAGTATCATCAACGTAAATTTCAACAACCACAATATCAGAACCTTCAGTTTTAACATAAAGATTACTGTCTACACCTCCTCTAACAAAGCCATTATAAATTAAATGATTGTCCAACCTAGAGTACCAAGCTCTAGGTGCTTGTTTTAGGCCATAGCAATCCTTTTTCAACCTATAGACATGGTTAGGATTATCTTTGCATATAAATCCTTTAGGTTGTTTAACATAGACCTCTTAATCTAAATAGCCATTCAAAAAGGAAGTTTTGACATCCATTTGATAAATAGTAAAGTTTTTGTAAACAAAATAAGCCAAGAATATTCTGATGGATCCTAATCTAGCCACGGGTGCAAAGGTTTCACCGAAATCAATACCTTCTTGTTGAGCATAGCCTTTGCAGACAAGTCTTGCTTTGTTATGAATAACATTACCATTTTCATCAACCTTGTTTCTATATATCCATTTGCCTCCAATGACATTCTTGTCATCTAGTCTTGGGACTAACTCCCAAGTCTAATTTTTCTCAATATGATCAATTTCTTCCTGCATAGCATTAAGCCAACATGATTCTGTGAGAGCTTCATTAAAATTTTTAGGCTCAAACTGAGTAACTAGACAGAAAGCAATTTGTGCCTTTTCATCAGATTCTGGAGCCTTTCTTCTAGTTTGAAATCCTGCATTTTTATCCCCAATAATTTGATCTTTGGGGTGATATATGGCTAGAGTTTTCAAAGGAGCATTTGATGCAACCTTTTAAGGACTTGCATTTTCATTTTTAGGGTTTGATGATTCAGTAATAGACTTTTCTATTCCAGCTCCTTCAGAGATTATTTCAAATTCAAGTTCTTCTTCCTCATTATTCTACAAAGATTCAACATTCAGATGTGGTCTTTCATCAAATTTTACATTAACAACTTCAACAATCTTATTAAGCCTTTTGTTGAGAAATTTATAAGCTTTGCTGTGAGTTGAGTATCCCAAAAAGATACCCTCATCACTCTTGGATTGAAAAATTCCAAGGTTATCATCATCCTTTTTGATAAAACACTTACTTCCAAAAAATTTAAAGTATTTGATAGAAGCAGTTTTTCCATACCACAATTCATAAGGAGTGTGTTTAGATTTCACCCTAATCTGCACTCTATTCAAAATGTATACAACTGTATGAACAACTTCTTTCCAGTACATATCAGGCAACTTAGCTTCATCTAACATTGTTCTAGCCATTTCTTTTATAGTTCTATTTTTATGTTCAACTACCCCATTTTGTTGAGGTGTTTTAGTTGCAGCATACTGCCTTTTAATACCGTGTTGTTCATAGTAATCAATAAACTCTTGAGAGGTGAAGTCACCTCCTTTGTCTAATCGAAGGCATTTGAGTTTCAGATCAGATTCATTTTCAACCATTTTACAAAAGATTTTGAACCTTTCAAAGGCTTCTGATTTGTGTTTAAGAAATGTGACCCATACCATTCTAGTATAATCATCTACAAAAAGCATAAAGTATTTTTCACCATTAATAGACCTTGTTCTAGTTGGTCCACATAAATCAGTATGCATTAGCTGTAGAGGTTTTGATGAAGAGTGTTCTTTTGTTTTGAAGCTGATTTTAGTTTGTTTACCACTTAGACATTCTTTGCACACAGAATTTTTTGGCTTGTTAAGAATTGGTAAATCTCTAACATTCTGATTCTTACTGATTCTAACCAGATTTTCAAAGTTTGTATGTCCTAATATTTTATGCCATAACCATCTCTCTTCAATTTGGCCCATTAGACACATACCTTGATTATTGTCATTGCATGATGAGTCAAGAAGATTGTACACATTTCCTTTTGTCCTCCTTCCAGCTGCAACAACCTTTCCAAGCTTGTTCTTAATCTCACATCCCTGCGAAGTAAAAAGAACATGATAACCACTATCATAGATTTGACTAACACTTAGAAGATTGTGCTTGAGACCTTCCACATAGTACACATTATAGATAGGAGTGTCTTCATTCAGAAGAAGTGAACCTCTACCTTTAATTTGAATACCAGAATTATCACCAAACTTAACATATCCACCTACATAATCTTCAAGTTTTATAAACTTTTCCTTATGGCCAGTCATATGGTTAGAACATCCATTGTCTAGGACCCATAATTCTTTTTTCTTGGAATGAAAAGTAGTTTGAACCAACATAGTTTGCTCAAAGTTCTTGATAGCCTTAGGTTTCCAAACCATTTTAATTTTTTGTTGTTTCGATTGTAGATCAGTTCTGCACTGTTTGATAGAATGTCCCAAAGTATTGCATTTAAAACATCTGGTCTGCCTAACAAAACCATAGTGTTGCCTAAGACCAAACTTGGGTATTCTAGAATTCATAAGCCTACAAGTGCTCACCTTATGACCAAATTTGTTGCAAAAAAAGAAATAACCATAGAAAAAAGAATTGACTTTGTATGAAGGTCTATTACCTCTAAAAAACTTAACATGATCCTTACCAGATTCTGAGTGATTTGAACATAAACCTTTGACTTCAGAAGAGGGGTTTTGTTTTGCTTTGTTAGTTGAGCATTCACCCTTTTCAAAACCAACACCAGATTTATCTTTATACATCTGCTTGCTAAGCATCTCATTTAGTTTTAGAGTGCTTTCATATTTTTCAAGTTCCTTCCTAAGAAGGACTACTGCTTGTTCCAGTTTTTAAATTTCTTGATCTTTGCAGCTTACAGTCTCTCAAAGATAGACTTCAACTCTTTTAGCTTCTTCAAGCTGATTTTTCAGAGAGACCAATCTTGTTTATATTCTTGAGCAAGAACTTGTTTTTTGAGTTTTCTGACCTCTTGAAGAGCACATTTCAACTCACTTTCAAGATCTACTTCACCTTTTTCAGTGTCAATGGTGTTAGAATCATTTTGTTGAGTAATTTCAGCCATGAAAAAAGTTTCAACTTCATCAGCTAATGAATCTTCAGACTCAATATCAGATTCATCCTTACTAAACAAACTTTTCTTCTTTTTAAAATTGAAGTTTCGTTTAGGTTTGAAGGCCTTCTTCTTAGGTTTATTTCAGTTATCTCGTTGTCATAGATTTGATCATCATAGGGACACTTTGCAGCAAAGTGACCTATTTTTCCACAGTTAAACATTTAAAGGGAAGTTTTCCCTTATATTTTCCTGATCCCTTTTTAAATCTTCTAACAAAATAAGATTCTTTAGAATCAAACAACTCTAATTCACTGACATCGACTTTTTCTTTCTTTTCAGTGTTAAAGGTAGTTTCTTTTCCTGTTGAATTGTTTTTGCTAGTTCTCATTTCATAGGTAGTAAGTATTCCTTGCAGGTTGTTTAAGGTAAGCTTATCAAAGTGTTTCTTTTCTTCTAGGGTTGAAACCTTAGATTCAAATTCAGATGGTAAGGACCTAACAACCTTTGTGACCACATCAAATTCATTAACCTCTTGACCTAGACCTTTCATTCCATTGACAACTTCATCAACTCTTAGGAAATATTCAGCCACTTTCTCATCATCCTTCATTTTTAACTCCTCAAACTGATGTTTGAGTGTAATGATTTTTGACAGTTTGACTTTCTCATTCCCTTGATATATAGTTTCAAGTTTTTCCCAGATTCCATGAGCAGATTTGCAATGCATGACTTTAATGAACACATCTTTAGTTAACCCACACAAGATGGAATGCTTAGCTCTGGCATTTGTTTCATACCTCTTTTTTCAGTAGCATCAGTGGGAATAGTGGCTGGTACATTGTAATATTCTAAAACAATGCTCCAAACATCAACATCAAAAGAAATAAGAAAAGCTTCCATTCTTTTTCTCCAGAACACATAATTTTTTCCATCAAATAATAGAGCTCTGGTCATAGAGGCACCATCTTGAGAATGTGCCATTAAAAGAAAACTCCAAGACCAAGATCAATTCAAGGTAATAAAACCAATTAGAGGACCCTATGCTCTGAAACCAATTGTTGGAGTTAAAATGACACTGAGGGGGGGGTGAATCAGTGTCTTAACTATTTGACCAATTTTTCAAATATTCAAACACACAGCTCATATTTGATCTCAATATCACTCTAATTAAAGCATTCATGAGTTGAATGTAATCATTCATAAATAGAATTGAGAAAAATAATGACCCAATAGTGAACTGAAACAACAACAACATAGTAAAACAGAGAGAACATAGAAGAACAAAGAGACACAATATTTTGCTAAGTGGAAAATCCTCCTGGGGTATAAAAACCACTCCCTAAATGCCTTCCAGGCTTAATCTTTTAATCAACTATTCGCAATGCCTTATAGGCTGATTTTTGAGCACTCACACAAGGAGCACCAACCCCTCGTTTAGAGATATCTATCTCAAGGAGTACCAACCCCTCAAATTATGTTTTGAACAATAATAATGATTCAGAGGATTTCTCTATTTTCAATTAAGCACATATCTCTCTATTTTCTCATCTACAGAATACCTTAAAGATTCAATAACTGAATCCCCAAAATACTACGTAGAGAAGAAATTTACAAAGTCTCTGCCTCTTTTATTATAGAGTTTATCCATACATTTTGACATAGCCAAGGAATGGTAATCTCAGAATTACATCAATAGCCGAACAAAAAACTAAGTTTTCTACTTCTATATATACATGTTGATTTAAATGCTAGATAGGTAACTATCTTCAAGAGTAACGACTGAACAACCAAACAAGACAAGAGCCATTTCACCCAGCTAAGAGTCATCCTCAACAAGTCTAAAACTTATGAGATCATTTTTCTGCATAAAACACACAACTTCCCACCACAAAAAATCATAACATCTAATGTATGAAAGACAATACTTAGTCAGGGCATCATTTTTCATATTAGTAACAAAGATGTAGAGAGCAGTTAAAGAAAATAGTGATTATAAACAAGTATAAGCAGCATGAAACACATAATTAAAAGTACTAGATAGATCTACAACTCCCATGGCTTCATCAACCATTGTCGAGCTTCCATATACCACTGATAAAGCCGTTACAACTAGCAACAAAAGTAAAGAATAGTTTATGAAGCTTTCTCATGATGGTGACCAAGCTAGGGTTCCATACCTAGTCAGAAAGAATAATCACAAATTTTTTCCCTAAGTGACTTTCTTTTCAATCGATGTGACGGTATATCAAAAGGAAACTTTAATCGCTAGACGTTCAATTCACTTTCACTATGACACATCAGATTCAGAGAGAAGACATAACAAATACATCATGCTACGCTGATGGACTTCCTTAGTATATTATTCTTTCACTGAGACATGAGGAAACTTCTCACCGAGATGCCTTTAGTTTCATTCACTATCATTGGGACCAAACGATATCAGAGAGACATCTTGTAGTCTTCATAATGTTTTTCCAAGAGCCATACCATCCTTCTGGTCAATGAGACAAAAAGGTTCTCTCACTGAAATGAAACCATCATTCGCTATCGCTATAGCTTTTGATATCAGAGAGACGTCATATAGATCAAAGACTTTGTTATACTGAAAGTCATTCATTTGACTTTGTCGACAAGACACACCATCCTTGCCATGACCTTACATCGATGAAACAGTCTCACCGAAAAGAATTTTCAACTCTTATGTGTCACTATAACATACAACCTTTGGGGAGACCTCTTGGAGAAAACTGTCATACCGAAAAAATTTATTCACTGAGTCACTAAGACTACCAATCTCTTGCCGAAATAACTTCATAAGACTTAGTTGGCAAGACCAAGGTGTTCGCTATGACATTCCATCGAAACAAAAACTCTTGCCAATATGCAATTTTTCACCGGCGGTCGGAGTGACATAGCGTATTCGTTATGACTTCACACCAAAAACAATATGTCAGGCCGAAATGAATCTTTAATGTGCCAATCAATGAGACAAAAATCTTCAGTGAGACCTATTTTGATACCTCAAAACTCTTTCCGATGTGTTTCCATTAAATCTCCAATCAGTGTGACATATCAAAATCACTGAGACAACATACCGACGAAATAACATATGTCGATAGAGATCATTTTCAGTCACCGAAACAAAAAGGAAGTCTTGCCGAAATAAACATTCTTGTGCCAGTCGCCAAGACTCAAAACACTCGATGAAACAACATGCCGATAGGGATATCTTATGTTGATGAACCACCTTATGAGTTAGTTAGTGAGACCTGACTTATTCGGTAAGACCTCTCAGCGATGAACACAACTCATGCTGATAGACCTTTCCACTGTCGCCAAGACCACGGGAATGTCATGTTGAAAGTAGCTTGTATGTTAAATTAAATCGACATGACATCAGAAATGTCTCTCCGATAGGCAACTCAGACATTTCAAAGTGGATCGAGGAGACCCTACCATACTCATTCCGATATGTGTAAGCGCGAATGAGAATCAACCAATACTTTTGATATGCAAAAAGAACCTTCCTGAAAATAAAACCATCTTTCAAAATCTGTTAGACAAAGAAATAACATTCATAACATGAACCAGAAATCTCATCACCATGAATTTGAATCATAACAGATATCTTTCCATAATAGCCAAGAGACATCAAAGAAGTGTCATAATAAATCATAAGGATCCAAACAGAGACTGATCACCAAAGAGAACCAACTAAAAGAGATTTTGTCATCAAGGACAAACCATAAACACAACTAAGATCCAATAGTCTTGACCTCTTTACTCCTTCCATGCCCAAAATTTAAAGATAAATCCTACAGAATTGAGTTGATTTATCATCCCAACATTCCTAAAAATTTTGATCACTGATAGGTCTTTTAAGATGATAAACAAATTCAAGCCTTCTTAGAAAATGTTGAGGCTTTTCCTCATCTTATTTGAAGGAAGTGACAATCAATGTAAACATTTTTTTTCCTAGTAGGATGGGTGGTCTTCAAGATGAAATAATTCAGCTAGAGGGGAATAAAATACCTAAAGGGTTGGTTTCCTTTGAGGACTTATTTGACCACCATGATCACTCTATAAAACTAAAAAAGAGTGATTTCATTGGGAACTCCAATGAATTTGAAGTAGTTAACATTGGGGACCTTAATTCCCCTAAGATGGCTTACATTAGAAAATGTTGCTCTCTAGAGGAGAAAGAAAATTTGATATCCCTACTGATTAAATATAAAGAAGTTTTTTTTTAGTGCAATGATGACTTGAAAAACTTCATGGATGGGAAGCTACAACACCACATACCACTTAAAGAAGGAAATAATACCTTCAAATAGAAGAAGAGGAACTATAATCCCAAGGTAATTGATGCAATCTTTAAAGAGATTGACAAGATGTTGAAAGTGCGGATTATATATCCCATACACTATTCTACTTGGGTAGTGAACATTGTACCAACTCACAAGAAAAATGGAGAAATTTAGATATGTGCGAATCTTAATCAAGCATCATTAAAAGATAACTATCCTCTTCCTAACATGGACCATATCTTGCAAATAGTTGTTGGTTTAGAAATGATGTCCATGTTGGATGACTTCTCTGGTTACAATCAAATCCATGTCGTAGTAGAAGATCAACACAAAATGACATTCACCACACTCTGGGGAACCTTTGCTTATAATCAAATGCTAGTTGGAATCATTAACATAGGAGCGACCTTTCAGTGGGCTATGGATCTATCTTTTCATGACCTCCAAAACAAGATTTTAGTCATTTATCTTGATGATTTAATTATTTTCTCTAAGAAAAGGACAAATCAACTGTAGGATCTAGAACAAGTTTTACAAAGATGTAAATAACACGATATTTCTCTCAACCCCAAAAAGTCTACTTTTTCCATCACTGAGGGTAAAATTTTGGGTCACATTGTGTCTAGGGAAGGTATTAGAATAAATTTGGATAGAGTAAAGGCTATATTATAATTATCCCTTCCTTCAAACCAAACTGGTGTGAAGTATTTTTTAGGCTAGGTAAATTTCTTGAGGAATTTGTTCTAGATTTTTTTAAAATCACTAAGCACATTGTCGACATGATGAAGGA
Source organism: Sequoia sempervirens (assembly GCA_007258455.2). NCBI lineage: Eukaryota > Viridiplantae > Streptophyta > Pinopsida > Cupressales > Cupressaceae > Sequoia > Sequoia sempervirens. The sequence goes on along the minus strand of VDFB02373365.1, from coordinate 16,300,108 downwards.
AAAACAATATTTTAAATGCAATGAGGCTAGGAAGTAGGCCTTCGAAAATATCAAGGAAGTGATTTCTTGAGCTCCTATCCTAATCAATCTTGACTTCAAGAAGGACTTCATTATCTATTGCTATGCTTCTGAGCATACTACATTCGCCATGCTGCTACAAGAAAATGAGGATAAAATTTAGGCACCTATTTCCTTTATGAGCAAGCCATTAAAGAAACATGAGCTTAATTATTCTCCAATTGAGAAATATGCGTATGCAGTAGTTAGGGTAGTTAAGCAATTTTTATTCTATATCCCGCATTCACACTTAGTGGTATATGTTTCAGACCCCACAATTAAGATTATATTGAATCAATAGGATCTTGATTACAAAGAGGGGTGGTTGGATAGAAAAGGTGAAAGAGTATGACTGATACTTGAAGCCTACAAAGTTAGTCAAAGGAAGAGGACTTTGTAAGTTGATGGCATAAAGTCCGAAGTGAGAAGAAGAAGATGAGGATTTACCATTGATTTTGACTATCAACTTACAAGCTAAATGGTTTTTTGATATAGCCTATTTCCTCACTTATGGAAAATTACCTAAGCACCTCTCAACCAAGTAGAAAAGTAATTTAAAATTAAAAGCAACTAAGTATGTTATTTGGGGTGACACCTTATACAAATGTGGCATAGATGGGACATTCTTGAAGTGTGTGGATAAAGCTCAACAAGAATGGTTGCTTACCATTTTCCATAATGAGGCCTATGGAGGTCACTTCTCTTCCACCATGAATACTTTTAAAATTATAACACATGGTTATTACTGGCTTGGGATGTTCAAAGATGCTTATCACTGGATTTCCAAGTGCAAAAAATGCAAGTTGTTTGTAGGAAGACCTCAATTGGTAGCTTTGCCACTTAAACCTGTAATTATTGATTGACCATTTCAACAATGGGGTCTCAACTTCAAAGGCCCAATCAGTCTAGAGTCCAGTGGAGGTCATACTCACATTATTACAACCACTGATTATTTTACTAAGTGGGTGGAAGCAATCCTAGTCAAGAAAACCAGTTTGGAGGTGGTCTATAATTTTATTAAAGAGAATATTTTGGTCAGGTATGGAGTTCCACACAAGCTAGTTGCTAACAATGCGACCAATTTTTCCTCTAGTGAGATTTCACTTTTCTACTATGATTATCAAATCTCCCTATCTCATTCGACTAACTATTACCCTCAAGGGAATGGTTAGGAAAGGTCTAGCAACAAGAATTTGATAAGTATTATCAAGAAATTAGTTGATGAAAACCTGAAAGATTAGAATAAAAGACTATATAAAGCTTTGTGGTTAGACTAGATGACTCATGAGAAGGCCATTGGGATAACCCCTTTCAAGTTGGTATACGGGGTAGAAAGTGTACTTCCTCTTTCACTTGAATTATCATTTTGCAAATTGCATAATACTATTGAGGATGAATTTAGTGATGCCTTGGAGGAGGATTTTATATTTGACTAAGATACATGAACAATGGGAGGAAATGGTTGATAAGATAACCATACATCAAGCAAAGGTCAAGAATATTTTTGACAAGAAAGCCAGACTAAGAAAGTTTATGATTGGAGATTCAGTTTTGCTATGGGACAAATGCTAAGAACCTAAAGGTGCCCATAAGAAGTTCAATGTGCTATGGATTGGTCCTTTTAAAATCACTCATGAGTACAAGCCTAATACTTTCCATCTCACATCTATTCCTTATAATGGGAAAGATCTAAAACTCTATCATCTTTGATCACCTCATGACCCTTTTTTGTACATAGTTAGTGTAGGGTTTTAGTTTTTTTGGTTTTTTTCCTGAGTGCTAGAGAGTGTGTTTCCACTTTAGCTGACTTTTTTTCCCAATGGGTAAGGCACTAATCATACTCATTTGGGTATGGGCTCATTGCTTCATCCTGGTCATTCTTTGTCCTCAGTCAGAGCCATTGTTACACTATAATTTTTCCTTGCTCCATGAAAATTAATATACCAACTTATAAACAACTTAGTTCTATTTAGGTAGTGTTTTATGTAGTCATTTGAACTCGGGTGGTGTTTTATATAGTTCACTAAACCTCCCACTTTTCCACTTGAGCTTGTTTTCTATTAAGTTTTTGTGTTCCCTAATTTGGGTAGTGTCTTGTGTAGTTTTTCAAACTTTCCTTTCCTTCCTATGTGATAATTATTATTTAGGAAACATCTTGACATGTTATTCGAATTGAGGTGCACTTTTGTGTATTTCATTGAACTCGCCACTTTATCTCTTATAGAAATTTAATTTTAAATTTTGAAAGATGGTTAAATTGAAAAATGTGAAGTGATAGCTACCACGTGTCATGGAGAAATTAAAGATATTAAATTATCATCTACTCCCATTTTTTCTACAAATTTTTAAGAAAGTTTGAAGTTCTTGACAAACATTCTTATTGTGAAAAAATTCTTTGAGGATGAATTGGATGAGACAAAGAATTCCAGTTGTAGGATTGACCATTGAGGTATTTATAGTACTCACTTATTTCATCTTGTTTTCCTAAAATATTTTTGTTCGCATTTCAGAAGTTGTGTAGCCATGGTAGGAGGGTCCTCAAAGAGAGCAGTCTAGACTATGCAACAAGAATAACACAATGAAAGAAACATAGAATATGGAGGAAAATGTAGATGCAAATATTCTTATTAACAAAAATATCAATTACAATTGGTTGGAAACATCTAGGCTTACAGAATTGGCTCATAGGCCTAACATAACATGTTTAGAAATACAACCTTCCAACATGATCCTATATGTGAGAAAAATCTTATAGATCAGATCTATCTTAATCTACTTAATCAACTAATTATATTCTAGTGATTGATTACAAGCTTTATATCATATCTGTGTTTCTAGAAACATCTGTGTTAGCCAAAGATCATTACATTCTCCAATGAAAGAAAATATAATGTGCGCATGAACAAGTCATCCTCAAATTTGAATTACTTCATCAACAGGTGCATGAGATGAAGTGTGGACCTATAATGAAGGTTGGGGACACTCCAAGGAACATTTGAAATCATGCCCTCAAGATCTGTAAGCTATGAGAACAATCCATGAATGATCAAACTAGCCATTAGGCTTGAAATTATTCTGATGCTAGTTCAAGAAACTGTCATCAAATCTGGAATCGATAACTTGCTAGAAAATGATCCAATCATGCTCAAATTTTAGAATAAGGAAAATTAGAATTTCCACAATGTAAATATCAATGCACTAGGTCTGGTGAGAAAAAATGATGAATCCATTAGCATGAACTGAGAAAGAAAGAAACCAAAAAAAAACTGAAAGAAAATATTTTTGGTTGATGCAAGATTGCTAAGAACCAAGGATTCTCCTACATTATACATCCAAGGTTGAATGAAAGGGATTCCCTCACTTTTTTGGGGCTAAAAGAAAACCAAAATGGTCTACCTCAGTCTAAGAAATCCAAGAAGAATCTTCCACTGGTTGGCTTTTCCACTTCACAAGATACTCTTTGTATTGTCTTCCATGAGTCTTCCTCCCATCTCTGATGTCCAAAATCTCTTCAATCTCATCTGAATATTGTTTAGGAAACTGATTCTCCAACTTCATTTTATTATCCTCTCTAAATTCTTCCTTGTGGTATTGATGTAGATCTACAATGTTGAATATAGGTCATATAACAATGTTATCCAGTAACTCCACTTCATATGCATTCCCTGAATCAAATTTCTTCAAAATATTATAGGGTCCAAACTTCCTCATCTTCACCTTATTGTATGTTCTAACTAAAAATATCTCCTTCCTTAGATATACCATCACTTCATCTCCCACTTTGAACTCCTTGTGTCTCCTCTTTTCATCTAATTTCTCCTTATACTTTTAGTTCATATTTTCCAATTGTTGTTTCACTTAAGTATGCAATTTCTTCATATGTTCTTCAAATTATTCATCTTTTGTGCTCCTTTTATCATCCATACTGATTTATTTCTACTCTAATATACCTCAAGGATGAACTCTAGTAACAATCTCAAAAGGTGTCTTTTTGGTGCTCCTGTTCACTGAATTATTGTATGCAAATTTTGCTTGTGCAAGGACTAAATACCAACTTCTAGTCTTTTCTCCAACCAAACATCTCAACAAATTCCCTAAACTACTATTTACTACCTCTTTTTTTCCATCAAACTATGGGTGAAAAGTAGAACTTAACGTCAAATCTTTCTTCAACTTCTTCCAAAGTGTCCTCCAAAAGTAACCAACAAATTTTGTATCTCTATCTGAAACAATACTTCTAGGTAACCCATGCAATCTAACTACTCTAAAAAATAAATTTGCTACATGTACTGGATCTGTTGTCTTCTTACAAGGTATGAAATGTGCCATCTTAGAAAATCTATTGAACACCACAAATATAGAATCATTACCTCTTTGTTTCTTTGGAAAACCAAGTATGAAATCCATGCTAATATCCGCCAAAGGTCTCTTTGGAATTGTCAAAGGATTATACAATCCAACATTTTGACTACTCCCTTTTGCAACTTCACAAAATCTACAACTCTGCACAAATCTTCTAACATCCTTATGAATCTACATACAAAAGTAATTCTTAGTTACCAATGTTACTATCTTATCAACTCCAAAGTGTCATGCCAATCCTCCACTATGTTTTTCTTTCACCAAGTTTTCTCTCATTGAACTCTGACATATACATAATTGATTTCCTCTAAACAACATATCTTCCTAAATGAAATAATCCAACCACCAACTCCTATCTCCCAAAACTAGTTCTTTGCAAGCTCTCCAAGGTTCTACAAAATTTGGGTCTTCCTCATACAAGTTCTTCAATTCATCAAATCCTAATACCTCCACTCTCATATCTATTAGTAAATTTATTCTTCTACTCAAAGCATCAACAACTCTATTTTACTTTCCACTTCTATGCTTCAAAATAAAAGTATAGCTCTGCAAGAACTCCACCCATCTCATGTGGCTCTAATTTGACTTACCTTAACTGTTCAAATATTGCAATGCTTGATGATCTATATACAACACAAACTCCTTAGGAAAAAGGTAATATCTCCACTTCTTCAAGGCTTGAACTATGGCATAAAACTCCTAATAATACACTAAATTCCTTCTCCTAGCATCATTCAATTTCTCACTAAAATAAGCTACAGGTCTTCCTTCTTGACTCAATATTGCTCCTATTGCATTTCCACTTGCATCACAATCTACTTGAAATACCTTATTAAAATTTGGTAAAGCCAACACAAGCTACCTAGTCACCTTTGTTTCAATAATTCAAAACTTTGGTCTTCTTCATATGTCCATCTAAAATTCTTTCTATCTCCCCTCAACGTTTCTATCATAGGACTACAAATAGAACTGAAATTTGTAATGAACTTTCCGTAGAAACTACCCAATCCATGAAATGATCTTACCTCTCCAATACTTTCCGATGTAGTCCATTCTACAATTTCTCTAACCTTCTCAGGGTCCATCTTCAATCCATCCATAGATATCACAAATCCCATATATACCAATTCCTCCATGAAACTACACTTCTTAATGTTTATCAACAACTGCTCCTCTCTCAACCTCTTGAAAACTTGTCTTATATGCAACATATGTTCTTCTCTACTCTTACTAAAAATCAAGATGTCATCCAAGTACACAATCATAAAATTACCTAATAATTTCTTCAATACCTCATTCATCAATCTCATGAAAGTACTTGGTGCATTTTTCAATCCAAAAGGCATCACCAACCATTCATACAATCCTTCATTTTTCATAAATATTGTCTTCCACTCGTCCCCTTCTCTAATTCTAATATGATGATATATACTCTTCAAATCTATCTTTGTAAATTATTTAGCTCCACTCAAACAATCCATGATGTCATCCATCTAGGGAAAAGGAAATATATACTTCACTGTGATCTTATTTATGGCTCTTGAATCTATACACATTCTCCATTCTCCGCCCTTCTTAGGTACCAACACAATAGGTACTACACAAGGGCTTAAACTTTCTCTGATCAAACCCATTTTCAGCAATTCTTGCACTTGTCTATTAAACTCTTCATTCTCTATAGGTGTCATCTGGTGTGCTTCTTTATTAGGAAAACTAGCTCTAGGAATCAGATCCATGCAATGACTAATACTCCTCACAGATGGTAATCCATCAGGTACATTATCCTAAATGATCTCTTCATATTCAGTCAATAGCTCCTTTATCTCTTCTGGTTTTTCTTCTACATGCTTTGAATTTCCATCCTTCTTAAGAACTAAGGCATAATACACATTCTCATGTCCCAATCCATCAAGGAATCTCCTTCCATCAACCAAACAAACTTTAGCATTCATATAAACCTCAACTGTAGGAACCTCTTCCAATGGCAACAAAATCTGCTTCATCCCATTAGCAATAATAGTATATATGTTCTGCTTTCCATCATGAATAGCCTATCTATCATATGAACAAGGCCTTCCCAAAAAAAATGACATATATCCATAGGCATGATATCACACAAAACTTCATCATGGTAATTTCCTATCTTCAATTTCACCAAACATTGTTCACTTACCAAAATCTTATGCTCATCTTGAATCCATGCTATCTAATAAGGCTTTAGGTGTTTCAACCTTTCCAACTTAAATTTAGTCACCATATCCTTTGAAACTAGGTTCTCTAAGCTTCCACTATCAACAATCACTTTGTAAAATTTACTAGCTACCTTGCATCTTGTCTGAAACAAATTATTTCTCTGCAACAGTTCCTGCTCCAACTCACTTTGACACAATACTCTTTTGTTCACCAACACTTCTCCTTCTAGTTTATTAGATGATTCAACATGATATTCCTCAATAAAATTTGTTCTTATAGTATCCTTTTCCTTTCTACCTATCTCTCCTTGATTGCATTCAAATTCTTTATGTCCTTCTCCACGACACTTAAAACAAGTTCCTTTGAACACTCTTTTCTACTGTCCTCTATCATCTTTTTTGTAACCCTCATTGCGGTAACTACCATATCCTCCTCTTCTATAATAGTTTTTGTCACCTTTATGGTATAAACTCTCATTCTTACTAACTTATCTCTATTCAGATCTACAAAGGATCCTCTTCCTCTTTGCCTCTACCCATGTCTTTTATTCAACTTCTCTTCTACTTTTAGGGAACGTTGATATGCTTCTTCCACATTCAACAATTTGATCAAACTAATCTCATCTTGTATGGATGGCCTCAAACCATTCACATATCTAGATACTTGTTCCACTTCCTCTTCCAAGTGTCCAGATCTGATATTCAACTTATTGAACTCCTCAGTATACTTTGTCACACTCAAGTCCTTCTGTTTCAAATTTTGCAACTTTCAGAATAATCTGATCTAATAATCTACAGGCATAAAATTTGTCTTCAACTTATTCACCATCTGATCCCATTATTTTATCTTTTATTTTCCTCTTCATTGTCTATCTATCTACAAATGTTCCCACCAAAGGGATGCATGTCCTTTCAAATTTTTACAAGCAAATTTCACCTTCTTGTCTTTAGTGGTACCTTCAAAATCAAAGTACTTTTCCATCTCCATTATCCAATCAAGCAATTCTTCTGAATCCAACTTACCACTATAATTCAGTGGATTGAAATGTGGCTTTGTATTCACTCTTGTTAGGGCTCTTATAAACCTTTCTTCTCTCTTATCTAGGCCAGGCTTCTCTTCTCTTCCTATTTCATCCTCTACTTCTACCTCTTCATCACTTACATCATAAAATGGTCGACCTCTCCTCTGGGCCATTTCATCTGTATCTAATCTAGAAGTAATTCCTCTCAACATCTCGATTAAAGAAAGGTCTACATTTCCACAATCTCCATTTCCTTTAACATTTCTTCTTCCTGCCATCTTTACACAAGTCCTTTGTAGTTGTAGGTTTGATCCTCAATCCACCACCCCACAACAAATCTTTAAGACTCCACAAATTTTGGTGATAACACAAGGAATGAATCTCACTCTGATACCAATCTGGTGCAACCACAGTAGGAGGGTCCTCAAAGAGAACAATCCAGACCATGCAACAAGTGTAACACAATGAAAGCAACATATAATATGGAGGCAAATGCAAATGCAAATATTCTTATTAAGAAAAAAATTAGTTACAATCGGCTGAAAACATTCAAGCTTACAGACTTGGATCACAAGCCTAACAAAACATGTGTGAACCATGATTCCAAACCTACACAAACACAAGAAACAATCAATATATTAAATCAAATGCAAGGATAGTATCATGATTCCTCAAGAAATTCATTTAAATTGCAAAAGAAAGAGGAAACGAAATGAAGAACACAACAAAACTTAAAACATATCAAATCCTATTCTAAAGCAAAGAAAACTCTTAATCTCTTGAGGGAATTGGTGCCAATTTGATGTGAAAATTGGCCCTTTCCCAACTCCAATTATGCAATGGTGATTTGGTGATGAAAATTGATCCACATTGATGAAGAGTGATGAATGCTCCAAGATAAAAACCTACATAACCTAGCTATAAACTAAAAAGTATGGATGAAGATTGCTAAATATTTGAGTATAGTAAGTTTACTCAAGTTGTGGATGATTAAATGAGGAATGAAGCCTTTTATTTATAGAATGTCAAGTTGAAAGAATACCCACAATAGAGCAATGTGGGACTATCTTTCATTCAATAGCAAGGTGCCACTTGTCCAAATGTGAATGGGTCAAGGATGTGCAAGTTTTGATGAATATGCCAATAAATTCCAATATTTGATTTTTGAAATTGTATTAATGACAAGGTGGAGGGAGAGTCAAATGGAGTAATGGTCACTTGGATCAATGAAAAAGGACTTGTAAGAGGTAGTGAATGCCTTGTTGGAAGGAAAAAGTCCACTTTGATTTGAATGTCAAACTTGAAGAATATTCCTCCATTATGTCATGTTGAAGATAAATAGAGATTTAATAAATAAAATAACTCTATTTTCATGTGCAAGTGGCAAAAGATGGAGGATGGGACATGAGAAGAGATTAAATTAATCAAGGCTAATTAATTTAATGAAGGATTAAATGATGTGACCTATTTCACTTAAATTTATGGATTGATTTAAATCAAATATGAGAATAATATGATTTAAAGATTTAATTAAATAGAGGGTTTTGATTTATTTAACTAAGGGGATGAAGGTAGATTAAATTAAATAAGGTTTTAATTTACTCAATTTCATAGATAGACTTTAGAGATTTAATTAAATAAGGATAATTAGATCAGATTGATTGATTTAATTAACAAAAGAGATAAATTTAATTAAATACATGATTTATTTACTTAAAATAGGAATATTAATGAATTTAATCAAATAAAGATATTTGATTAAATGGTTAGACTGAGGGATGATTCAAGATGAAATGGTGTTAGTGATTAGGATTAGATGTCCAACGTCAATTAGTACATTTTACCTGTCTACATTTTGCCCCTCTTTGAAGCAATGCACTCATTGTGTCGATTCAAAGAACAAATGGTCTTGATCAAAGCCAAAAAAAATATGTTTTCAAAATTTTTCCCCACTGCTGCCCTAGCAAAAGAAAACATGCTAATATACTACCCCCTCGAGAGATTGGACGAAAATTTTGATTTTTGGGTGATCTCACAAAAAAAGAGGACAAGGTGTCTGACAGGTCCAGAAAGGCTTGAGGAGGCCAAAAATGTGTCTAAACATAATAAAATGATATAAAACAGGCCTCAACCAAACAAAAATAGGTACAAGAGTTCAAAACCCTAGCAAGATAGCCAAATAGGGTTAAAAAACCCTAATTTTCAGGCTTAAAAAGGCTCCAAGGGGTCACTTTTGATTCATTTTCACACATAGCCTTTTAGCGATTTAGTGATTTGAGCTCTTATACTCTAACAAGATGGCACAACAATAGCTCCCAATGCATATTCCTAATCAATTCTAGACATACTAGTGACCTCTCAACATTGGGGCACTAGTAAGTGATCCTTACTTGAGCTTCATTTTTCATTTTTCGAGCTCATTTAATGCTTTTAAACTTAGCTTCTCTACAGCAGTGGTATATAGCGCCGCTCAAAATTCAAACTACATCGCTCAGTGGTTCAAACTAACTCACCACCATAAAATGCACCACTGTAGTGGAGTTTGGAGTTTGGAAACAAACTTCAAACTTCATCGCATATGCTACCTCTAGTGGGGGCATTTCAAACTCTGACACGAAGACTAACTTTTAGACTAGGATTTCTGCCAAATTGCGCCACTTTAGAAAAGTGCACCGTGATGGTGGAGTTTAAGACTTTGATAGTCCCAGTGTCACAGATTACAAATTCCAAATTGCAACGCCTTCACAGATAGTGATGCCAGGATATTTTTTTAACATTTAGAATAAAATTTCTCAATGATTTTAACATGATGACCCTTCCTAATGTAGGACACGATGAGGGAAATCTATTCTTGAGAGCATAGATCGTGGGAGATTTTTAGTTACCTATGAGATCTGAGTGACAGGGAGTAGGAACAGGTGCGAGATATGGGACTATGGTATATTGCTTATGTAGCACTTGTGTGGACCCACCTTGGGATGATGTCAGTGCTTTTCGAGACATGGCATAGTGAGACCTCATCCTTCCACCTTCCTAATAGCGAGGGTCAAATAGAGCTAGAGCATCACAAGGCCTTGACTTCACCCTTTCACTTGGTGGTTGTAGTGATCATTTTAGGTCTCGTTGCCCTAGATCAACATGGCTGGTATTTCGGTCTTGGGTGGTGGATTTGCTAGGAGCATATGGTGATGCACAATAGGCCTACTCATTTTTCTTGGTGGCCTATTCTTCTAGCCTCCCTCTATAGGGATTTACATGAGTACATCTACCTCAATGGTAGATCACTTGGAGCAGGTTTCATGCTTCATCATGTGTAGGCATGGGAGCACATCTTCGTTCTTCAACCATGAGTCATTCTAGTGTCGATGGGGCCTGATGATCCCCTAGTGTGGTGCTATAGAGGTGGTGTGTCCTTTACACACATGGGAAAGCACAGGATTCCTCATTGGAGGAGGGTCCTGGATGATATGGAGGTCTTCACCTGGTGATTGTACCTTAGTCACCCTGGATGGGTCAATGATGTATAGTAGTATCTCTCGACCATCGTATGCTCCTGCCCAGTGTCATCATAGTACCTTGTTAGCATGAAGAGCAAGAAGGGTTGAAAGAAAAGAAGACATTCCAACAAGACATAAGATGATGAATATGCAAATGATGATGACTACTTTCCGAGGAGTTAATATTTTTAAAGGTTAAATTTCCTTATGTTTGATAACACAAGTGGAATGATCCATCAAGGTATAGAGAACCAAGATGGCATTGTACTTAGTGTGGTGTACTTTGACTCAAAAATCAGATAGGAGTACTCTTGTTCACGCTTGGCATACAAAACCTCATTCAAAAATGTAGTTTAGATATTTGAAATATCTTAGACCAAAACATAGGAAGGAAATCCTTCCTATTTGGTCAACAAGATACCTAAAACATCCTCCCTACCTCTAAGCAAAGCATGTATGACCAAGCTTGTATTACAAGAATATCCAAAAATCACAATAGACAAAAGATAATGATCATTTCCCCATTCCTATCTCTCTAAATCCTTCGTTTGGATATCATTGAGAGTCCTTGGAATGAGCATAATAAGATAAATAAGATAAAATCACGTAAACAAACAAGCTAATGTTCTTCATACCATTAGCCAAAGGAAATTATGTTTTGAAGGATAAGAACTAAAACATATTGCCAATAGATGATGTCCATTGTTGGAACAATATATCCTAGGACATATTAGTGGATGGAGACATGCTATTTCGTTTATCCAAAGTTCTTGGTCTAATAAAAAGTGCCCATTGTAGGAAGGATTCATCCTAGGACGTGATTTTATCAGACAATGATGAGATTGATTTAAGACTGATAAGCTATTGATACAAAAAGTTGATCAACTTGTTTACTGACTAACTTAGGCTTGAGATTTTGATGCTTAGGTTTTCGTGTTTTGACTACTATACTTGTTTTTGTCTATTTTACCAAAGGTTTAAGGTGACAATGATTTAATGAGTGATGTTTATTGCGGGTGAAAGTGAGATGAGATAGATGGATGGGTTTTTTTGAATGTTTTTGATCCTTTTGAAATGTTTTGAGGCTGTTTTTTATATTTTGGAGATTTTACAAATGTTTTGATTTTGAAGTTTTCAATTTTTTATTTATTTTTTAGGTGTTTTATGAGATTTTGACCAAGAGACTAACCTAAGGACCTATCCTAGGGGCCTCTAAGGTTGATCAATAGATTAGTCTTTCCTACATTATACACACAAAGTCCACATAGTTTGACTGATGACTTGACCAATTTATAGAAGAAGATATACATGATGAAATGTCATTTTATTATGAACGACTCCTAAAGGACTTACCTAAGTGTCTCAGGGGATGATCAAAGATCAACCTTTCCTATGTTCAAGGCTTAGAGACCCGTAGTTTGACTGACAACTTGACTGATTTACAAATGAAGATATACATGATGAAATGTTAGTTTATTATGATGGACTCCTAAAGGACTGACCTAAGTGTCTCGAGGCATGATCAAAGATCAACCTTGCCTACATTCAAGGCTCAGAGACCTGTAGTTTGACTGATGACTTGACTGATTTATAGATGAAGATATACATGATGAAATGCCAGCTTATTATGATGGACTCCTAAAGGACTAACCTAAGTGTCTCGGGGGATGATCAAAGATCAACCTTGCCTACGCTCAAGGATCAAAGACCTATAGTTCAAAAAGACAACTTTGTTTCTAACTTTTTGACCTATTTTTGGATTTTGATATGTTTTGAATGTTTTTGGATTTTGGTGATATTTGATGTTTTTGGATTTTGTGAGATTTTAGGACTTCAAGAATATACACGAATCTGATTTGATGAGAGCATGCCCCCAACATGATGCAATAGACTACTCTGATAAAGGTAGGACAAACTGACCTTGGGAATGGGTCGAGTATTACTAGGAGGGATCATGATATGAACACAGAACCACACTATAATGCAGATACCAAACGAATGGGTGATGGATGGAGATTCAAATGTGATGGATGATGCAAAACAAGTTGTAAAGATCCTGATGAATGGAAAGTGCTTATTTACACAAGGCGCCTATTTTTTAGGTTTTCACCAAGGTACTTGTCCAAAGTGCCACCGAAGTGGTTTTCACTAGAGGACGATTTTTCTCTTTATTTTTTTGGATTTTTTTCATTTTTGATTTTTTTTTTGTCACCAAGACGCCTATTTGCTAGGTTTTCATTAGGGTAACTATTTTTTTAGGAAATTTTCTGATTTCTTTTATTTTTTGGGTTCTATACCTTGAAATATTAGGCATAATACTTTTTGAGATGAGAGTTGTTCATGGGCTCTTACAGAGGTTCCCCTTCATGTGTTGATAACTGATATACCCCTAACCTATAGCTTGTTGTGATAACAAATTGTCCCAACCAATTGGGTTCAAATTTTCCTTTGCTATTTGGATTTGGAACATTCTTCTGATTCTCTTTTAGTACCAATTCTCCAAGTTGGAATGTTCTGCTTCTTATTTTATTGTTATAGCTCCTCTTGAATCTATTTTGATAGACTTGCAAATGATTTAAAGCATCTATATGCCGCTCATCTAGTAGCTCCAACTCATTTAGTCTTGATACTCAATACTCTTCATCCGTGATGAGGTTTTGCAGTGATATTCTTAGTGACGGGAGCTCGATCTCAATGGGGAGTACTGCTTCTTATCCATAGACCAGGGAAAAGTGGGTGGTACTGGTGGGTGTACGGATGCTAGTTTAGTAGGCCTAGAGGGCAGGATTGAGCTTTAGATGCCAATCAAGACCTGTGTCATTGACTGTTTTCTTAAGGATCATTAAAATGGTTTTATTTGTGGCTTCTACTTGGCCATTTCCTTGGGGATAGTATGGGGTGGAGAAGCGATGTTGGATTTTGAAATTTTCACATAAATCACAGACATCCTACTTCTTAAATGGTTTCTCATTATTTGAGATAATGGCTTGTGGGACACCATAGCAAAAAATGAGATAGTTCAAGATGAGATAGTTTCTTGTATGGAGTGAGATTATCATCCTTAGTCTGGTGTTCACCGTTAACTTGGTTTATTATCAGCTGGGAGTCTCCATATACTCTAAGGGCCATGATGTGCCACTGCATTGCTATTCTAAGTCCTATGGTTAAAACCTCATATTTTGCAATGTTGCTGGTGTAGGGGAATTCCAATTTATATGATCTAGGTATGTAGTCCCCTCGTGGGGTGATAAAGAAGACACTGGCTCCTGATCCATGTTGCATGTATGAGCCATCAAAGTAAAGTTTCTAGTGGTCAACTATGTTGAGATTGAAGATGGATTTGTTTGGAAACTCTGAGATGAGAGCATTCTTTGAATAGATTGGTGCTTCTGCAAGTTGATATGCATGACTTGGCCTTTAATTACTTTCTGCTCCACATATTCAATGTCATACTCTGATAGTATCATGACCTATTTTTCCATTCTTCTAGTGAGCATTTCTTTTGATAGTAAGTACTTGAGGGGGTCAATCTTGGCGATGAGTTTTATTTTGTGTGCTAGCATGTAATGTCTGAATTTCTATGAAGCAAACACTACTACTAAACATGCTTTTTCGATGAATGAGTAGTTTAACTCATGACTGACTATTGTCTTTCTGATATAATATATGGCCCTTTTTGTCTCATTTTCATCTTGTTGAGCAAGGAGAGCTCCAAGGGATGTTGTTGTTGCTGACACATAGAGGATTAATGAATTTCTTGGGATCAGTGGCATGAGGACTGGTGGTGTAAGTAGATATTTTTTGATCTTATTGAAGGCTTCTTCACTCTTGTTATCCCATTTGTACACTACTCCCTTGTGAAGTAGGTGAGAGTATGGATTTTTTTTATCTGCCAGTTGTGCTATGAACCTTCGAATGGACTAAAGCCTACCTTGGAGACCTCTCAATTGTTTCAATGTTTTGGGTGCCTCAATCTCAAGAATTTATTTTACCTTAGCAGGATCTACCTTAATATCTCTCATTGATACTATGTATCCTAGCAACTTTCCTGATTGTACATTGAAGACACATTTCTTTGGATTTAATCAAACCTTGTATTCCTCTAGCCTATCAAAAATGGCACTTAAGGTTGCTATGTGATCCTTCCTCTTTCTAGATTTGGCTAGTATGTCATTGACATAATCTTTAATAGTTTTATGGATCATGTCATGGAAGATTAATGTCATGGCTCTTTGGTATGTTGCTCCTAAATTCTTCAAGCCGAATGGCATCATATTCTAGCAGTAAGTCCCCCATGGACAAGTGAAGGTTGTTTTGTGTTGGTCTTCTTTAGCAATCATTATCTAGTTGTAACCTGAGAAATCATCCATCAAGGAAAGCATTTCATGTCCTGTTGTCATGTGTACGATCATGTCAATGTTGGGCAACAAGAAATCATCTTTTGGACATGATTTTTTTAAATCCCTAAAATCTGTGCAGATTCTGATGCCCCCATCGAGTTTTGAGACAAAAACCAAGTTTGACACTCATTCTGGATAGTCTATTGGTGGAATGAATCCTACATCCAATAGCTTCTTTAGTTCCATTTTGACTAGCAGGGTGATTTGAGGGTGCATTTTCTTGAGCTTTTGTCTAACGGGCTTTGCTTTAGAGTATATTACTAGGTGATGAACCATGATTTACGGATCAAGGCTAGGAATTTCCATGTAGCTCCCTGCAAAGTTAACTTGTCTCTCTCTCAAGAAGGCTATTAGGATTTCTTGTTCTTTTGATAGTAATGACTTTGCATAAAAAGTGATGTGTGGTGTCTCCTCTATTCCTAGATTAACTGGATTGCACTTTTCTGCTAGGACAACTAATTTTTCCTGATGAAGGGTTCTAAAAGGAATATTGAATCCTCCATCCTTAGGTGCCTCGAAGAGGTTTTCACCATTGGATGCATCCTTTCATTTTACTTTTTTTTGTTAGAGAGTGCCACAGTGTGATTTTCACTCAAGGACTTAGATATTATTCTTAATTTCTCACTTCTACGACTAAGGGATTCAATCATTTCCCCATAATAGGCCTATGTATCTAGCTCAATGATGAATCCTACTTTGTGATCTCCACATGGAATATTATCCTGTAGTCTAATGAATTTTGAGAGCACTTCATCATTTTTGAATGTGTCAAGAATTGGTGATCCTCATTGGTCATAATCAATGAGTTGTGGGAAACTAGGCGGATTTCATGATTTTGATGATTTGACTCAAAGGATACGGTGCTAATCATGAGAAGGGTGATATCCTAAAAGAGCCTAGGTAGGTTGGTTATGGGATCCTCATCATCACTACTACTACAAACGTCAATTATGTCAAATGTGAAGTTGTATATGACTCGACCTATAGATATAGGTAAGCAAAGTTCAGTTGCAGATTACTGAGGAGGATTATTGACCTTTCTAACTAGAGGACTTCGGCCACCTATGTTCATACTTGAAGGGGTACATCCAATGCCAAGAATTCTCATTTGTGTCTCTAGAATGATAGGTATTATAATCCTATTGTCATTTTTCCCAAGTCTTTGGTTTTTGTCATAGCCCATTGCGGGCATCATTTGCAAACCTTTAATTTTTTCATCCATTGGTAGATTAGTTGTTGGTCTATTATCTTAGTACAGGAGATGATATGAGTCCTCCTCTATGACTTCTCAGCTGAGATCTCCCCAACTTCTAAAGTTGGGATATTCTTCAGGGGATGTTTGAGATGTGGAGGCTTCATTTGATTATAGACATTCTCATGATTTGGGAGATTATGGTAACTCTCCTACCATAATAGTATTTTTGGGAATCATGTAGTTTCCGCAACCATTATCTTGGATGATGAATTTTATACCAGAGATGGTGGGGATGGCAGGAATGGTGGTTGTCTCTATCATGGAAGTGGATGCGAGAGTGGCTAGATCAATGTATGGTGTTAATGGCCCTTCATCATTTTGAGGTACTTGAGGTATTTTGTAGTATTTTTCCTCAAGGTTCTTGCAATAGGAGAATGGTTCAAGATCTCCATGGATGGTGACCCCTTGTCCTTCATATGTGAATTTGAAAACTTGATGGAAAGTTGATGCTACCACTTGCATTGGATGGATCCATGGACGTCCTAGGAGAATGTTATAAGGAAAATCGAGGTCTAGGACCTGACAAATGGTTTCCATGATAGCTATCCCTACTTGAATAGGGATTTTGATTGTGCCTTGGGACACTCTTTCCTAATCATCATATGCTTTGATCGTAATACCTTTTCCTTTGTCGATGGAGTCCTCTCAGATTTTTAATTTATTAATGAGCTTGAGGGAACAAATATTGAAGCCTACACCTCCATCCACCAAGACTCACTTGTCTTCACTTTTCTACACTAGGACCTCCACATGGAGTGCACGGTTATGAGATGGTTGAGTGATAAAATATTGGTTAGAGAATGTAAGGTGATTCGGGGTAATGATGCTTCTGACCATAGCTTGGAATTGTTCTGCATCAAGATCTGTGGGGATAGTGGATGAAGCCAATGCTTCCTCAAGGATTTTCTTGTGGGTGGAAGAGATTTTTAGTAACTCCATGATGGAGATTTGTGTTGGTGTTCTTTTTAGCTAATCAAGGACATTGTAACCATTGGGAATGGATCTTGAATTGGACATGAAAGTTTTGTTTGGTTGAGATGATCCTACGATAGTAACTTTTCTGCCTCTTGTGGTGACTCCACAATCGGCCTAAGCTCCTTTGATAGTGATTACTACATAGTGTTCATCTAGGGAAGCAATGATAGCTTCATACTCTTGATTCAAATTTTTGAAGGTACCTTTCCCTTTATCAGTAGTATTGTTCCCTTTATTGTTATGTTTAGGCATCAGATTCATGTATATTTTGAGGTTTTGGTTTCCTATTTGTTGTTCTACATTTATAATTATTTGATGAATGAGATCTTGGACTATGTTCTTTAACCTCATGCAATTGTTAGTGGTGTGCCCTTTGATTTTGTGGAAGTCATAGAGCTGATTTTCGTTGTACCAAGGAGGTTTAACATCTGGTTCTTGGTATTTCTAATAGGTGGGAATATTGATGAGGTTTTCGTTTATTAGTTTCTTCATGGTGACTCAAAGTGGTTCCCCAAGAGTAGTATACTTCTTCTTGGTGAAGTTCTTGTTTTGCTAAGGTGGTCCTTTTTGGTCATTGATGTTATTGATCACTTGGTTGTTTGGTTGTTGTGTTGTTGTGTTCACTTGATGGTTGTTTTGATGATGGTTTTGGATTTTTTGTTGTGGTGTGAGTGTATTTTTTTGAGGGGAACTGATGAAAACTTTGGCATCAATGACACCATCATTCATAATATTTTTGTTTCTTTCCCATGTGCAAGGTTTGTCATTGTAATTGGTGGGTGGACGATTATTCTATTGTTCAGAATATGCAGTTGATCCTCCAGGTTGTGTCATAAGGGCTCGTTCAATGTTGAGCACCTTGGAAATCAATTGGTCATACATGGTGATCCCTTGGACCTTGAGATGGAATGTCAAAAGGTAGTCAAGGTTGGATATGAGAGTCCATACTTGTTGTTCCTCGGGCATGACCCAATAGATTTGATTCGCCTTACATTGCCATCATTGTAGGAATGAAGCGAATGATTCATTCTTACCTTGTTTTAGAGTTGATAGTTCCTCAAGACTGACATCCATGGCGAATGCATCTATAACTTCTTGGAATGTCTTGATGCATGTAGGTAAGTGAGAGAACCATTCCATGGCATGGCTAGCCAAACTCCTAGGGAATAGTTGCATCAGATCGGTATCATAATACATGACTTCCATGCAATGAACTTGGAATTCCCTAATGTGATCTTCAAGATTTCCCATCCCACAGTACTTTTCAAACTTGGGGATCTCAAATCCCTTCAAGAATGGTTTCATCACAAGGCTCCTGTCAATTGGATAAGGACATAAGTTGTTGGATGTTTTCATAGTTCATCCTAATTGAAGGTCAAGAACTTGTTGTGAGAGTAATTTGATTTGTGTTGCGATATATTTTTGTGGATCAAGAGGTGGGATGAAAGTGTTTTGAGGTGGTTCACTTGTGGGTGTGATGGGTGGATTGGTTGATGTGTTGATTGGTGGTATTTGTACATTTTGTTGAGCCATGTATGCTTTTACTTGTTGTTGTATCAACAATGCTTGTTGTTGGTCTTGTTGTTGTGGTGCCAAGATTGTTTGTAGTTGAGCCTATTGTTGTTGTTGTGTTAGCAACACTTGTTGAGCTACTAATTGGGCTACTTCCTGTTGTTCTTGATATTGCTTTAGTGTTTTTTGATATGTGCATTGTTGTGTTGTGTGTTGGTGTGCAAGATACTACACTTGTGCTTGTGCTTGTTGTGCTTGATATTGGGCTTGAGCTTGAGCATATGCTTGATCTTGTGCCTGAGCTTGAGCTTGAGATTGTACAAATTGTTATTTTTTCAATAAGATCTAGTCTTGGGCAACTTGTTGTGCTTGTAAAAAAGCTTGGGCAACTTGAGTAGCTTGCACAGCTTGAGCGGCTTGCTGCACAGCTAGTTGTGTGGCTTGTTGTTTTTGTACTTGCAGAAATGCCTTTTGATAGGTAGTTTTTTAGCATCTTGCAACACCATGCTATATTAGCTTGATATGTTGGAGCTTGGTGGTGATGGAGGTGGTGGTGGTGAGAGGTGTTGTCGTATTTGGGGTTTGAGTGGTTGATGGTGCAATCGATGTGGTTGGTCCCTGAGAAATCATGTTTTGAGATGTTAGGGGGGTGGTTGATGATGTGGTGATTGCTTTTTTAGTTGTCATATGTTTTTACAATATTGATGACAAGTTTTGAGAGTTTGGTGTGATGCTTTTGATTGATGTTTGGGATGTTGGTTTTATTTTGATTGATATTTGGTAAAGGTGGAAGCCCTAAGCCAAGAAGTGGTGTGGATGATGATGGAAATGGCAGAAGTGGTGGAAATATGAGGGGTGTAACCTCTTGGGGAAATGGTGTAGTGTCAAAAATTCCCCCTGGTCTAAACATGTCACCTTCTCCTTGTGAAGTTATAGGGAGAGAGGTTTTGGGTGTTGCACGGAAGGATGATGACGACAGATCATTGGGATCATGGAAAGTGACAGGGGCATACTTATTAAATGGATTTTGGGGTAATTTTTTTCCAAAATGGTGTTTGCAACCAAGTATTGATTATTCACAAGGGGGTGTGTTTGAATGGCATTGAGAAATGCACTTCCCTTATTAACATTAGGTTGAGTTGGAGCAATAAATGTTGTGATTTGTGGGATTTTTTGAGTGATGCTTTGGGATGGGGGTGTAGATGAGATGGGGAGTGTGGATGAAATTGGAGGCATGACCTCTAAAGATGGTTCCACTATAGAGCTCACGTCAAAATCAAAAGGTAGTTTAGCTCCTTGTTTTGCTAATTCGAGCATGTATTGTGATGGGTTGGGTCTCATCATGATATTGATAATCTTATGGTTCTCCGTATTTTGAATCATTTTGGTGATTTCCTCATGTGACATTCCAAAGGGATTATTGGCATGATCCTCTACCTCCTCTTAATGGTTTTGTGATGATGTAGGAAAGTTGATTAGAGGATTACTTGATTCAATGATTTTTTTTTTAGAATTTTTTTGAATTAGGTCATTTGTAGTGGATGTTTCTTTGTTGGCTTCCATGTTCCTCTTGTGTTGAGATCTAGTTTGCACCATAAAATAGGGATCAATTTTGAAGAATATAGGAGATGAATATCTAATTATTTGGATTGATCTAACTTTAGGTACAAAGAGAAAATTTAGGATGATTCAAGGATCAAAGGGTGATAATGATATGGATGTAAGATGGATGTTTGATGGATGATTGGAACTATTGAGACAATCTTGAAGGGTATGTTAAACTTTAGGACTTTATTTAGGATTGATTTGTTTTGGATTCAAATTTTGGTGGACACATAAACTCTCAGAGGTTGGATGTTTTCCTAGAGTTTAAATCATTCACAAGATGCTAATTTTTCTAGGTATGAGAAGAAGGATTCATCTAAACACTCCTATCCAAACAAGATGATATTGATAATGAGCTCCTAAATCCCAAGATGTTGGATGCTATCAAGGGATGAATTTGTTCACAAGTTTTGATAATTTGATCAAATATATGGAGAAGGATGCATCTATACACATTCAATCAAACAAGGTGATTTTGGATTGATTTCAAATGATTTTCCAAAAGTTTAACATGAATAATTTTTCTAAGATTTTTGAAGAGTTGATGATGAGATGATTTTGGTTTTTTATGTTCAAAGATGGATGAAAGTTTAATTTTTATCCTAGGATGTACCTAACAAGACACATTTTTTCTTAGACTTCAGTATTGAAGAACATACGATAATTCTAAGAACATCTATAACTAAGAAGTGGTTCAAATTGAGCATACATTTTTGGATTGTTCAAAGGAATGAGTCTATATAACCTTGTGATTTTTTTTTTTAATTTTGATATGTTGCTTTTGATTGCACTTCCTAATTTATTTCTTGATGACCTTTTGAGTGTGACTCCTAAATTTTGAAATTTGGTTCAAGGACTTTCATTTTGGGATTTTGACTTTCTTGGAAATCATGAGGAATTAACACATGGGAGAGCCAATTTTGTTATCTTTTCTTAGTGATTTTGTTTTACCACAAACACTTCTTTGATTATATTTCCAAACTAGATTTCCAATGTCTTAATTTCTTCAAATCCCACAAAGTATGTTATGTGGAATTTTGATGAATTCAAGGCAAGGGTTTCCTATTGTTTAACTTTAGTAGGAAAATTGAGATGTAAGTCCAAGTGTTTAGAAACCTCTAAAGATAAAATCCCAAGGGCAAGCAATAACACATGAATTTGGTCAATTGTATTTTCCTCCTAAAGGGTTTGAAATTTTGATGATGATGTTAAGTGTTTGTTTCCAAAATGTTTTCGAACAAGCAAAATGTTTTGTAACCAAGCACAAGCACAAACTTATGGATATGAAAGACTATACTTGTTGAGTCCCCACTTGGAAAAGTCCAACTATGCTTATCTTTAGCAAATGGTTAGATGCTTGACCCCACTAGCTCCCCTCCATAAAACTCACTTATACGAGGTAGCCAAGCATCAACACCCATGGAACTCCCATGGCATGCTTTCCATTTCTACTAAAGACCATAAAAGTGTGGGGCGGCTTTAGAACGACCGTTCTTGCACCAACAAATAGATAGGTATTTTTGCATTTCTATAAGGGTTTTAATTCAAACTTTCCATTCATAGAAGTTGACCCAATGTGGAAAGAGACCATTGTTTCCCTTCTCATCGGAGCCAACCACATGATACTAGCATTTATTCCAGTACCTACATTTATATCCTAACTAGAAATACTCTCAGGTTTAGAGTGTTACCGATTGAGTCATTCTCTTGGGTGAGTACTTTTTCCCTGAGGCATACCCTCTAAGATAAACAAAAACAAGTAAACATATCCATATTTTGATCAACCTTCATTTAGAAACAAAGGGAGAACACATGCAATAGGTTTACTCACACTTTCCAAGTTTGTTGTTCAATTTTAATCCCAAAATGAAATAGGGAGGTGATCACTTTATCCCACCTTAAGACCATCAAAAAGCCTTTTGATTCTCAAGATCATCATGAGGCGTGAGAGAAGTGCATATGTCTTTTTGATGGGGTTAGTTTGAGAAATTAATCACAAAACAAAGTTGCACATGTTCATTTTAAGTCCACAAAGCAATGGTTTTGATTCATTTTAAAGCACCAAAGTAAGTGTGAGAATTTTCCTTGTTCAATTATTTAAAATGAAAACAAACTCTAGTAAATTTGAGTTCTAATGTTCTTTTTAAGCCATTTTGTAACAAGAATTTAAAAGGTTCTTCTTAAAACCCAAAATGAAATTAGTAATTCCTAAGCATAAAAAGATAACAATTTTTTCCTTAAGAGGAATAGTGAATCCTCTAAGAGTGTTAAAAAACACTAGAGTGTTTAAAAACACTTGTTTTTGTGAAATGAGATCATCATGCTTCCCTTACTTTTCATCTTTGATTGATCCAACCTACAAGAAAGTCAATTAGATTCTGCAGAAACAAAAGTCAAAAAAGTAGAAAATAGAAAAAAAAACCATAATTTGAATAAAAACACGTACTACAAATAAAATTTTACTTTATACTCCCCTCTAGCGGTGCAATCCATGAAGGCATCACATTTTGAATTCACCAGCGGCACTGTATAGCACTGCTTACCAATCAACATCACTGTATAACTAGACCAGTGACCATGAAGGCATTGCCCTTTTGGTTAGCAGTGCAATTTAGATTTTTGAAATATTCTTGCAGGTCAGACAGGTTCAACGACACAGTTTAGAATTCAAAATTCTAGTTGGGAAGTCAAAGGTGTCATAGTTTGGAGTTTTCAGTTTTTTTATATAGCGATGCTAGAGAACCAACAGTGTTGAATAGCAATGTTGAGCTTCCAGTGGTGAAGTATTCCTATAGACCGAAAAAAGCACAAATTTTTTGACAAAAACATGATTAGAAAACAAGATCGTGCCCTCCTTATAGCACCAAAATGTGAACCACAATTCCAAACCTGCACAAACACAAGAAACAATCAATATATTAAATAAAATGCAAGGTTAGTAACATGATTCCTCAAGAAATTAATTTAAATTGCAAAAGAAAGAGGAAATGAAATGAAGAACACAACAAAACTTAAAACATATCAAATCCTATTCTAAAGCAAAACAAACTCTTAATATCTTGAGGGAATTGGTGCCAATTTGATGTGAAAATTGGCCCTTTCCCAACTCCAATGATGCAATGGTGATTTGGTGATGAAAATTGATCCAATTTTATGAAGAGTGATGAATCCTCCAAGATAAAAACCTGCATAACCTAGCTATAAACTCAAAAGTATGGATGAAGATTGCTAAAAATTTGAGTATAGTAAGTTTACTCAAGTTGTGGATGATTAAATGAGGAATGGAGCCTCTTATTTATAGAATGTCAAGTTGAAATAATTCCCAAAATAGAGCAATGTGGGACTATCTTTCATTCAATGGCAAGGTGCCACTTGTCCAAATTTGAATGGGCCAAGGATGTGCAAGTTTTGATGAATGTGCCAATAAATGCCAATATTTGAATTTTGAAATTATATTAATGACAAGGTGGAGGGAGAGTCAAATGGAGTAATGGCCACTTGGCTCAATGAAAAAGGGCTTGCAAGAGGGAGTGAATGCCTTGTTGGAAGGAAAGAGTCCACTTAGATTTGAATTTCAAACTTGAAGAATATTCCTCCTTTATGCCATGTTGAAGATAAATAGAGATTTAATAAATAAAATAACTCTATTTTCACGTGCAAGAGGTAAAAGATGGAGGATGGGACATGAGAAGAGATTAAATTAATCAAGGTTAATTAATTTAATAAAGGATTAAATGTTGTGACCTAATTGACTTAAATTTATGGATTGATTTAAATCAAATATGAGAAGAATATGATTTAAAGATTTAATTAAATAGAGGGTTTTGATTTATTTAACTAAGGGGATGAAGGTAGATTACATTAAATAAGGTTTTAATTTACTCAATTTCATAGATAAAATTTAGAGATTTAATTAAATAAGGATAATTAGATCAGATTGATTGATTTAATTAACAAAAGAGAGAGACTTAATTAAATACATGATTTATTTAATTAAGAGAGGAAAATTATTGAATTTAATAAAATAAAGATATTCGATTAAATGGTTAAACTGAGGGATGATTCAGGATGAAATGGTGTTAGTGATCAGGATCAAATGTCCAACGTTAATTAGTACATTTTACACATCTACAACATGTTCAAAAATACGACCTTCCAACATGCTCCTATATGCAAGCAAAATCTTATAGATCAGATCTTTCTTAATCTACTTAATCAACTTCTGCTATTCTAATGATTGATTACAAGCTTTATATCATATCCTCAATTCTGGAAACATCCGCATTGGCCAAAGATCATTACATTCTCCAATGAAATAAAATATAACATGTGCATGAACAAGTCAGCCTCAAATTTGAATTACTCCATCAACAAGTGCATGAGATCAAGCATGTACCTATAATGAAGGTTGCAAAAACTCCAAGGACCATTTGAAATCACATTGTCCAGATCCAAAAGCTACAAGAATGATCCACAAATGATAAAACTAGCTGTTAGGCCTAAAAATTATTCTGGTGCTAGTTCAAAAATCTGCCATCAAATCCAAAATCGATAACTTGTAGAAAAATGATCCAATCACGCTTGAATCTTGGAATAAGGAAAATGAACATGTCCATGATGTAAATCTCAATCCACTAGGTCTGGTGAGAAAATATGATGAATCCACCATCATGAATTGAGAACAAAACTAGAACAAAAACTGAAAGAAAATATTTTTGGTTGATGCAAGATTGCCAAGAACCAAGGATACTCCTACATCAAGAAGGTTATCTATTGTTTGAGTTGTAAATTCTCATTCATGGTGAGGGTTAAGTATATGGGTTATGAATATGTGTTCGAGTTAACTTATGAGGGACCAAAATTTGGAGATACCAGTCTGGGGCCTATAAGTTTGGATGAAATAAGAAGTAAATTAAATAAACCAAATCCATCACCCATTACTAAATGAGTAATTGATAGCAAGTTAGTCAAAGATTCCACATTCCCTTTAGTATTGCAATTCCCTGAAATCAACTTAGAGTGAATTAGGCACTTTAATTTGCAAACACGAGAGATTAGGATAGAAGATAATCAACTAGTTTTGAAAGTCTAGAGGTCCACCTTCGTGTCTTGCCTGAGAATCCTAGAAAAGGATGAGTATTCACCTATGAATATGAAAAATTACCAAATTGAATTCTTTGCAAAGAAAGGGGTCAATAGGAATGAAATAGAAAAAAATTGTTTGGCCAAGCCTAAGAGGGGTAAGTCTCAATTGCCTCAGAAGTTGCACAAAAAACATTTTTCCAGAAGTGGTCGACATTGGAGTGTTACTACATAGGTTAAGGGTAAATGAAGATGCTCATGTATTTGAAGAATGGATGTATTTCTTTATCCAAATTATGCTATGTAGAGAGCAATTCCTAGATTGGATAGAAACTATCAGTGATTGCCTACATGAGTTGATGAAATTCTTTACCCCCAATAGGTTCTTCTACATATCCTCATACTTGATATACACCATTTCCAACACTTGAACTTGGCCTGGATTAAGAACAAGTGATTTAACTCTAGAGAAAGTACCCATTTATGATTATTTTGATAAGCTATAGCTCCATAAGAGCTTTCAATATTTCAGGAGAGTGATTGATACTTTCACTATGAGAATGGTTGGGGATTTACAGGGACATCCTGTAATGTAGTTATCACCTGAAGTAATGCAATTTTTGGAATTTTATGGTAGTCATTTTATTCAATTTCAGAGATTCTCTTACATAAGGGTTGGTGGATATGTGATGCAGGAACACCTTTAGCAATTTTGGTTTGATTGTGCATTTTCGTGTCTAGGTTCAGTGTGTGTCATTTCATGATGGAAATAAGGTCTAACAGGCCAATTTTGATGCAATAAAATGTCACATAGGGTCTTAGTAGTTTCATGTTAATAGATGTTAATAATGTTGCAAAAAGTGTAAAAGGTTGCATTAGAAAATCATGTCATTTTGAAAGGTTGTTGAAGTTGAATGGTCATCCCATTCAAAATTTAGTTGAGGACACTCATTTTTGGTGTGAACATGTTTAAAATGCCTCCATCATCTTTGAGGCAAGGTTTTTGATGAATTTTTTGAAGAATAATACACTGTTGCTCAGTTTTGTTATGATTTTCCTATGTTTCTTTGCATTTCCAGACTTTGTACAGGCCCGTACAACAAGATAATGATGTAAAATCAACGTGAATAGTTGTTCCAATGTGTTAGCTTTCATTTGAATCAATTTTGGGAATTTTTTATTTAGTTTTAATGGAGAAATATTCAAATTTATGAAGGTTTCTTTGTTTTCTAGGGTTTCTAGGGTTTGGTGAGAAAATCATGTCAAAATAGTTCATTCTGCCATAGGTAAATTCTATAGTTTGGTGGAATGGACCTTTTAGGAGTGCTCCTTCAAATTTTTGTAGTTGTAGAGTAGGGTGTGTTGGAATCAAGGAACACAAAAGGGGGTTGAATTAGTGTTATGAAATTTTTAACTTTATTATTTAGATAATATCCAAAAAATTGAATTAAGAAACCAACATCTACTATTGCCTTATTACAGTTTTGATTAAGCTCATCAATTGAATTCTTGACCTTCTATTTGATTCTGCTCTTCTGCTCTATTTACTTTAACTCATATCACAAATCCTTTTATGCACAAGTGAAACAATTCATAATCACTCTAGAACCCTTTTGAAATTTGTAACATACATCAACACACTTCATACATACACCAAAATGATATAATCGATCACTTATATATATTCGTGACTAAATATTTAATTGCTACATGTTAACTTCATTAAAATGGAAAAATATTTACAAACTGTCAACTCAATCCACAATTAATTTTCAATGCACACCAACCAAAGTCAGCCACAACATAGTGAGGACCCAAATCAATATGCTTAAATACAAAAAAACTTAAGCAATTACTCCTCGAATATCTACAACACACTATATTCACTTAGTCGGTCTTCTTGCACTGTTAAACAAAAAATTAATCAACTGGATCTTCTAACTTGCACACAGATTGATATGAGGCTCTAAGATTCAAAGGTAACATAGATCATATACCAAACAACCTTCCATGAGATCTACAACTCAAAATAATAATAGAAAATTGTATGTGAATCGATGAACACAATTCTGTTGGATGCTTTGTTCTAGCTTGAAAGTTAATCACTGATCTTCAATTTGAATTCCAATAAGATCAAATACTGACATGCAGATTGAATCATCGACTAGGGTTTCCATCAATGACAACACCAAATGAATTTTGTAGTGTCTCTTTCCAACAATCTCCTCCTTTGGCTTTGATGGCAACACTTAGTGAAAAATGACTAAGTGTCGAATCAATACCAGCATGAATACACTATGAACCTTCAAAACTTCAAAACACAACTCTCCCTGAGATGATAAAGGAATTTTTCACTGTCACACTCTCTCCCTTTGACATCAATGGAAAATTCAGGAATCTGCATTCCAAAAATCAAACAAAAACTTCAAACTGAATATGTACAAACTTGTTTCTACAACTTACACAAAATTGAAAATATCTACAAAATTGGTCTTCAATAGGCTCAAACTTGTGTCCCAACCCTTCTTGAGACTCTCCAAAATAGTCAAGTGACCACAAAATAAGTAAGATTGCATCTTTGGTGATTCAAGGTTCTTTGGATCAGTGACCACCATAGCATCTTGTGCTTCCTTCAAGGCATTAAGCATTTTTTCCATCTTAGGACCAATTAGTCCTTTGAGCTCACAAACCCTTTCAACAATTTTTTCTTCATGATTTTGAATTTTAATCTTTTCAAGTAGGGATATGACTTGAATTTCTTGCTTTCCAACAAAAATGGTTAGAGGATCAAATGCTTGAGTGATATCTGCTAACTGTTTCTCACATTCTTTCATTTTCTTTTCAATGTCCTCAATGAACTTAGATAAATATAAACATGACTTATAAATGTTACCACCTTCAAACAAAGCACTTTGAATATTCTTTACACAAGTAGCTAATAGATATTTATCATTAGCTATCATCCCTTTCAACCTACTAAACCTTTTAGCATCAAACTTCTTTTGAACTTTATCCATAGCTAACTTCAAAAGTGACTCAAAGTGAGTACTTACAAAATTAACAAGTTTCTTTAGTTGACCGGATGGAGAATCAGATGAATCCTTGACATATGAAGGCATAATCTTCTCCAGAATATCACATGCTAGATTCAACAGTTCATAGTCCTTAATATGAGATCTTAGAATCTCCTCCCTTGCCTTAGAATGAGAAAATAATGCAACTTTCAGTTTCTCAATGGGAGACAAAGTAGCTAAGTTGATAGGACCTTTAATAAATTCATGATCAAACTCTTCATGTTTCTCTTCCAAGAACTCCATTACTACCTTAGTAGTGTATCTTTCTTCCACATGAATCTCCTTCACTTCATCCTTCTTCTCTTTAGTCACTGATTCTTCCATAGCTTCAAGAATCTCTTTTTCTTCAACCGATAAAAATTTAGGAGCTTCAGTCTCCATAGGAATTTTAGCATCATGCATATCTAGAGGATTTAAAGTATTATCAAATGTATCTTCTTTTCCTTCTTCATTTACCAGATTAGATGAAACATCTTCAACATGCACTTCTTCAAAGACAACATTGTATCTGTTCTTTAATAGAATTTCCTTAATGATTTTCTCAGTATCCTTTGCCACCTCTTTAGACTATCTAATCATCAGCTTGTTCACCCTTTTCTTGCTCTTAAAATCCCTTTTTACTTCATTTAGAATATTCTTCATCTCTTCTAATGACATCACCAGACATAGATCAACAAGTATCTTTTCTCTTATTTTCTCTTCTTCTGTCTTTGCACTCACTCTTCTCATTTCTAAAACTTCATATAGACCTTTGGGTAACTTAGACATTATTTCAATAAGAGTCATATTGAAATTATTCAAGTATTTTATTGAAGCTTCCTCAAGAACTCTTTGACCAACACTGTTAAAGGTGTCATACCATTCACAAAGAGGCCTAAGATTACCGTCCTTAATCAATGATTTCTCCACTTCTTCTTCAGACATACTTGATTTGTCTATTTTCATCTTTTTCTTTCCCTTCTCTTCATTGGAGGGCTTTTCCTTAGAGACTATTGTTTCCTTTGTACCATTTTTCTTGATTTCTCTTATCTCTTCATCAGATTCAATCTCTTTAGCAACATAAACTCTTGTGCTCTTGTCCTTTTTCCTCTTTCCTTTTCTACCAGATGACTAGGATTGAGCTTTCAAAGGACTTGACTTCTTTTCAGGATGGGATGAGAGAGTAGAGATCCTTATGGATCTAGATCTAGCAGAAGAGATTGTCGGACTAGCAGATTCAATTCTAGATAGCTCTCCTACTTTAGCTTGTTCTCTTTTTCTTCTAGCTTCTCTCATAGCTTCAGCTGATATACCCATCCTTTCTACAAAGGCTTCAACTTGCTTCCTTACCTTCTAGACTATCATAGGTTTCTTCAACTACTCATGTACTTGCATATATTTTTCTTCATAGGTTCCAAACCTCTCTTCGGTCGCATCCTAAGGTTTACTCAACAAATGTTGTGCATATAGTTCCAAGATGTTCTCCTTAGCTTCATAGCCCATTGGCATAATCCAAACCATTCTAGGATCAACAACTTTCATCAAACATTGATCAATGTCAACCATAAAGTAGATAGTTTCCTTGTACTTCTCCACAATAGACTTAGGAATTCTTTCTATTGCTTGCATCTCACTCTGAAAACTCTTGAAATATCCCTAGATAATAGTTTCCCTTGTCTTACTATCACCAATTATGTGCAAGATATCTCTAATTTGAACAACTACCAGTTTGTTAGTTTCCCACTGTACTTTTCCAAATCATGAAACTTCATTCATAAAGTAGAAGAATTGACACAACAATAGATTACCATACTTAAAGGAATTCTTCTTATCTTTCTTGATCTTACCAAGATTCTCAATAAGATGACTCTGAAGTAACTCACATAGATCGTACTCTACATTCTCCTTCACCATTTGATATGTTGCATAGCTAGTTGTCCCAAATATAGAATTGTCCTAGCTGGAGTGATAAATCTTGTACCCAGTGACCATAGAGGAAAATATGACATCTACTTTAATAATATCATTAATTTTCATAGCTCTTTTATCAAACATTAAATCGGTTGCATCAGTAACTATTTGATTCTTCACGGACTTCAAGATCGGCAACCCACCAGAGGAATTTAAACAAGTAACAACGCTTATGGCTTCTTTTGTAATCATAAAAGGTTAACTCAACCACATAAATGTAGCATGAACTAAACTCAAAATATACCAGACCCACTCGTTTTCTTCAAACATAGGAAATTTTACAATCTATGTGAATTTCTTCTCCTATAAGGTTTTGAATTTGGGGTTTACCTTGAAATCCTCTCCCACAAGGTGATTGGATTATAAATTCAACAAATGCAAGCTCCCTAACTCCTCAATATTTGCATGAATGTATGCCCTAATGTCTTAAATATGCAAGACACCATACAAAACAGATGAAAATGCACCTAAGGGCTCTGTCTCAATAGATTTGAAAGGATGCCACTTGAATTTTGGATGGGGCCTATCCTTGATATCAACTACCAATGGAGCAGCCATTTTCACAAATTCACAAGTTTTCCCGATAAATATCTTTTCATTAGATTAGGGTTTGATTTCTGAATTGCCTTCACACTTTGAATATTGCCACAATTCACTTGTAGAGCTCTCCAAACTTCTTCTTCTCAAAGTACAAAGTGAAAAATGAGGAATACAAATGACCTTTTATCATTCGCACACCTAATTTTTTTTCAAAATAAATGATTTTTCCCTAACTCATCCGAATACCCAGTTTCCATACACTGTGAAAGATAACTCTTTTACAAACCTTCAACTTTGCATAGATACTCTCCCCAACTATTTCAACATCTATAGATCATTAATGTAATCACTACACTCATCCATATCTCGGTACCAACTATTGGTAGGGGGTTTGAAGGATTTTCTTGAGAACTCGCCCTAGGCCAGAGGCCTTAATCTAATTCCTAGAGGAATTACTAGAACTAGATTCTAGTGCTGAACCATTTCCTACATTAGAAGGACTCTTCTTCACCCATATATTCTTCATTTGCTTCCTAATCTCATCTGTAGCAATTTTCCATTTTCCCTTTTCATCCTTTTGCATGTTTTTCCTTTCATTTACCGAACCCTTCCTACTTCTAAAAAATATAGCAATGTGACCAAATTTGTTACAATTGTAGCACACCACATTTATTTTTCTAGACTAGTTGTCCCATTGATTTTATATTGATCTACACTAGTTAGCAATATGTCCAAATCTATTGCATGTATAACATCTGACATTTCTATAAAAGTTCATCATATTTCTACATTCATTTGTTTTATTACCATACTTATTGCAATTGAAACACTAACCTAAGAATGATGGACCATTTGGATTCATTATGCTTCTACATTAAGTAGCCATATGACCAAATTTATTACAAAAAAAATAGTGACCATTGAAAATTTGAGCATTAGGTTGTCTTACTGGATACCTTCCAACTTTGTTCATCTGATTTCCTTGCCTAAATCTCCTTTGTCCAGATCTAGAACTTTCTCCTTTCTCATATCCAAGACCTCACTTTTCACCTTCATTCCTTTAACTTTTAATCAGTTCATCAAGCTTGGCTAAGCTAATCTTGAAATTCTCCTTGAATTAATTTGCAATAGCAAGCTCATCTCTGCAATCAATAATCTTCTTTTCAAGCTCTTCTTCATTATTTCTAGATTGTTCTAATTCAACCTCTAGCTGATTGAATCCATCAGCAATTCGGTTGCATTCTTCAGATTTCTCTTTCAAGGACTTAGCAAGCTTCTCTTCATTCTTCTTCATTTCTTCAATCTCATTGGTCATCCTCATCATAATAGATTCCATCTCTTGCTTCATAACAACATTATCTCTAGCAAAAAATTTACATTCTTTTGTATTTTCCTTCAGGGCTTGACTCGGGTGTTCATCTTACATGCTCTTAATTTCTTTCTACTTAAGCTAATCATAGAGTTCCTTTCTCTTTTTCCTTGACTCATTGATTTTATCTTTCAAAGATTGAATGAATTTCCCATTATTCTTGATGCTTTCCTACAAATCCTGGACTTTAGATTTGGACTGATCAAGATCATCTAGGGCCACGAAAAGTTATTGTTGAAGACTGCTTGAATCCATTGAATCACTTTCCCAGATCTTCCCCAAGCTTTTAAACTTCTTTTGGGGAACTAGGCTCTGATACCAATTGTTGGAATCAAGGAACACTGAGAGGGGGGGTGAATTAGTTTTTTGCAATTTTTAACTTTATTAACCTGATCTTCAAAGCACTTATAATATTCAACCAAAAGAAAGATGCATGAACATAATACAAGCAAACACAACACCATAACACAAGGATTTTTTACATGGAAATCCTATTAGGGAGAAAACCATGGTAGAGGTCAATCCACAATATGATTTGACTATACTCAAAAGTGTTTACAAAAGGAATGCACATGCATTCATGTACATTGCCTACAGCTCACTACTCAAATACAAAATTAAGACTCATTGTCTTACAAAAGTATTTGGATAATATCCAAAAGATTTGAATTGAGAAAGCAGCATCTACTAATGCTTTATTAAAATTCCAGTTAAGCTCATCAATCAAATTCTTGACCTTCTATCTAATTCTACTCTTCTGCTTTGTCTGCTTTAACTTGCATCACAAATCCTTTTATGCACAAGTATAACTATGCATAATTTCTCTACAACCCTTGTGTCATTTGTAACATACATCAACACACTTCGTACATACACCAAAATGATATAATTTATTGCTTATTTATATTTGTAACTAAAGATTTAATCGCTACATGTTGGCTTCAACAAAATAGAAAAATATTTACAAATGTGGGCTCAATCCACAATTAATTTTCAATGCGCACCAACCAAAGTCAGCCATTGTTGGACTCAAGGAACACTAAGAAGGGGGGGTGAATTAGTGTTTAGTAATATTTTAAACTGTAATCCAAATCATAAACCATTCACAACATTAATATTGAAATGAACAAGTAGGCATATTAAAGGAACAATCAAAACACCATAACACCAATATTTTTACATGGAATCTCTGTTAGGGGAAAAACCATGGTGGAGATTAATCCAAAATTTATATTCTGTTAAAAGTATGAAGAAAATGGGAATGCACATGCATTTAGGCACACTACCTAGAGCTCACTACTCAAAATAAGGAAGGATCACTACCTTACAAAATGTTTGGATTACAAAAAAGAATTGAACTAAGAAGATAGCATCTACAAATTCTTGGTATCATTTATGATGAAGCTCATGTATCAAATTTTGGACCTTCTGTTAGACTCTGCACTTAGCTCTACTATTCCTTAATTCACTTCACAAGATCCTCTTCTGCACAAGAAACATTCTCCCAACTAATCTTTTGATATTCGCACACACATCTGCTCTGCTCTATACACATACATATGCTACAAAATGAATTACCCAAACTCACATATATATCCGCTAGAAAGAATTCAATCGATATATGTCAACTTTAAACAAATTAAAATATTCTTCAAATTTCAGCTCAGATCATGAGAAATATTTAATGCACATCCATATAAGTCAACCATGGCATAACTAGGACCCAAAACAAAATTCTTGAACATAGAAACATTTAAACAATTACTCCTTATAGATCTGCGACACGCTACATTCACTAGATCAGTCACAATGAGAAAATAAATAGAAAATTATCCTGTCAAATCCCCTAACTTGTATAGAAAATTATCCTATCGGATCTCCTAACTTGTCAATAAGATATCATAGATGCTTAAAAATCTATCTTGGGGATCTACAACTCAAAAATATGATCCGGTGAAACATATAGATCGACATACTACCTGGATACCCTATTCTTCATCTTTTTGTTGGTAATACTTTGTACTCTACTTTTCCTACCAGTATGAAAAAAATTTGATCTGCGGACTAGACTAATGACTTTAGTTTCCATAAATGACAACACTAGAAGCCATATGCCAACAATCTCCCCCTTTGGCATTGATGGCAACACTTAGTGAAAAATGACTAAGTGTTGAAACCAAAGATATGCTACAAAAATTCAAAATTTCAAAACACAATCTTCTTTTTTTCAAAACACTGCTCCCCCTTAGAATGACAAGACATTTTTCATAGCACTCTCTCCCCCTTTGACATCAATGAAAAAAATTCACTACTCTCTTCTCCTTTTGCTAATTCAAAAATGGTTCAAAATTTGAAGAATTACAACTACTGCATAAGTTAGAAAATGATTTTGTACTTATCTTTCATTTCTGGAAGAAATTTCTTCTAATCTTCTACTGCAATTCCAATGATTAAGATCAAGCTATTGTTCTTTGATGTTTGATTGATAATGTGGATGAGATATTTTGGAATTGTGATCACTTTTTCTAACTTTTCTCATTTCCTCAGAATGTCAATTAGTTGCTCCAATTTGCATTTAGTTAAATCCTTCACTTTTCAGAAAGTATCCACAAGGGTGTTTATGGAAAAGTGAAATTTTGCATGCTCAAACTGCAACTCATGAATCCTTTTCTTGACTACACCATCCTGATCCTGAACCATGCTATAATCCTGACCCAATTTGTTTAACTTAGATTCAATCTACTCCAACTTATCTTTGTATTCCCCAACTACATGAGGCCAACGAAGACAATAATTGTACATGTTATTGGTAGAGTTTATACATTACCTCAACACATTAATTTTCCTTTTTAATTTGGTAAGGGATAGCCTAAACTGCTCCTTCAAATGAAGAATTATTTCTTCCTCTTTCTTATCCTAAGACGTAGAGGCCATAGTCTCCCTAATACATTCAATCATCTCTTCAGGAAGTACATTCTACAAACTTTCTAATCCAATGATATTGTGCACAAAATAACTTCCTATAGTGCTCTCAATCAAGTCTTGCTCATATGAGGGTCTATCTAACCAAATTTCAGCAATCTTTTGCATCCCATCTTTCTCCTAAACAAGTTGCAGTAACTTTTTTTTTGAATAAAGCACCTTCTTCTTCACTTCCTTCTGCCATTACCACATCTTGTTCAATTGATTATGGTTCATCTCTTGGAGTGTACTCATCAAAATCTTCATCTTGTATGTACACAATTAATTGTTCTTTAGCTTTTCATTCAAATTTTGGAGACTTGTGTGTCAGAGGAACGTCATAAAAAAACTCTAGAGCTCTTTTTTGAATTCTCTCCTTCTCATTGGAAGAAGATGCAACTTCAACTGTTTTTACCAGAATGGAAATGCTAGTTTCTCCAAACTTTCCTAGCAACTCTTTAAATAAATTTGCATATTCTTGCTCACAATTTTCTAGAGTATTAGAATATTCAAAACTTTACTTACAAACAAGTTCATTCTCCTTCCATACCACATTATCATGCAAAGGCAAGCAATGCATATGACCAAAGTACGAAAATTGAAGGGATAATCTGCTTCCATTCTCAGTTGCACATTTTCCATCAATTGATCTTTTAGAAAACTGCATAGGTCAAAGTCTTGATCCTCCATTATCATTTTATGAGAAATGTAAACTGCACCTGTCGAGGTTACGACTTCCCTATTTCTAAATTTTTTTTGTATGAAATTCCATGTGCAATGTACCTCATTATCAGATCTTTGATTGTCAATATTATCAATGCCTTTTAATCTCCTTTTACTCTGGTTAGGGTTTTGACTTCCTTGTTCTAAATCGACTTCTTTTTTAAAATATCCCTGACATTGCATAATCCAATTAGATTTATAATCACTTCATTCAAAATGAGATAGGACTTATCCAAAGTTAGAGTGTCCTCATTCAATCTATTTACGATAAACCTAATAAATTTTGCATTGTCGAAAAAAGGAAACTCATTCTAAATGTCTAAAATTCTATGTTTCACACCTTTAAGCAACTTCAATTCATCGATCAGCAACATATTTCTCACATCCCTAACCTTTCTGCTGCTATATTTGTGAAAACCCCAATTCTAGTACCTGCAAAACAAAGAGAATAAACACATTAAATAAGAGATTGCAAGCATGAACAAGGATTCCCCATGAAATCCATTTACAAACTTTAAATTAGAAAGATGAACAATGAAAACACAATGAAAACAACAAAATAGATTGGATCCTAATTTAAATGTGCAAACTCATGATCCCATGGGGGAATTGGTGCTAATTTGATGTGAAAATTGGCCCTTTCCAAATTCCTAAGATGCAAGCTTGATGTGTTGAAGAGATTTGATCCACTTGGTTGATGAAGGATGAGAGCTCCAAGCCAAAATCTGTAAAAACCTAGCTAAGAACTCAATGGTGATGGATGAAAATGGCTAAATATTTTAGCATAATAACTTTACATAATTCATGGATGATCAAATGAGGATATGAGCTCCTTATTTATAGAATGCCAAGATGGATGCATGTCCAAATTTGAGCAATGTGGGACTAACATTCATCCAATGGCATGATGCCACTTGTCAAGCCATGAGTGGATGGAGGATGAGCAAAATTTGGGGATTGTGCCAATAAATGCTTATTTTTGAATTTCAAATTTGTTGAAATGACTTGCAATAGGGAAGGGAAAATGTAATAAATGCCACTTGGCTCAAGGAAAAGGACATGTAAGATGAAGTTATTGGCTCGTTGGATGTACATGTTGACTTAGAATTTTTGAATTCAAATTTGGAGAATATTCCAAATGATGCCTTGTGAGGAAAATAGAGATTTATTAAATGAATTAAATCTATTTTCATGTGCAACTTGCAAAATCTAGAGGATGTGACATGATAAGAGATCAAATTAATCGAGGGCTAATTAATTTAATAGGAGATTAGATGATGTGACCTATTTGACTCAAATTTATGGATTTATTTAAATCAAATAAGAGAGGAATATGATAAGAGATTAATCAAATAAAGATTTTGATTTATTTAATTAAAAGGAGATGGTTGTTAGATTAAATTAAGCAATTTTTTAATTTATTTAATTTAATGGATAGACCTTAGGGATTTAATTAAATAACATTGATCATTTAATTGAATAGGGATAATTAGACCAGATGGATTGATTTAATTAACAAAAGAGAGTGACTTGATTAGATAACATGAATTATTTAATTAAGGGAAGGAAATTGATGAATTTAATCTAATAAGGGGATTTGATTAAATGGTTAGACCGAGGGATGATTCAAGATGAAATGATGCTACTAAGTTGGGATCAAGTGCACAATGTCAATCGATACATTTTACGTGTCTACATTTTGCCCCTCTTTGAAGCAATGCACTTGTTGCATTGGTTCAAAGAATAAACAATCTTGATTGAAGCCAAAAAAAATTTATATTTAAAAAACTTGCCCCACTACGGCCTAAGGAGAGAGAATATGCCAATATAATGCCCCCTCAAGAGATTGGATGAAATTTTTAATTTTTGGGTGATCTCGCGAAGAAAAAGAGGATAAAGTGCCTTAAAGGTCTAAAAAGGCTACAGGAGGCCAAAAATGTGTCTAAACACAATAAAATGATGTAAAATAAGCCTCAACTAGACAAAATTAGGTTCAAGGGTCTGGAACCCTAGCAGGACAACCAATCAGGGTGAAAAACCCTAATTTTCAAGCTTAAATGGGGCCCGAGGGGTCACTTTCAGGTCATTTTCACACACCTCCAATAGTAACCTTGAGATTTGAGATCTAAACCTTTGATGATATGGTGCAACGACAACTTCCCCTGCACATTTTTTTATCAAGTCTGGACGTATCGGCGGCCACCTGGCATCAGGGCAGTAGTAAGTGGTCCATACCTGAGCTTCATTCTTCATTTATTGCTTCATTTAATGCTTTTAAAGGTTAGTTTTCTTGCAGTAGTGCTATATAGCATTGCTTAGAAATAAAACTACACTACTCAATGCTAAATAGCGCCGTGGTAGTGTAGTTTGGAGTTTGAAAACTCTGACGCTAAGCTTGTGATTGGCAGGGTAGTTTGGAAACTGTGACACGGCAGCCCAAATTTTGCTCAAAGTGCACCGCTGGATGAGAAAGTACACCATGGCAGTGTGACTTTTCTCTTTTCAGCCCTAGCGTCAGAGTTTGATTAGAAATCAAATTGTGATGCCATCATGAGTTGCACCACTGGAGGGGTTTTTTGAACACCTGATGAAGAATTTTTCAAATTTTTTAACATGGTGACCTTCCTTAATGTAGGATGTGGCGAGGGAGCTCTACTCTTGGGAGCATAGGTCACGGGATCTAGCTGGCTATTTGCAGGACCTAAGCGATAGGGACTAGGATCAACTTTGGATTGCGGGGTTGTGGTATATTGCATATGCAACACCCATTCGCACCCACCTAGGGATGTTGTTAGCACTGGCTGAGAGGTGGCACAGCGAGACCTCTTCATTTTATATTCCCACTGGTGAGGCCACTGTCACCTTGGAGGATGGTTGGGGTATTTTTAGATTGCATATTCATGGTCATCAGATGATTTTTGGCATTGACGAGGGGTGAAAGACCTACTTTAGAGTCCTTTCCACAAATGATATTATCTTTTGCGAGGGGCAGATAGAGCTTGAGCGAAACATGATCCTAGCACCTCCCTACCATTGGGTGATTATAGCCATCATTTCTGGTCTGGTTGCCCCTGACAGATGAGGGTGATACTTCAATCCTAGCTGGGGGTATTGCTGGGAGCGAATGGTTCGAGATAGGCCAATTCGTTTTGCTTGGGGGCCTGTTCTTCTAGCTTCGTTATACAGAGACCTCCATGAGTACATCTAAATGGATGGCAAAGCACTTGGAGTAGGTGTGACTTTTCTTCACGTTTGGGCATGGGAGCACATTTATGTGCTATGTTCATGTGTTGTTTCAATTTTGATGTTGTCAGGCGATCCCCTCTGGTGAGCACGAGATCCCCTACTAGAGGAGGGTCTTGGATGAGATGTTGGTTTTTACCTAGCGATTGTACCTTGGTTGACTTAGATGGGCCGACGATGCTGATCGTATGTTCTACTACTACCAGGACTATTTCATGTAGGGGTGGGAACACACGATGATCGAGAGGTATCTAACTAGGCATGTAAAACACTAGTTTGGTGGCCACAGGATTGTCTAGATGATGATTATATAGTCATCTTTGCTTGCACCATGACATAGGTTTCATGGGAGTGGTACATTCCTTCCTTAGAGGTGGTTGATAGTTTCTAATAGTTGGTGGCTCGACTGTGGGCCTATGATTAGGGGCTCGTAGATCTAGGCATGACCCAGGCCTATAGGGATTAATTTTGGCCTTCGCTTTAGTTGATGATTCTAGGTGCAGTTCTAAATCAATGGAGAGTCAGAGGGAGAGAGGGAGGATAAGGATGGAGGGGGGATGTTCAATAGGATTAGTCAGTGGAATATGTAGGACCAGCAGAAGGTTTCACTAGGTCCACCACCACAAGGTGAGGATCAGCCTCCAATGCCACCAGTAGGACAGGTAGATCCTCAGGATATGTTGATTGCATAGTTATAGGCTCAGGTCTAGGCCGTGATAGCCAAGAGAGATCAAGCGAGGGTTGAGAGGGATCAGGCCATTCAACAGAGACAGGTTACAGAGGTATAGGTAGCCAACGAGCTAGGTAGGAGATACTAGCTGGAGAGAATGGTAGCCTCCTCCTCCCAGGGTACAATGTTGGTTCGATCATACATGGATGTCATCCGAGAGGATGAGTACTATCAGAGGAATTATCATGAGGCCATACACAGAGCAGAGTGGGTCCTAGAGTCCTCAGAGTAGACCATCCATAGGATAGTAGATGGTCATGGTGACTGGGGCAAGGGTAGCATTCATAGGGACAGAGCTTGATCGAGATGTCATGATACTTTTTGTGCCTTATGGGCTCATTGTTTATAGCTTGATGGGCCTTTTTATAGTGATTGACATACATGTACAGTGATCTTATTTATTTTGTACTATGACAGTTACGTTATTTGATGATATATATATGAGCCAATGATGATTTTGATATGATGCGATTTGTACCCTTTATTTATGCATGGATGATTTTACTTCTATATGTTGTGCAATGATGCCTTTATGTATGCATTTATTTCTAATGATGTATGCATTATGATTATGACTAACAGATCTATATTATGTTAACCTATGATATGAAAATGTGATGTGCAATGATACTGTCTCTATGATGATCTGTTTTATGTTGATGTAAATGATGATGTGATATGTGATATGTAATGTAATATTCTAAATGATATGGTATATACATGAAATGTTATGTGAATTATGCTTATATATGAATGGATTTATGGATGGATGTATGCCTTGTATGCGATATAATGATTTATGCAATGAATTATTTATGATGCTATTTATGAGATGACATGGATGTTGTAATGCAATGGTTGTGATATGATGCCAATGAGATGCAAATGAGATGGGTTTTTAAGATGCTTAGAATAACAAATGTTATTATCCTAAACATATTAAATGATGATGTAATGTATGTAATGCATTTTAATGTGATGTACTATATGCATTGATATGATAATGTTTTATGCAAAATGTACCTAATGCATGAGATGAATATATGATGTTTATGTAAGTATGTATGTGATGGATTATCTTGTAATTCTTATGTACCTATTTTTTATGATTATGTAGTATGTGATAATGTTAAATGATTATGAAATGCAAATGAATGTTTATGCGGTGATTCATATAATGTAATGCGATGCAATGTAATGGATGAAATGCAATGAAATGGATGCCCCTATATATGAAGAATGTATATGATAATGATGATTGAAATGCAATGTATGTTTTTCCTATATGATATGTTTATGCAATATGCTAATGATTTGTGGATGCAGGATCGATGACGATGAT
Organism: Sequoia sempervirens; assembly: GCA_007258455.2. NCBI lineage: Eukaryota > Viridiplantae > Streptophyta > Pinopsida > Cupressales > Cupressaceae > Sequoia > Sequoia sempervirens. The sequence continues at coordinate 16,258,217 of VDFB02373365.1, read as the reverse complement.
GATGATGATGATCAACTATGATAGTACCTTGTTAGCGTGATGAGCAAGAAAAGATAAAGTCATTTCAACAAGACACAAGATAATGCAAGTGCAAATGATGATGATGATGATTACTTGCTGAGGAATTGGGATTTTCAAAGGGCCAAATTTCTTATGTTTGATAATGCACGTGGTATGATGCATCAAGGTATAGAAAACCAGGATGGCATTGTACCTAGTGTGATGGACTTTGACTTGACAAGTAGGTAGGAGTATCCTTGTTCACACCTGACATATCGAAACCTTGCTAGGATGCACTTTAGAAGTTCAAAAAATCTCAGACCAAAACATAAAAAGGTAAACCTATCAATGCAATAGTCAACAAGTTTCCCAAAACCTCCTCTGTTCATACCTAACAAAGCAAGTATTCGCTGAGGTTATATTACAAGAACATCCAACAAACATAGCAGACAAAAGATAATGAGTGTTGCCCTAGTCCTATTTCTCTAAATCCTCTTCTTCAGATATCATCGAGAATTCCTCAGAATGAGTGCAATAATATATGTCAAAAGATAAAGACAAAGTACACAAACAAGCTGATGCTCTTCAATACCGATAACCAAAAGAGGATTGTTTTCTAAGGATAAGAACCAAAACTATTGCCAAAAGATAATTCCCATTGTAGGAAGGATTCATCCTAGGACATGTTAGTGTATGGTGGCACACCATTTCATTTTATTGAAAGCATTCTAAAAGATGATTGATATGTTACCAATTGGATGATAAGTTATCGACACAAAGAGATGACCAACTTGCTTATGCACCGACTTAGACCCAAGACTTGACATTTTGAGTTTTCACTTTCAACTTGCTAAACTTATTTCTGATTGTCCTACCAAAGAGTGAGGATGATGATCATTTGTTATGAGTGATGTTATTGTGGGTGCAGGCGAGATGAGCCGGATGGATGTTTTTGATGTTTTGCAATGTTTTGAGACTATTTTTGGGTTTTTTCAAGATTTTACAAATGTTTTGATTTTTTGATTTTCTAAATGTTTTGGGATTTTCTGAGATTTTGACCAAGAGAATAAAATAAATACCTATCCTAGGGGCCTCGAGGGCTGATCAACAAATTATTCTTGCCTACGTTATACACGTAGAGACCATGTAGTTTGACTGACAACTTGACTGATTTACAGATGAAGATATATATGATGAAATGTCAATTAAGTATGACAAACTCCTATAGAACTAACCTAAATATCTTAGGGGATGATCAAAGATCAACCTTGCCTATGTTCAAGCTCAGAGATGACGTAGTTTGACAAGACCTTATTTTTTGGATTTTTTACTTTTTGACATGTTTTGGGATTTTGATGATTTTGAATCTTTCTTCGATTTTGTGCTTTTTCGATGTTTTTGGATTTTTTGATGTTTTGATGTTTTGATGTTTTTAGATTTTCTAATTTGAGGATTTTAAGGATATACATGAATCTGATCTGATGAGAAAATGCCCCGAGCGTGATGCAATAGACTACTTCGATAAAGGCAGGACAGACTAACCTTGACGATGGGCCAAGTAGTACTAGGAGGGATCATGATACGAAGACATGACCAAGCTATGGTACGGATGCGGGTGGATGAATGATGGATGGAGATCCAACTATGATGGATGATGGATGGATGATGCAGAACAAGCCGTAAAGATCCTAGTGGATGGAAAGTGCTTATTTATGGAAGGCGCCTATTTGCCAGGTTTTCACCAAGGTACTTGTCCAAAGTGCCACCAAAGTGGTTTTCACTAGAGGACAATTTTTTCTCTTTACTATTTTTAATCATTTTTTTGATTTTTTTGATTTTTTTTTTTAAATTTTTTGTTGTCACCAAGACACCTATTTGCTAGGTTTTCATAGAAGTAACCATTTTTTCAGGACGTTTTCTAATTTTTTGGATTTTTGGTTCTATACCTTAGATTTAGGCATAATTTTTTTTGAGATGAGATCTATTGATAGGCCCTTGCAGAGGTTCCCCTTCAGGTGTTCATAGCTAATATTCCCTTGATTTGTAACTTGTTATGAAAAATGGTCCCAACCAATTAGGTTCAAATTTTCCTTTGCTGCTTGGGTTTGGGACATTCTTTTGATTCTCCTTCAATACCAATTCTCTGACTTGGAACGTCCTACCTCTGATTTTATTATTGTAGCTCCTTTTGAGTCTATTCTGATAGACTTACAAATGATTCAAAGCATCTATCCATCACTCATCCAGTAGCTCTAGCTCATTTAGTCTTGATACCCGGTACTCTTCATTCGTGATGATGTTTTGTAGTGATATCTTGAGGGGTGGGAGCTCAATCTCAATGGGGAGTATTGCTTTTGATCCATAGACCAAGGAGAAAGGGGTGGTGTCGGTGGGTGTATGGATGTTGGTTTGATAGGCCCAAAGGGTGGGATTAAGCTACAAATGCCAGTCACGACCTGTGTCATTAATTGTTTTCTTGAGGATTTTCAGAATTGTTTTGTTTGTAGCTTTTTCTTGGCCATTGCCTTGGAGATAGTATGGGGTAGAGAAGTGATGCTGGATTTTGAATTTCTCACATAAGTCATGAACCTCCTGATTCTTGAATGGTGTCCCATTATCTGAGATAATGGCTTATGGGATGTTGTAACAACAGATGAGATAGTTTAGGATGAACTTTGAGATCTACTTCCAAGTTATGTATGTCATGGGTATGGCTTGCACCCACTTAGTAAAGTACTTTGTTGCGGCTATGATGAATTTATGGCCGTTAGATGAAGTCAGAGTTATCTTTCCAATGAGATTGAGGCTCCACTATGAAAAGGGCCATGGTGTGACAATAGGATGAAGCTCTTGTGCTAGAGCATGGATGAGGTCCCCATGCTATTGACATTGTAGACACTTTCTCTTCTCTTTCCATAGTGGGCCAATAATACCCCATCCTTGGCAATTTCTTAGCTATGGTCATTATTCTTGAGTGTGAACCACATATACCATTGTGTACTTCAATTAGAGTGATTAATGCCTCCTACACATTTAGGCAGCATAGTAGGGTTCCTTCTATGCTCCTACAGTATAGAGTATCTCCTAGGATGACAAATATAGATTCCTTTTTTACAAAGGTTTGCTTTATGTTTGAGGGTAAATCGGTGGGTATGACTCCTATGCGAAGGTATGTATAGATGTCGTGATACCAAGGATCATCGGGACCAATTATTTCACACATGAATTCTGATTTTGGTACCTCGAATGCAGTCATGAGAAGCTGCTCAATCAAGAATTCATATTTTTGAGTGTTGTGGGGGATATCCAATAAGGACCCAATTGTCGACATGGCATTTGCTACTCTATTGTTGGTTCTAGGAATCTACTCAAATGTTATTTTGATAAAGGACTCCTTAAGGGTCTCTACCAATTTCTTGTATGGAGTGAGCTTGTCGTCCTTGGTCTAGTATTCATCATTTACTTGATTTATGATCAATTGAGAATCCCTGTATACTCTGAGAGCTATGATGTTCCATTGTACTGCTATTCTAAGACCTATGGTTAAGGCCTCATATTTTGCAATATTATTAGTTCAGGGAAATTCTAATTTATAAGACCTTGGTATGCAATCTCCCTGGGGAGTGATAAAGAAAATGTCAGCTCCTGATCCATGCTATGTGTATGAACCATCAAAGTACAATTTATAGTGGTCGGCTATGTTGAGATTAAATATAGATTCATTTGGAAACTCTGAGACAAGAGGGTTCTCTGAATAGATTGGTGCCTCTGCCAGTTGATCTATAATAACTTGACCCTTGATTTCTTTTCGCTCAACATATTTAATGTCATATTCTGACAGTATCATTACCCATTTGGCCATTCTTCCCGTGAGCATTGCCTTTGATAGGAGATACTTGAGAGGGTCAATTTTGGCAATGAGTTTTATTTTGTGTACCAACATGTAATGTCTAAATTTTTGTGATGCAAACACTACTGCGAGGCATGCTTTCTCAATGAATGAATAGTTTAGCTCATGCCCAACCATTGTTCTGTTGATGTAATAGATAGCCCTTTCCATTCCATTTTCATCATGCTAAGCTAGGAGAGCTCCAAGGGCTATTGTTGTTGCTGATATGTAAAAGACCAATGGTTTCTTTAGGATGGGTGGCATTAAGACTGGTGGTGTTAGTATGTATTCCTTGTTTTTGTTGAATGCCTCTTCACACTTGGTATCCCATTTGTATGCTACTCCCTTGTGGAGTAGGTGTGAATATGGGTTTTTTTTGTCCGCCAATTATGCTATGAATCTTTGAATGGATTTAAGTCTTCCTTGGAGACCTCTCAGTTGCTTTAATGTTTTTGGTGCCTCCATCTTGAGGATTGCTTTTACCTTTGCTAGATCTACCTAGATACCCCTCATTAACACTATATATCCTAGGAGCTTTCTTGATTATATGCCAAAGACACACTTCTTTGGGTTTATTCTGACTTTGTACTCCTCCATTCTATCAAAAATAGCACTTAGGGTTACTATGTGATGTTTTCTTTTTCTGGATTTAGCTAGGATGTTGTCAACATGGTCTTCAACCATCTTGCGTATCATGTCATGGAATACCAATGTCATGGCACTTTGGTATGTTGCTCCTACATTCTTTAGGCTAAATGGAATCATGTTCCAACAATAAGTCCCCCACAGACAAGTGAAAGTTATCTTATGTTGATCCTCTTTGGCTATCATGATCTAATTGTATCCTAAAAATCCATCCATTAGTGACAACATTTCATGTCCGGCTGTCATGTCTACTATCATGTCAATGTTGGGAAGCAGAAAGTCATCCTTTGGACATGCTTTGTTCCAATCTCTAAATTCTATGCAAATTCTAATGTTCCCATCGGGTTTTGAAATAGGTACCAAGTTTGACACACATTCTAGGTAATCTATTGGTCAGATGAATCCTACATCTAATAGCTTTTTTAGCTCCATTTTAACTAATAAGGTGATTTGAGGGTGCATTTTTTGAAGCTTTTGTTTGACCAACTTTGCTTCTGGATACACTGCTAAGTGGTGAACCACAGTCTCTAGATCAAGGCCTGGCATGTAGGCATAGCTCCATGCAAAGTTTAGTTGTCTTTCCCTTAAGAAGGCTACTAGGAGCTCTTGCTCTTCTAATAATGGTGATTCTATATAGAATGTGATATGTGAGGTCTCCTTTGTCCCTAGGTTGACCAGATTGCATTTTTTTGCCAAGACTACTAACTTTTCCTTATGAATAGATCTTAAAGGAAGATTGAATCCCCCATCCTCAGGCACCTTGGAGAGGTTTTCACCATCGGATGCATCCTTTCTTTTTAATTTTTTAGGGTTAGAGAGTGCCACAGTGTGGTTTTAAATTAAGGACTTAGATATGATTCTTAATTTTTCACTTTTGTGACTGAGGGATTCAATCATTTCCCCATAATAAGCATGTGTGTCTAACTCTATTATGAAACCTACTTTATGATCACCATCTAGAATGTTATCCCGTAATCCCATGAATTCTAAGAGCACTTCATCATTTTTGAATGTATCAAGAATTGGTGGTCCTTGTTGGTCATAATCGATCAGTTGGGGATATACTAAGCGGATTTCATGATCTTGGTGGTCTGATTCAAAAGATAGGGTGCTAATCTTGAAAAGAGTGGTATCTTCAAATAGCCTAGGTAATTTGGATGTGGGGTCCTCTTCATCGCTACTACTATAGACATCGGTTATATCAAAGGTATAGTTATCTAAAACACAACTTGTGGATACTGGTAATCATAGTTCTGCTACGGTTGGCTAATGAGGTTTATTAACCACTCTAATTGGAGGACTTAGGCCATGCCTAGTTATAGTCGGAGGGGTACATCTGAGGCCAAGATTTTTTATCGGTCACGTCTTCAGAATGATAGGTATTATAAGTCCATTATCATTTTGTCCCAGTCTTTGATTTCTGTCGTAGCCCATTGTGAGTATCATTTGTAGACCCTTGCTTCTTTCATCCATCGGTAAGTTAGATGTTGGTCTTTCATCTTGATATAGCATATGTGATGTATCTGCCTCAATAACCTCTTGGCCAAGGTCTCCCCAACTTGTGAATTTGAGATAGTCTTCAGGAGACATTTGTGATGTGGAAGCTTCATTTATTTGTGGACATCCCCGTGGTCTAGGAGATTGTGGTAACTCTCCTACCACAAAGGAATTATTAGGGAGCCTATAGCTTCCACAACCATTATCTTGGATAATGAGCTTGATGTTAGAAATGCTAGGAATGGTGGGTGTCTCTATCTCAGAAGTGGATGTGAGGGTGGTAGGATCAATGTATGTTGTGGATGGGCCCTCATCATTTTTAGGTACTTGGGGGATTTTTTAATACTTTTCTTCAATATTTTTACAATAGGAGAAGGGTTAGGGGTCTTTGTGGATGGTAACTTCTTATCTCTCATGTGTGAATTTCACACATTGGTGGAAATTCAATGCTACTACCTTCATTGCATGAATCCATGGGCGTTCGAGGAGGATATTTAATGGCAAGTCAAGGTACAAGACTTGACAAGTGGTTTCTATGAGAGCTGGTCCTATTTGAATAGGGAGTTTGATTGTTCCTTGAGACACTCTTTCTTGATTGTCATATGCTCTTATTGGGATACCCTTTCCTTTGTTGATGGAATCCTCTGATATCTTTGATTGCTTGATGAGGCTGAGAGAAAAAATGTTCAAACCCACACCTCCATCTACCAAGACCCTTTTGAATTTTCTCTTATTTACGATGGCTTCTAAGTGGAGTCCTTGGTTGTGAGATGGTTGAACTAGAAAATCCTAGTCAGAGAATGTTAAGAGATTAGGCATAATGATGTTTCCAACCATAGCTTGGAATTTCTCTACATCAAGATCTGTGGGGATAGTAGATGAGGCCAACACTTCTTCAAGGATTTTCCTATGGGTAGATGAGATTTTTAGCAACTCAATGATGGAGATTTGTGCTTGCATTCTCTTTAGTTGATCTGAGAAATTATAGCCATTAGGAACATATCTAGATGCAAGGACCCTTTTTTGTTGGGATGATCCTATGATGGTAACTTTTTCGCCTCTTGCGGTGACTTCACAATTAGCGTGGGCTCCTTTGATGGTGATGACCATGCAATTTTCATCTAGGGAGGCAACAACTATTTCATACACATGATTTATGTTTGAGTGGGTGCCTTTCCCTTTATCATTTTTATTCCCTTTGTTGCCATGATTTGGCATCGGATTCGTGTATATCTTAAGATCCTGATTTCCTATAGGTTGTTCCACGTTTATAATTCTTTTATCAATGAGATCTTGAACGATGTTTTTCAATCTCATGCAACTGTTTGTGGTATGGCCTTTGATTTTATGGAATTTTCAAAGTTGATTTTCATTATACCAAGTAGGTTTCACATCTGGTTCTTGGTAATTCTCAAAGGTAGGATACTTGATGATTTTTTTATCTATTAGCTTTTTTATGATGACTTTGAGTGGCTCCCCCAAAGAAATGTACTTTCACTTGGGATAAATCTTGTTCCTTTGGGGTGGTCCCCTTTGATCATTAAGATTGTTGATTGTTGGATTGTTGTTCGGTTGTTGTATTACATGATGATTGTTTTGGTGTTGGATTTGGATTTGTGGTGTGGGTGTATTTTGGCAAGGAGCACTAATGACCACCTTGGCATCAACGACACCATCATTAGTAATGTTTTTGTTCCCTTCCCATGTGGGAGGTTTTTTGTTGTTTGGGGTATGATGTTGATCTCGCAGGTTGAGCCATAAGAGCTCTTTCGATACTGAGCGCCTTGGGGATCAACTGGGCATATGCAGTTATCCCTTGAACCTTGAGATGAAATTCCAAGAGGCCATCAAGGTTGGCTATGATGGTGAAAACTTATTCTTCTGGCATGGTTCACTTGCTCCGATTGGCCTTGGATCACCATCATTGTAGGAATGAAGTGAATGATTCACCCTTTCCTTATTTCAGAGCTGAAAGTTCTTCGAGACTAACATCCATTGCAATGTTGCATGCATAATTTTTAATGAATGTGTCTATAATTTCTTGAAATGTTCTAATGCCTGAAGGAAGGCAAGAAAACCATTGCATAGCGTGGCCAACCAAACTCCTAGGAAATAGTCACATCAGATAAGTATCATCATATGCGACTTCCATGCAATGAACTTGGAATTCCATGATGTGATCTTCAGGGTTTCCCATCCCATGATATTTATCAAATTTGGGGATCTCAAATCCCTTGGGGAATGGTTTCATAACTAGGCTCCTATCAAATGGGTATGGGAACAAGTTGCTTGGTGTCTTTTTTGTTCACCCTAATTGAAGATCAAGCACTTGTTGCGAGAGTAACCTGATTTGTGTCGTCACATCATTTTGCAGATCAGGGGGTGGGATGAAAGTGCTTTTGGGTGTTTCGATCATGGTTTGGATGGGTGGGTTGGTCGGTGTGTTGGTCATTGGTATCTGTATGTTTTGTCGAGCTAGGTAGGCTTCCACTTGTTGCTATATGAACAACGCCTATTGTTGATCTTGTTGTTGTTGCACTAATATTTGTGCTTGTTGTTTTGCTTGTTCCTGTTGCAACAATGCTTGTTGTTGTTCTAACAATGCTTGTTGTTGGGTTGCTAATTCGACTACTTCTTGATGCTCTTGATATTGCTTTATTTCTTGTTGATATGCTTGCATTTGTGTTGCTTACCTTTGTGCAAGAAGTTGTGCTTGTGCTTGTGCTTGTTGTGCTTGATATTGGGAATTTTCCTAAGTTTGAACTTGCACTACTTGAGTGGATTGGGTGGCTTGTTGTTGCAATAAAGCTTGGGCTTGTGTGGCTTATTATGCTTGTAGTGCAGCTTATGCTGCTTGGGTAGCTTGAGTGGCTTGCTAAATGGCTAGTTGTGCATCTTTTTGTTTTTTCACTTGTTGGAATCCTCTTTGGAAAGCAGCTTGCAATGTCATGTTGTATTGGCTTGATGTGGTAGAAGTTGGTGGTCATGGGGGTGGTGGTGGATTTGGAATGGTGTTTGGTGATGTCATGTTGGTGTTTTGAGTGGTGGATGGTGGTATTGATGTGGTTGGTCCTTGGGAGACCATGCTTTGCGATGTTAGGGGGTGTTTGATGATGTTGCAATTGTTTGTGAATTTTTTGTCATTTTTTGCGATATCGATGAAAAGTTTTGAGCATTTGGCATAATGCTTTGATTGATGCTTGGGATGTTAGTTTGATTGATACTTGATAGAGGGGGAAGCCCTAAGCCAAGGAGTGGTGTGGATGATGATGGCAATGGTGGAAGAGGTGGAAATGTGAGGGGTGTGAGTTCTTGCAAAAATGTTGTAGTGTCGAACATGCCCCCTGGTCTGAACATATCTCCCTCCTCTTGCAGATTTGTGAGGAGAGAATTTTGAGGTGTTGCATAAAAAAATGATGATGATGGATCATGATGGAAAGTGAGAGGAACATTCTTATGTAATGGGTTTTCAGGAATGTTTTGTTCCAATATGGTATTTGCATCCAAGTTTTGATTATTAATAAGGGGGGGTGTTTGAATAGCATTGAGAAATGTATTTCCCTTATTAACATTGGGTTGGGTTGGAGCAAATGATGTTGTGATTTGCAAAATTTTTTGGGTGATGTTTTGGGATGGGGGTGTAGATGAGATGGGGATGGTGGATGAGATGGGAGGAAAAGATGTATCCACTATGGTACTTACATCAAAATCTGAAGGTAATTTAGCCCCTTGATTTGTGAGCTCAATTATGTATAATGAAGGGCTGAGCCTCATCATGATGTTGATGATTTTGTGGTTTTTTGGATTTTGGAGCATTTTAGTTATTTCCTTGTGAGACATCCCGAAGGTAAGATCCTCTCTTTGGTTTTCCTCCTATGGATTTTGTGATGAGATGGTCAAAGGATTTCTTGATTTGGCAGGATTCATTTCAACATTTGTTTGGCTAAGATCACTTGAAGCGGGTGTTTCTTTGTTGGCTTCCATGCTCTTCTTGTATTGAGATCTAGTTTGAACCATAAAACAAGGATCAATTTTCAAGAATATGGAGATGAATCTCTTGATTCTTTGGATTGATCTTTTCTTTATGCCCAAAGTAAAAAAAAAAAAAAAGGATATCTTAAGGATCAAGAGGTGATATGATGATGATGTAAGGGATGGATGGTGTGGATGTTTTGGTCTTTTGATAAATCTTGATGGAATACTAGGATTTTGGATATATTTATGGATTTTTTATTTTCCTTTTGGGGTTGTCCTTGATTTTGATTGCTTTTATTTTGAAAAAATAGACCCTAAGATGTTTGGATGATTATCTAAGGGATAGATTCATTCAAAGAATGATAATTTTAATATGTGTAGGGAGAAGGATGCATCTACCCACACCTATTCAAGCAAGATGACAGTTTAGCCAAGCATACAAAGAAGGATGCATCTATGTATACCAAGTTGAACAAGATGATTTTGATAACTTTGACTAAGCATGTGCAAAAGGATGCATCTGCACATACCTAGCCAAGGTGATTTTGATAAAGTTTTCAAGGATTTAGTCTCAAGGATTTGATGATTTTTTATTTCACCAAAAAGCCTAGCATTAATGATGATTTCAAGGTTTTCCAAAAGGTGATGATGAGATGATGTTTTATTTGATGTTTTGAAGGATGGATGAAAAAAAATATTTTTGATTTGCTTTGATCCTAATATGAATCTAAAAAGGACTCTTTGTTTGCCTAGACCTAGGTATTGAAGAACATGCAAATGCTTCCTAGAGACCTTTATAACCAAAGAATGATTCAATCTAGACATACATTTTTTGGATTTCTAACCAATGATTTTCATTTTGGGATTTGAACTTTGTGAGGCTTCATCACACATGAGAATTCATTTTTTCTTAGCTTTGCTTAATGGATTTATTTTACCAAAAACAATTTCTTTGATTAAGTTTTCAAACTGAATGTCCAATGTCTTAATTTCTCCAAACCCCACAAAGTATGTTGTGTGGAGACTTGATGAACTCAAGGCAAGGTTTTACCTATTGTTTACTTAAGTAGAAAAATCGAGATGTGATCCAATGTTTAGAAACCTCTAAGGATGTGAATCCCAAGGGCAAGCAATAACATATGGATCGATTCAATTGTATTTGTCTCCAAAAGGGTTTGAAATTTGGATGATAATGTTAAGTGTTTGTTTCCAAGATGTTTTCAATCAATCAATGCATTTTGTAACCCAAGAATGAGTACAACCCTATGGATGTGAAAGACAATATTTGTTGGATTCCCACTTGGACAAGTCTAGCTATGCTTATCTTTATCAAATGGTTAGATGCTTGACCCCACTGGCTCTCCTCCACAACACTCACTTATACGGGGCAGCCAAGCATCAACACCCATGAAACTCCCATGCCATGCTTTCCATTTCTACTAAAAGATCGTAAAAGTGTGGGGCGGCTTTAGAATAACCAACAAATAGATTAAAGGATTTTGGAAAATTCTAGAACATGGGTTTTAATAAGGACTTTCTGTTCATGGAGATTGACCCATATGACAAGAGTCCCCTTTCGGATCCATCTTGTTAGAATAAACTACATGATATTTCCGTTTAGTCCAATACCCACATTTATATCCGGATTGGAAATACTCTTGGCTTTAGAGTGTTACTAGTTGAGTCATTCCCTTGGGTGAGTACTTTTTCCCCAAGGTAGGCCCTCTAGAATAAACAAAAGTGAATGAAGAACAATATTTATAACTCGATCAATCTTTGTTGGCAACAAAGAGAGAGAATATACACAATAATGCCCCCCACTCACACTTGCACAAGATTTTGTTTACTTTTTTAAACCCAAATTGAAGTGTGGAGGTGATTGCTTTGTATCAACCTAAAATCATGAAAAAGGCCTTTTGATTCTCAAGATCACTATAAAGCGCAAGAGAAGTGCATATGTCCTTTTTCAATGAGGTTAGCTCAAGTAAGCCTTCACAAAACAAGATAGCACATGTTCATTTTAGATCCCACAAAGTAATAATGAATTCATTTTAGAGCTCCAAAAGACAAACGATAGACATTTTGTTCAATTTGTTAACCAAAGAAACAAACTCTAGTATGTTGTGATCCTAATGTTCATTTTAGCCTTTTGCAAGAAATGAAAAGATTATTTTTAAACCCAAATGAAATTAGTGTCCTAAGAAAGAAGTGATAAAAATTCCTTAAAAAAGTGTTAAACAAACACTAAAGTGTTTAAAAACACTTTGATTTGATGAAATATCATCATCATGTTTCTCCTTCCTTCATTTTCAATTCCAACCTACAAAAGAGAAAACCAGTTAGATTTTGGAAACTACAAAGATTAAAAACTAGAAAATAGAAGAAAAATTGATCATTAATCAAAAAGCATGTGCTAAAATTTAATTTCCACTTTTTACTCCTTGCCAGCGGCGCAACCCATGACTACATTGGATTTTAATTTCTCAACGGTGCTCTTAGAGCGTTGCTTACCAATCAGCCTCACTCTGTGTTGAGATAGTGAGGTCAACTGTGTTGTAGTTTGGCCCAATGTCACAATTTGATATTTTTGAAAATTTATGTGAGTCAAACAGTCAAGTGACAGAGTTTATAATTCAAATTTTCTAGGCGAGAAGAGTCCAATGTCACACTTTGAGTTTCCCACGATGCTATATAGTGATGCTGAAGATACAATGGTGCCAAAATAGTGACGTTGAGCTCCCAACATTGGAATTTTCTGTGTATAAGCAAAAACACAGAAATTTTAGGAAAAAGTGATTGAAGATGAGATGTTTCCCTCCTTCTAGTGCCAAATGTGCAAACCCCAATCCTAGTACCTACAAAACAAAGAGAATAAACACATTAAATAAGAGATTGTAAGCATGAAAAAGGATTTCCCATGAAATCCATTTACAAACTTCAAATTAGGAAGATAAACAATGAAAACACAATGAAAACAACAAAATAGATTGGATCCTAATTTAAATGTGCAAACTCATGATCCCATGGGGGAATTGGTGCCAATTTGATGTGAAAATTGGCTCTTTCCCAATTCCTAAGATGCAATCTTGATGTGTTGAAGAGATTTGATCCACTTGGTTGATGAAGGATGAGAGCTCCAAGCCAAAATCTGCAATAACCTAGCTAATGGTGATGGATAAAAATGGCTAAATATTTTACCATAATAACTTTGCATAATTCATGGATGATAAAATGAGGATATGAGCTCCTTATTTATAGAATACCAAGATGGATGAATGTCCAAATTTGAGCAATGTGGTACTAATATTCATCTAATGGCATGATGCCACTTGTCAAGCCATGAGTGGATGGAGGATGTGCAAAATTTGGGGATTGTGCCAATAAATGCTTATTTTTGAATTTCAAATTTGTTGAAATGACTTGCAAGAGGGAAGGGAAAATGCAATAAATGCCACTTGGCTCAAGGCAAAGGAAATGTAAGATGAAGTTATTTCCTTGTTGGATGTATGTGTTGACTTGGAATTTTTGAATTCAAATTTGGAGAATATTCCAAAAGATGCCTTGTGAGGAAAAGAGAGATTTAATAAATGAATTAAATCTATTTTCATGTGCAACTTGCAAAATCTAGAGGATGTGACATGATAAGAGATTAAATTAATCAAAGGCTAATTAATGTAATAGGAAATTAGATGATGTGACCTATTTGACTCAAATTTATGGACTTATTTAAATCAAATAAGAGAGGAATATGATAAGAGATTAATCAAATACAGATTTTGATTTATTTAATTAAAAGGAGATGGTTGTTAGATTAAATTAAGCAAGTTTTTAATTTATTTAATTTAATGATAGACCTTAGGGATTTAATTAAATAAAATTTATCATTTAATTAAACAAGGATAATTAGACCAGATGGATTGATTTAATTAACGAAAGAGAGTGACTTAATTAGATAACATGAATTATTTAATTAAGGGAAGGAAATTGATGAATTTAATCAGATTAGGGGATTTGATTAAATGGTTAGACCGAGGGATGATTTAGGATGAAACAATGTTAGTAAGTCGGGATCAAGTGCATAATGTCAATCGGTACATTTTACATGTCTACAATATTCTTCCAAATTCACAATTCCTTTTATTTTCTTCATTTTTCTTTCCATTTCGATCAAGGGTTTCTACCGATCACTAAATTAAGTGAGAATTTTACAAGCAACTAAAATACCTGATGAATTTTCCTCCAAATTTACTTGATTCCTTTCAAAATTATGTTGCATAGGTTCTCCTTCTATTCTTCTCAATGCAAGATGACAAATGAGGGTTCCAAATAGCCTTTTATAACTCACACACCTAACCTTTTTACCACATTAAATGATTTTCCCTAAGTGTTATGGTTACTCTGCTTTCTCATACAACAAGAGAAGAATTGAGCTATGGACCTTCTAGATCTCAATTCTCTTCACAAGTGATCACAGATACATTTGAAGATTGATAGCACAACTATTGAAAATTTCCTACATTCCTGCACTGACTGTCATTAGGGGGACAAGGGATTTTTCTTGAAAAAATCCCCCTAGGCTAATGGCCTAAGATCAATTTTTGGATAAATTATTGGAGGCTGCTTCTGGTATGGGATTGTTTCCTTCATCAGATTCACTCTTCTTTACCCATGTTTTCTTCATCTGATCTCTTATTTCTTCCATGATTACCTTTCCTTTTCCTTTATCATCTTTCTATGAGATTCTTCCTCTATATACCCGACATCTTCTATCCATGTTTATGTTTTTGTAGAATCTTGCTATGTGACCAAATCTGTTATGGTTGTAACACACCAAATTTCTTTGTCTAGACCATTCATTCCATTGATTTCCTCTTGATCTACATTGATTAGCACTATGCCCAAATCTTTCACAGGTATAGCATTTAGCATTCGTTACACAGATAGGCATACTTTTGCATTCAATTGACTTATGACCAAACTTATTGCAACTAAAACACTAACCGGGAAATGATGGGCTTCTAGAATTTATTTTACTTCTACACTATGAAGCCATATGACCAAATTTATTACAAGCAAAGTAGTAACCATTAAAATTTTGAGCATTGGGTTGTCTCACCGGATATCTTATACCTTTGTTCATTTGAGATTTTTTTTTGGGATCCTTATGTTTAGATCCAGAGCTTTCTCCTTTCTCATAGCCAAGACCTCACTTATCATTTGCATCCTTCTATCCTTTAGTCAGCTCATCAAGCTTAGCAGAACTGAGTCTAAACTTATCCTTGTACTCATTTGTAGTATTGAGTTCATCTCTAAGAATAACTATCTGTCTTTCAAGCTCTTGTTCATTATTTCTGTATTGTTGCAATTCAATCTCCAATGAAATGAATCCATTGTTAACTCTTCTACATTTTTTTGTTTTTTCTTTTTAGGACTAGGCCATATTTTCCCCATTCTTCTTTCTTCAATCTCCTTAGTCAGCTTCATCACCATAGATTACATCTCAATCTTTAGAGTAGCATTGTTCCTAGCAAGTTTTTCACATTCTCCACTTATTTCTTTTAGAGTTTGATTTAGATGAACATATTCCAAGCTTTTATTTTCTTTATGTTTCAGCTAATCACAAAGTTCCTTCCTCTTTTCTCTTGACTCATTGATTTTATCCTTTTGTGATTGAATGAATTTTTTAGCATCCACAATATTTTCTTTTAGTTCCATGACTTCTTTAGATTGATAAAGACCAACAACTGCTGCCATAAGCTACTATTTAAGACCACTAGAGTCCATTATAATCCAAGATCCACCTCAAGCTGTTAAAATTTCTACAAAGGAACCTTGCTCTGGTACCAATTGTTGGACTCAAGGAACACTGAGAGGGGGGTTGAATCAGTGTTCAACAATATTTTAAACTTCAATTTAGATCATAAACCATTCACAACATTAATACTGAAATAAACAAGAAGGCACATTAAAGGAACAATTAGAACACCATAACACCAATATTTTTATGTGGAAACCCTATTAAGAGAAAAACCACAGTGGAGATTAATCCACAATTTATACTCTATTAAAAGTATGAAGAAAAGGGGAATGCACATGCATTCAGGCACACTGCTTAGAGAATAAGGAAGGCTCACTACCTTAAAAAATGTTTAGATTACAACAAAGAATTGAACTAAGAATATATCATCTACAAATTTTTGGTATCAGTTTTGATGAATTTCATGTATCAAATTCTAGACCTCCTATCAAACTCTGCACTTAGCTTTGCTCTACCTTAATTCACTTCACAATATCCTCTTCTGCATAAGAAAATTTTTCTCAACTAATATTTTGATATTCACACACACATTTTATCTACTCTATACACACACATATGCTACAAAATGAATTACCCGAACTCGCATATATATCCGCTAGCAAGAATTCAATTGCTATATGTTGACTTTAAACTAATTAAAATATTCTTCAAATGTCAGCTCAAATCATGAGAAATATTTAGTGTGTATCCATATAAGTCAACCATGACATAGATAGGACCCAAAACAAAATTATTGAACATAGAAACATTTAAGCAATTACTCCTTATACATCTACAACATGCTACATTCACTAGGTCCGCCTTAATGAGAAAATAAATAGAAAATTATCCTATCGAATCTCCTAACTCATACATCGATTAATGAAGCATCACAAAACTTGTCAATAAGATGTCATAGATGCTTAAAAATCTATCCCAAGGATCCAAAACTCAAAAATATGATCCAATGAAGCATACAAATCGACATACTACTTGGATACCCTATTCTTCATCTTTCTGTTAGTAATAATCTATACTCTACTTTTCCTACTGGTATGAGAAAATTTTGATATGTGGACCAAAATAATGACTTCAATTTCCATCATTGAAAACACTAGAAGCAATATTCCAACAACCACAGCATAGTGAGGATCCAAATCAACATGCTTGAACACCAAAACACTTAAACAATTACTCCTCAAATATCTGCAACATTCTATATTCACTTAGTTGGCCTTCTTGCACTATTAAACAAAAAATTAATCAATTGGATCTTCTAAATTGCACACAGATCAATATGAGGCTCTAAGATTCAAATATAACATAGATAATATACCAAAAAACCTTCCCTGAGATCCACAACTCAAAATGATAACAAAAAATTGCATGTGAATCAATGAACATAATTATTTTAGTTGCTTTCATCTAGCTTGACAATTAATCATTGATCTTCAATCTGACTTCTGGTATGATCAAATACTGGCGTATGGATCAAATCAATGACTATGGTTGCCATCAATGACAACACTAGATGACTTGTGCAATGTCTCTTACCAATAGTGTGATGGTGTTAGGAGAGCTTTTTCACATGCCCTAGTCTAGCAACCCCATGTGTTAGGCTTGGTTTGATAGAAATTGCCTAGGATCAACAAGTTTTTCAAGAATTTTGATGAAAAAAATTATGGAATCAGGCTCTATGTGATTGGTATTACATGTTTCTAGAGATTTTTAGAGTTCGTAAGGTGAATTTCAAGTACTTTGAAAAAGAGGTCTAATTTGGCCTAAAACCAATCACTAACTCATTTGACTACAAAATCTGACGAAAATGTCCAACGAAATATGTATAATTTGATGTATCGCCAGGTGCTTGTAAAATTTGATGTGTAATTTTCAATTTTTTGAAAGTTTATCCTTGACGTTCATCAAAATTTTGACAAACCTGGGTTTCATCGAAATGTCAACTATCAGTTTCGTCAAAATTTTGACAAACATGAAAAATAGAAAAAAAAATCAAATTGTGGCCGACATAAAGAAAAGTGAGTTCATTAATTTATTGTGACTATTTTTTGCTCTACTTGAGACAGTTTGTAGAGAACTAAGGATGATTTTCTTGGGAAAAATTAAAAAAATCAAGAAGATATCACCAAGTTGAGGGTAGTTAGTTTCTTTTTGCGGAATTTAGTTGTGAAGTCAAATTTGTAGTTCTAGGTTTGAAAATAATATTTTAAAGCAACATCTCATCTGATTTCATTTTTAGAGGTTTAAGGTTTTGAGAATTTCATGTCCAGATTTTGTTGTGTGGAATCATCATAAGATCACAACCAAGGAACATATTCTTGTGACTGTAATTATGTGATCCATAACTCTATCGATCATGTGGCATAGTTGTGCTATAACAAATATAGGATGCATTCATGTGTGACCCAAGTTTAATGTGGCTATATTGTGATAGAAATGGAGGCACTCATATAATGTAGGTGTCAATCATCATTGGGTGCATTCAGGTTGTCTCAAGTTTAACAGGTTAGGATGTAATTATAGCATGATCGAAGAGTGATTACCTCTTTATGCAATAAAGAGCCTATAACTTTGGTTGATATGCAGAGTGGTTGTGTTATATCAATTATGTAGTGCATTCAAGCATAACCCATGTTTAATGGGCTATTCTAGAGAGTGATAAATATTTTCTAAACCTTATGAATGTTACTTAAAAGTGTATAGCTTAAACTACAAACCAAGTTTGTTACATACTTGAATGTAGTCTTGGGTTACCACAACCTATAATAATGTGATATTCTAATAACCATTATAGAAGGTATTAAAGTAGGACCCATGCTATATAGGATACATTTCCCTGATCAGGTTTACATACCTTAATGATCAAACACAAGCTTCCCACACAATCTAGGATACAATCCAAGTTCATACCACAACTTTGTCAACACAACTAATTTTCTGACCCAAGTTTTGAGGTTTCTTTTTAATACCAATAGAAGCATTGGTAAGAGCATGATTAGGGTACAAACCTTAGGCCTTTGTAGAAACATAAACAATAACTATAGCAGATTAGTGAGGTTGCAATACCAGAAAGATTGAGAAATTGTAGCTAATAACAAAATCTTGCAATGTAAAGATTGTAGCCAATAACAAGCACACTATGTAGCTTAGTGACATTTGTAAATGTAATCTACAGTAAGAAGAATGACAGTCACTTGAGATGTGACAGTCAAAAAGAGGCTGAGCAATGACAAGATAATAAAGCTCAAACCTTGCATAGTAAAGTGGAGATTTTAACAGTGAGTTTCCTTACCCCCTTGCTGACCTTAACGGTTTTTCAAATGCTTTTGGTAGTGTTAGACAAGGAAAATGCAATCACAAAATGACTGTTCAAATGAAGTAACAATGGTAATCATAGGTTCAGTGTTTCTTCTTAGCCATTAATGTATAATGGAGGTAGTGGATTGCATGTTTGAGCAGTGTTTTGAGACTCATCAAAGATGGGAGAATAGTGAATAATACCTTGTGGACTATGAAGTAGTGTCAATAAGGTTGAAGGATCTTAAGAACTACAATACCATGAAACAATGAGTCCCCTATAGTAAGTAGGTAGTTTATAGGGCATAGTTTGATTTTATAGAAGGATGCTCATGAAAGGAATCTTCAAGTGATAGTGAGTGAGTTGTTTGAGATTGCAGCTGAGGGTGCAATACCCAGTTTAAAGGAAGTTAGCAAAGAAGTAAATGTGCAAGAAAATAAAATCATACACAACAAACAATTCACAATGTTATCTTGCATAATGCCTTGAGTTTGAAGACAAAAATCTCATTGTATCTTGATGAAAGTGGTGACCTTAATGGTCAATCACTGGAAACCATGATTTTAAAACATGCTATTGTGCTTATGGAGACAACATTTTAAGCAAGGCAGTGAGTGTTGGTTTGGAACAATGGAAAGTATGAAGGACTTGCTTTATATGCATACTACACAGTCTAGCTTAAGACACCGTTCTTAGATGAGATTGAAGGTGCATTATGGAACTCAAGGGTTACCATGAAAAAGATTAAAGAAAAGACTAAGATCTTTTTAAAATTCATGGTCATGAAGATATTAAAGATGCCACATGAAAAACCCTAGTAGTTGGAGTAATGAATATAGTGCCAAAGAGGATAGTGTGCTGGGGCAGATTTAGGAGATCTCCACATTATCTAATTACAAGGAAATATATCATTTTTTTATTTTTTTAATTAAAAGAAATCATTCTAAACCCTATATAGGATACATTGATACTTCAAAATCCTCTGAAGGAATTTGAGATTATGCAAATATATGTCAAGTAAATAACTAGATTACAAATAGTAGCAGGGACAATGTAATATTTATTGAGCAGAGCAGGAATGAGATGGGAAATAGTGAATCCTATGCCTCCTTTCATGCACATCTCCTCACCATTCTTTGTCATTATTTATGGAAACACTTCTCCATTTTGGCAGTCTATGCTTGAAAATAATGTTTTGACAAAGTTTTTAGAGTATGTTCCATTCTAGTGGGCTACGTCTGAAAATAATATTCTGACAAAAGTTTTAGGGTATGTTTATTAAAGTTTTAGAGTATTTTGGCGAGCTATATTCTTGATTCCTTAAATGATTTATTCAAATGGATTGTGACTAAATAAATGACTAACTATTTAGTCATTTTTATTTTTGTGACTAAATAATTTTTAATCAATGACCACATTAGTAATTTATTTACTCATTTAAAGTTGAGTTGCAAAAACTGAGCAAAATTTAGTCAGTTTTAGTTGTTGTGACTAAAATTTTTAGTCACCTAGTCATTTATTTGCCAAATTCTACTAGTGTGTGCTTCCTTGTGAGATTAGGGATCTCTCAATATTGAGTGCCCTAGGGATAAGCTCGTCATAAGAAGTGACACATTTCATCTTTAACTAGAAAGATAAATATGCATTGACATTAGCAATGATGATTCTGACTTAATGCTCCTTAAGAATGGGTCACTTGCTCTTACTAGCTCACTACCTTCATCATTGTAGGAAGTTTGTGATCAAGTTCAATATTCTCATTTTAGGAGTCTTAACGGTTGGAAATAATAGTAAAATTAGAATTTAATAAGTTTTGGAATTAATATTTTAAAGTGTTTTTTGGGGTCATTAACTTTAGACTATCTTCTCTTTTGCAAAGGTGGTTGCATGCCAAATTTTTTTGGTGTAAAATATCAGAATTATTAGATTTTGTTACCTATCTATGAATAAAAATTATTGGAGTGTGAGTTTGATATTTTTTGAAGATCTAAATAGTCAAGCTTGGTAAAGAAAAATCATATTAGATAATATTAGTCCAGAACAAAATGAAGAGACACTTGATATATTGTGGGCTAGATTGAAAAGAAAGGGTGATGGAAATGTTATTGTCCTTGCAATAATTACAAGGGCTTAAAGATGAGACAAATTTTAATCACAACAGCTAAGAAACATTGTAGGCAACATGGTCACATTGAAGGGGGCATGATTATTGTCCATTGGTAAGTTGTTCATTATATGTGTTTATATTGATTTAATTTGTAAATATTTATTCGTTTTAACATTTTATATAGATATATAATCACTTGATTATAATCATGGTTTATTTGTGTCTATCATTATTATAAAGGTGGGGTGCCCTAGGACAGATGATATGGATTATCGCGGCCTAGAGAATGTGGTTTTGCAAGCGGACGAACATGGAGCTGTGAATATTGAAGATGACGTTAATGATCCTATGGAAGAAGATGATCATGTGCCAGAAAACACAGTTGGAGATGATGGTACGAATACATTGATCCATGACACATTTAGTGGCAAAGCTAGTCATGATGATCAAGATGACTTTGATGATGTTCATGATTTACTTGTACTTGAGAAGGCATACGAGCCCCTTTATGAAGGCTCCAAAAAAAATATTCTCTCTGCTATATTGTTGTTGTTGAACTTGAAGGTTATGAATGGTTTATTAAACATAGCAATCTCACAAATGTTAAGGTATGTCATATATGTCATCTTTTTTCTTCTATTTTAATTGTAGTTAGTTCATCACTAGTAAATAAAGGATGAAATATGTACCATTAATATTCTTTATATTAACAAATTATTTTTTGTTGTAGATTGATTGGTGAATTTTTGTTACCACAATCAAATATTTTACCTCATTCATACTGAGATTTATCTGTCATTATGAAAGATATTAGAATGGAGTATCAAGCAATAGATGCATGTCCCAATGATCATATAATATATCATAAACAACAAGAATTTACAATAGAATTCCTAGAATGTCATATTAGTAGATATCGAACATATCAACTAACAAAAAAGGTGCTTTGCAAGGTTCTTCGTTATATTCTCTTTTTTTCATGTATGCAATGATTATTTAGGTGCGAAAGCTTAGTGTAATTTAAGGATTACCATGCATGAAATAGAAGTGGAGATGAAATTCTTCGAATGCTTATAGATGCTTCTACATTTAGAGACATGGAGGAAAAATGGTCACACTTTAAAGAAGAACCTCGTAATCTCAGGCTTTCATTGGTAGCGAATAGTATCAATCCATTTGGAGAGCTGAGATCTATTTACTCGGTGTGGTATGTTTTTGTTATCAACAATAACATTCCTTCATGGATGTCAATAAAGAGGGAGCACATAATGTTTTCAATGATTGTTCCAGGTATTTTTTTACATAAATTTTCTTTAATGTAGTATCATCTCATTTGTCTTATTTGTTGCATAATGACTTATTTTTTCATTCAATAGTCATGTACATTAATTTATATATATTATAGTAAAATGGTTATAATAATTATGTAATTTTTATGTTCATTCAACTAGGTAAGTACCAAGTTAAAGATATGAATGTATATATCGAGCCTCTTATTGACGAGTTACTAAAGTTATGGAATGACATCACTATGTATGACATCTCTAGACCAATAGGACAAAGACAATTTCAATTCCATTCAATGCTTATATGGAAAATTCATGATGCCCCAGGGCTAACACATTTTTGTGGTATGTTATAATATTCAAATACACTTTAACAATAATTAATTTGATGAAGTAGATATCATGCATGTTTTAAAAATAATCTATTCATCATATATAATTATAAAAATTGACATATTTAATCCAATTATATATGATCTCGTAGGTCTTCAAACAAAGGGAAAATTTGCATGTCCAATTTGTGGTCAAAAGATGAAATCTCGTCATTTAACAAGTTTAGGAAAGTAGGTGTTTGATGAGTATAGGCACTTCCTCCATAGAAATCATAAGTATCGAACTACTGACAAATTATTTTTCAATGGGAAAGAGGAGACTACATCAAAACCACGAAGAATGACACCTCACCTATGGAAGTTGGAATATAATAGAATTAATTGTCAAGGTTATACATTAGATCAAATTATTTATCTATCATATATGATATGTTTTGAATTTATATTTTTATATTGTGTTGTGTTTACTCATGTTGTAATTGACAATAATTTTTGTTGTTAATTTGTTTAACTTATATGCTTCATGAAGGTCATCAAGGCATTAATGGTCAGCTTCCACATGGACTAAAAAGTTATCACAGATAATTTAGTAGGTTTCCCTACTATGAGCAGCTAAAAATTGTGCATTTTTTTGATATAATGCATATCGGAAAGAATATAACAGAAACATTATGGAAAATTGGATGGAAGGCATGACAAAGAAAAAATTGTCAAAATTTGTAGTGACATTCAAGAAGCCAATCATGCAATGAAAAATTTCATTCAATTAAATAAAAATGAAGACCAAATTAATATAAGTGTTGTTCGATTATTAACAAAGCAACAAAGCAATGTTATAAAAGAAGTCATACGAAAAATTTGATTTCCCACAGGATTTGCTGTGAACATAAACAATATAATAACAAAGAAAGGTGAATTTGGGTAAGGGATGAAAACACATGATTGACATACCTTCATTAAGGTAATTATTCTGGTATATTATATACACTTGTATAATGCATGTGCTTTTTAGTGTATTGTGTTTACTACTTTTGGAAAAGTAATGAAAAGATCATTTTATAATTATTGCAGTATGTTCTACCTCTATCTCTCCCAGACAACTTTGACAACAATGTCAAGCAAGTTATATATTATCTTGGAAAATACATGAGGTAAGTAGCGATATTTGTTCAATTTGTTGTATACATCTTATAATTGTCATTTTTTTTACTTGTTATTTAATATATTGTATATTTCTATTAAATCTCATTAATATATTTGTGCCTTGAATCACTTGTAGATGGCTGTCATCTAAATAAATCCATAAAGAAGATATAAATTATTGGAAGAGAAAATTTTTTCGGTTAATGTGTGAAATTCAAAAGTGTCTACCTTTGACATTTTTCAATGCACGAGAACACTACCTCATACACTGGGTTGAGAAGATTGAATTGCGTGGACCTGTACACACAAGGTCAATGTGGATGGTTGAGAGGCACTTGAAATTTTTGAAGGCTTTGGTTAGACAAAGAGAACATCCTGAGGGTTCTATGGTGGAGGGATATATGGTATACCAAACCATGGTATACATTAGTGAATATCTTCCTAAGTTTGTAGCAAAGATCCATGTAGATTGCATTTGGGATCCCAACTCCATTAACAAATTCGAAGGGGAGTACCTGATGGGGAAAGGTAGATTGAGGAAAGTGAGAGGTAATTATAAGATGGTTATGGAGATTAATTGGAATACATTTTACATATATTTTTTTATGTATATTGTACTTATTTAATTTTTAATCTTCACTATACATCAATTATAAATTAAGGTCGTATACTGTAGTATTTAACTAATTATACGTCATTTGTGAATTTTAATTTTTTTTTATATAGTTGGTCGAGAGTGGGATGCACTACATTTGTATGTCGCCAACAATCTTGATTGGATGATGGTATGGATTGAACAATGTCAACAATCTGGTCCTGCATTAACATGGGAAGGTGTGGCTTGATTGGTTAAAGAATCTCATCGTAATGAAGATTCCAATGTTATAGAAAGGGAAATTGATTTAACCTATGGTTTAAGAGATAAACAAGTACATATAAATATATTAATCACCCATATTATTGAATTATTTTCAATTATATTGATGTATATATATATATATATGTTGAGATTATTTTCTTTGCATACATTTGGCCAAGAATAAATATGTTTATCAACTAACGATATTGCAATAATTTTTACATGTTTGACATATTGCAGGTGAAACACCACAAGGATATGTGGTGCAATGGTCATAAATTTTGAATCAAAATTTTGGATGACATGAAGAAAACTTCTGATTTTGGTATAACTGCAGTCTTTTAGGTGACTAATGTTTCATCTAGAAGTGACATACATCCAGAAGTCTCAGAAAAATGATACTATGGGATTTTGGATGATATACTTGAGTGTGGCTTTAAGTCCTTTAGATTAATTCTATTCATTGTCCTATGGTATAGACTATGATTGAATGAAAATGGATTTACCATGGTTAATACAAGGTTGATCAAGTAAGGTGGAAATGAGCCCTATGTTCTTCCAAGCCAATGTGAGCAGGAATTTTAATCAGAGGTTCTAGGTAAAACAAGTTGGTCATTTCTTGTTAGACATGATCTAAGAGGAAGGCCGGTAAAGTATAATGTGATGGAAGAAGATACCGAAGAACTATAAGATGATGTAGATGATGATCAGGATTAATAGTTAGTTGATGATGTACCTAACAAAGATGTTGAAGAGGAGGAACAAGATCATGATGATGTAGGAGTTAATGTTCATGAAGATGATATCCGTGTGGATGATGACATTATTGAAAATGATATCGATGATGATGATGATGATATGACCAATCCTTACAATATTGAATTTGGATCGGATGATACATACAAAGAGTTGGATGAAGAAGAAGATCAATGACATTGAAATGTATGAGTTATGCGATTATATTATCTATTTGATATTAATTTCTTGATAGAATTATATTTGAATTATGTGGTTACATAATTAATTCATGATCTTTTTAATTTTTATGTCATTACATAATTAATTTAATGATGTACTTTTTAATGTTTGAAAGGTCAAAAAATTAAAACATTTCAATAGTGATGTTAACAACCTTGAAATTAGTATGTTTTATGTTTCATGTGACCATAAAAGATTAAAAAGTTAGCTGTAGAGGTGGTTGTTCAGTGGTTGATGTGTAAATACTTTTAAAAGGCATAAAGTGATCATTATAATGGTTGTTTATGGTTAAGGATTTAAAATACAAGCTCTTAACATTCAAAAATCTATGTTTTTCTTCAAAATTTCTATATTTTTTTATGTTATACAGAACTGTATGGTCACATGCGGCCATATTTTGATGTGAAATAAATTCTAGATCATGAAGATATGTGTTAGATTTTATTTGAATCTGATTTGAGGGCTTAAGGCGTTGATTTGAGTTAGAAAGCTTCATTTCTTTGCATACAACCCGATTACCCTTTTTTTGAGGGTTTTGTAGTCCAAACATGATATAAAGGGGCTCTTACACTTTTTTTGATTACTATAGCTTTTTTAAGAGGCCCCATGGATATTGTTGTAATTGTAGGATGCATGAATAGGGTGTAGAATGAGAAATAAAGAAGGTATAGCTGTTGTCTTCAAGAGTTTGTGAAAAAAAGCATGTGAAATGAGAGGTTCAAGCCTAGGTTTCAACAAAACATATATGGGAGATCTAATTTTATGAATTTTTATCCATGTGCAGTCCTAATGGGTTTTTTGTTAACACTGAATATAAATGATATACATACACACACACACATATATGTATGTATGTATGTATGTATGTATGTATGTATGTATGTATGTATGTATATGTATTTTAAAATGTAAATGTAAATGCAATTACTGGATACTCTCCTAGAATAATAAATGCAACATATCATTAAAGAAATCTATATCTATGTATATAAATGTGTATTTCTAAATGCAAGTGTAAATGCAAAGAGCATATGGTTTTGTAGTGTTATAGATACAACATATCCATAAATTAATATAATTGAAATTATAAAGTCTTCAACACATATAATATGAAATCAATCAGACTATTAAACTACATGAGAAATAAATGAAAATAGTAAATGCATATGTATGTGTATTTGTAAATGTAAGTGTAAAATAAATAAGAATAATGAAAATTATAAAAGAATACAAGGAAAGGTTTAGAGTTTAGAGTGGGAGAGAGATAGAGGGTAGAGGGTTCAAGGGTTTAGAGTTTAAGGGTTAATGGTTTAGGTTTTAGGGTTAAAGGTAGAGGGTGTTGGTTTATTTTTTACACTGTAACTAGGTTGGTCTTCTAATCTACCTATGGGATTTCCAATTCCAATCAATGGCAGCTCCAAGAACCTAGAGCAACTGATGAAGACTTTAAAAATCCTCCTACACTTTGGGATCTGCAAGACCCAAGAGGGTGATTCCTTAATGTGTTTACAACCTCTACACCAATATCATAAACAACATTAACACATAACAGATAATCCCATTGAATAGCTCAACACAATAGGATAATATCAAATAAAATTGGTTGTTCACTAATAATATCAACTATGTGGAGCATGAGATAACTACAACACAATCCATAGTAAAATATAGTCATTAATTTGAAATTTGTAGCAAGCTCTAGGAAAAGACAAACAATTATTGAACTACACAAATAAGTACAACTTAGATTAGTTCCATATATCCATTATAGGAGTCAAATTCATAAGCATCTAAAGGTTTATGACAGATTTAATACATAACATATAACTTATAAGATCCTTGACAATATTGCATTACAATTTCATTAGTATGCATTCTCACCCAATACTACTTATCAAATCCTTATACAGAACATATCCACCTATAATCCCATTCAAACATTTTAATTAATTCTTTAAATTAAAGCTAAAATAAGGATTATACACACCACAACAGTGAGATAAATGAAACAACCCTTAGTCATCTCATTCAAAATTCGGATATGCATGTACAATGGAGAGACATGAGTTTGAATTTATCATTTCAACTCAAATGCTAGTACTGTTATACAACATTAAATCCCTATGAATTCAAAACTGATTACAGAATAACTCATAACCTAAATTGTATTTCTCTCTAAAACCATCAAAATTTACAATTTGCTCTGCAACTTCACCTAGACTCGACCAAAATTATCTAACTTGCTAACCCGTACTTCTGGCCTTGAAATCCTTCTTATAGAAAATGAAGGAGCAAACAAGCATTAGGCCAGAAAGTACATATCACTAGCCAAATGAAACATCTGGTGATATTCAAAAAATTATTACAACAACCATCACCCTAGAGAATATTCCAATTCATCATGGTAGCTGAGGAAAATTGAGGCAACAACAAAAAACCACAAGAAACCCATGTCAAGACTGCCATCAAAGCAAAATCAGAGGCAGTTGTAACTACAACATCTGATTTACCACCCGTTAGTAATTCATTCTTTTATTCCTCCTCAGTCAAATATTTATTTACCCACCTCTGATATTCTTCATTATTTAGCCAGTCAAAATTAATTACCTCATTCACCTTGGCATTATAAGGTGTGTATTTTACTGCTACCTGATTTGGATCTCTTTCAAAAGATTCCAAAAATGAGTTGGTACTAATGATTTTATCCATATAGCTCACCAACAAGTCATAATATGAGTCATCACAAATTAATTTAATTTGATCATTGATGACCTCGCCTGCCTAACCCTGCCACTGCTAGAATGACTTGATTTTCCCCTACTCATCAATTATATCAGGTAACAATGTATTACCCCAATCATTGAAATTATTCACCAACTCCTTAATCTTCCTACTCAAGTCATCTAGTAATGTCTAAAAACCTTGCAATGATTTTACTAACACATGAGTAGGATTTAATGATTGGGGC
Organism: Sequoia sempervirens; assembly: GCA_007258455.2. Taxonomy (NCBI): domain Eukaryota; kingdom Viridiplantae; phylum Streptophyta; class Pinopsida; order Cupressales; family Cupressaceae; genus Sequoia; species Sequoia sempervirens. The sequence goes on along the minus strand of VDFB02373365.1, from coordinate 16,229,425 downwards.
CTATTGTTTGTATCAAACCTTGAGGCCTTATACATGACATCTAGATCACTGGTCCTAGGGATCCAATTTTCAATCAATGGTATCACTACCTCCTGATCCCTATCAATATTATTTATTGCATATAATAGAAAATAATATAAATAATGTATAGATATTAATTTATTATCAACCTTTTCATTCAAATTCCTTAAAACAGTAATAACAATATCTTTTTGCTATGAAAGAGATCCCTCCTCACTTACCCTCAAAGATTCTTGCAACTTATCAATTCTTTGCAAGAGCTGCTTCTTTGTAGGATCAATAGAGAATTTTGTTTCTTCATCAATTTCCTCTAAAGAATGGGTGAAGACAGAATTATGACTGGGAGACCCTAGTGCGGAAACAATTGGAGAAGCAAGATGCATTGACCCTATTGTGGAAGGTAATGTAATGGTCCCTGGAGCACTTTATGTCTCCCCAACCTGTCTATACTTGAACCTTTCCACCTTAGTTTGCAACTCAACATTCATTTGTTGCATCTTGTTTTATTCTTCAATCAAAAGGTTATACTTCTCCATTAGGCTTTTCTTTTCAACCTCCTCCCTTTCAACAATCTTTTGGGCCAATTTGGCCACATTCATAGTTAAACTAGTGGCATTGGTGGTTGAGGTCTTTGAAGCTCTCCTTATTATTAATACCCCTCTAAAATTTGGATTAATCTCTGTAATATTTGTCTTTCTCCATTATGGGGCCGATGCCCAAATTTCCAAGGTTTCATACTCTTCACTAAAAGCAGAATCTTGAAGTGCTACCTTGACTTCTTCTTTAGATTCTTGCAAGGGATGCTTGGACTTCATAATAGCATTAAAGGCCACTGCATCTGCAATGTCACATTCAGGTAGAATCAATATACCAACTTGAATCACCAATTATTTTCCTTCCTCAGGAGTGATGTTCTTAAATTCTTCCATTAATTCAAATTTCACTTCCTCGTCATTCTCCTGCTCTGACCTGTCAGGTCTTAGTTCTCTTCCCTCCTTACATTTATTTTGATATTCTTCAAACTTCATCCTCCATACCAATTGCAAGAATACAAGAGTCTTTACAAATGCATTATCATCTAGAAACTCCTTACATGCTTTCATTCTTGCATCTTGTACACTTTTACCTTTCATATCTAAATCAGATAAAACCAATTCAGTTGGCCTAGGAGGGGAAGGCATACCAACCTACATGTCTTGGTTAGTAACAATAATTTCATCCATCAAACTCTCCTATGGTTGATAAGTTCTTTTCCTTTTAGGGCTTGGCTCAAATGGTGGTGATGGGAGACTATCTTTTAGTGATGACTCTAAATCAATAATCTTAATTTCCCTAAGCACTTTGAATTTTGGACCTGGTTGTGAAGGAAACTTCATAATTTTCTTCCCCTTTCTATCCACTTCTTCCTCATCACTGCTGCTATCCTTTTTTCTCCTGTAAATGGGCCACTTTTTTGTTGGTTGGTATGCTGGTCTTGTTTCAAATGGTCCAGCACCTTGTTCTTGTACACCCAGACTCAGCTCTAAGTTTACTTTTTTGGTTCTCAAAATTCCCATAATCGCTTTGAAGTTATCCATCAAAAAATCAATTTTCTTATGGTGAGGGACTGAACTCCAACAGTGGATCATATTTCGGATCCATTTTGTGCACAATATCTAATAGCTTATTATAAGCTATCCATTTCTCCTTGTTCAACTCTTGCTTATTTAGGTCAAATTCATTTATGATCAGGTCTTCAGGAAAGTTGAACTTATGCACAAACTTGCCAACCTTTATTCTTTGTCTAAAAAGGGTCAAGATCATGTTGTCGCTTTGGACCACATCTCAAATGATAATCCTCAAAGAATTTCTCAAAGTGCACCCAACCTCTTTTTGAAAAGGAAAAATCAAATACCATTGTATAATCAAGGAAAAATGTTCCCTTACCCCTCACTGTGAGGTTGTCCTCATGGATGTATCCTATCTACCACATAACTTATGCAAACCCCACTCTTGGTGGCACATTGTATGGTAGTATATGAGGGGCTCCTTGAAAACCATATACCCTCAAAACAATACTAACTTGGTATGGGATAATGTCACCCTAGTTATGACTGAATTTTAATTCTAGCTTCCTCCTCTTTGGCCTAAGGAAATCATGTAATTCCTCAGGAATCCTAGGTACATTCACCATCAATCTACCCCTCAATCTGGAAGCAAAACAATTATCAAATTGCACATAACTAGTGCTTTCTTTATTACAAGATAAATTTGTAGCCCATATCTGTATTGGCAATCTTTCTCCATCAACCGATTGCCTTAATTTCATCTTCTCAAAGAAGAATTCAACATTCTTGAATAAAAACATATGCATCAACATAGAATACCAAAATAATTGAGTGTCGGTATCATTTTTCTATAGCTTTAACAACCCCTCATCTATCCTCTTAGCCAAGAAAGAAGCAAAGTCATATGTGATAGAGAAGTTAGGGTGTTTTATTTGCACCCCCATAAACATGTATGCAATGGGCATCACCGCACCAAGACTGAAACCCAAAATCTAGCACAATGAATAAAAAGTGGCTAGGAAATGATTTGCAAAATAATTCAATCTAAAAGGTTCCTGGTCACTAGGGCTAATATGAAATCTTGAACCTCCTGCCCTAGCCAGATGAGGTGGAAGCAATTTAGCTATGAGAAGAGAATTCAACTTTGCATATTCCTGCTTCATTTCCTCAAGGTTGATAAGCACCAAGTCATCACTCAGTTCACTCAAGTCAAAAATCTATTGAATATCATCTCTGTTAATGCTTAACAAAACCTTTCCATCATTATCCCTAATTAGTCGTGTGACAGGGTGATATCTTGTAGCTACTGCCCTAAGTAGGTCTACATTAGGGAAAACATTTGGTACCACCAGCTTCCCCATATCATATATCCATCCATTTGAAAAAGGGTGAGGAAAATTCCTCTATCCATACCACAATCTGAACATTTCCAAACCTATGAGAAGAACCCTAGCATTAGCTATGTTGGAAAAATTGTATACTAACCCCTCCCCTAGGATTTTGCCTCGCATCAGAACCAATCCCTTCTTTCTATCATTCATTGACAAGGGAAATTGATCAAGGAAATCATCATACAGGTTTTTTTTAAATAGTCAATCTAGCCAAAATGTTGCTTGGGTGGTTCCATCTCAGACAAACTAGGGCTTCTTATAACTTCACACTTCAAATAGCTAGGACTAACCATAGATATGAAATTATAGAACAAAATATTGCAATTTCTTACAATTTAAATAAACGATAGCCCTAAAACATTTATCAACAAGACCTATGATAAGTACAATAAATATTTTCCTTAATTCAAGCACAAAGTGACCTAGAAACATAGAAATTAACTCATGGCTCTTTCGTAGAAATCCAAAATTCCAGCTGTCAGGGTTCACAACCTTGCTCTCAGCTCTGAAATTGCTTCGCAAAATACCTGAATGCTTTGTGACACAAATAAAGTAGGAGAATTGATTTTATTTTGATCAAATTGTGCCAGTAAATGTCTCATCTTCCATTAAAGCTCACTCACACACTACATGAATGACTCCAACCATATTTGATGCAAATTTAAATTTGAGTTGTTGATCCTTCAACACAATCATCGACCCTATCATTAACCCTCGAGCAGCTTTTCCATCAAGATTATAACACATCCATCAATTTGAATCATGTGCATCTTAAGAGCACTTTAGCAACCTACCTTTTAATGTATTTAAAGCTAGATTAATGTTCCACGATATTCCCTTTATTCTTTCGACTTCATCAGATGAGACACGTGGCAACTGCTCGTGATATCGTGATCAACCAAAGCACTGTGGTGGGGCCATCATGGGATGGTGGGGAATGGCTAAGATCAAATGGTAGTTGATTAGCAGTCATGCAATTTCATCCCCTAGAAGGACACATGGCACCCACTCATGATATCACAATCATTAAAAATCTTGCAGCTTCCAATCATATGATGGCAGGCAACCATTGATATTTGAAGGCAGTTTGATCAATGGTAGTGTGAATTCAATCCATTCTGCAAAATAAAACATTCATTAAAAAGGACGAGGGGACATCACTAGGCCAATGGTAAACAATGACATAAGTTGTTTTTTAAAAGATGAAACACGAGACCAACTGAGACTTAGGAAATAAAGTATTAAAATCAAAGGGACTCGGCCTAGATGAACCGATATGACATAAGTTGTTTTAAAACCCCATCAAAAGTAACAGTGAAATAGAACCCAGCCACAGCGTGAAATAAACACTAGGGTTTTACATGAAGACAATGCTAAGACCCCAACCCTTAGAAAACTCAAACACCATGAAAGACCAGAGACATAAGGCAAGGCATGAGTGAAAAGCGAGGAGCAAAATACTGAAGTTCCATCAGTGGCTCTAGTTAGGGACGTTCATTCCACTAGAATGAAATGAGAATCCAGAATTTGAGGTAGAGCAGACCAAGATGCAATCATGATGACCAAAACCCCTACATGAAAGGTTATGAGCATAGAAATTGTATCTTGATCACATGATATGAGGGTTCCATTGCTGTCATAAACCTCTTGTAATTACATGTTTTCAATAGGAATATTATCTATGTCAACTAGAGTTGATGTTTCTTGAATGTCTTTTCCTTTTATGCCTTTCCTTAAAACATCATGCATTGAATGTTATTTGGCAACTTGTTTGCTTAATGTTTGATTTTGAAGGCCTTGAATAGAGCCTTGTGCAACTTTAGATTTTGTTTTTGTTGTTTTCCTTCATGATACCATTGTAGCATGCATTGTTGGTTGTCCTTATCAATGACAATGACCTTTACCTATTGCATTCACTTTCACCAGTACACCCATGAATGAATAATATCAATCCCCTTTTCTTCTTGTAGCTAGCTCTTGCAAAGGTGTTTTCATTGTACTTGTATCATGACTTTGATTCAACCATTGCTCTTCTTTTGTTATGTGTAATAAATACACATAGTCTCCTCATTTTATCTTTATTGGACAGCCACCTATCACATATGTGGGTGACCTAACAATTCACCTTCCTATGTGATGTGTGACTGTCCAATAGGGTTATGATGAGTGGGGCTTGAATTTTTTTTGAAATGCTTCCTTATTGTTTAAAAGATCCATAATTGAACTTGATGCATCTATGAAGTCACTTCCTTTATAAACAAATCATGGATCATCTTAAGAAGATTGAAGGACATATCAACATAGTATGTTGCATCTTTTGAATATGTCCTTTCTTGTCCTATCTTATGTTCCTTTCTTGTCCTTTCTTATGTTACTAGTCTTTTATGGTATTGAAAAAATCCTAAGGTTGGGTTTTTATCTTTGAATGAATCCTTCTATCTCTCTCCCCTCTACCCATAACCCTGAACCCTAAACCCTTAACCCTTAAACCCTCCACCCTCTACCCTCTCTCTCTCTCAAGTCTCTCCCTCCAACCCCCTCTCCATCTCTTAGGTATTTATCTATCTCTCACTCACTCCCTCTATGTGTCTCCCTCTGCCCTCTATGTTTAACCCTCTACCCCATATCTCTCTCTCCCTCCTCCTCTTTCCTCTCTCTCTCTCAAGTCTCACCTCCCTCCCCCTTCTCTCCTCTCTCGGGTCTCTCTCTCTCCTCTCTCTTATCTCCCTCCCTCTACCCCTTAACCTCTACTCTCTATCTCCTCCTCCCTCCCTCTCTCTACTGTCTCCTTTGAATCCATCTATCTCTCTCCCCTCTACCCATAACCTAAACCCTTAGCCTTAAACCCCAAACCCTTAAACCCTCTACCCTCTACCCTCTCTCTCTCTCTCAAATCTCTCCCTCCTACCCCCTCTCCCTCTCTCAGGTCTCTCTCTCTCACTCACTCTCTTTATCTCTCTCCCCTCTACCCTTACCCTAGACCTTAAACCCTTAACCCTTAAACTCTAAACCCTTAAACCCTTAACCCTTAATATTAGGTGTGTATTAAAACATTATAAAAGTATAAATTTTTGGATTTCTATTAGGAATTGAATGATAAATGACAATTAATGGGAAAATCTAAGGAACTTTAATATTTTCAACTAAAAAGTTAGAGTTCAATTAGGATTAGCGTTCACTTAGGGTTAGGATTGAGGATGAGGTTGGGGTTTAATTAAGGTAATGAATTCAATAAGAGTTCAAATAGGGTCAAGGTTAAGGTTAGGGTTGGGGTTAAGGTTCAATTAGGATAAGAATTAGTGTTAGGGTTAGGATTAGAGTTCAACTATAGTTCAAAGTTAGGGTTATGGTACAATTAGGACTACTATTCAATAAATGTTCAATTAGGGTTAATACTTAATTAAGGTTAGTTTTATAGTTAAATTAGGGTTAGGTTTAGGGTTGGGATTACGAATCAAGTAGGTTTGGGTTAGGGTTTGATTAGAGTTAGGGTTGCGGTTAGGGGTATAATTCAATTATGCTTAGTGGTCAATTACAATTAGATTTAGTGTTCAATTAGGGTAAGGGTTAGAGTCCAAATAGGGTTAGGGTTTAACTAGGGTTAGGATTAGAATAGAACAAAGTTTTGTGTTTAATTATGATATCTAGAATTTAGTATAATTTTAGAAAATGAAATGATTTGGACACAAAGAAAAAAAATAGAAAAGTTGATTTTATATAGATCTTATTTATTAATTTATTCTAAAATTCTAATTAATAATTGTTTAATTAATTTAAAATGAATATTTAATTTAATTTAATTTAATTGTATTAGATAATTAGTAAAACTAAATAGATAATAAATATTTTATGAATTTTAAAAATTAGAAGGGTTAGGATTATAATTATGGATAGACTTAGGGTTGGGTTAACATTAGGGTTAAGGTTAGGTTAGGTTTACCATTTAATTAGAGTTTGGGTTCTAGGATAAAGCTTGGGTTCAATGATAGGGTTAGGGTTGGGGTTGGAGTTAAAGTTCAATTACAAATAGGGATAGGGTTCAATTAGGTTTAAGGTTAAGGTTAGATTAGGGTTATGATTCAATCTCAACAATAATTATTACTCTAACTCTAACCCTAAAATTAATTGTAAAACTGACACTGACACTATTTTTAACCCCAACCCTAACTAAATATATATCTAACCCTAACATTAATTCTATAATTAAAAGTAATTATAGTATTGTCTTTCATGTTGTGCTCCAAATGCTACTAGCATATATATATTATTTATTAATACATATAAAATATGCCAAGAGATATCTTTGTCGAGGCACCTATTTTATAATAGTACAATAGACGCATCAAAAGGATATCTCTCGACATATTTTAAATATATATTATTAATAAATAATATATATGATAGTAAGTATCTAATAAATAAAATAAAATAAATATATCAATTTTTTACCATACTACTCGTTGCCAAGGAGATCCATGTGGTGCTCGCTCGAGATATCGTAATCACAACTTTTGATCACGTGATGGCAGGAAACCATGGATCTCAACCATCAGCAATCTTGTTCATCAACATAGTCACCAACCTTGTTATTAACCATTAAGAACCTTTCTATCAAGATTATAACATCTCCGTTGATTTAAAACACGTGCATCTTATAACTACTTTAGTAACCCATGACATAATGTATTAAAAATGCATCAAAGTATTTATCACTCCTTTGGCTTCACCATATGAGACATGTGACGCTTGCCTATGATATCGCAATCAATAAAGACCTCACAAATTTTGATCACGTGATGGCAGGAAACCATGGATCTCAACCATCGACAATCCTATTCATTCAACACAGTCGCCATCCTTGTTATTAACCATCGAGCACCTTTCTACTGGGATTATAACATCTCGGTTGATTTAAAACATGTGCATCTTATAAATACTTTAGTAACCCATGGAATAATGTATTAAAGATGCATCAAAGTATGTATCATTCCTTCAACTTCACCAGATGAGACACGTGGTGCTCGCTTGTGATATCATGATCAACTGGTGGGGTCATCACAGGATGGCGAGGAACGACTGAGATCACATGATGATTGATCTGTGGCCATGTGAACTTGTCCCTCTGCAAAATAAAAAAAATATTTATTAGGGGAGAGGGTGCACTCTATCATGATGATAATACCCATTCTTACCACATATTTATATTATATATTGTAAATAAATAGTCCAAATGTAGATAAAGAAAAAACCAAATGTTGATAAAAAATGGAACCATACTTGAACACATGAGAACCTCTAAATGTTATATGAAAAAAACATAAATACATTCATGAAGAAGTGAAATAAGTTTTTTTTTTGTTTCAAATAAAATAACACAACTCTCCACTATAAGTATATCATTTAAAAAATAAAATACTCATTTAATAAAATAAGACACTCATTGAAACAAGTATTGTTATCATAGTGAAAAAATATTGTTCTTATGTGTACAACAACTGGGGTAGCAATGTACAAGCATTGGATAATTTTATATTAATAGTTTGTCCTATCAAAAATATAAAAGGTGAGCACAATAAATAACATGTATTTTCCCATTAAATGTGAAGGATTTTCAAAAAGTTTTAGTGTTCAACTATTGGTCCATTTTTGTTCAATATAAGTTGTATTTTAAATCATTATGTGTTGCTTTTATAACAACAAATAGATTTTTTGTGTTCAACTATTAGTCCATATGTGTTGAATATAAAAGGTAGATATATCAAATATTTATGGTTATCAATAAGTATTTGGTCCACTTAGCTTGTATATTAATTTTAATTTAAATAAAAATATCATATTCTACAAGCAAGAAATGATATTTTTTTGGTTCAACTATTGGGGGTTCCATGATTAAGTTTTGGTCGAACCTTTAAAAATTCAAATTTTAGACATTTCTCAAAAGGTCTACTAATGTGGTGAGTTGCATGGTGAGTCACACCTCCAAACCTTAGTTATAGATAAATAAGAGACCAGTCTACATTTCAAAAAAAAAAAAGGTTCTATGATATTCTAGTCAATTGCTACATGCTGAGAAAGTTAGTCTACATGACTACTAGGCCCTCTCCCCTAAAGGAATAAGGGGACACCAGTAGGTTGACAACAAATAATGACATAAGTTGTTTTAACGAGGGAACATGGGACCAACAAAAGAATTACAAAAAATAAAGTCAGGCGAAGGAAATTAAATAATAAAACAAAAGGGGGCCCAACCTAGACAAAGCGATGGGGCTTAAGTTGTTTCAAAGCCTTCCCAAAAAGTAATGACCAAATAGATTCCATCCAAGTTGTAAGATGAATAATATGGTTTTATATGAAGATGAAGGTAAAACACCAACCTTAGGCTTTTCCCAAACACCATAGATGACCAAAGATACAAGGCAAGATAAAATAGAACACAGAGAACAAAACTTTGAAGTTCCATCACTACCCATAACCCTAAACACTAAACCATTAACCCTTAACCGTTAAACCCTCTACCCTCTCTCTCTCTCAAGTCTCTCCATCCTACCCCCTCTCCCTCTCTTAGGTCTCTCTCTCTCACTCACTCACTCCCTCTATCTCTCCTCCCTCTACCCTAAACCCTAAACCCTTAAACCCTCTACCCTCTACCCTTTACCCTCCATTTATATATCTCTCTCTCAAGTATCTCCCTCCTAGCACCACTCTATCTCTGAGGTCTCTCTCTCACTCACTCACTCACTCTATCTCAAGTCTCTCCCTCCTACCCCTTCTCCCTCTCTTAGGTCATTCTCTCACCCACTCACTCCCTCTATCTCTCTCCCCTCCACCCTTAACCCTAAACCCTTAAACCATATACCCTCTACCCTTAACCCTCCCTCCCTCTATCTCTCTCCCACTCCCTCCCTCTCTCTCTCTCAATTATCTTCAATATCCTACCCCCTCTCCCTCTCTTAGGTCTCTCTCTCACTCACTCACTCCCTCTATCTCTCTCCCCTTAACCCTAAACCCTCACCCTTAACCCTCCTTTCCTTTATCTCTATCTCTCTCTCAAGTCTCTCTCCCTCCTACTTTCCTCCTCTGAGGTCTCTCTCTCTCTCTCTCACTCAATCCCTATATCTCTCTCCCACTCCCTCTCTCTCTCTCAGAATTATCTTAATATCCTACCCCCTCTCCCTTTCTTAGGTCTCTCTCACTCACTCACTCCCTCTATCTCTCTCCCTTAACCTAAACCCTAAACCACAAGCCCTAAACCTTTAGCCCTTAAACCCTTTACCCTCTACCCTTAGCCTCCTTCCTTTATCTCTTTCCCACTCCCTCCCTCTCTCTCTTTCTCTCAAGTCTCTCCCTCCTACCCCCTAAACCTTAAACCCTTAAACCTTCTATCCCCTACCCTCAACACTCTTCCCCTCTCCCTCCCCCCTCCTAATTCTCTCTCTCTGTCAACCTCTCCCCTTCTTCCCCTCTTCCCCTCTCCCTTCCCCCTCCTAATTATTTCTCTATATATATCTCTCTCTCCCTTCCCCCCCCTCTCTCTCATTTCCCCTCTCCCTTTGCCCCTCCTAATTATTTCTCTCTATATATATCTCTCTCCCTTTCCCCCCTCTCTCTCTCATTTTCCCTCTCCCTTTCCCCCTCTCTCTATCTCTCTCTCTCTCCCTCTCCCTTCCCCCTCCTAATTCTCTCTCCCCTCTCTTTGTCTCTCACTCTCTCCCCCCCCCTCTCTCTCTCTCCTTTTCCCTCTATGTCTCTCCTTTCCCTCTCTCTCTCTCTCCTCTCTCTCTCTCTCTCTCTCTCTCTCTTTTCCCACCCTCCACCTCCTAATTACTCTTGGGTATATGTGTGCTAAAATTGGATATCCGATTTAGATCAGATATCTGATTTATAGCACCAAAATATTACATTTTAAAATATTTTTCAAATTAGATATTAAACACGAATTGGATATCCAAAACAAATCAGATATCCAATTTGTAGTACTTTGGCTTGGGCATTGCTATGGAGCAATGTAATGACAACCAACCCAAAAAAAAGCCAACTCGAGATTTTCGCATTTTTTTGCAAGTTCAAAACGCTAATTTTTTCATGTTGCCACTTTTTGGCCCATCCTGATCCTGCACATACCCCAGTCTAAATTAGGTAGTTGTTATTTCTAAGGTGGATCACTCCTTTCTTTGAAGTCCATACACTTATGATTGGGTCAAGTGTTCTTTTCTTTAGAAAATTCCTATTTCCTTTTTGATAGGTTAATTATGATTTGAATAGATGGGTTATGAAACACTTATTTCAAACAAATATCTTTATGAAAGAAGTATATTGACATGAAATTAAATATGATTTGTATTCAAATGTAAAAACTAAAAAGAATGGAAACAATTCTTTCAACACATAAACTATTATGTAGTATTCAATTAAAATGAAAAATATTACTCTATATTAGTTAGGATACACAACTAAGAAAATGATCTAAAGTTACTTATTTATCCTAGAGGAACTAAGTATATAGTATACAAAGAAAATCAACAAACCCACAACTACCACTATTTTGAAGGAGTTTAGTTTTCTCCCCTTCCTGATCTCGGTAATATTGTCTAATTATTTTAAAGAGATGAAGGGTCATAACACAAATTTATTCAACCCAGTAAATAGCTTGGTTAATGAAACTTGACAAAAGCAACAAAATATTTCTACATTTGGCATTTCATGTTGAATGAAGAGTGGTGACAATAATCTACTTATAGTTTAATAAAACACTATTTTTATAAGAAGGCTTGACATTAGAAAGATAAGTGTTACTTATAGTTTAATAAAACACTATTATAGTTTTACTAACATATAGCATTGTATGCTTGCATTGATTCTTAGTTAATATATGGGGAGATAGAGATAGATGGGGAGAGAAAGAGAGAGATAGAGATATATGGGAAGAGAAAGAGAGATGGAGATATATGGGAAGAGAAAGGAAGAGAGGTGGAGATAGAGAGTCGATGGATAGGGGGGATAGGGAGGGAGAGATGGTGAGAGATAAAGAGAGGGGGAGGGAGAGAAAGGGATATAGATATAAAGAAATAGAGAGAGGAGTGAAAGGGAGATAAAAAGAGAAATAGAGATAAAGATATAGAGTAGGAGAGATGGAGGGAGAGATGGAGTGAATGAGAGAGAAAGGGGGGAGAGGGAGAGATAGCTCAATAGATAGAGGGGGGAAGAGGCTAGAGTGACATAGATAGTGGGAGATATAGAGATAAATAGAGCGCAAAGAGAGATATATCAATCACCCTCCTATATCTCTATCTATTCATCCTTATCTCTTTATCTCTCTACCCTCTCTATCTCTTTGTCTCCCTTTCTATTTGTATGTTTGTCATTATCTCCCTCTCTCTCTATATTTTCTTTCTATATTTATCTTTGTCTCCTTAAGTGTGCAATGGCTACATTGAAGAGGTCTTAAAGGAGAATTATCATATCTTTAATCAAATGGCATGCTACCTTGAGCATAACTCCCCAAGGACACAATGCCATCCTTAGATTGTTGACATGAAACAACCAATCAAAATTTAGTTTCTCTCTCTCATATTAATATATATTACTATTATATTAAATATATATTATATTAATTATATTTTGTATTATATAAAAATATACTTATTATTAATTATTAATTATAATAATTTTATAAGTATTTAATAATTTTGTTAAAGAATATAATATATAATCATAATAAGTTGAATAATTATATCATTTATTATGTAAAATATAGCTAATATATACTTAACTATATTGTAGAATATTAAAACCTAGATAAATGGCACCGAAATTTTGAACTTGACTAACATACTATAAAACCTAATGAACTAGGTTGTAGCTCATCAAATTGGAGAAGTGAAAGGTCAATACTAGCACCAAGGAAGAGTTTGGAGTAGTGAAAACAAGGTCAATGCCAGCACCGAGGAAGAGTTTGGAGTAGTGAAAACAAGGTCAATGCCAACGCCGAGGAAGAGTTTGGAGTAGTGAAAAAAAATTCAATGCCAACACCAAGGAAGAGTTTGGAATAGTGAAAACAAGATCAATGCCAGCACCAAGGAAGAGTTTGGAGTTAAAACAAGGGCAATACTAGCGCTAACGAAGAGTTTGGAGTGAAAACAAGATCAATATCAGCACTGAGGAAGAGTTTGGAGGAGTGAAAACAAGGTCAATACCAGTGCTGAGGATGAGGTTGAGGGCACTCAGGGAAAATCAACGACCAAGGGGCAATGAGTACTGTAATTTTGGCACCCCTATTCTCTTTAACCTTCAATTTTTATGTCTAGTTTCCAAAGATCTTCTCATACATTGGCACCCCCATTGTCGTAAAATGGTATAAAATAAGACAAAAAAAATTAAATAGCTTAGTCTTTCACATTTTTATCCACCAGTCTAAAGTCTTGGAAAAACTCCCATAATCTACCCACATCTTGGTTGAGGTCTAGGATTTCATCACACATAGCCTTCATCATATGAGCCTGAAGTAATTGTAGACTTATCCCAAGTATATGCTAGGCTAAGGTAGATCTAATGAATGGAAATAGAGGCATACAATTATTCTTTAATACCTCCACCACAAACATATGCAAGGTGTTGGCTATTTTTATGGTAAGCAAGTTGATCTTCTAATCTACCTATGGAATTGCCAATTCCAATAAATGGTAGCTCTTAGGACCTGGACCAACTGACGAGGATTTGAAAGACCTCCTACACTTTGGGCTCTGTAAGACCTAGGAGGGTGATCCCTTAATGCATTTAGAACCTTTGCACCATCATCATAAACAACATTAACAACAAATAATCTCATTTAATAGCTCAACATAATAGGATGATACCAAATAGAATTGGTTGTTTATCAATAATATCAACTATTTGGAGCATGAGATAACTACAACAACATTTCATAGTATAAGATAGTCATTTATTTTCAATTTGTAGCAAGCTCTAGGTAAAGGCAAACAAATACTAAACCATACAAATAAGTACAACTTAGATCAGTTCCATATATTCATTGGAGGAGTCAAATTTATAAGCATCTAAGGGGTTATGACATATTTAACACATAACATATAAGATCCTTGATAACATTGCTTTACAATCTCATCAATATGTATTCTAACCAAATACTACTTATCAAATCCTTATACAAAACATATCCACCTACAATCCCATTCAAGCATTTTAATTAATTCCTTGAATTAAACCTAAAACAAGAATCATACACACCACAATAGTGAGATGAATGAAACAACTCTTCATCATTTTATTCAAAATTCAAATATGCTTGTACAATGGAGAGACATGAGTTTGAATTAATCATATCAATTCAAATGCTAGTACTATCATTAAACATCAAATCCCCATGAATTCAAAACCTAAATTGCATTTTACCTAAAACCATCATACTTTACAATTTGCTCTACAAATTCATCTAGCTCGACCAAAAATATCTAACTTGCTAACCCGTACTTTTGGCCTTGAAATCCTTCTTATAGAAAAAGAAGGAGCAAACAAGCATCAGGCCAGAAAGCACATGCGTCACTAGCCAATTGGACCACCTTGTGATATTCCAAAAATTTGTTACAACATAAATCTCCCTAGAGAATCTTCTTGTTCATCGTGCCCACTGAGAATGGTTGATGTAGCAACAAAAAACTTCATGAATTCCACACCTAGACTGTCACCAAAAAACAAAACTGGAATCTATTGTAACTGCAATAGCTAATTTGTCAACCATTAGCAACCTACTCCTTTTCACTCTTCCTCAGTTAAATATACATTTACCCATTTTTGGTACTCTTCATCAGTTGGCCAATCAAAATTGATCACCTCATTCACCTTGACACTATAAGGTCTGTACTTAACTTCCACCTAATTCTCTTCTCTTTCAAAAGACTCTAAGAATGAGTTGGTGCTAATAATTTTTTCCACACAGCTCACCAACAAATCATAATCTAAGTTACCCTATTTTGGGGGTTTTGTAGTCAAAAAATGATATAAAGGGGCTCTTACACTTTTTGTGATTACTGTAGCTTGTGTAAGAGACCCCATGGATACTGTTGTAATTGTAGGATGCATGAATAGGGCATAGGATGAGAAATAAATAAGGTATAGCTACTATACTCAATAGTTTTGTGAAGAAAAGCATGTGAAATGAGAGGTTCAAACCTAGGTTTCAACAAAACATGCATGGGAGATCTAATTTTATAAATTTTTATCCATGTGTAGAACTAGTGGGTTGTTTCTAAATACTGCATATAAATGATATACATACACACACACACATGCACATATATATATATATATATGTATGTATGTATGTATGTATGTATGTATGTATGTATGTATATGTATTTTTAAATGTAAATGTAAATGCAATCATTGGATGCTCTCCTAGAACAATAAATACAACATATCATTAAAGAAATCTATATCTATGTATATAAATGTGTATTTCTAAATGCAAGTGCAAATGCAAAGAGAATATGGTTTTGTAGTGTTATAGATACAACATATCCATAAATTAATGTAATTGAAATTCTAAATTCTTCAACACATATAATATGAAATCGATCAAACTATTAAACTACATGAGAAATAAATGAAAACAATAAATGCATATGTATGTGTATTTGTAAATGTAAGTGTAAAATAAATAAGAATAATGAAAATTATAAAATAATACAAGGAAAGGTCTCCTCCCTTCTTGGTAGTGATAACCTCCTCCACACAAAACCCTTAAAAGTTATGAATAGAGGAATATAATCTTTGAAGAACTCAAAGTTGATTCTCTCCTACCTTATGCAATTAGTCATTTTATCCTTACAAACATTTATAGTGATTACTAGATGCACATAGACCAAGTCTTCATAATAGAATAATTTGATCATATTTTTCCAATGATGGAATTATGAGAAAACCTTAGGTTAAATGAATAATTCCTAGCTAAGTTCTTTAAACCATGTCCAACCGTATAAGAGAAGTTTATTGCTATGTTTACCTAGATACCATGGAGAAAGGCTCTTTGGGCTCTTTCATCAATCATCCTACCTTCAAACATACCAAAAGCATCCTAGCAATTAGACATAGGAAAATTTAAGATGACTTAAAAAAAATTATTGCCAAAGCGTAAACTTATGATGACTTAACCAGGCCTAGTACACACTCCCTCCCTGTTAACCACTTAGACATATGGAAATTAAATGTAAACTTGCTGCTATTTTTAGTCATGTAGGTGTCCAATAAACCACTTGGTGGTGTTTTCCTTGAAGTTTATTTACTTGAATGAAGAGAAAAAGTCCTTTGATTACAATTAGAGAATACATTTGAGGCCTTGGTTGTGTAACTAGTGGACCATAGTCATATTTAACACTTGTTACAAATTTTGGGAGTTAAAATGTTAAGTAGATTTGATTTGTGATGGACACATTTGGATGGTAGTAACAATAACTTGCAATATATCAAGGCTTGATTACCTTATAACCTGCAAAATTCTAGCGATGAAATGATAGATTAATCATAATGTCACCTTGGGATCACATCACCATGAAAGAACTTCATCCAACATCCTTATGAGTGCAGGTACCACCAAATAGGTATTTTTCATATTTTTCTTCCTCAAATGAGGGAAATTCAGGAAGAGAAGAGGAAAGCAAGACATGTACTATGTCTAAAAGAGGAAGATCAACTAGAGGTCAAAATATTAGAAGAAAATTTCGTAAATGCGTGGATTTTTTTTTTGTTGAAGGGGGGTCATGTTCTTATGATGATGAGAGCATATGCGATGTCGAGGATCCCTTGAATTACAAACATCTATAGAAACAATGTGTAACCAAGGAACTTCCTCCAATAAACACTAATTTTTGTGTCAACGAGAGGATATATCGCATAGCACCATCATCATTACATGGTTTGGGCCTATCTTTTATGGACAACATAAAGGTCTATTACAAAAAAGTTACTGAATTGATGGAGTATGTTGGACCCTATTACAGCTACAAAGATTGGATGTAACTGGTTTGATATACATGAAGTATGTGTAGGTATGCACTATCACCAAATTATATACAACTAAAAGATAAGGATCAAGATAAGGATCAAGATAAAGGAGTGGCTCATTAGGGAATATTGCATGGTTTATAAAAAGTACAAGACCTGGGTCAACAAATAAGCAACCCAATTGCATATTCAAGGCGTGCGAGGGAAACCATGTATTAGTATGTGCAATAAAATCAATAACTACAGGGGAAGAGTTTTTAATCGATTGCAATTTGAATCACTTAGTTACAAACACAGTTACTATGGGAGTGGTATGTACTATGTACCATTTTACCCAACCTCCAATTAATGAATCCAATATACCATTTTATTCTTATGTTTTTTTTGATAAGTCTATTGGTTTCATTTCAGTAATTTTTTTTATATTTAATTTTTGTCACAACGGGACATTGATTGTATGGAGAAGGCTCTAGCCCATAGCACAAATCATGATGTATCTTCAGGCGCTTCTACCCGATAGGTTTACCTCATTGTAATTGTACAAATTAGATACGAGCAAATTTTTTTATTATTATGTTTTGATCATAAGTTTGTTGGGTTAATTTTGATAATGTTTTTAATATTCTTGTTGCAGTCAACTAATTGGGGAAATGTACCAGTAGTAGACGAGAGCATCCATGGTGAGGTGCAGTCAATATTTTGTGATGATGACATCGCTTATTCAACAAACCCTCTCAATATGATAAAGATGATCCAAAAAAAATGCAATGAAGAAATCGTTAAGTTGATATTCATAGTGCCTCAAACAGATGAGATAAGAGATATGGTTAAAATATTGTCTAAGAGATTACAAAACTTACAAGAGGTCTTTAATTATAACATAAGTTCATTCATGGTTTTATATTTTGTACTCTTTTATGTCATGAACTAAAATATGTGTTGTTTTTATAGGGTTATTTTCCTCCTCATGATGCTGTTGGCCATGATTAGGGTACTGCAAGTGCTACTCGAGGAGTAGGGGTTGGTACAAGTGTCCATCATGATCTTCCTGCGTATACATCACATCATCCGATCCCATCATCCATGCCTATATTTTCGTTTGAAATGTCGGCAACACATACCATGCAAGCATCCGTTAATGCACCCTTGGCAATGAACACATTCCAGAACATGCATTAGGACATGTACCTGGGGATGCAGAGGCCACTAGTATTGGTGATGTTTTAGTAGCATTTCCTGGATCTTCCCTTATTACTAGTACAGGAACATTGTCGGTCACATTTGTGGTGACCGAGGATTTCATTCCCATAAAGATAGAGAAGGTCCCAAGTACTTTAAAATGTTTTAATTATTATTATATATAATCCAATTGAAATTTACTTATTGATCGCTCTTTTTAGACTATTGATCCCATGATCATTTTGCAAGAAATGATGTTTTTTATAAACATCTAAGTGATATTACATTGGATCTCTTCAAGCCCACCATACGTACACGGTGGAATGCCCAAAATCAAGATTTAAAAGATGAGCTCATTAACAGTTTAGTTGTGTTGTTCGGTGATAAAACATTCAACCGAACCAAGGTCCTTAAGAAAGCTAGTACCTATCTAATGTATGCGAGGGACCAATATAGGTCACATTTAGAGAAGAACAAAAAGTATGAGCTTCCCCCCATGATTCTAGAGAGGGAGTGGAAGGACCTAGTGTCGGATGGAAAGGAGAAGGCTAAAAAGAAAAAAAAGGAAATACACCACTTGGCCAAGGAAGGTATGTGATACTATCAACAATGTAATTATATACTTATTACTTTTTCTTTTTACATAATCTAACATATTTCAAACTTTTCATAGGTTAGCCAACACGTCGAAGGAAACAAAGGAAAGACTAGAAAAGCACGAGCAACATAAACTTCACTCTAGTGGTTATATGAAATTAGCCGCATGAATTGTAAGTATCAATAAATGAAATATTGCATCCAATTAATAAATTGAAACAAATTTTGGTTTTATCACACCATAGAAGAAAAATTCATGATCTTATGCAAAAATGTAGGGCTCTAAATTCAATAGAGTTCCCATAGAAGAGGACCTAAATATTGCCTTCCAACAAGGCTATGGAGTCGTGGTTGAACGCCTAAGAGTCTTGACTAGGCAAACACAATCTTCCACTGCATCCGACATGGAGGTAAATAAACTCAATAAAGTTTATTTAAAATTGAATACTTGTGCAATCTATTCAATATTAATTTCCACCATAAAGTAATTACATGGCTATTTGTTTTAAACATTCAAGCAATGATTATATTGCACATGACATTGGAATGCAACATGGTGAGGGTGGAGCACAACATGCAGATGATGGTCATGGGGTGCATCCTGGTACTTTAGAGCATGTAGAGCGTGATCAAAATGTTGAGCATGATCAGGCTAGAGAAGATCAAGAATATGATGTGGCCCCATCAGGTAAAGAGGACCACTCTAAAGTTATTTTAAACATATTTAATTGCAATTGGTGTATTAATTAATGTAACCTTTCATTTTTCAACTTTAGAGCATGTAGAGTGTGATCAACATGTTGAGCATGATTAGGTTAGAGAAGATCAAGAATATGATGTGGCCCCATCAGGTAAAGAGGACCAACCTCATGTTTTCTTAAACATATTTAATTTCAATTGGTGTATTAATTAATGTAACCTTTCATGTTTCAACTACATATCAGAATTCATAGGATGTTTAGCATGTTGAGCATGATTCTATAACAAAAGTTTAGGAACATGATGTGGACCCATCAGGTAAAGAGAACCACTCTAATGTTCTTTTAATTAATGAAAAACTTGTAACAATAATAATAAAACATATCAGTTTAACATTTCTTTCTTATTGTAGCAGACCCCCCCTTGCAGCGGCGTCCACGTCATGAGCAGATGACTAGGCATACATTAAGATCATGAGAAAAGGGAAAAAAACTAAAGGGGGGACAGATATTGATTTAGAAAATGACACTCCACTTTAGATTTTTGTAGCTTTAAAAAAGAAACAAAAAAAAAGTGATTGTAATCATATCATGAAAACCATATTTTTGATAATATGTAAAAATTGAAAGAATGAATATTATATGTTAATGAATGAATGTTATATGTTATTAATGGATGAATGAATTAATGTTATATGCTATTAATGAATGAATGAATGAATGTTATATGTTATTAATGGATGAATGAATGATTAATGTTATATGATTAGGTATGAGGAATTGAGAGTGATGTGAGGGGGGGAGAGGGGCCAAATGAGCTTCCACCATCACATGGTTGGCCTTGTTAAGTACAAAATATTAAAATATTCTCGAAACAAAGAGAAGCTCAATAAGGTAATGCACTTTTCACTATGGTGGCAGAAAAATGATTCTTTATACCCTGAATCCATGCTCTGCATCATAATTTGAAGTTGTTTCCATTCCTATGTTCTGAGTTTAGTTTTCTTGTATGGCTTTGTATGAATACCACATTATGTTGTGTGTGGATTTGGTTTCAAAGCTCTGTTTCTTATATTTTTAATGGTGACATAACTCTAAAATTTGACTTTTGCGCATAACAAGTTAGTGGAAAATTGACAGCTCTGAAGGGCTTAGAGGCTCGATTGAGATAGATACATGCATATTTGGATCTTGTTGTTCATGGGAGGCTTCAAATTAACCATGAAATTTTGTACCATCTATAGGTATGCAAAATTTTCTCTACTTACATTCATTCTTGATCATAAATGTTGTAAATGATATTAATGCTTCAAACTTAAGATTCGTTTCATTGTTATAATGATCAAAATGTTATACTTTTCTATAAATTCAAGCATTATCTTGCCCCCTACCCTTTCCTCTCTCCCCCCTCCTTTTAAGAATTTTTGTTGTCATAAAAGATTCACATTTCTGTCTCATTGACACAAATTTATCTGAAGTGCTAGGAGTGAATAAAGATATGTAAAAGATGATGGATTATGTCTAAACAACAACTTTCCATTTTATAGCTAATTAAATCCTTAATATTTAAATAGTTTAGAGCTCAAATAATGCTTGTATATGCATGCGTAGCAATTAGGGAGCCTATGTGAAGATTGAAATTTAAAATATCACTTTGGTATTTTTCCTTAGGCAATGAAATGAATAATATTGGTTTTTGGGTTTATTCTGTAAGTAGTTAATTTCAGAGGAAGACTAAAATATTCTTAATGTCTTGTGTCAGGTGTGAAAGCATATGAATCACTTGTTGAAGACACCATTTTGTATTCATCCAAAAATAGGTTTGTTCTTTTTTTATGTTTCTTGCATGTGTTTTTTTTAGGCTCTAGAGATGTAGCTCGACTCTTTCCTTTGCACTTTTCATCTATTTTGATGATTATAGTATATTGTCCTCATAATTTTTCATGTAGTTCTATTTGTAACCTTAGTTTTTACCAATCAATTTGCAAACCACTCACATATTAAGGACCATTTCACTAACTTGTAGTCATCCATTACTTCATATGTTGTAGGTTGTGTCTTTGTGCCAATAAATCCTGATGATTGCAAGAACTTTAATCCTACAAGTGTACCCAATCTTTCTCAAGTAAAAGTCTTACCTTATTTTATAGTACTTAAAATGGTTAATTGAAGGTGCTTCTTTAGATCTGAGATAGTTGAACCCTAGATTAAAATATGGTATTAGCTGGGAAATATAATGATAAAACTAAGGTCCATTGAACACAATTACAAACATAATTTACTGGACTATGAATAGTGTTACAATTGTAATTATTTCTCCTTTACCTACATCTACATTAATGAGAAAGATAGTAGATATTGGAAGTTCATTACATGTCTCATGTATGTGTTAGTATTTTAATTTTGTTTAAGTTGTTCAAGAGCTTGATTAGGTCAAGAATATGTTCTACAAGCTTTGTTCTCCTAACACTGCTTAGCATTTTCCCTACACATTTTCTCTTCAATCTAGACATTTATGAACTTCTTCCCTTGTTAGCCTGTGGTTGTTCTCAAGTGTAATTCTTTTTGTATGCATCTTGCAGTCTGTATGTATGATCAACCATCTCAAGTGTAATAATTTTTCTATGCATCTATGTATCTTTCAATTTGTATGTATGATCAGTGATCAGTCTCCATGATGGCACATTTCAACAAATATATATTTTTTTAAATTGCATTGTTTCATCGCAATTTTGACAAAAACCACCGATGAATCATCGAAAAGGTCCGACAAAGTTGCTATAGCTACAACGAAGGATTTGTCATAACTCCTTGCCCATTTTGTCATAATTTCAATGAACTTTTAGTGTTGTTTCAATGCTACTCCTTGCCCATTTCATCGAAATGGTGACAAACTTCTGGTGTTGTTTCAATGCTACTCCTTGCCCATTTCCTCGAAATGGCGATGAACTTCTGGTGTTGTTTCGATGCTACTCCTTGCCCATTTTGTCGAAATGGAACTGAACTTTTGGTGTTGTTTCAATGCTACTCCTTTCCCATTTTGTTGAAGTGGCGATGAACTTCTGGTGTAATTCGTCAATGGATACATGAAGTTTTTGTCGATATTCTAATGAACATTCGATTCATTTTATGATGTCGATGACTAAAAAATTTGCACCATTATTTCAATGTTTAATTTGTCATCAGTCTTTCGACGAAAAAATAGTGATGAATTTTTTTCACAATTCATCAATTTTCTGACAAAGTCGAATGACCAATGAACGTCTATCGGAAAATGGAGTCAAATTCAGTAGTGAATGTTGTAGGTTAGATTTGTAAAGAATGTTCCAAAACAATTTGTGGGTGCTATTTGATATGCTGAATGGTAGGATAATGGGTGCTTAAAAGTGTAAAGGTGATGTCCCTTGGTGACATTCTCTAAAAGATATAAGCATATAAGTGAGTTTGCTAACCTACAAGCAAGTAGGCTAGTTATTAAAGGAACTAACCCTTGAAGGGTTTTGTAGACTTGAAGACCAATTGAATCTGATCTGTTTTGGCCTAAATCACCTTTCTCTACATCAATTTGCAATATTTTTGATCAAATTGCCTAAATAGCCTAAGGATGAGTGGGTGATCACTGAAGTAAGCAAATAATTGTTTGATGTAAATAAGTTGTGCCAAGGCAAGAAAAGGTTGATAGTTCACTTTCCTTTTGGTTTCAATTCTTACAGTTGTTAATGAATGTTTGATGCCTTAAATATTAAAAAGAAACTAGATCTAAGTATAATATGTTTTCATATGAAGAGTGAGTTCCTTTCAATTCAAAAGATTATATTAAGAATAATTTGAAATTAATCCTTGATTTCTTTCATCAGCCTAGCCTTGAAGATTTATGGGTTGATTGTTTTGATGAGTATGAAGTCAGGAAAAGGAGTTGGATGAGGTTGTCAGTGGAATAGATAATTATCTATGATTTGAATTGGGATCTACAAGTCATTATGGAAGATGGGTTTGACATGGTAGACCCACTCTATACTAAACTAATAGAAAACTAGCCTAATCCTGCCATGGACTAGAGCAGTAGAGAGAAAGAGACTATTGAGGCGAGGATTGTCAATGTCTTGACTAGAACAAGAGAGTGGGTGACCAAGAAAATAACAAAACAATCTCATCCTCACACTAGGACTAAAGAGTCATGACCTACTGAGGGCACTTCTTAAGCTTTTGCAAGTGGTAAATTAACTAGTGATATTTTCTAGTCATTACAATTAGGGGCTCAAGGAGATGGTGGAAAGAATCCACCAAAAAAAAATGTGTTTTCACAAACTTGTGGGGAAGATATCCTTAACCTACCTATTTTAGAAAGATAGAATGAAGGAGATGAGGAAGAAGAGGGTTTAGAAACCCTAAATATCAACTCCTCTCCCTCTTAGGATGAATCACCTATCAGAGAAGTAGGAACATCTCATAAGCCGCAAGAAATTGCACCTATAGAGGACACCCCTCCAATTGATAGGACATTATTTGAATCTCTAGGTTTTAAGGAAACCAAGGTCTTAGTGACTCCAGCCTAGTTGGAGGACTCTTTTTCATGAAAAAGAAAGGCTATATAGCCTAGTTTACCTAAGAAGGATATGGTAGGCCAATTGTTACAAAGAACTTTAACCCCAAAATTGAAAAAGTTAAAGACTACTACTAGGTTGATAGATGACGTGGAGTAAAAAATTCTCCAAATAGAGATTGTATACCCTTTAGCACAAAATTATGTTACTCAAGAAGTAGTAGGTGATTTTGAGGTGAAAAAAATAGACCTTGGCATTCCTACCAGAGATAGAGATGTTCAAAAATTTTAGGTGTCTACATCCAAAATGGTTGAAAGATCAAAAAAGGATAAAGAAAGTAAGAATTAATTAAAATCATAGGTCTGAGACTTGATTGAAAATATAAGGTCTATATTTGAGCTTGTTCCTCAACCCCTATCTCAAGTTGATTCCTCTATAGAATATCTAGCTATGGTTGGAAAAGAGGCCTTGATTAAAATTAAAAATTTCCAAACCCTAAGTAAGGTTGTAGATGATTGGAGTGAGTCTCTGATTAAAAAGGGAAGCTTTGTCATTTCTCAATCCATAAAATTCTTCCAAGAAACAAACACCTTGAAGACCACTTTGGGGGAAGAGATCATTATGATTGTAAAAGAAGAGAGGTTATGGAATAGTTACCAAACTGAATTGAAGTTGATGTTAAGTTGGGATATGGAGAAGTTAGCTACAAAGGAGATTATACCTAATGCTTCAAACACCTGTTACTTGGCATGGAACAAAGGGGTGGAGTAGAAGTTTCAAATTGCTAAATAAATTTTACAAAAGCTTAAGGAAATCATGGATGTGTCCTACTATTTTAGAAGAAGTACTAGGCACCTTGGTAGCTCTTGGGTTACTTTGGGATAAAGGTGAGATTAGGAATGGCATAGAAATCAAGGGTCTAATAAAAAGTTTCCAAAAAATTGTTAAGGAAACACTTGATTCACCTTCACTCAATGTTGAGCACCTGTAGAAGCTTAGCAAATTACATTTGGTCACATCCCAAGCAATTGATCTCATGAAGCTTTGTGAACACCACATGGAGACAAATAAGGACAATCATTTGACGTGGAAGGTGAGGATGAAATATGTAGCTATTCCTCAACATAAATAACTATTACACATCCTTAAATCTTTCCAATCCTAGCAAAAGAAACCCTTGGTGACGTCGGAAGCTGGAAACAAAGCAACGCCATCGTGATGGATTAATTTCCTTTTTTTCTTTTATTTTTCTTTTAATTTTGATTGGCTATGGAAAAGTTAAAGGGGAAGTTACTCATCTGCCTATTTAATTTTATCTATTTTCATATGCTCTCTCTAGACATTTTGAAACTACTCAATACAATATTTTGTTGTGAATGAAGTTATTGTTTTGTCTTTGTGCGTTCAGTTCGTGAAGTTAACCTAGGTTCTTGAATGTTTGTGTTTGAGAACATCTTAATGCAATATATTATCTTTGAGTAAGTGATGCAATTTTCTTCATAATTAATTTCATTTCTTAGGTGGTATTGGGTGTATTTTTTTATTCTTGAATAGTTTAGTTAAATTTGGTTGTTGTGCCAATTTTTCTTACATGTCAGATCTTGGACCTAATATTTAGGAGTTTTCCTTATATTGGTTATTCCTTTACTACTTTTGGTTAAAAGCATACATGATATTTAATTTTAAGAATTTTAATTCATTGAAAATCTTGTGAGGGAGCTATACTTCAACAAAATTTAGAGGATATTTGTCTTTGTTTAGAGGTTAATATTTAGAGTTGGTTGGTTAATTTTGGCACCTTTCGAGCATGGAATTGTGATATCTCAAGGTGCCCAATCTATTAGCCAACACTCCCCAAAGTGCTATTTAATTAGGACCCCCATCCTTGCAAGAAAGGAAATTTACAGATTCACACTTTGACTTGATTCACCTCAACGTTGTTAGTCATTCAATTGTGTGGATCTCATTTCCTAATGAAATAGTGGAATATAGGGCCCCTAATTGAGTTCATCAAGCCCATTTTGTTGAACTTCTCCCCTATTTTTCACCTTTTTCAATTTTCAAAAACTTTTCCATATTCAAGAACTTTTTTGAATGGTCCTTGCTATCCTCGTCATGTAGATGACCTATTTCAACCTAAACTTTTTCATGATATCATAAGAGGGAATAAAGCAATAGGAAAACAAGAAAATGAATTATAGGAAAATAGGAAAATGAATTAAACTAAATTAATTCACACAAGATCAAATTCTAGCCATACTCATGAAATGGGTATGTGCAAGATCATAATGGAAAAAATAGGCCCTTAAGTGGCAAAAAATTTAGAAAAATCAGAGTTAGGCAACTTGACATAAAAATTTGAATAAGTTATATATATTGTTTCAAAAATATGTAAGAATAGAATATGTAGCAAATTGAATGTAGTTTCAAAACTACTAGGTTTGTTTAAAAAAAAATCTATTTGGTGAAATTTTGAAATTTCAATGCAATAGTACTTAAATCTCAGGGAAAAAATAAGTAGGTGTGTGTCTAACCACCCTAACCATGATAAAATGATAATATTTTTTTATAATATTTTATACATAAGTAGAGGACTCATGTCCAGATGTGATGCATATTTTTTTTGTAATTTTTTCTAAGTAAATAATTAATTATGAATTTTTATTACAAATTTTTAAAAATATAAAAACTTGTATGTCTGACCACCTTAACTTGGTAAAAAATTCGTGAAATTCATTTTTTCTTTTTTTAATCCTATAGTATGCAAAGCATAGAATGTGATGCATGTTTTGTATTCAAAAAATGTAATACCGTTTGAAAGCTATAGACTTTTTTCAATCAGCCTATCAATCAACACTTTAGTTATAATTCAAATAGAAAATGAATAATAATTATTTATTAAATTCAAAGTAAAGCATTATTTATATTGGTGGAAAGCTGAGAATATCCATTAAAAACTCTTTTCATTTCATCAATTTTGGATAAAAATAAAGTCTTCAGCCACATACCTACAAATACCCATCATATTGCCACTTTTTGGCCCATCATGATCCTACACATACCCAAATGAAGCTCTAAATTAATGAAATCAAAAAAATGTATTCCTAAAGATAACATAAATTGAATCCAAAACCTTAAAGACTATACGATCCCATGTTGGAGTTGTGTTTGTATTGATGTTTGGATGTCGGATTTCTCAATTCAATACAAAGCCTCCATTTTTGTTGTTGCAAAATCTTCAATTCATGTTGATACTGGTGAACTATAATGTGATAATAACTCTTAATATGCTCAAGAGATAATTGTTTAGTGCTTCACTATGAATATTCTAGATTATTTGTGAGAAGGTAGAGGATTGTTTTATATATTTCCTTTTTTGAGATGAATGATCAATATTTCATAGCAAAAGATCCTAATTTAGGAACCATTGAGAGGAAATAGATTGGAAATATTAGTGGATTTATATTGGAAAAGTTGGTGGGATCAAAAAAGTTAATTTGAGTGGTTAGTGGGATTGAAGAATAGATGAGTTATTCAATTGTTTAGAGTGAGAAATAAGTGGTTGTGATTTGGTCAATCATAAAAGGAGGGTGAAGATAATTAATTAATTGAATAATCAATTAATATTTTATGTTGAACATGCAATTCATGTTTGAACTTAACAAAGAAGGTTGCATATGTTTGTTGACTATGTTGAATGATGTCGAATAATTAATTTAATTATTCAACTTTAGAAAGGGGAAAGGGATTAAATTAAAATATTAAGTAATAAGAATTTAATTGATTTAGAATAATAGAGTACATTAGCCACATAATTAAATAATGTTTTTATTTAATTAATCAGGAGGTCTAAAGTTAGATTAACTCTAAAATAGTGAATTAGTTTAAATAATTAAATATTATTCAATTAATAGAGGAAAAAGGGGTTTTTGATGTAAATGATGTGAAATGTAGTGATATTAATGATATTGACACCAATAAATGGAAAATGGTCATTTAGGATTTGTGATATGAGTTAGGTCATTTTCACATGTCTACATTTTGCCCCTCTTTGATACAAAGTACTAGTTGCTTTTTTCAAAGAATTCAATGTTAAGATCAATATTTGAAAAAAATTATATGCCCCACTATGCCCTTGTGGTCAGCAAAAGGATAATACAACGTTGGGCTACGCCCTCAAGAGATTGGCTAGAAAATTATTTTTTGGGTTGGGCTCGCGACAAGGTTCTGTTACAATTCAGATGTGTAGAGAATGAAAAATCAGGCCATAGGGAAATCTTTTATAGTTTAAATGTTCCTAGGTGCTCATAATTTTAACCTAGGATGGTTTCCTCTGTAAAAAATTAGGGTTTGGGGGTAAAAATAGGAAATTAGGGTTCATTTTTTCTCATTTCCACTCTTACCCCTTAGTGAATTCTTATCTCTGGAGATCCTACTTTGACAATTTTTGAGTCACAATTTCAAGGATTCTAGGTGCCCCACATCATGCAAAGGTGGTCCATAACTTTAGGAGGCCAGCTGGTGCAGGTGTCACCATATGTATCACTTTCGTTCATGTTTTCATCTCTTTTTTTTGTGTAATTAATGCTAGAATTTTTTTTTAACAATGGTGATTATTTTGTGAAGTCACTACTTGATGGAACCCCTAAAAATGCTTTGCATTCCATCCAAAATTCTACAAAAAAACTAGTTAATGTCATGCCCTTGGGCTTAGGGTTTTTTCTATCATCATTCCTTATGGTTTGTAATGCTAAAACCTTCTTAAAAAACCCTAAAGTATGTACCCATTGCAATGTAATGTTTTTTTTTTTACTTTCTAGGCCCATTCCCAATCATGTTAAAGGAAACTTGAGTCATTGAAATCTGTTGAATGACTAGCCCCATATGGTTAGGAGTTCATGTTACCTATCATTGAAACTTTTCCATGTGCGTAGGTCCTAAGATTTTCTTTATTTTATAAGATTGAGTTATCAGCCTTGTTTGACCTTTACATCCTTTCCAAGAAAATGTTATGAGTCTTTTGAGGCCCCATCATATGTGACCTAGGTATTCCCATTCATTAAAAACAACTTAGTGCATGTGCCTATTTCTAGTCACTTGAAGCATCGCTCATTGCCGAAGTCATGCTTACCACCACATCCCTTTCAATGATGAGTGATGTCTTCTAGGTTTCTTCTCATACTTTTGGTCGTTGAAGTCCTTTGGTCCCTTGGTTGCATTACAGTGATGTGTGATGGGCATATGATATTTTCTTCATATCATGTCATCATAGAAGTATTCAATGATGAGCGATGAAAATGGATTGAAGGGAGTGGTGTGATCTTGCCATGTGTAAGTTTGGTACTATCATTGGTTTTCCCTATCATCAAAAGCACTCCTAGATACAAAAAGGTTACAAAAATTTGTGATGGCTTGTAGGTACATTATGGCATTGTTGGTAGATCCTCCTTACCGAAACACAAATGCATCTTTGTCACTTTTATATTAAAAAATCAATAAGAGATATACCAAGGGATATTCCCTTCCGTGGGCTATAGTTATTCATTGCCAAATTTTAAAGATGGCTTAAGAGCATTACTATGATGAGTGACAAAGTGTGGAAAATATGGTAAATATGTGGATAAGTACATGACAGCTTTTCAAGGTGTCATTGTTGTTTCCAAATACGGATGAAAAGGAAAGTGGCGAGGCTTGAGGAGTATCATTGATTATGTTTTAAATCAATGTGGATCAATGACCAATATTCAAAGCCAAGTGATTGGTTGTCATCTCACTTATGTGAGCCTTCTTTGGAAATTAATGGCTATATGCACTAGTTTCTCTACCTAATGTGGATCTTTTGTTGTTTTATCTCACCATTTGCAACCATCAAGAGCTAAGAAATTAGTTTAGAGCTAGAGAAAAATCCTGTGAGCCTGAAGAAAGTAATTGCAAAGATACTAAAGTGATTTTCCCTAGTAAGTAGGTGTTTATACATGCTCTATTCCAATTATGTATTATTTGGCTTGTGAGTTCTAGATTCCTGGGGTTGGTGAGCATTTCAATTTCCTATAGTTTCCACTAGGATTGATAAGAATGGGATAGGTCTTGGTTTTGTTTTGTAAATTTCAATTTGAGAACAAACTAGTTATTTTTTCTTGCAAGTGAAGGTTTGCTAGTTCTTATTCTATTTTTTGTGAAAATGAGTAAGCCTAGAGAGTTTTTCCAACTAGTGAAGAGGTCTAGGAGGATTAGTATGCTTGAATCTCAGGATGACAAACCTGAATTTGAACAAGAAACACTCGGAGCTCCTACAAATCCAAAAGAGAGGAGGAGAGCCCATAAGAAGACTAAGAAGGGTGGTGTTACAAGCACTTATAACCTAAGGAGTAGGGTTGTTTTTCATAACTGGGGTGAGTTTGGTGGGAAATTGGTTAAGTCTTGGGGGAAGAAGAAAAATAAGTACCACAAGACTTATGATTCTTATATAGGGAAGCACAATTCTACCATGGAGGATTTGGCTAGTCCTGTGAGTGATGGAGATACTGACCTAGAGTATGGTCGTTACCTTCTCACACTGGCATGCCATGAGGATTCTGATGATGGAGGGGTAGTAGCTTCTCTAGTTTTAGCAAGAACACAAATGGGATGTGACTACTTTGATTCTAAAGCATTAGAGTAGCACCCTGGTTCTATTTTTGTTTTTGATGACACCTCTACCACAATGGTGGACTCGTCTTCTTCACTAAACATGTAATTTTTTGTTTTGGGTGCTGACATGGAGAATATTATTTGGTCAATGTGGATGAGAGATTTTGGGTGTTGCTACAATGATGAAAAATTCTTTTTGGAGGGTTGGCTAGTATTCTTCAATAATTGTATGGGTTTTGTCTTTTTCTTTCCCCCACTTTGCAACATGTAAATATAATTGTCTAGGGAAATTTTTGAAATTTAGTGAATTTAAGTGTCAAATGCAAATGTAATTGAAAGTGTAAATTGGTTGGATGCTTTTTTCTCCCATGTTTCTATAAATGGGATTTTAGGGCTAGTTAAAGGGATTCAAATTTTGGGTCTTAGGTGGTCTAGGTTAAAAACTAAGCTTGTACAAGAGTAGTTTGTAACTAATGCATAGATGAATAGAGTAGTATGAAGTTTAGGGTATGAGCTATGTTGTAATAAGCTTAATTAGTATTACAATAGCAGCAACATATGAATGAAAATGCAAGTTTAGAAGCATATTTCTCTCCTATGTATCTAGTTTTACAAATTATAAATGAAATGATTAAGGATCCTTTTGTTTATCTGCAATCGTTTTGGTTGGTTGAATGATTTTATCTTTGCTTTGGTTTAATGAACTAATTAAATGCTTAAATAAGATCATAGGTTTGTGAGGGAAGATTCTAGGATTGCTAAGTAGTTTTTCTTCTGATACAGTGAGTTGAGTATTGTAATGCAATACACCAATAGTCCACAAATGTTGAGTCTAAATTGCTAATGTATTACAAATTTTTACAATTACGAATCTAATACCCAAAGATAAGAACTGGTCTATTTTTTCAGTTATCTTAATATAAATGAGTAAGTTATGTGTTTGACCATGAAAAAAAATGAAAATGAAAATCATCTAAACACCTTCAATTACAACATATCATTATGAAATACCATTTTTTCCTTGCTATAGACATTAATTTTCTTAAGGGTCAGCCAAATCCTTGGTAAATTTTTTCTAGTTGCATCTTATAGGAATATATCTATTTTCTCAAATGTTCTTGATAAAATGGTAGAAGAATATCATATGAACATAATAGGATCACCCTTCTGGGTTTCACAGAGCCTGAAGAGTAGAAGGGCCAAGTAATCCTTTAATTATTTGTTGGCCAATCCTTACCTATGCTTATCATTGGATTGCAGAAAATTCATAGGCATCTATTGAGATCAATTTTGGTTATAAGAAAATCACCAACACCACTTTTTCCTTGATTTTACCACTTTCAAACGTTTTGTTTTTATCACTTTTTATTTTCTTGTTTTCTATTGTTTAAAGTGTTTTCTTTTTTTACCACTTTTTCTTAATATGTTCACTATTTTTTTCTCTTTGTACAATGAATGCTAATGTGAATTTTGTTCACTATTGAAAAAATTTCTCACTTTTGTTATTGTTGTCACCAAATAATGCACCCTTGCTAAGTTGCAAAACTTAGCTTATTGGTGAAACATGGAATAAATACCCTAATTATGGGCTCAGGTTGTGGGGGTTAATCTATATAGAGGGTTGGTTCCCTTTACACCTCACCTAAACTAAGTAAATTGTTGATGCTTGCTGAGAAAAGAGAGAAGGATAACTTGAAAATGAACCTACTTGTTTCTAAGGTGATGCACCAAATTTTTTCTCAAAACCTATACTATTGTTTTAAACTCAAAATGATCAACAATATAAAATTAACACTTACACAACTCAATATTTTGTATATTTTTGAAAAAAGTGTGATGTAGAGGCTATGGGACTTTAGGAAAAACTCAAAGTTTCAAGGCTTATAATGATTCACTCTCAAACCTTCTTCTAGGCACCCTTATGGAGGCAAGGCTTCAATAGTGTACTTATAACTTATATGATTTCCTTATGGACCCAAACCCTTGGAGTGATCTCAAGGAACTCAACCAAACTTGTCTTGAATGGTTTCAAAGCCCCAAACCTCTGTCTTAGATATAAACCCACGTATCCACCTTGACTAGGCTTCTAGCCTAACTAGGTCTCCAACGACTATTTTCTTGACTTTACTCACAAATTTTCAAAATGAATCCCCAAATAAATGACAGATTGAGATGTCTTTTGTGATGATACACAAAATACTAAAACCCTAATGACACTTGTTTTGGATCAAACCTTCCAAAATCTATTGTCTCCATAGAATTAAGGCCTAATTAGCCCTCTTTTTCAAAGCAACCCTATTCGATTCTTATCCCCTACTATGAGTCTTTCAACAGTATCTTAAATTGTCTCCAAACTAAGGAATTTCAAGTCTTTAGGCTCCTATGATACCCTTAACACCCTCAAACACAAAACCTTCAATAAATTGTCCAAAACTAGGGCTTCTTGAAAACTAGCCTCCCAACACTTCCAGAATAGGTTCTTGGACTTTTCACCAATAAATCAACATATGTAAACACCTTCAACTTAAAAACATACCCCTTTTTTTGGGTGGATCTCCTACTGCTATACCTTAGGCTCCATTTTCTAGCACTTTGCCTTGAGAAATTAGGGTGTACACCCTAGAATATTCCTTTCCTACACATTAGCTTGTTAATCTAGTATAGTACATGTTAAATATGTTCCATTTCACAAGTTACAGTCACAATCCCCCATGAAATGGATCATTCATTCATAAAGACTCTCAAAATCAATGAAAAAATAGAACTTTCCTTGAGACAATTAGATATATTATACAAGAAACTATTTTCTAATGTTTATCAGGTCATACAAAAGGTTAAATGCATGTATTTACAAATCACTAAACCATCCAATTGATTATATCTTCAATGGAAATCAGTAGTTCATCAAAAGAACACAAGAAAATGCAAAAGAGTGAAGTTTTTGTTGATTTCCTATAGCAATCCGTACAAACACTGTACTAGCAACCAACCTTCAGTACAAATTCCTTCCCTAACCTTATAGTCTCATTCCCCAACTGTCCCAACTGATTCAGATTGATTTGATTACATTATTATGGCTAAAACTCCTAAAACCTACTTACTTGCCCAAACCAAGTAACCGTTGGATTTCAAAAATTTCACTTTCCAACGTGTATTTTATTGTTTCCTACTAACTAGAAACCCTTCCAAACTATTACATTATTATCATTCAACCTTATTGACATGATTAAAACACTATATACCTATTTAAACTCCTAGGACATTATTGGTCCATTTACAATGCATTTTGGTCTTAGGGTCCTTATCAGGACCCTCAAGACTTTTGACTCCCTTAATGTTTTTATCCATTTCAAAAGCCATTATAGGCTTCAAAATGTTATAGTTGATGCTTTGAAATGTGTTAAAGGTCTTCATGACCCCTGCATCCTCTAGACCCTTGAAGTTTTCCTTAAAGAGCTTGGGTACCCCTGCACCAAAGTGTCCCATAACAAGGATTGGTATGCTAAAAATAGTGTTTAGAAGGAGTTAAGAGCACAATCACAACATAAACTCTATTCCTATATAGTTAACACAAGATATGACTTGCAAAAATGCATAATTTTCTACTCAAAGGCAAGGAAAATAGGATAATTTTCAAGGGAAAAACAACATCACCACAATATTACTTATCAACTATCTATAGATTTGCACAATAAAACAACAATGAGAAGGTAAAAATAGCTTATTTTATTGATCAAAAAGATTTTACATAAAGTTGTGTAAGCTTGAAAATGGAATTACAATTTGTTGTCCAAGCATGAAATAACTTGAAAAGATTACAATACATTGCTAAGAGAGAAAAGAACTAGTGAAAATTTTTCCTAAGGCTTTCCTTTATGTTGTTCAAAAACTTACAAGAAGATAGGAACATGTGTTGAGGAAGTCTTCACTCCATGTTTCTAGGTCAATATCTTTTGGTCGTCCAAAATAGAAAAGCCCACTTTTCAGCCCCCAAAATTGCTCCAAAAGGTTGTTTGAGAGGTGAAAAATTCATCCCTTGACCTCCTCTGCAATCAAGGCTTCACAAAAAACTCCTAAAAGCTTGTGATTGCACCAAAAATGGCTCAAACCTCTCCTACATTCTTATCAACTACTACACAAACTACTCTAGATGTTTGGGAGGAATAATAATCAACCATTAACTATCTCCTAAATATTTTCTCAACTACTCGTTATTATTGTAAACACAGTTGCATATTCTTAGGAACATGTTCTTGACTTGGAACTTGAATATCATGTGCATAGTATTTTTATCTCTATCATGGCTTTATGAAAATCAATAAAACTATGACCTTCAATATCATAGGATTGAACTTATTTTCCCTCATTGATATTCAAGAAAGAACAATAGTTCCCTATAGATCAAAATAGGTCATGCTTTATGAACATCTGCTACACTCTTTTAAGAATAGCTTGATGGTAATTGATGACACTACCCATTTGCTTCATGTTTTGATTCATGTTCTCCATTATTTGAAAACAATTATCATGCTTTGAGTGTTATATTCTCTCCCTTATCATTCATTTGTCATCCTATGAATAGAAATGTAGACACCTAAATTTGGACACTTAATTTATCCAAATTTATCCCCTCTCATCTAAGCATCCTTATTTGCATTAATTAAGTAATATCGCTATTATTTAATTAATATCCTTAATTCTTTTAATCCCTAAGGTATCTAATTAAATAATTAAATACCTTCCCCCTTTCATCAAATGAAATAATTAAATATCACATTTATTTAATTCCTCATATGTCACATCCTCCATCATCTTTATCTAATCCTAATTATTCTCTTAATATCATCATTAGGGGTGTGCACATGCTTAATCCTTGATTAGGATGTGTCACATCCTCCAAATTTTGCAAGTTGGCCTCTAATCTCTCTTAGCCACCTAACCCTCCTTTAATCCTTCATTAACTAGCCTAATCAACCTCTCAACGAATTTTTAATTCTTTTTATCCTTCCAAGGAATATTGAATTCATTTTTCTCTTCCCCATGTGAATCTTTAATTCACATTTAATCCCCCAATGCATTTAAAGGAATTTTAAATTCCTTCTCTCATCCCTATGAGAATATTTGAGAAATTTTTAATTCTCTACCCACATAGGGATAAGGACCCCATAAATAACTCCATTCCCCATGTGAATCTTTAATTCACATTTAATCCCCCAATGCACCCCTTGGAATTTGAAAAAATTTCTCATCCCCATGAGAATATTTGAGGAATTTTTAATTCCCCACATGTCCTCTCACCCACATGGGGATAAGGAGGAATCCCAAGGTACTATGTACTATCCTTCCACCGCATGTCCACTTCACCCTTTTGAGCCACTTCACATGCCACATGTCAAGATGTGAGGGTTTGTGAGTTCTCAACTCACCTTAGCCCTACATCTTGATCTTGGTGGCTCAATCTTGACCATCTATTTCTCTAGAGAATTCTAAATTCTCTATAAATACCCCCTCTTTTCTCTCATTTGGGGGGGAGATCATGCATTGTATCCAAAATCTTGCAAAATTTTCCTAGAATCCATACTTAGCCATTTTCATGCTTGCACCCACTTGAAACCATCTTCATAGCATCATTTAGCTTGCATATCTTGCCATCCAAGGAGCATACACATCAAAAATTGAAAGGCCAACCAAAAGATCGATTCGACACAAGGTAAAAAGTTTTATTTGTTGCCTTTATTTTGTGTTGAATCCAACTTAGGCTAATCTTGAGGTGTAGGTTGTTTTTAGTGTTATTTTGTAACTTCTTGTTTGCTACTCATATTCTAGCACCCAATTTCGACCTATCACAAGCTGTAATGGAGTTCTTTATTTCATAAGGCTACCTTATCATCATTTGACCCTTCATGACTGTATGAACACTAGAACTCCATTTCTTAGGGCCACTATTACCTTGAAACACTTGACCTTTCATTTTACTTTCCCTCTTGAAACTGTCATAAAGTTCACCACCTTCTTGAGTTGATGCACCCATACTTTCACATTAATACTTGTATTTTTCCTTTATAAGAAATTTGTGACAATTACAACCACCCCTTTCAAAATATAGTATAATATCATTATCATCTATCAAAATAAAACTCTAAGGATTTTACCCTTTCATACCTATTTATGACTATAATTTTGATATTGGTTGACTTCTTGACTTAGCATGAGTATCATTCAACTTCCCATGTATAACCTTCAAGAGATAGAAATTACATGTCTTAGCCAAAGATTCAATCTTTTTCCCTTGGGATGGGAAACCAATTTTAAATCCCTATATGTCATGTTGATCTTTTATATCACTACCATGTTAATAGACCTTCCCTCAAGGCTCATCAACATAGTCTTCCCATCACATTCACCATCACTAAGTTACTGCTAAATAGCACTGTCATACTCATTCAATGAGCCTTTTCATTTCTTTGCAACTCACTATATTTGTTGATTGTCCATACTGTCATTATATTCTTGACATTAGTATGATCACATAGCACTTTGATGGCCTTAGACTAAGGGAATAATACTTACAGTTTGAAAGCCTAACATAATATGTGTTTTGTCATGATCTTTGCATCTATCCCTTCAATGTTGTTAGAACTCCTTCATATCATTATTATGAATAAGCTTCTCATTGCTGCTAGTCTAGTATATGTGTCTTTAGGATCTTCAACCTCATTCACCCTAGTTAGCAGCCTTGTATACTAACCTCATTATGATGACTAGTTGTTTATGATTTTTTCCCTCTATTATTCATACCATTGTGCATTGTTATCTTCCCATTGATTTCTTCACTATAGAATGCACTCTAAACTTGGTCACTTCCCTCATTTGGGTGATTGTATTCATGATCCTTTTTCTATCCTCATCACAATGCACTTTCTTCTTCCTTTGGTTTTCATATGAATAAATCTTGTTCATTTTTCTCCTTGTTGTCTTTTCATTGAATCTTTATTTACTATGATTATTATTGCTTTCTAATTTGTCTTAAGTCTATTACACTACTATTGAAAGCTATCATAGTAATAGTCTTTCCAGAAATCAATTTCAAATACCATCTTAGAAAATCTAAGTGTAGCAACAAAGGTGATGATTGTTGTGCCTTTGTACACACGTCCCCCTTAGATTGAGGACCCTCTCTTCTCTTTTTTCCTTTTATCGGGTCAGTTCACATTTGCCTCAATTTGTGTGCCTCTATATTGGACCTAGGTTGGTTAATAAGCCTTTGAGTGAAAATTCCATCATTATCAAGTCATTCACCAAGGTTCTAGATAGGTTTCAAGCTTTTGTGGAAAAATATTTTCCAGTCTCTATTTCTCGGAAGCCTCACCATCCTTTTCCATTTGCAGCTTCCTTGTTGCGATTTTCCTCTTGCAGATATTCATCACTACTTTTCCACTTCTAACGACATTCTCCATATGTCTTTCCACAAAGGACTTTCCGCATGCTACTTTTGCATGGCCTGTTCTCTTATGGATTTTTCTCATTGAGTTTCCATACTCCCACCTAATATGCACAATTCAAAAACTTGCAATTATTTTTTTACATTTACGGTGCTGAGACTTATAAATAGGGCCTCCACCTATCATTTTCACTGATGGATTTTGAATTTGGAGAGCTAAAAGGATCATTGTGTGTGTGGGAAAGCTTGCCCCAATTTTTTACTTATGTGTCATCAAGTTTATCAGAGGTCATGCATCTAGGGTTTTTAGGATACAAACTCATTTAAATTTGTGAATTTAAGCTCGATTGATAAAATTAAAACCCTAGGGTTTAAAGTCTTTGAGCACTGCAATGGTGTGGGTCATCCTTCAAGAAACTTGCCTTTGAGGTTTCATTCTTAAAACAACAAGAATGCTAATGCCCCTCCTACCCCTCCTACTCATGGCTAGGTTCATCATGGTCAAAACTGATGAAGTCTTCAAACCGTAGAATTAGCACACCCACAACTTCTTCCATGTAGGATGCTACATGCAAAAGTGTATCTTACTTTGGTTGAGTCCTTGTGGAAAAGCATTGACATCCACCTAATTGGAAGATCATTCCTATCCTTTCACTATTGCCTTTTTCAATCCAATGTGCCATAAAACCAAGTCTTTGGCCTACTATGGGTTCTCTATGGTAGGTTTCTACATGCGAAAGTCAGTCCTATTCTAGCCACCACTTACGGTGAACCTTTTATGACTTTTTGCCTTGTGGAATCTACCCTAATAATTACTGCCAGCATGAAAAAATTGACTAATTCCTTAAGTTGATGTGGGGTCCACTTAGTAGATCCCCATGTGTGGACCACCACTCTACCTAGGTTGTTGCTAACGACAAATCCATGGTGACTTATGACCATGTGGCTCCTACACCGATCACCTCTGTGAGCATCATGCCAACTCAAAACATTTGAAATTACTAAGTCAACAGTCCTATGCGGGTCCACCCTTGCAAGTTGTAATAAGCTAAAGTTCATCCTCCCTAAGTTGTTGCTTAATGGAAAATAAAATATGACGCCCCTCCTAATGCCCCCGCTACCAAATTTTTTGCAAACACCTAGATTCGACTATTGATGATCTAAGCATGGATTTTGATGATCTAATGATGTACCTATGAAATGAAGGTAAAAATTTAAATAAAAGTATATTTTCAGGTTCCACTATGTGGAACTCCATCTATGGAAAATTTCCCACCTTAAGTTCCTATCTAATGACAAAATTCTAGTGGAACTCTACCTCACAACACCCACACTCTGAACTATCAACAATGAAATCTTCACGTAGGGTCACCAAACATAATTTTCTCCACATGCCCAAAAAGATTTAATTGAAATTGGCCATTAAAACACCTTTGTGGGTTTTTCCCTCAGAATTTCATCCATGGAAGGCCACCTACTTCAAGCCATTATTCAATGAAAAAACTCAAACAAACTTCTGACTAGTAGCTTTTGCATCATCAATCTCTACATGAGCCTAAGAAGCCCCTCCAACCAAGGGAAATAATTTCAAATGCTCATGTCAGTATTTCCCCATGTGCCTAATAAGTTTGCATTGAAATTTATTGATGTTTAAACCTTGCAAGAATTCCTTATTGGAAATCCATTCTCCTAGATATGCTTCTAATGGCATTTACCCTGGCAACTTCCGCTAGGAAAAAGCCTACATTGCCAAAACCTAGAAATCTACAAACCTCATGAATGAGCACAAAGTGATAAAATTTGATAAATGCAATGATATGGTGCAGGGGAACCTTCAGTTCTCCATGCCTCTTGGATTCTTTGTGTGGTTTTTGTTTAGTTTCAATGATGATCATGATGTAATAAGGTCATAAGGACCATCTAAAATTCTTTGTGATAGGTTTTTAGGTTTGATGTTGAGTTTTGATGTCATAACAAGGTCTCTTCCTCACCATGTAAACTTGGTGCATCTAGGCCAACATAAGGAATTAAGTTACCATGATGCAACCAGGTAATTGAGGGGATTTTCCTTGTTGATTTGATAATCTTGGATGTGTTTTAGACATCATTTTTCTTGGTTGGTAAATCGGGTTCTTGATGTTGTGCAAAGTTGCCTTAACTAGGCAATTAGGAGTCATTTAGTGTTTGATTAGTTTCCCAACGTCCTCCAAATTCAAAATTTAGTCGAGGGACATTGGGAGAGGTGTGTAAATTTTGAAATATGCTTATTTTGGTCGAGGAAAGTTTGATGAAGAAGTTTTGAAGCAAAATCAATAAAAAAAGAACTTTGTTTTCTAGATTTCTATGTAAAAAATTCCTACTAACTCATGTGGTACAGACATAATACGTACTGTACAAACAAAAGGATATAATGGTTTGATAGAGGGTTGAGATAGATTCCTTTTTGCAGTGGTTTGACTCATTTTCATCAAGAAGCAAGGGATATATCTGCATTTTACTACAAGTGGATATAAAAGCCTCCACAACTAGGGTGTGATCAATAAAATGCAAGTTTCTCTCCATTCCACTGTAGGAAAAATCTGATTTTTGGTGAAATGGAAAGGATTGTAGTATACTTCAAGATGCAAAATGTTTCAGACTAGAATATGGAGTTTCGTGAGAATAAATTGATGCCCTATGCCTGGCATCTCTATGTGATAGGCCAAAATTTGTTGCAAAAATTTGATCTGAGGCAAGATTTGTGAGTTTTCTATTTTGTGGCACTTGGGATCAGTTGGAATGAGTTTTTTGAAGGTATAGGAAGGTATTAATTGAATTATGGGTGTTGGGGTGTTCCAAGGTAACCATAATTGCATTGAAAAGTGTATTTTAGGCCTCCTTATAGCATTAGAAAATAGATCATTTGTTGCCTTTTGTGTTGGAGTCAAAACTTGTGGATTTGAGGGTTTGTGGAGGATAGTATAAAGTGTCAAAAACTAGTGAGTTTGGTCTGGTTTCAATCATTAGAAGGATTTTATGTTGACTATCCCATTAGACAGGGCTATAAGGGCTACAAGGCCTAATATGGCAGTGATAGATGAAAGAGTGTTCTAAAGTGAGAAGTCTTGTTTGTTGGCTTAGTTTAGCCATGTTAAGAGATTTTGAATCATTTCCAAGCCTCCTGATTGCATTTGGGTGTGTGGAGTTAAAATAGTGCTTAAGTTTCTCATTAGTTGTATGGTGTATTAAGGAGTCTATCTAATAGTATTTGAGAGAAGCTCTTAAGAGATTGTCTTCCCCTACCACTCTACATCAAAGTGGTATCAGAGCCACATTTGATTGTGAGAGTTTTATTAGTGAGTTGAGGTGTGCAAAGAACAATGCCTCCAAAAGGTGAAAAAGGTGGGTCTGCAGTTGCAAGAGAAATGAAGGCCATGAGAGATAGGATAGAGGCTTTAGAGAAGAAGAGAGGGGTTACTGATGAGGACAATACCTTTGAGGATGAAGTGGAGGGAGAAGGTGAAATCTCTTCACAAGAAGAAAGGTTGGACCCTCAGGAAAAGAGGTTCATTAGTGCCTTGCAATCCATAAGACCAAAATCATCTGATGTGAAGATGGACATACCAATGTATGGGGGAAATATGAATGCAGAGGCATTATTAGAATGAGTGGATGCCTTAAAAAATAAATTTGAGTACAAGGAAATGGCAGAAAATAAGAAAGTTAAGTTTTCTAAGACTAAATTGAATGGGGCTGATTTGACTTGGTGGAACTACTATCAAGGAGAAAGAGTGAAAGAGGGAAAGAATATGATTTCCTCTTGGGACAATGGTGAACAGATTAAAGGCACAATTTTTACTAGTAGATCATGAAGTGCAAGCATTTAGGAGGCTACAAAGCCTAAATCAAAAGGATATGGATGTAGCAACCTATACTGAGGAGTTTCACAAACTCAGTATGAGGTGTGGTCATGTAGAGAATGACAAGGAGAAAGTGGTCAGATATTTGAATGGCCTAAGGTTTGTAATCCAAGATGAGATGAGTCTTGTGACTCCTAAAATAGTAGAAGAGTGCTTCCAAATAGCATGCAAGGAAGAGGAGAAGTTAAGAAGAAAGCAAGAGAAGCAAGGAAGGGGTAGTCGCAAAAATTCCAAGGGAGGAGGCAATTTTGGTGGTAGGAACCAATCACAAAGGAAACAAGGGGAATCAAGTGGAAAGGAAGAACAAAGCCAAGAATCAAGAGGATAATTCAGAGGTAGGAGGTCTAATGGAAGAGGTAGATTCAATGGAAGAGGTTCCAATTCATTATCTGGAAGGTGCTACACTTGTAACCAGTTTGGGCACCCATTCTTCAAGTGTCCTGAAAAGAAATATTCAACCTCTCAAGGTGTAGATGGGAGGAACCAATTGGTGCAAGAAGAGGATGCACAAAGTGTCAAGTCACCTTCTAGGCCTATTGATCTTGAATTTGGAGAGGTCTTGATGATGAGAATAACACTTCTCAAGGTGCCAAGTACTAAGGAGCCACCATAGAGAAAGTCTTTGTTTAGGACTTCATGTAAGTCTCATGGGAAGCCATGCAAGGTAGTTGTAGACTCTGGTCCACTAATAATTTAGTGTCTCTTGAAATGGTTGAAAAGTTAAAACTGAAAAAAATTCCTCACCCTACCCCATATAAGGTGTCCTAGTTAAATAAGGGCCAACAAGTGCTTGTTAATGAGCAATGTTGGGTAGAATTTCAGATCGGGGAGTATAAGGAC
Organism: Sequoia sempervirens; assembly: GCA_007258455.2. NCBI lineage: Eukaryota > Viridiplantae > Streptophyta > Pinopsida > Cupressales > Cupressaceae > Sequoia > Sequoia sempervirens. The sequence goes on along the minus strand of VDFB02373365.1, from coordinate 16,186,622 downwards.
AGAATTTTGTGTGATGTCACACCCATGGATGCTTGTCATCTGCTCTTAGGATTCCCTTGGTAGTATGATAGGAAATGCCAACATGGTGGAGAGAAGAATACCTACACAATAACAAAATATGGACACACTTTCACTATGAATCCCTTACCAGATGAAGGAGTAGATAAACAACTTGGGTCTAGCATCATGGTGGTAGGTGATGTTAGAACTATAAAATTTTGCAAATTTTTCAAGATGTTCATACCCATGAGTTTCCAAATGAGTCCTTACTATAAGCACAAAGGCCTTTTTTCATAACATTTTTCCCATATTTTGTCATAAAGTCCTGTAGAATCCATCTAGTCCTTAATATTTCACATTATAATTCCTATCGCCATGAGCTGATCAAGATCTCCCTGATTCATAATGCATTTTCTATTCATATATATTTATTGTAGTCTATTGACAAGACTTCAGGGGTGTCACACCGATCAGAATTCATCTACAAGCACCTATCAACAGAACACAACACATTGTTTCAGGGACAGAGGGATCACATCGGCAAGAAGGCTATCGTTGGGATGAGGTCTTACTGAACACTTCATGTCTTACCGACCAAAGACAGAAAGAAAATATCGGTGAGAAATATTTCATTGGAATAAGTCATAGCAACCCATATGTCACACTGATAAACATATACATATCGGTAAGAGTCAAAGCATCGAAGTGAAGTCTTACCGAATTCGCTAGGTCTTGCTGATAAAGGACAAGGGAATTCTATCAATGGTTATCGAGGTGAGGTTATGTAGTCTTGCTGACTCATATGTCTCACTGAAATGTTATTCTATTGGTGAGAAAGTAAATGTCTTAGTGACCAGAAAACATACTAAGAACATATCATGGTGAGACAAAGTAATCTATCAAACGTCTCCCTGACTCTAAATTGTCACAGCAAAACACATAAGATGAAAGGATGACTTTTGATGAGACATTGGACTTCTATATGACTATAGGATGTCTCAATAGGTGTTTAGTGAATGTCAGTACAAACCCAAATACAACTCATCACCAACATTTGAATATGAAAAGATGTGTCTTTTCAAATACTAATGTATAAATGTTCATTTTTTATTGTGAAAATAATATACAGTAGATAGAATAAAATACAATAGAAGATAGGATAGGAAAATAATTTTCACAGAATAGAGACTACAATGTATGATTACAAAATGGATATATTAATGAGAATCAGTTGATGTGGGAACGTATTTCTGGTGTTAATTGTCTGTTGTGTTCATTGAAAGTATTACTAAAGTTGTCTCCAGGGTTGGCTTTTTTTGGTTATTTAAATTGATATAACAAGTTTATATTCAGTTTATTAGTACACATTTGTTGTATCTGTGTGGTTGATTAATTGGTTCTTTCAAGAAAAGATTAAATCCTTTTAATTGATCATAGTAATCAGGAGAGTTCATATGGATCATTAAGAAGAACTTGGTAATCACAGTCTTGCATGTTTATACAAGTTATAAAATAAAATATATGCCAAACAATTTGAGTGTTCTCTAGAAATAAGTTACCCATTTAGATTTCATTTGACTCTACATAACCAATAAGGCACTAGTCTCTACATTTTTCACCATTTAGTTTCATTCATATTTTTCACATTTGTTAACTGAACATATTAGGTTTTAGTTTTAATATTGCTTTACAACTTATACCAAATCAAGTTTCATTTTTTCCATTCCCACTTTCCATTGTGGGAAAAAAACTTCAAGAGAGATAAGCACAAGTTAAGTCTACTTCACTCATATAGGTACACCCACCTAGGTCTAGCAGCACCTGAAGAGTAGAAGGTCTAAATCAATTAACCTTGTCTATTACCATAAAACGTATCAAGAGATTGGCAACCTCTTGTGGAATTCCACCTACGTTTTTGAGAGATAATAGGTGAGAAAGAGTTTTTGCAGACCTTGAGAGAGGAAGGAGGTCTAGGATTTTCCTTGATTGTAAAGCCAAAATGCAAGTTTGTTTTGTCCTCAAACAAAGAGAAACCCATACCTAGTGAAGTCCAAACATTGTTGGAGAGGTATAAGGAGAATGTAGTGGATGAATTGCCTAGTTCCTTACCTCCAATCAGGGATATCAATCATCATATAGACCTAACACTAGGTGCTACATTGCCTAACAAGGCCGCCTATAAAATGAAACCAACCCAAAATGAGGAAATAGCAAAGCAAGTGCAAGAGTTGTTGGATAAGGGCCTAGTGAGGAAGAGTTTAAACCATTGTGTTGTTCCAACCATGCTAGCTCCAAGAAAGGATGGTAAATGGAGATTATGTATTGATTCAAGAGCCATAAATAGGATAACCATCAGATATAGGTTTCCTATTCCAAGGATAGAAGATCTTATGGATTGTCTTGGAGGGGCTTGTTATTTCTCAAAAATTGATTTAAAGAGTGGCTACCATCAAATTAGGATCCATAAGGGGGATGAATGGAAAATATCTTTCAAGACTAATGAAGGTCTTAATGAGTGGATGGTGATGCCTTTTAGCTTGACTAATGCCCCTAGTACCTTTATGAGACTAATGAATGAGGTATAGAAACCTTTTATTGGTAGATTTGTTGCAGTTTATTTGGATGATATTATTGTGTTTAGGAGGTCCAAGGAGGAGAATTTGAAATATCTAAACATGGCTCTAAAGATATTTCATGAAGAATTTTTGTTGGTTAATATGCAGAAGTGTGTGTTCATGGAAAAAGAATTAATCTACTTGTTAGAACTGTAAAATTATGAATAATTTCACAGGTTTTCATCCCCTTGAGTTTCCAAAATAATCGTCACCATATGCACTAGGCATTTCTTCACAACATTTTTCTCACATTTTGCCATGTAGTCCCATAAAATCCATCGAGTCTTGAACATTTCACATTATAATCCATATCAGCATGAGATTATCAAGTTTTCCCCAACTCATAATGCATTTTTGTTAATTTACATCTGTTGTTGTCTATCGGTGAGACTTCTTTGGTGTCACAATGATCAAAATTCATCTATAGGAACCTATCGGCAGGACATACACATTGTTTCCGTGATAGAGGAAATTTCATATTAGCGAGAGTGATATCACCGGGGTGAGGTCTCCCTGAATGGGTCGTGTCTCATTGACTAGTGAACCGAGGAGGATTATTAGTTAAGCTAAGTGGTATCAATGTAATGTCATGGAAAACTCATTATGTCTCACCAACTGGCATTGAATGATTGTATCAACAGGAGTTTTGTATTCAATATAAGGTCTCAGTGAATTCATGGTGTCTTGCTGATCAGCGATAAAGATGTGCATATCAATAAGACTAATATGCATTGGAGTAAAGTCTTGGTGAATGGCTCTAATCTTGCTGAAAAAACACAATGGGAGTCTACCAAGGGTTATCGATAGAAGGTCTTATAGTCTTGTTGACTCATTTTGTCACGTTGACATTTTGTTGCATCAGTGTGAGAATGATATTGTCTTAGTGACACACATGAGACAAAAGGACACATCTCAGTGAGACACAGTATTGTCTATGAGACATCTCCTCGATATCATAAGGTCATAGTGAAGTGAATGAGACAAAAGGACACATCTCGGTGAGAAAATGCTTGCATCTTAGTGACTGGAAAATGCTTTAAGGAATACATTTTGGTATGGAAAAGTATAGTCTATGGGACGTCTCCCTGACAACCGAATGTTACAGCGACACACATAAGATGAAGGGATGACTGTCGGTGGTACATTGGACTTTGGTATGATTACAAAATGTCTTGGTGAGTGCTTAGCGAATGTTAACAAAAGCCCAAATAGTGTTGCTTGCCGACATTGGAATGTGAAGCGATGTGTCCTTTCATGATGCTAGTGTATAAATATTCATTTCTGAGATGGAAAAAAATCATTAGATTAGATGTTAGAGATATAGTAGGTAGATTTGAGATGGATACATTAGAATAAAAATTTCAGATCAAGGACTATGATGCATGATTTCAAATGGAGATATCAATGAAAATCAGTTGATGTGGCAGTTCATTTCTGGTGTCAATTGTTTGTTGAATTTATTGAAATTATTACTAAGTTGTCTCCAAGATTGATGTTTTCTAGGTGTTTAAATTGATATAACAAGTTTATATTCAATTTATCAGTGCACATTTGATGTATTTGTGTGGTTAATTAATTGGTTCTTTCAAGAAAAGATTAAATCCTTTTGGTTGATCATAGTAATCAAGGAAATTCATTTGGATTATTAAAGAAGAGCTTAGTAATCATAGTATTGCATGTTTATACAAGTTATAAACAAAACATATGCCAAAAAATTTGAGTGTTCTCCAGAAATAAGTTGCCCATTTCTATTTCATTTGACTCCACACACCCAATAAGGCACTAGTCTCCGCATTTTTCACCATTTAGATTCATTCATTTTTTTTTACATCTATTAACTGAACATATTAGGATTTAGCTTTAAGTATTTCTATACAATTTATACCAAACTTGATTTCATTTGTTCACTCCCATTTGCCATTGTGGAAAAAACATTTCAGGAGAAATAAGCACATTAAGTCCGCTTCATTCATATAGGTACACGCTCCTAGGTTTAGTAGCACCTGAAGAGTAGAAGGTTCAATTCATTTGACCTTGTCTATTACCCTAAAATGTACCAAGAGATTGGCAGCCCCTTGAGGTTTTCTACCTACATTTTTGAGAGCTAACAAATTGGCGACTCTGCTAGGGACAAACATTAGAATATCCAATTGAAGACCATCATATAGAGTCATTGAAGAAAAATTTGTAATTTGAGAAGTTTCAAAAAAAGTGATTTCGCTAGGGAGAAGATCAAAAATAGTTATTTCAAAAGAAACATTTTCCTACTTTCGAAAAAGTAGGTGGTGACTCTAGAAAAAACTTGATGAAGAATGGAATTTTTATGGAACAAAAGAATATTTTAAAAAGAAGTAGTTGATAAGAGGAATCGAAGAATTGAAAAATAAAAAGCTGCAATTGGACCAACAACCTTTACAATTAGGAGAATTATGAAATAAGGATGAATACACAAATGCAGGAAGGCATTGGGCCCCTCAAGTGCCTCGTGATACAATTGGAAATTTCTACAATGGAGGCAATGCACTTCATGCACAACAGAACATTTATTCATCACAGCCATCAAAGCAAGTAAATGCTTATCCAGTCCCTCCTGGACAAAGGTTGGTGAGTTATCAAGATTGTCAATGTGATCAATGTCAAATACAACACAACACCAACCCACTTGGGCATGTCAATTAGAATCTACAGCAAGGTACATCTTGGAACCAACAATCTGAAAATGATGAATGTGCCAAAAGTCTTTGGAGGGCCCTTCTTGCAATAAGAAGAAATAGAGGAGAATCTAGGAATTCTTTGATTTGCAGAATGTTAGAAGTTTGTATGAAAATGCCTATGAATTACAAGCTCCATGGACCCAAGTTTATTGAACAGTTCATGAGAGTATATTGGCCCAATTTAATTCATTGGCCTAAGTCACTAAAACTGGTCACTTTTGACCAACTGAATGTGTTGATTAATATCATAGATAAGGAAAGGGATGAGGATAATTGTGACATCATTGATGAAGACAGAGACATTGATCAGATGATACATCCAATAGAAGATGAGACATGTGCAAGTAAAAGCAATTCCTATGACAGCCCGCATGAGGAAGACAAAGATATTGAAATTATTTCCTACATAACAGATTATGACAGGGAAAGTAGTGTGTGTTATGAGGGATCCAATGAGTATTTAGATTGTGAAGATGGACTTGTGGATTCTAATTTACAGCAAGGTGAATCTTGTAGTTTTTGTGGTGATCGAGAGGAAGAAGCAATGAACAATGCAGGTCCATTTGACAGTGAACAAATAATACCTTTAGCTGCTGTTGAAAGCCATGAAGACACATTTGATGAAGAAAAGGTTTGTACATCTGAAAATGGTTTCCAAAATTTTTCAAACCCATTGTATGATGAAGAGTTAAAAGAAGATTGATGATATTTTGGCAAGGTGTGCCCAAGAATGAATTTTAGGTATTTTCAAATCCACTTTATGATAAAGAGGAGATATTTTTAGACAAGAAAAATGATGGAATAAATGACCACATTGGTTATGTTTCTAATTTTTCATTCTCTGAGGATCTTGGACCTCTTTTTGATGATGATAAAATTGAAGAATACGACTGTAGTAATGTAAATGAAGAAACGTGTTCACTCAGCAGTGACCAAATTTCAGATTTGCTAACTCTTGAATATCAGAGATGTGTACATGAAGGTGATCTTGAAGTTTTGTGTCCGGCTTACATTTGTTTTGACAGTGAAAGTACTTTGTGTAATAATTCATATGACTCCTAGTGCATTTCTCAAAATGATGGAGAAACCTTTGAAGTTGATCAAAAATCTGTATCCATTCAAGAAGAGGTATGTGATTTTGAAATTTCTAACTCATGTGGAGAAGACATTTATTTGCATGCCAAGGATGATAAAAGTCCAACATTGATTGGTTCATATATGCTTGATATTGAAGATATGAGTCATAGTCCAATGTTGTTTCCAAATGGTGATATGGAAGAGGTGCAAAAGGTTTCAGATTTTTTTGTCTCAGACAATGTTGATATGACAAAATTTTTTGTTTCTCAAGAGAAGCACTCTGATGGTGAATTTTTAATACAACTGAAAGAGTATTTCATAATACATAACAATGAGAAATATAATGAGGAATTTTGCATTGAATATGCATGTACTTTGTATGTTAAAGATAACAAATGTTTGTCCCATGATGATGAAGAATTTGAACTGTAGAACGATGTAGGGAATTTGGGCCAAGCTGAGCATGATGATTCTCTAAGAACTTTCGATAAGGAAGGTTGCTTGAATTTCTTCAAGAAGAATCTGATGAACTCAAGGCAAAACCAAGTGTTTGACAGAGGAAAGTACGTGCTTTTCTTTTGGATGGCCTTGAGCCATCATTTATGGGTTGAATTTCAGATGGTTGCAGTTCAAAACTAATGAAGTTGAAACAATATAGAGGATTAAGAGTTGCCAGTGCATGAAAAATCCTTAACAATCCTCTTAAAATTCTTTTCCATGCATAGTAGTTTAGGGTTTTGTTCATCTCCATTTCCATTTTCTTGTCCATTTCCATTTTGCTCACTAATTCATCATTTTGTGTTTGGTCTGCTCACCCAAAGATCTAGATCCTTGCAATGATCTCACAATCATTCATCCCCAAATGGAGCCACTGTTAGAACAGTAAAATTCTGATGATTTTACATATTGTTCATACTCATAAATTTCCAAATAAGTCCTATCATGAGCATATTTTCCCCATATTTGGCCATGTAGTCCCATAAAATCCATCAAGTCTGAATAATTCACATAATAGTCCATATTGGCATGAGGATATTAAGGTCTCCCCGATGCATTGTGTATTTTTGCTAGTATACATCTATTGTAGTCTATCAGCAAGACTTCTTTGGTGTCACAGTGATCAGAAATCATATGCATGCACCTTTCGATAGGACATACACATTGTTTTAGTGATAGAGGAAAATTCATATCGGTGAGAGTGATATCACCAGGGTGAGGTCTCCCTGAATGGGTCATGTCTCACCGAAAAATGCATAGAGAGGCTTATCAACCAAGCTATGCAGCATCAATGTAATGCCATGGTGAACTCATCATGTCTTACCAACCGGGGCTCGATGACGCATTTCGGCCAAACCATATATCTTTGATATGTGGTCTTGCCGAATGATTCATGTCTTATCGACTGGTGATAGAAGAAACTTATCAGTGAGAAACTTTTCATCAGAGTAAGTCATAGCAAATTCTTTATGTCTCACTAACTGGCATAGAACAAGCAAACACTTCGGCCAAACAAAAGGTATTCAAGATGAGGTCTTAGCGAATCTGTAGTGTCTTGTCAACCTATAATAAAGATATATATCTCAGTAAGACTAAGGTGCATCGGAGTGAAGTTTTGGCAGGTGGCTCCAGTCTCGCCGACAAAGCACAATGGGAGTCTACCAAGGGTTATCGGCAGAAGGTCTTGCAGTCTTGCCTACTCTTTTTGTCAGGCTGACATTTTGTTGCATTGGTGTGAGAATGATATTGTCACGATGATCAAATGTGAACTTAAGTAGATTTCTCAGTAAGACAAGGTTGTCTATGGGATGTCTCCCTAACATCACAAGGTCACAATGAAGTGAATGAGACAAAAGGACACACTTCATTAAGACAAAGTATAGCCTATGAGATGTCTCCCTGACAACAGAATGTTACAATGACACACATGAGATGAAGGGATATTTGTCAATAGGATTTTGTACTTCGGTATGACTGTGGGATGTCTTGGTGAGTGTTCAACGAATGTTAACAAAAGCTTGAATGCAGTTGATTGCCGACATGTGAATACAAAGCGATGTGTCTTTCTGATGTGAATGTATAAATGTTCATTCCCAATTGTAAATGAAGACATCATCATATTAGATTAGAGATAGATTAGTAAGTAGGATAGGAATAGAATTTCCACAAAACAGGGACTATGATGTATGATTTCAAAATGGAGATTTTAATGAGAATCAGTTGATGTCGTAGCTCATTTCTGGTGTCAATTGTCTGTTGAATTTATTGAAAGTATTACTAAGTTGTCTCCAAGATTGATTCTTTCTGGTTTTTTAAATTGATATAACAAGTTTATATTCAATTTGTCAATGCACATTTGTTGTATTTGTGTGGTTAATTGACTAGTTCTTTCAAGAAAATATTAAATCCTTTTGGTTGATCACAGTAATCAGGAGAATTCATCTGGATTATTAAAGAAGAGCTTAGTAATCATAGTCTTGCATGTTTATACAAGTTATAAACAAAACATATTCCAAACAATTTGAGTGTTTTCCATAAATAAGTTGCCCATTTCTATTTCATTTGACTCTGCATACCCAATAAGGCACTAGTCTCTACATTTTTCACCATTTGGATTCATTCATTTTCTTTACATCTGTTAATTGAACATATTAGGATTTAGTTTTGAATATTGCTAAACAATTTATACCAAATTTGATTTCATTTGTTCACTACCATCTGCCATTGTGGACAAAACATTTCAAGAGAAATAAGCACATTAAGTCTACTTCATTCATATAGGTATACCCGCCTAGGTTTAGCAACACCTAAAGAGTAGAAGGTTCAATTCATTTGACCTTGTCTATTACCCTAAAACATACCAAGAGATTGGCAGCCTCTTGAGGTTTTCTGCCTACGTTTTTGAGAGCTAACAAATTGGAAATATCAGTTAGAATTTGCAACAAGGTACATATCATAACCAACAATCTAAAAGTGATGAATGTGCCGAAAGTCTTTGGAAGGCCCTTCTTGCAATAAGAATAAATAAAGGAGAATCCAGGCATTCTTTGATTTTCAGAATGCTAGAGGTTTGTAGGAAAATTCCTATGAATTTTAGGCTCCATGGACCCAAGTTTATTGAACAGTTCATAAGAGTATATTAGCCCAATTCAATTCATTGGCCTAAGTCACTAAAACCGGTCACTTTTGATCAAGTGAATGTGTTGATTGATATCATAGATAAAAAAAGGGATAAGGATAATTGTAACATCATTGATGAAGATAGAGACATTGATCATATTATGTAGCCAATAGAAGATGAGATATGTGCAAGTCAATATGATTCATATGATAGCCTACATGAGGAAGATGAAGATACAAGAGATTTGTCTTGCATAACATATTGTGATAGGGAAATCAGTGTGTATTATGAAGGATCCAATGACTATTCAGATTGTGAAGAGGAACCTGTGTATTTTAATCTATAATCAAGGGATTCTTCCATTTCTTATGAAAATCAAGATGAAGAAGCAATGGGAAGTGTTGACTCATTTGATAGTGAACAAATAACACTTCTTACTATAGATGAGAACCATGATACATTTGATGATGAAGAGGAGAGTACATCAACATGTGAAGAAAATAATTATAATGATCTTGAGAATTACCATGTTGATGAATTGGAAAATGAAGTAGAAGGGGATTGTGTATCATGCCACAGTGAGGAAGAGCTTGAGGACAATCATGTGAATCTTGATTTACAACAGGGAGATATTTCTGGCCTTTGTGGAGATCAAGAAGAGGAAGAAATTGGCATACTCGAAAGTAGTTCTTGAAATTTTTCAAATCCACCTTATGTTGAAGATGAAGTGTTTCTTGATAATCAAAGTAATGCACCAAGTTGTGAGAAAAATGAATACAAGATTAACATATTTGAGCCACCATTTTTTGATGATGAGAAGAACAAAGAATATAGTAGTAGTGTGGTGGATGATGATATATGTTCACTCAACAGTGAGCAAATTTCAGATTTGCTAACTCTTGAATGCTAGAGATGTGCACATGAAGGTGATTTTGAAGTCTTGTGTCCAACTTACATTTGTCTTGACAGTGAAAGTTCTTTGTGCAATAATTCATATGACTCCTAGTGCATTTCTCGAAATGATGGAGAAAACTTTGAAGTTGATAAAAAATTTGTGTATATTCAAGATGAGGTATGTGATTTTGAAACTTCTATCTCATGTGGAGAAAACATTTATTTTCATACCAAGGAGGATAGAAGTCCAATATTGATTGGTTCATATATACATGATATTGAAGATATGAGTCATATTCCAATATCATTCCCAAGTGGTGATATGGAAGAGGTGCAAAAGGTTTCAGACTTGTTTGTCTCAAAAAATGTTGATACAACAAAATTTTTTGATTCTCAAGAGAAGCACTATGATGGTGAATTTTCAATACAGTTGGGAGAGTGTTTCATAATACATAACATTGAGAAAGATAATGAGGAATTTTGTGTTGAATATGCATATACTTTGTATGTTGAAGATAACAAAGATATGCCCCATGATGATGAAGAATTTGAACTACATAATGATGAAGGGAATTTGGGCCAAGCTAAGCATGATGATTCTCTAAAAACTTTCAATACCAGTGACAGGGAAGATTGCATGAATATCTTCAAGAAGAATCTTATGAACTTAAAGCAAAACTAGGTGTTTGATAGAGGAAAGTATGGGCCTTTCTTTTGGATGGCCTTGAACCATCATTTATGGTTTGAGTTTCAGACCGTAACAGTTCAAAATTGATGAAGTTAAAACACAGAAGATTAAGGGTTACCAGTGCATGGACAACTCTTGATGATCCTCTTCAAAATTATTTTCCATGCACAGTAGTTTAGGGGTTTTCATCTCCATTTTGCATTCATTTCCATGTCCATTTTTCTCACTATTTCATCATCTTGAGTTTGGTTTGGTCACCCAAAGATCTGGATCCTTGTAATGAACTCACAATCATTCATCCCCAGATAGAGCCACTATTAGAACTGTAAAATTCTGAATAATTTCACAGGTTTTCATCCCCCTGAGTTTCCAAAATAATCGTCACCATATGCACTAGGCCTTTCTTCACAACATTTTGCTCATATTTTGCCATGTAGTCCCATAAAATCCATTGAGTCTTGAATATTTCACATTATAATCCATATCGGCATGAGATTATCAAGTTTTCCCCAACTCATAATGCATTTTTGTTAATTTAAATCTATTGTTGTCTATCGGTGAGACTTCTTTGGTGTCATAGTGATCAAAATTCATATATAGGCACCTATCGGCAGGACATACACATTGTTTCCACAACAGAGGAAATTTCATATTGGCGAGAGTGATATCACCAGGGTGAGGTCTCCCCAAATGGGTCGTGTCTCACTGACTTGTGAACCGAGGAGGCTTAGCGGTCAAGCTAAGTGTTATCGATGTAATGTCATGGAAAAATCATTATGTCTCACCAACTAGCATTGAATGATTGTATCGGCAGGAGTTTTGTATTCGATATAAGGTCTCAGCGAATTCATGGTGTCTTGCTGACCAACGATAAAGATGTGTGTATCGGTAAGACTAATATGCATTGGAGTAAATTCTTGGTGAATGGCTCTAGCCTTGCTGAAAAAGCACAATGGGAGTCTACCAAGGGTTATCGGTAGAAGGTCTTCCAGTCTTGCCGAATCGTTTTGTCATGCCAACATTTTTTTGCATCAGTGTGAGAATGATATTGTCTCAATGACCCACATGAGACAAAAGGACACATCTCGGCCAAACATAGTATTGTCTATGAGATGTCTCCCCGATATCATAAGGTCATAGTGAAGTGAATGAGACAAAAGGACACATCTCGGTGAGAAAATGCTTGCGTCTCAACGGCTGGAAAATGCATTAATGAACACATTTTAGTATGGCAAAGTATAGTCTATGGGACATCTCCCCGACAACCAAATGTTACAGTGACACACATGAGATGAAGGGATGACTGTCAGTGCTACATTGGACTTTGGTATGATTACAGAATGTCTCGGTGAGTGCTTAGCGAATGTTAACAAAAGCCAAAATAGTGTTGCTTGCTGACATTGGAATGTGAAGTGATGTGTCCTTTCATGATGCTAGTGTATAAATATTCATTTATGAGATGGAAACAAATCATCAAATTATATGTTAGAGATATAGTAGGTAGATTAGAGATGGATACATTAGAATAAAATTTTTAGATCAGGGACTATGATGCATGATTTCAAATGGAGATATCAATGAAAATTAGTTGATGTGGCAGTTCATTTCTGGTGTCAATTGTTTGTTGAATTTATTGAAAGTATTACTAAGTTATCTCCAAGATTGATGCTTTTTGGTTGTTTAAATTGATATAAAAAGTTTATATTTAGTTTATCAGTGCACATTTGTTGTATTTGTGTGGTTAATTGATTGGTTATTTCAAGAAAAGATTAAATCCTTTGGGTTGATCACAGTAATTAGGGAAATTCATCTAGATTATTAAAAAAGAGCTTAGTAATCATAGTCTTGCATGTTTATACAAGTTATAAACAAAACATATGCCAAACAATTTGAGTGTTCTCCAGAAATAATTTTCCCATTTCTATTTCATTTGACTCCGCACACCCAATAAGGCACTAGTCTCCGCATTTTTCACCATTTAGATTCATTCATTTTTTTTTACATCTATTAACTGAACATATTAGGATTTAGCTTTAAGTATTGCTATACAATTTATATCGAACTTGATTTCATTTGTTCACTCCCATCTGCCATTGTGGACAAAAAATTTCAAGAGAAATAAGCACATTAATTTTGTTTCATTCATATAGGTACACCCACCTAGGTTTAGCAACACCTGAAGAGTAGAAGGTTCAATTCATTTGACCTTGTCTATTACCCTAAAACGTACCAAGAGATTGGCAGCCTCTTGAGGTTTTCTGCCTGCGTTTTTGAGAGCTAACAATACCTTTGGTTTGTAATAACAAGAGGGGGTTTGAAAATGCATCCATGAAAGGTTGAGGCTATTCTCAATTGGCCAACACCTAGGTCATTGGGTGATGAGAGGAGTTTCCATGGTCTTGCAAGCTTCTATAGAAAATTCATGAAGAATTTTAGCCAAATTTGTGCACCTATCATTGATACCATCAAAGGAGACAAGAAGAGTAAGTTTCTATGGACCCAAACAACAAATGAAAGGTTTGACTATCTAAAAGGAAAGGTATCCCAACAACCTATTCTTGCTCTTCTTAATTTTAATAAGGTTTTTACAATAGAATGTGATGCAATCAAACATGCCATAGGTGTTGTTTTTAGTGAAAAGTTGAATGAGGCTAAAAGAAAATACTCTCCATATGATCTTGAATTGTATGCTTTGGTTTAGGCTTTAAAAAATGGAGGCATTACTTGTTACCAAGAGAGTTTATTGTTTTTGCTGACAATAATGCACTTAGTTTCTTGAATGGACAAGAAAAGTTGAACCAAAGGCACATGAAGTGGGTTGAATACCTACAAGTATATACATTTTCCATAAAACATAAGAAGGGGAAATCTAATAAAGTTGTAGATGCACTTAGTAGAAGGGTCGTGATGGTTCAAGAAATTCAACTTCAAAGTGTGGTCATTGAGGCTCTTAAGGGCATGTATAAAGAAGATGAGGATTTCAAAGAAGCTTTTGATGTTTTTTCTCAATTTTTAGATGCTTTTCATGGTGATTATGCTGAGTATGTTTTGCAAGATGGTATTTTGTTTAAAGGGGCTTAGTTATGCATACCTAGGTGTTCTATTAGGGAGAATATAATCAAGGAAAAGCATAGTGGAATTCTTGGAGGGAATTTTGGGCTAGAAAAACCTTGGAGCAGGTTAGGAGATTTTACTTTTGGCCTAAAATGCAGGTTGATGTGAGAAAATTTGTGGAATCTTGTACAACATGCCAAGAGCAAAGGGAAATTCTTCAAATGTTCATCTTTATCAGCCCCTACCAATCCAAAATAGACCTTGGGAAAGAATAAGTATGGATTTTATTTTAGGACTGCCTAAAACACCAAGAGGAGTTGATAGTGTCTTTGTAGTGGTTGATAGATTCAGCAAAATGGCTCATTTTATTCCTTGTAAGTGCGCTAGTGATGCTTCTAACATTGCAGGTCTGTTTTTCAAGGAGGTTGTGAGAATGCATGGTATTCCTATGAGCATTGTATCAAATAGGGATTCTAAATTCATTGGTCATTTTTGGAGGACCTTATGGAGGAAATTGGGGACTAATTTGTAATATAGTTATGCCTACCATCCTCAAACGGATGGAAAAATAGAGGTGGTTAACAAATCACTTGGTAATATCTTGAGGTGTTTGACAAAGGAACATGGTGTGCAATGGGATTTGGTACTGCCCCAAGCAGAATACGCCTATAATGACTCCATCAATAGAAGTATTGGTAAAACCCCCTTTGAGGTAGTGTATGGGATGAATCATAGAGGTATCTTTGAGTTGAGAGATCTACAAGGAATGGAGAAAAGAAGTGAAAAAGGTGAATATTTTGCTATGGAAATGAAGTCTATCCATGATCAAGTGAAGGACAATCTCAAGAAAAGTGTGAGTCAATACAAAGAAAGAGCAGATTTGAAGAGGAGAAATGTGCAATATAAGGTGGGAGATCTAGTTTTTGCATATTTGAAGAAGGAAAGACTCCCTAAGGGCAGATACAAAAAGATTCACATGAAGAAAATAGGCCCTTACAAGATTATTCATAAATTTTGGAAAAATACATATGAGATAGCACTCCCTCCTGGAGTGGCTATCTCACCCAATTTTAATGTTGCTGATTTGTACACCTTTAAGGGATCTTTGGATGCAGGTACAGGTGTGGAAGCTAATGAAGATTGGGTGCAGGACCTTCCACCATTTGAACTCTTGAAGCTTGAAGCCATCCTAGACAACAAAGAGGTGAAAAGGACAAGGAAAAAGATATATAATGAGTATCTTGTTAAATGGCAGGGTCTTCCACTTGAAGATGAAACTTGGATGAATGAAGAGGACATCAAACAACATGGTACTACTTTGCAGCAACTGATCTCAGGTGGTACTTGAGATTTCTTCCACCCTGGGTGCATGGTGCAAGGGTACCTTGGGATATCCATGCCTCTTTGAGGCTTTGTGTGGTTTTTGTGTAGTTTCAATGATGATCATAATGTAATAAGGTCAGACCATCTAAAATGCTTTGTGATAGGTTTTTAGTTTTGATGTTGAGTTTTGATGTCATAACAAGGTATCTTCCTCACCATGTAAACTTGGTGCATCTAGGCCAACATAAGTAATTAAGGTTACATGATGCAACTAGGTAATTTAGGGGAATTTCCTTGTTGATTTGATAGTCTTGGATGTGTTTTAGCCATCTTTTTGCTTGTTGGTAAATTGGGTTCTTGATGTTGTGCAAAGTTGCCTTAACAAGGCAATTAGGAGTCATTTAGTGTTTGATTAGTTTCCCAATGTCCTCCAAACTAAAAATTTAGTTGAGGGACATTGGGAGAGGTGTGTGAATTTTTAAATATGCCTCTTTTGGTCGAGGTAGGTTTGATGAAGAAGTTTTGAAGCAAAATCAGTAAAAAAAGAACTTTGTTTTCCAGATTTTTGTGTATAAAATTGCTGCTAACTCACATGGTATGGACATAATACATGATGTACTAACACAAGGCTATAATGGTTCGATAGAGGGTTGAGATATATTCCTTTTGGTGGTGTTTTGACTCATTTTCATAAAGAATCAAGGGATATATCTGCATTTTACTACAAGTGGGTCTAAAACCCTCCACAACTAGGGTGTGATCAATAAAATGCAAGTTTCTCTCCATTCCAAGGTAGAAAAAATCTGTTTTTTGGTGGAATGGAAGATATTGTAGTATAATTAAAGATTCAAAAGGTTTCAGACTATAATATGGAGTTTGGTGAGAATAAATTGATGCCCTAGGCCTGGCATCTCTATGTCACAGACCAAAATTTGTTGCAAAAATCTGATTTGAGGAAAAATTTGAGAGTTTTCTGTTTTGTGGCACTTGGGATCAGTTGGAATGAGTTTGTTGAAGGTATAGGAAGGTATTCATTGTCTTATGGGTGTTGGGATGTTCCAAGGTAACCATACTTTCATTGAAAAGTGTATTTTAGGCCTCCTTGTAGCATTAGAAAATAGGTCATTTTTTGCCTTTTGTGTTAGAGTAAAAACTTGTGGTTTTGAGGGTTTGTGGAGGAAAGTATCAAGTGTCAAAAAACAATGAGTTTGGTTTGGTTTCAATCATTAAAAGTATTTATGTTTAGTGTCCCATTAGATAGGGCTATAAGGGCTACAAGGCCTAATATGGCAGCGATAGATGAAAGAGTGTTCCCAAGTGAGAAGTCTTGTTTATTGGATTAGTTTAGCCATGTTAAGAGATTCTGAGTCATTTCCAAGCTTCTTGATTTCATTTGGGTGTGTGGAGTTAAAATAGTGCTTAAGTTTCTCATTAGTTTTATGGTGTATTAAGGAGTCTATCTAATAGCATTTGAGAGAAGCTCTTAAGACATTATATTCCCCCGCCACTCTGCATCATGATCTATCTTAGGTATGTGGATGCATTCAATGACATTTTGGCATGATTTAACTATTTTTTCCCCCCCTAATTCATCAAGGAAATTACTATGCATTATTTATATAGGATTTATGGAGCCAGTTTAGAAAGTTGTTGAGAAATCTAATAAGGGAAATAAAGCTACAAAGGCTACTAGAGGGAAAGAAGAGAAATCCAAGATGAAGTATGAGTTCCATGGTGTAGAATGCACTTCAAAAATATCTTCCAATTGGGAAAAATTAATAGATATAGGCTTGGGTCATGTAAGCATCAATGAATTCAGACACTGGGTCATGGTCAATCTAATAAATGAGGAGGCCTTAAGAATAAAGAAGAGTGGGATTGTGAAAGTAGAAAGTTTTCCTCCAACCCTGATAAGCCCAGAGCTAATATTCACATGTAGATAATGTTATCACCCACAATCTAGGAGGATAGTGACTGTGGATGGGTGAGTACTGGTCAATTTGACATCCATGTTGGTTTGGAGGACATTTGGCATCCCCTTGTTTGAAAAAATGAGGAGAATGAGAAGGAATATTCTTTGAATGTCTAGAAACAAAACTCCACAAGATAAAAATGAACCATCAATCAAACATGGTTGATTGAGAAAAGGGGAAATGCTAACAAATCTCCCTAAAATCTCTATTGAAGTGACTTTGTGGAGGAAACTAATGAACTAGTAACACTCTTGAGTAGAGTAATGGGCCTCCCTACTTCAAGAATTTTTGAGGAGTGGATCTTCTCCTTTGTGGAATATATCCTTAGAGGAGAAGCTAAGTTTCACTACCAATGAAGATCATCAGTGAGAACCTGCAAAAAAAAATTATGGTAGTAAAGAAGACCTAGGAGTTCTATATGACCTCCTATATTATATATCTTCTAGTAGTCACCTTTCCATACAAAGAACTAGATTGTGTTGGCCAACTAGGAATGAAGAAAGGGCATAATCATATTTATTATAGGAAGGATTATAGGTGGGTCAATGATTCCTTCATCTTACACATTGTCTGGACTCTATCAAAGGACTATCACAGAAGGATGTCACACAACACCAAAGAAATAGTAAAGGGTTTTGGGTACTAGTTTATCTAGTTCTCTAAGTTCACTTACATAAGGGAAGAAGGGTTCTTAGGGTTTCCCTATTAGCTACCCCAATATTCTAATGATAGAATAATCTTCTTGGAGCTAACTCCATAGTTGAAAACTTCCCACACTTTATTGCATAACAAGCATTGTGTTTGGGTCCCATACCCCATTGCATTCAGTCAAGGAATGTAAGTGTGCCCTACTACCCCATGTGAAAAATACTAGAAGAAAGAGCTTACAGAGTATAACTTGGAATTGCATATAGAAAGAGGAGATCTAGATCCTCTTGGAAAATTAATTAAATAGGTTGGGAAGTAATATGCTCATATGCCCCACATCAAGGACTTTTGGGTGAATTACGATGATGACCATGAGGTCAAGAGGAGGTACTACATGAGAATGACTACAAAATTTTTAAATTCTATTAATTTGTTCCTAATTTTTTATCAAGTGGTGAAGATGAAAATGTTTTTGATGAGAGATATAATGCTTTAGCTAATGTCTTGTTTCCAATTATTGATTGGATAGAACCAAAGGTCAAAAATTTAGATACTATCACTTGTCTAGTGGAACAAAGAACTAAAAAGTGGCTCAAAGATCAAGTAGCCCAACTACAACAACAAGGCATAGAATTGACATTTGGAGAATTAGAAAATGAAATAAAAAGTGAATTGGATAGTGGAACTACTATGGGCTCTTTGTGTGAGGTTTCTAACTCTCCACCCATCACCTAATCGAGGGAAAGAAAGGACACATGAGAACATCATCCCAAGCATAAACTATATACCAGGAAGGATATTGAGGGGAAAACACCACTAAAGAAGCCTAAAAGGATGAGAACCTTTGTTCCTAATATGCCCTCCATCCAAGAGGAAGGGTATCCTCCATAAGAAGAAGAAGAGAAACCATGGTCGCCTCCACCCACTACCTCTGCACTTTTACTTGTCTTTGCTACTACACCATACCCTTCCACTCCTCAATCGTTAGTTGTATCATCTCCTCCTGTGGTGGAAATATCTTTCCACCTCCACCTCCTCTTCTCTGACTACTCTAGTGTTTTTCCTCAACTCTTCTTACTCCACTACTTCCCCATTGTCATCTACCTCACTCCTACCTCCATTTCCCACTATCTATACCCTACCACCTTTTATGCCTACAATTTCCATGGAACCTATCACTTTTCCTAAGACTTTTATCTCTTACTTTAAAATGTGCCACCTCAATTCTCTGAGGCTATTTTGAACCCTTAGGTTAGAATTCTCATGGCTCAACTTGTTGCAGTACTACTTGTCACTCCACTTGCTACTGAGCAAACTAAAATGGAAGCCACAATGAAAATATTTGAGGAGATGGAGAATGAGGACTCAGATCATGATGACTATTATGAGCACATTGAGGAGGGTTTGAAAATTCATTTAGATGAAGTAGCCTTAGATGAAGAAGGGAAAAAACACCTGAGGATGGAGAAAAAAGTAATTTTGATACTTACTATGATGTGGAAACATCTGATCAAGAGCCTGAGAGTGAGTAGCCTTAAGGACATGATGGAAAAGATATGGTCCCTAGGGAGCACCACTTTGAAGAAGGGAAGACTGATACAGAGGTTTATGTGGAGAAAATTTATGAAATCCATAGCATTGACAAAGATAAGGTCCTTTAAGAAAAATAAGTTCCTCTTGAGGGAGAGCTAGATAAAGAGGTGGAAAATATAAGAAAAAAGGATGTTGAGCCCAACCAAGAAGCTAAAATTGAGCAAGGAGAAAGTAGTAGGCTAGAGTAAGAAGAAAACACTAACGAGGGAAATGCATAATCCATTGAAATTGATAAAAGAAGGCAATAGTGCAAGAAGAGGAGTAAGAAAAAGAAGAAAATATTGAAGATGCTCACAAGCATGAGGAGGAGATATCAAAAGGTAAAGGGAAGGGGATAATGAATTCACCACTACATCCCCTAAACATTAAGAAGAAGTCCCATCATGGCTAGAGCAGTAACTGAAAAGAAAGGTTTTGATGTTGCCAGACCCTAAGGCCCATCTAGAGGCAACATTTTCTTGAGCCCAAGTGAAGACACGTGAAAAGAAAAGGAAAAAAGTGATGTCTCACATCACAACAGATGCATCGAGATCACAAATATTATAGGTAGCAACTTTGTTGGATGGAAATTATGTAGACACCCTACATGGCAAGGATTACTAGGTAACTACCATCAATTTGGGTCCTGCATACAAAGCCTAAAAAATTGATAATTTCAACGGTCGGTTTCTATAATCCTCCATCAAATGAATAAGGATCAATCCACAAAGGAGGAGTGGAGAGAACATGTGGAAGAATTAACTTCCTACATATAACAATGGACCACAATTGGAGAAGAATACCCAATGGAATCACCGACGCTTGCTTTGTTGTCAAAAGAATAAATGAATAAAATGGAGAAGCTGAAGAAATGGACCAAGTCCACCACTGACTAGTTCAAAAGGGTCATAGACATGGGAAAGAAGGGAATTCATTGTGTGGCCAAGATGCATAATGACTATCTAGTCCTACAAAAGGAAGTTGAAAAGGAGGTTGAGGTATGTAAATAATTTCCTAAACTTTGCAAGATCACATACGCAAAGCTAGAGAGAATTCTCAATCTCTCTTTGGGAGAAAGAGCTAGCCTTGCCAAAAGAAGATCACTAGCTACCTAAAGCATGGCTACTCAACTGTGAATATAGAAAAGGAGTTCTAGATAAATATTTGATTTAATTGGAGGCTAATCATGCTTGAGTTGTGTCTCACCTAGCTGAATTTGATGATCTCTTAGAATGCATGATAGGATATAAGATGCTAGCATAGGAGTTAGATCAGGAGGCTATAAAGCACAAGTTCCATAAGAGAATGGAATAGGGAGCCGATGACACTTTTTTAGTAGAATTCATGGATTTTATTGCATGAGATTTCTCAGAATCAGAAAAAATGATCAAGGTGAGAGAAACATACATAAAGCATCGTGATGAAATGGTGGAAGGATTTAAGAGGGTCTCCTTCTAGATCTCAAAATCTGACTTCTTAGAGAAAAAGAAGCTCTTGGCTACGAACAAAAAATTTATCCATTTTTCCATATTACAAAAAGAAGCTAGAAATCCTATAGTAAATGATGAATATTTGAAAAAGTAGCTAGAGGAAAAAATAGGGAAAAAGGAAAAATATCCTATTTTATATTATAAATTTTGTACTCATATTGGGTGATGTGAAAACCCTAAAGCTAGAATGAATCTGAGTCATTCATTGTAAATTCATCTTAACCATTCATTCTACATTTTGAAAACTATAAATAGGGGCATCCTCTCATTTTCAAAGAGAGATGAATTGTTTTGTAAAGGAATTCTATAACAATATATAAGAAAAGCTTTTGAAGTTAATTGTTTCTTTATGTTGCTCTTTATTTTTGCATCATTCTATCTCCATATGTTTATTTTAGCTTGTTCATTTTTGTTTAAGTTTATTTTCATCTTGTTAATTCATAATCAAATTTAATGGTGAATGCATGTTGTAGTATTTGATGCACTTCCAACTCATAATTTTAGTAATTTACTAATGTTAAATTGTTGTGCAAAGTTATTTTGAGCTCTTTTATTTGTTGCACCTAAGTTCAACTATATATTCATGCTAAATAGGTGAATTTCATAGTCTAAAAATATGTAAAGAACCTTAGAAGATTGCACTAGTTTTGTGACACTGTAGGTTGCTCTTGGTTAAGAAAAACTCTGTTTGAGAAATCTGTCTATTACAACATCCACCATTGTTACTATTGTTCAATAGTTTTTTATATTTAAAATAACTCTCTAAACCATTTCATCTTTTGGTATTTCTTTGAAAGTTAAGTTAAACTTAAAATTCCAGCATCAATGTATTGTTAAATTTGATAAACAAGATTTGTTTCAGACTATTGTCATAAACTTGCAGCTATTGTTCATCCATTTTCAAAATCATGAAACTTCAATTATAGACCATAACTTCCATGCTTTGTTAACCATAAAGGCCCCTTGTGATTACCAACAAATCACACATCAACAATAGAGTTTTTTTTGCATAGTCAAGACCTGATATCCGAGAGACCTTGGGGTGATTTTCTAAAACTTAGTTGTAGAATATTACCTTTCAAGAGAGATAGGACACTTGTGTTATTTCTATATTGAGAAGTACAAAAAAACCATTAACAAAATTGGCACTAGGAGGTGGGCAGCTAGATGAAGCTGGATCAAATTGGGTCATTCTCTCCCAAAAGATTTCACAAGGTAACCAAATCCACACTAGATAAGGTAGAATTCCAAGAGTTAAAGATCCATATCAAGGCTAGGAGAGACAAGAAAGGGCAAGCTTCAACATCCACACAACCCACTTGACCTCCATCCCTTCCATCTCCATCTTCTCCTTCACTCCAACTAGCCTTTTCTCCATTTACCAACCAAATCCAAAACACTATTACAACTGCCATACCTTAGGCACAGGTTGTTGTGACTTAGCCATTACCACCCTTACCTCCACCAATGGCTTGGTTTGGAAATAATCCATGACCATTATCCTTTAATTAATATCATGACATGCCCAAGAATCTAGAAAAAAATTTCTCCAAGTACCATCCAAATGATCCTCATAGTACATTTGAAGAACACATTAAGATTGTCCAAACAATCCTCAAGGACATGTGGATTGAACATGAAGATGTTGCATGTAGGATCTTCCCATATTCATTGGGGGATGAAGTATTTTACTGGTACATACACCTACCTATGGGCTCCATCACCTATGGGAAACTCATGAAGGATACATTCCTATAGAAATTCAAGATCCCACTCAGCCCTATAGACTTATATCAACAATTCATGTCAATTAGAAGGGAAGTTAATGAGCCAATTAGTTCATTCAATAATATATTTCATTGAGCCTATACAAGGTTGTAGCCTGCTTATGTGGTTAACGATGCTTCAACAATATCTATGTATTATGCTACCTTAGACAATCTCACATCAGCCTTAGTTAAGTGAATGCATTAGCCCCCTACACATTTGGTAGGCACTTATGCAAAAGTAGTGAAGGAAAGCACGGATTTTGGGTAGCAGTTGTCTAGACCATTACCTTCCTTGGGACCTACTGCTAATACAAGAAAAATTCATGGCCTCAACCTTGCCTTAGCCCATCAATCTCTATTAATGAATCAAGTTCCTCAACTTCCCATTGTGCCATATCTAGGGCCTCCATTGAATCAAGTTCCACCAATGCCCACTTATTTGTAGACTTTGATTCAAAAGACTCTCCCACAATAGCATAACATGCCTTCATACTTGTATAAATTTGAAGCCTTAGTTTCCCAACAAAATTCAACTATAGCACATCCTATTTTCCTCCAAAATTTTGTTCCAACATAGAGCAATTTAGATAAGGAACAAATTGACGAATTGGTTGAGTAGGTGAAGAATTTGTCCATTGAAGTAACTCATTTGAGGAATCAAAACAATCGATTGCAAGCTTCTCAAAGGAGAATTCAAGCCAACTACCATAGAGAAAATTATGATTCAGGACCATCTTTAGGATAGGATTATGAACTTGGTCAAGATTTTAGGAAAATATTTGAAAGAAGGAAACCCCAAAGGAAAAACATAACATGGAATACCAGACCCAACAATGGAGGGTTGCATATACCTCTTGATCCACCTGGAGGTACACACAAATTGACAAGCGGTGTATATTTGGTTGAGGCAGTCTTATTTAGATGGTGTAGGATCCATCAAACCAATAGGAATTTTGAGATCAAGTGTCAAGAGCTTCAAACTATTGCTGCAATCTTTCAAGTGGAGGTGCAAAATATTATCGATAGTTCAAGCTACAGGGAAATAGTACCTTCAAAACCATATGATTTTGTCTTGGTTGTCAACTAGGTTCCCTTCCCTCAAGGTGACAAGAATGCAACTGAGAAAGAGGCCACAGAAAAGGGAGGCCAATCAAATGAGGTGTGTATGAAGAACAACAAGAAGAAGAAGTTCACATGTTCCATCAATGCATGACCCCTCATAATGTAGGAAATAGGAAAGTTTGTGGTCCATTTACAACCTCTATACCACCCAAAAAATTTAATACACCACTTGAACCAAATGCTAATAACAGCCCACCTTACCCTAGGATGTGAACTTAATATTTCAATAGGAATAGGAAACCTAATCCAACTAAAGAACAACCTGCTAATCCTACCCATGGTAGTTCATCCAAGGTGGATGTTAAACAAATGAGAGAATATGTAGTAGAAGAATTGAAGAAGGTTAAATTAAGCTTGTTAGCTTTCAAGCTGCTAAGAGTACCTATCATTAGAAATTATTTCTTTAGATCATTGAATGGATCTGCCTCATCAAAACTTGCCCAAGTGGAAACTACAAAGAAAGTCTCACTTGATACATCTAGCAATGAGCTAGTGGTTAGAGAAACCCATGGAAAGAAGCCTAATCAACCACCCAGTAAGAACCAACAGTTGGATAAGCAACCAACCAAGGAGCAACATCAGATGCAGAAAAAATATAAAGGCAATGAAAAGGATAAGGCTTAGGTAGCCCAAGCTAATGCTTCTATAGGATTGTTCTAAGGGAGGTTGGAAACCCCTCCTTTCCTGTTGACCATTTGCATGTTCGAAAAAAATATGCATAACTACCAGCTAAACTCTGGAGCCTTCACTAATGCCATGCCATTTGTAGTATGCCAAGCACTAGGGATAACCTCAACCCCATCCGAGCGTAAGGTGACCTAGCTTGATAAGACTGAGGTTAACGTGGTGGGAGAACTGAATAGTGTGTGTATGAATAATATGAGTGCATAAGCAAATAATAAAACACACTAATGAAACATTATATTAGAGAATTCACATGATAATAAAATCAAAACAATAAAATCTCTAATGGCATCTCATTTTCCTCTATCTCCAAGGATTTTTCAAGTCATTTTTCTCTTAGATTGTTTGTGCACGTGACTTTCCAAATGACAACCTGAAGAATGAGATGCTGGAAATGCAAGAAATATTTCCTACATGATTAATTGCTAATAATGTTGTAGATGTTTATGCTAAGATTAAGATGTTGCTATGATATTGATAATAAAATGATATGATTAAGCTACTAAAATTAAGGTGTAGCTAATGGTAATTCCATGATAAATCTTCTTTATTTTAAAATGCTAAGATGCTAAGATGACAATGCTAATATGATAATGTTCTCTAAAATTCTGTAGAGTTTAATTATGCTTAGCTCTCTATATGAAATGTTGCAAATGAAGTTCTATTTATAGATTTTCCAAAGAATAAGCATAGGTGGTAAGAATCAATGGTTTGAATTTGATCTGGAGATATGGGTGATTGAATATGAAGAGGTTAGAGAGAATCAAGGAGTGTGTTCCCTTTAGAAGAACAAATTGCCAATTGTGAAGAGGAATCAAATGGAGGTGAAAGCCAAGTGTCTCAAAATTGGTTAGAATTTGTTGACGATAAATGCCAATTAAATATTGTAATTATTTAATTTCATGATACATGATGAGGTGGAAGATGAGAAGTTAGTAGAAATGTGCTCAAATTCAAATTTCATAAGAGGGATTTAATTAAATAAAACAGACTAATTAAAGTTGTTTATTTAATTAAGAAATGAAGAAAATGATTTAAGATAGGAAGAATTAGGGAAAATGAACTATATAAATAAATTTGTCGATTTATTTACAATTAGAAAAATTAAAGATCATTAATTAAATAACTTGGATTTAATTAATTTCCTCTAGACCAAATTTAAGTGTATACATTTTTCCCCTCTTTGAAGTGATGTGTTTGTGACATAGTGCTTCAAAGAACAAATTGTTGATAGTGCTGATAAAATTTTTGATATGCCCTAGATGCTAATTTTCAAGTCATGCTACGAGTATGCCCCCTTGGGAGATAAATTGGGAAATTTTTTAATTTTTAAGATTTTTTGAATTTTTGAAATTTTTATGATTTTTTGATGATTTTCAAATTTTATGATGTTGAAACAATTTATCTCCCAACAAATAATACTAATCCTGCCATTTGATTAATTGATGCCCTAGTTGAAAAATAAAAACAATCCCACTTAATTACCCTCCAATTACCACTTTAAAAGGTAAAAAGGTGAAAAAAAGAAGCTCATTTGAATTCATTTGCATTTTGAATATTGAGTTGATTGAGCACTTGGAGCAAGATGGTGATCCCATACCACACCCATCGATTCGAGCGAGTTCACTAACACAATTGCCCGTCCACGTATGGATCTCCGCTATGTACCTCAAGAAAGTACTTCATGAAATTTGAATGTGCTTTTTGGAACTTTTTTTTATGTTTGGAAATTTTGTTATTAAGTTTTAGCGCATTTAGGGCCTGATTCAATGCATATAGTTTCTATTTTAGCACATATGGTTTTTTTAGCACATAGATGCCATGAAATAACACATTGATAGAATGTTTTAGCACAACTAGATTTTTGGTGCATAGGTGCTAAAAAATGGCACATTTAGTATTTGTTATGGCACATATAGGGTTTTGGCACATTGATGGAATTTGATGAAACATCCATAGGTTTAGCATATGGATGCACTATTTTAGTTAAAATACACTAGATTTGATGAATGTTGATTTTCCTCCTTGTTTTTGATGCGTGATGATCATGTTAGCCAATGTTTTGATGGTGTTTGTTGATTGACCTCATGATAGGTGAGAATCAATGATAGGATAGATGATGTTTGACCTCATGATAGGTGAGGGTCAATGATAGATGCTCAATGAGATATTATCAAAATCTCATTAGTGTCGATTAGATTGATTGATAGGTTGGTTTACAAAATATTGATTTGTGATATGTTATGATCATAGGAGGATTTTAGAGTTCTTTAGTCTTGGGAGAGCTTCTTGAAGACTTGGGACATGATTCCACATTTGGTTCAAGTCAATTTGGATATCATTGCATGATGTTGGTTATCGTATTTGATTGATATGCCCTAGTATAGGATCAACAGGAGAATTTTGACTGCTTTAGTTGAGAGGTGGCATAGTAACCACAACACATTCCATTTGGCCACTAGTGAGATGACAGTTACTCTGAAGGATGTATATTGGATATTGGGGATTCCTATTGTTAGTGAGCTATTTGTTTATGACCACACAAAGTGGGGAGGTACCAAGGCACTATGGAGGATTTTTGGTGATGATGGGATTAGCAAGTATGAAATCCCATGGTAGGAGATGGTGGATTCGTATCAGCCATTACCATGTGCTCTAGTTGGTTTCATTGGGGATTTCCTATGTCCTAATTGTAGGTTGAAGGGACTCTCACTTGGTTGGGGCTAGATACTAGAGAGCATGATTACTCAGGGGATCAAATATGCATGGGGTTCATGCATGTTGGCACACTTATATCATGATTTGCATTAGGTGGTATATCTTGGAGTAACTAGTTTATCAACTAGGGTGACATTTTTGCAGATTTGGGTGTGGGAGCACATAGCTATTACTCAGCCTATGGTGGATAGAGATCATCTAGTTGGTAGGCCATATGTCTTTGGATACATAGGTCCTATTGTCCAATGTAAATTGGGAAAATTGGAGTATTGGTAGTGAGTGCTTGATGATTTGGAGACCATCACATAGAGACCCTACTTGGATTGTGAGTAGTGGCCAAAGGATGAAATTGAGATACCATATGTTTTCACTTCTAGATACTTGATTGGACAGACACCATTTATCATCAAGATATTCCTACTCATGAGGGTGCTTCACCAATATGGTCGAGTTTAGGTTATGCCCTAGGGAGTGACATTATATGCACGGAGACAATATGATATTCCAAAGTGGGGACCTACATTATCCTATGATGTAGCTTGTTAGGATTATTTTGGATTGTAGCCACAAATATGGAATTAGTGTCTAGAGATCATAGATTCTTTGATGACAGATGATTATTCTTAGTATTTCTTTACACATCCTTTCCCAAGGATATCTAGTCTAGATGAGCTAGTACCAGCCTTTGATGATGATGAGAGGGTACCACAACATGCACCGAGATGAAGGAGGGGTGGGGGACATGGAGATGAGGAGGAGGGAGATGGAGAGGATGGATGGGATGGAGATGATGGAGATGATGGTGATGGAGGTGGTGGATCGATACTAGATGTTAGAGTGTCTCAGAGGGGGAGATCTATGGTGCCTTTGAGATAGCAATAGACAAGGCCATCATAGATTCAGATTTGTGTTCCCTCCCATTAGTAGTAGGTGTAGATAGATGTCTTACAGGAACAAGTGCAGAGCTTATAGGGATAGTTATCTTAGGCACAAACACGGATTGCCTCTCTAACAATAAAGAGAGATACCATGAGGCATAGAAGTGAGTAGGAAGAGGCCTTAGCTAAGAGGTTACAGAGAGTATCTAAGGGGACCACTACAAGATATATGCTCAAAGAGGTACAACATTCAACCAGAGAGGTAGAGTACTATAGGCCATGGTACTATGAGGAAGTTCCTATAGAGTGGTGTGCCCCAAGTTATTGATGCAATGGCAGAGGATTCAAACTTACTCAAACAATCTCAAACTAATTGACCTCAATCAAACTTTGTTAGTCCTTAGAATTAGGACTCACTTTCCTCATAAACTATTGAATCAAAACTATCAAACTAAGAATAAGGCACATAATCAGTTGAAGACTTCTTAAAACACTTTAAACAACATCAATATCATTGGTTGTCACCTTTCAATCAACATAAACAATTCTAACTTATGAATTTTCAAAGGTGGACTGTCCTAATCCACAACTAGGCCTCTTTAGACCCCACCAATATACAACTTCACATTCCCAAGCCCAAATTCCTTCACCAATGACACTAACATGAAAAAATGTATCTACAAAATAAAATTAGATCATTTCCAATATTTATTCAAGATGTTTCCACAAAAAATAATTCAAGAACCTTCAATTTTTTATTACAAAGATGACTGTACAACTCTGTCCAAATAGGACAGTCAATAAATGGTCACCATAACTCATCAATCCACCAAAAAAAACCAAGAATTATATTCAAATACACCTAGCCAAATCAATTAAACCATCCCCCATTCTTTCTTTATAACATTTATTAAAGACCTATCTCAAAACCTTAAATATCTGACCCAAAATAAGAATGTCTACAAACTATCTTAATAGGACAGTCAAATAAAAAATGGCCTTAATCTATAACTTCACCAAATCCTGACTTGAAATGGCTCACCTTACACCCAAACACCTTTTAAAAACAATGTGATATAAGAGGGGCTCAATAACCACAAACCAAACTAAATAAAACATCACTATATTTTGGTTTTACTAGTCCTTTGCAATAATAACATACCTAGGGTTTATTGCTTTTGATAGCTCTAGTCTCAAAATATTCTAACCAATCATTCAAACAATTTTATTTAAACCTTCTCAAACTTATAAGTCCATCAGAAGTCCATTACCAAACATATTTCCATAAACCTTAAGTCTTACTCACTTGACTACGTATTAAAACTTTGTTACAAAATCAGGGCATCAAAATATCTACATAAAACTTTATCCAGTGTTCCTAAAATAGGGAAATTCTTTTAAAGCACATTATTATCCTTCAAAACACCAATTTTTAAGTTAGATCATTGGATAAAAATAGAGTAGGACCTTTTTGAAAACTCACTGATACCCTAGAATAGGGTTTTGACAATTTTTTAAAGAAATAACAATATCTTATCCAAAACTTCACCAATATGCATGAAAAAAAATAAAAATGAAAGGTGATTGAGAAACCTAACACCTACAATCAATTAGAAACTATTTCTTGATTGTACAATTCTATACACAATAGAAACACAAAGATTTTTCTGAGAATAAATGCAAGAAATAGTTACTTTATTCATTCTACTTCTTATCTCCAATCACACACACTTACAAAAGTGTTTACAAGGCCTTTTTAAAGGCATTTCAAACTGGATCTTTAGGTTCTAACTACCTTCAATGACCCAAATCAAAACATGACTTTTCACCTTCCAATGTTGTTTTTTAGCAATTTTGCAAATTTTGTAATTTTGCAACTTTGTGACAACTTTTACAATTATTCAAATTTTGACATCAAACTTAAAATTTGACCTCCTAAGGACTTTAATACATATAAAATGGCCATTGAGCAATGTTGAACATCAAAATTGATCATCCTTCAAATTTTACTTCCTAGAAACATGATATTGCCAAGCTACTCCTACACTAGTTATGCACGGTTGATCAATGTCAGATCAAGTTAGAGTCATTCTCGGACTACGAGCAAGGGTGTGACTTGGCCACCTACTAGAGATCCAAGTGCAGGTCCATCTAGTGGTGCAGCAGGAGGCTCAGTGAGGCAGACAACATCTAGGGGGAGAAACACATAGCTCTGATGTTCACAATTGATGTATTGACACTTGATGTATACATTTATTTAGTCAAAGACATGATTATTCTGCCATTTTGATAATTATATCTCCATGTTTTATGATATCATTGTACACTTGAAATTTATTATTTTGAGATTATATGAGATGCAGTGGATACTATTGATTTATATGTTATCTATATTCGTTTATGATGAATTCTTATGGTGAAATGCATTTGATTTTCATTCGATATGCTATGCGATGTCTATATGATTATGCCATGGTTATGTATGGATGCAATAATTAAATGATGATGTATGGATTATGATTATATATGCTTTATGGATGATGTTTTATGCTATAGGAGATGAATTTGATTATGAAAATGAGATGTAATGCATCTTATGTTGTTTTTTTGTATTTTTCTAATGCAAATATATGATCTAATGCATGGATGGATGTATGATATGATAATTATTTCTAATGTATGTATGATATGATAATTATTATGCTACTATATGTGAAGGATATTGTTTTTGTTAATGTAAAATGTACTCAATATTTTAATGAGAGATAAAATAATTTTGAATTTTTCTAGCCTTGGAAAATCTAAAATGTAGATGCAAAAACTAATATGGATGCAATCTATCTTAACCATGCAAAATATAAATATTCAATGTTGTCATTTTGTCAGCTGATTTTTTGTGCTTGGTATCATCATCAAGATTTTAATATGTTGAAAGTTAGTACACACATCGATGGTATAACTAGACCATGATGAATTGAGTACAACTTCCATGGATTTTTGATATTGCAAGGTAATACAAGAATCTAGGCATAATTGAACCAAGATGACCTGAGTATTACTTGCATAAAATAGACAAGAGTTAATCCTTTTCCTAGGAAAATCCAAAAAGTCATCAATGATACTTTGTAGAGCACATCTTGTGACAAATTTTCATAGTAGTAATGATCAACTCACAGATAGTAGACAAAGAAAAATCATACTCCATCCTAGCTCCTCTAGTCCATGAAATCCTTGAATTGCTCCAGAAAAATGATAACAAAGATCAAGATACAATAGTTAAACATTCATGCTAAAGTGATTAAACCATGCTTCAAAATAATATCATCCAGTTAAATTTGTTTTTTACTAATCTTGTTGTTGGTTTGGATGGTTGCTTTTCTGAAAATTGTGATCAATGTTCAATGTTGAGTTTAGCTATGATTGTTGTGTTTGCTATGTTATCTAAATATTGTTTTTCTATTGTGTTAATCCCAAAGTAGATTTCCCCTAGTGAGTTTAGGATTTTTCCCCTAGTGAGAAACTAGCCATTTATTGTGAAAGTATACAATGATAACCAAGCCAAGGTGAGACACAATCATGACACCCAGATATGTACATGAGGTTCTTTCGAGGATCAAACATAGTGATGTCAAAAAATGGACGAACGACACATGTTCCAATAGATGGAAGAGCTAATCTAATCACAAATAGCACCTGTTGCCAAGTTTTCACCATTTTTTATTGCTCTTTTTATATTTTATGATTTTTTTGTTGTCACCAAGATGCCTATTTGCCAAGTTTTCATCAAGGTAATGATTTTTTTTTCACTTTTTTTTGTATTTTTTCCTTTTTTCCTTTTTTTGAATTTTTGAATTGACTTTTTTTGGGACTTTTCATCTTTATGAACATGCACTAGATGAGTTATGTGTAAAAATTCTTGAGATGAAGATTGTTGGTAGGTACTTCAAACATGTCCCCTTCAGGTGTAGATAACTAACATTCTCCAGATCCATAGACTGATACAATGAAAAAAGGACCTAGCCAATTAGGTTCAAATTTTCCCTTCTTTTCTTGATCTTGTTGATTGCAAGGATTCTCTTTGAGTTCAAAGTCGCTAACCTAAAATGTTCTTGGTCTTACCTTGTGGTTATATCTTCTTGAAATTATTTGTTGATAGGCTTTTAGATGATCAACATTATGCTGATGGTTTTCATCTAACAATTCCAACTCCTATAATCTGGATACCTGATAGGCTTCCTTTGAAATGATTCCTTTCAATGATACTTAGAGTGAAGGTAACTCAACCTCAATAGGTAAAATGGCTTCTCATCCATACACAAGGGCATATGGTGTGGCTCTTGTAGGGGTGTGAATGCTAGTATGGTATGCCCACAAAGCATGGTTTAGTTGAACATGCTGGTCACGTCCAACATCATTGACAATTTTCTTCAATATTTTCAAAATGGTCTTGTTTGAGGCTTCTGCTTGGCCATTCCCTTGAGGGTAATAGGGTGTGGAAAATCAGTGTTGGATATGGAATTTTTCATAAAGTTCTTGTACATCTTGGTTTTTGAAAGGTCTACCATTGCCAGTGACAATGGAGCTAGGGATTCCATACTGACAGATAATGTAATTCAAGATGAAAGGAAATTTTTTTACTAGTGATGGTGGTTAAGGGGACAACTTCAATCTACTTTGTGAAATACTTTATATCTGTGATTATGAATTTATGTCCATTAGAGGAAGATGGATGAATCTTGCCTACAAGATCAAGTCCCCATTGATAGAAAGGCCAAGTTGATGTGAACGGTTACAACTCTTGCATCAGTGCATGTATGAGATTTCCATGTACTTGACACTTCTTGCACTTCTTGAAAAATTGAAAAGATTATTTCTCCATGTTTAGCCAATAATATCCCAAGTTTAGGAGTTTCTTACAAAGATTAAGACCACTTGAATGAGTACCATAAATACCTTCATGAACTTCTCACAAATTCATATTTGTTATGCTCAATACTTTGAAGGAGAGTACCATTGAGACCTCGTCGATAAAGTGTATCGACTATTAGGGTGTGTTGGACTACTTGATGGATAAAATTGTGTTTTTGGTTTCGAGATAGATTAGGTGTAATGGTATTTTCTCTTAGATAGGTATAAATATTCCCATGTATTGAAGAATCATCTTCAACTAGATGGTACACGACTTGGGATTCAAGATTTTCATAGGCATGATTAAACAATTGTTCCACTATGAATTTATAACGAATTCATTTTTTTGGTATTTGTAATAGAGAAGCAATGGTTGCCATGACATCTGCAGCTTTGTTGTCCACTCTTGGAATTTGTTCAAACTTGATCTCAACAAAGTATTTCTTGAATTCATCTACCATTCTTTTGTATGGTATCATCTTGTCATCTTTTGTTTGATAATCACCATTAACTTGATTTATGACTAATTGAGAATCTCCATAAACCTATAATTATATGGTTTTACATTCCACTGCTACCTTGATACCAATGATTAGTGCTTCATATTTATCTATATTGTTAGTGCAAGGAAACATCAACCTATAATATTTTGGGATAGTGTGTTCTTGAGGAGTATGAATAGGATTCTAGCACCCAATCCATGTTGAGTGTAAGACCCATCAAAGTATAATATACAATGTTGCACTATCATTGTGAGGACATCTACATCTGGGAATTAAATGTGCATGGGATGGTTGTCTTGTAATGGTGCTTCAGCTACTTGATCTGCTATTTCTTGGCCCTTGATTTCTCTTTTGTCCACATACTAGATGTCAAATTCACTCAATATCATCACCCACTTTGATAATCTTCCTATTAAATTGTCTTTGTTGAGTAGATAATTTAATAGATCTATCTTGGCTATTAGTCTAATGGTATGTGTTAACATATAGTATCACAATTTTTGAGTAGAAAACACTACTTGCAAACATGTTGATGATGTTTTCTGCACAACTCATACAAAATATGAAAACATATCTCTCTTGAAAGGAAAATCTCTATCAGCAAGCCTCAAGAGATAACCCCAAGGTCTCTAATGTCAGGTCTTGACAATGCATAAACAACTCAGTCATAATGTGAA
Organism: Sequoia sempervirens; assembly: GCA_007258455.2. NCBI lineage: Eukaryota > Viridiplantae > Streptophyta > Pinopsida > Cupressales > Cupressaceae > Sequoia > Sequoia sempervirens. The sequence continues at coordinate 16,152,197 of VDFB02373365.1, read as the reverse complement.
AATGTTGGTAATCACAATGGGACCTTACTACAAGCAAATATTGAATCTTCAATTTATCAGATCTAGCAATATGATGATACTTTAAACTCTAAATCTAACTCAGATGATAAAGAAATAACAAAAGATTAGGGTTTGGAAATATTATTAAAACTAACACTACTCTAAGATTTACAATGCATATGATGAAATATTTGAAATGGACCAATCCCACAAAAACCAATTTTTGCATAACCTAGAGGAATTTGTGATTTCATAAGAACAGTGCAATCTTCTAAGGTAATAATATTTTCAGATCATGAATATTCATCCAAGACAACCCTAAGGAAATTGAAACAAACAAATCTTCACAATTGAACTAAGCATAATAAATATATAGTCCAAGCTAACTTTGCAAAGCAACTAACAATTAGCTAGCTGCAAAAAGTATGGACTAGGGATCGCTACAACACTTCAAATATCAAAACATAGACACCATTAAATCAATTCTAATCTTAACTACTAAATATCAATCCTTCTCAAAGAAATTCTAAAGATAGAATAATAAGAACCATGCAAGATAAAAGAACACAAGTATAGCACCAAATCACAATGTCATTACTTGCTTCAAATTATCCACTATAGCAACAATTCTAGCTTTTTGTTACAGTATTTTCTTGAGAACACAATTTTCTAACTTCTACTCTGCTTTTATATTCACTTCTACACTAGTTATCTCTCCATTTGCTTATGTCTATGTCTAGACCCTTACAAATGAGGCAAAATGCCATATTTATAGAACCCTTAAAACATGTCGGCCTAGTTAGGGTTTTACAATAAAAATAGGCCACAAAACAAGTCAGCCAAGATAAATTCAAATAAGATAAATGATGCATTAAATGCATGAATTCCATCTAGGTCGCCCTGGGATATCTAATGCAGCTCAGAACAATGCATGCCAACGTAATAGGGAAGCACAAATCTTGATGTGGCCCAATATTAACTATCCTTCCCTTTGTCTTTATTTCGATCCAACATTTTATGCACCTTTAAAAGCACTTTATCCAAGTCAGCCACAGGAGGTAAAGGCAAGACCTTGAGTCAGCTCTCAATTGAGGCAATGTCTTCCCTTGACTATTTTACCGATTTATCCCAATCCACCTTGTATGTCAGATATTTGTCAATAACAACAAGGTAAGTGGCTGCATCATCTAACTGGTGCTCAGTCACAAGATCGCCAATGACTGGAGCATAAACATCCTGCCACCACCCTCTCAATTGTTCTAAGCTCAAGTATTTAGGCACAATCTTCCTTCTCCCTATCATTATCTCAAAGAAAGCAATATATCCATTATATACACCAGTCAGGGTATCATCAATCTGTCTCCTCTACTTGTGAATCTTCTTTATGACCTTCTTCCTAATTTCCAATGCTTCAAACCATTCCCAAGGTTCAGCAGCTCTAGAGGAGGGGATAATTTTATCTTTCACCAGCTTATCCTTGGTATATTCCATGATAGTTTTGGTTTTTTGCAGCAAGAGATATGTGTCCTCTTTGTCCTATGCTAACACCTCCTTCAACCACTTAGTTGTCCTTGCAACATCTTTCCCTGTCAATAGAATTTCCTTGATGGCCTCATTTCCTTTAATTTGCACCCCTTGTAACCAATTCACAATAGAAAGGGTGGAATCCTTCATCTTCTCCAATTCAATAATAGTTTCCTTAGGGAGAAGGTTTGCTACAGAGGATGAGGAGCTAATAGACTGTAAAGGCTTCATCAGATCTTCTAAACATTTCTTAAGTCTTTCATTCTCTTTCTTTAGCTTATGTTTAGTTTGAACCTCCTTTCTCAGCCTTCCCACAATAACTACGCTAGAACCCTGGTACTCTTCAATGTCTTGTTCCATGGAGGTAGGCCCTATGTTGATGGTCTGCAAGTTGTAATCACCTCCAGTCACCTCATCTCTACTCTTATCAGGGATATGATTGGCAATGTGAACTACTCTGTTGTTAGCTTCATCTCTTTCGATTCTCAAAATGACCTTGGCTTTATTTTTACCTTTGTCCTTGCCAATCTTGGATAGCAACTCATCCTAGTTAGGTGGAGTGTCCTCTACTATAACTCATTTTCTCTTTATTTCTTTGTCTAGCCACTCTAGAATAGTAGATTCCAACTGTACCTCACTTTGTCCCACTTCTCCTTGTTGATCCTTAGGTACTTCTTCATCCAGATTCTATTTTTTAGGAACCTCCTCAGCTTTATCCTTTTCTTCCTCAACATGCTTCTTTTGGTGGTTAGGTGTTGGAACTTTCACTGCTTCTTCTTCTCTAGGAGGGACCTCTTCAATTCTAATAGGTGAATCCTCATAGGCCACCAAAGGAGATTGTATTACCTTTTCAACTTCTTTTTCTGCACTATAAAGCTCACCCTCATGATATTCTTCTCCCTCGGTGTCTAGATGATCCTCACCCTTTTTAGACTCACCTGGTTCATTATGAGCTTCATGGGGAGAAGGAACACCATCGTGTTGCTCATCATAAGAAGATTCCAGAGGAAGATTTTCCTTGGGCGCACTATCCTTAGGAGAAGGAGTCCTAGACTTCCTTACATATACCTATGTCTTTTCTCTTGAAGAACTCTCTACATTCACCACAGGTGGATCCACTCCCGCTCCTTCCTTGGAACCTGTCTTTTGTGATAATCTCATAATTCTCCTTCTTTTAGGCACAAGAATATCATCTTCAAGATTCTTCTTTTCAGTCTCTTCCTTTTCAGGCCTCTTAGTCCTTTTCCTCTTTTTGGCAATTGGATTTCTCTGTTTCCCTATTTCCTAGGCTTTCTCCTCTTGAACACCCTTGATCTTAATCTTGAAAGGAGAATCCACCTTACCCTTGCCTTTAGGATCTTCTACTCAATGGACTCCTCAGAAGTGGAATGGCGGTCAAGATCTCCCATCAGATTGTAGGTGCATTGTACACCTTCATTTTCCAACTCCCATAGTTTATGCCTTAGCCACATTCTAGTAAATTTGGTGACTGGATCCATCAATTGCTTTAGTTCTGTCTTTTCTTCCTCTATCCAATCCACATCACCAATTGGCCTATCCTTCACTGCCTCGTAGGCATGACTTTGAATCAAATACCCATCATCTTCCAATTGATCAGGAGCTTCCTTTACATTATACAACCGGACTGACTCAACTAGGAGCCAAGATAATTTCTTCTTCCTTACCTCATATTCATCACTACAGTTGGCCCAATAGTCCTCCAAATCAACCTTATGGCTATATTCTCTTCTATCCTTCTTTTGAGCTTCACCCGTGATGTCAAATCTAGACCCCTCAGAATGAAAAGAGAAACCAAGAGCACCCATTTCCTCCTCTGAAGCATGAGCTGAAACAATAGAAGGACATGCCTCTCCAATACCAATCCTTAATGGGAAATCTCCACCAAAACCAACTTTATGCTTGTCCCTCTTGACAATGGCATCAAAGTCACAAATCTACCTAGTTACTTCCAAAAGTATAATGTGATCGGTAGGGTACCTTGGAAGTTTGTATGGAGCCCTCTGGCAACCATCAATGTAAATGTAAGAGAAAGTTGGAAACTGAATAAACCAAGCCCCATACTTCTTGATGAGTTCCTTTTCCTGATCTGAAATTCTGACATGTTCTGCACCCTAAAGCAATCTAGTGATGCACATAGTGAATGCATCATTCACCCTCCTATAGCTTGAACTTCCTAGGTGTAATTGAGGGTAAACCTCATAGATGACATCCTATCTAAAGATTCCCCTTGTACTCAATCCTTTGTAGGGGTGAAACCTCGCAAGTGCATAGACCAAGTATGATGTCATTGTGAAAGTCTTGGTTTGCATCAAATTGGATAGCTGCTCATGAATCACCTTACTAATCACTCTAGCCCAATGATAGTCAATAAGCTCTTGTTCCATCTTCACAATAGCATGGTACATCCAATTCTCAAACATTCTTGCACTCTTTAATCCAACCACCCTACTGAGCAATGTGATGGAATCATAGTATTATTTCTTGAACTTTGCTTTGAATAGCTGCTTAGGCAGTTTGGAGTAGTGTGACTTAGGCTTCTCTAGCCAAGAATTAATGAGTTGTGATTTCACAGTCTGTTCCTCATAGAATCCCTTAGCTGATTCCATATTAAATGCCACCACATGAGACCTATTAGGCATATTAAAAGTCTATGTAATGGAAACCGGATTCAGGTTTGCCACAACTCTCCCTTGTGGACCAATGATTCTCTGTGTACCTTGGTCATAGTGTCTTGCACACTCGAGGACAAGCTCATAGCACTAGATTGTGGAAGGAAAACCTACTACATGTTACAGACCTGATTCTTTCATTCTTCTAGCTACCAAAGGAAGATCCTTGGCTGCCATTCTTTCTTTAAACTCCTCATAATCCCATAGTTTGCCATTTGTATCTGTCACCTCTGACCAAATTGATGTGATTTTGCTTTTAGGGATCTTACTCTTGATGTCCATTTTGATCCTTTCTACTTCAAATACTAAGGATCCCTCCACTACCTTACTAGATTCAACCTGCACTTCAACAAGGAAAGCATAGTAAAAACCACAGGAAAGCAATGTTAATCCATCAAAACATCGTTAGAATGAACCTCATATAATAAAGGTTCTATTAAATCTCATATGAAATGATCATAAAAAACTTTGGGTTTCAAGACCATCTACAGAATCTGAGCCAGAAAGGAATTTCATAAAATTACAAACCAGACAAATTCTAGCGAGATAATCATGAAACACCTATTAATCATCAAATCTGATTGTTATCAATCAATAAACCACATAGGAGATCATAAGATAGCACAAATTGATCATAGAATGCACCATAAATCATTAATAAATTTGAGCATTCCATATTTCCTTACATTTCATTAGATTTCAGGAAAATCCATTAGAAACGGATTTTCGCGAAGGAGGAGACATCTCACAAACTTCGAAAAATCTATGGGGCATCAGAATTTTGAGAAAATCTGGATTCGACAAAAATCCGTGAACAAGGAAAAACTCCAAAAGCATGCATATTCTGGAAACACAAAGGAGATCGGGAAAATCCATCAGAGACAAAAAAATTCTGAGATGACTACAAAACCTGAACATTGACACAAAATCATGATTTTGCTCAGACCATTAGATCGATCATGAATTTCTAGATTCTAGGTCTAAAACAAGTTTAGTAAAGGCCTTCTATGGAATTTCTTAGCATTCTATGCCAGTTTTAGAGCGGGATAAGGTGAAGTGGTGATACTCTAGGTTTCAAACCCTACAATTCTACCATTAACGCACAAGCAAGCCTAGGATTCAATCATTTCACACTTTAAGCCATTACTAGGGGAGCTAAAAACTCTCAAACAAGAATCCTCATAATGAAAATGAATGAATAACCTCAAAACGCACTTGGGAAATGATAAATAAAACAACGCTGGGCAACCCTAGCCATGAAATGAGCAAGCATTCAAGAATTTGGACCTCAATAAAACCAAGACACCAAAGAAATGCTAACTTCAAAAAAAATTTCCATAGCCATTAATGAAAGAAAAGGTGATCAAATACATACCATGGATGCAGTAGAACTTGAATGATACAACAAATACCAGTTTAATGGCAGGAATGCTCAATAAATCACCTTAAATCAAGGAAATCACAATCTCAACACCTCAAATCAAATTCACTATTCTCAAGAATGCACTCTGCAGCTTAGTCGATGATAAACAAGAAAGTAAAATGGCATAAATGACATCAGAGATTGGTTAAATACATGTTTCTAGCTTGTACGATGGGCATTAATGTCAACGACAAGATAGACTAGCGAATCCAGAAACCCAACAGCAAGATGGATTTTGGGAAAATCCAACCCACACAAAATTCTGCGAAGACAAGAAATCCCTGCACTACAACATTCAGTTGGAACTTGAGACAGATATGGGATAATCCGTCCAGGGAGGAAAATCTTGAATCAGGGTAAAAACCTGAAATTCATTCAGAACTTAAGATTTTCAATAAATAGCTTAGGATAATCACTTAGGTGGTCAGAATAAACATCTAAGCACATGCCAAAGCAAAATAAAACCTCAAAATAAAAGGGCCAAGACACCAAAAACCAAAGCGAAAGAGGGTCCCTGCTTTCAGTAGGGCATGTGTGCAAAAACTTCACAACAAAACAAGCTTTTTCAATGAATGTATAGTTAAGTTCATAGCCACCTAGTGTTTTGCTGATGTAGTAAATTGGCCTTTCTTTTCTTGTTGAGTCTTCTTGTGCTAGCAAAGCTCCCAAAGATACCTTAGTAGTTGCTATGTAGATTAGAAGTGGTTTTTCCTCTATTGGTTGTACCAAGATAGGTGGATTCATCAGATATTGTTTCAATTAATTAAAGGAAGCTTCACATTTTTCATCCCACCTGAAAGAAACATTCTTGTGTAGCAAATGAGTAAAAGGATTACTGTTGTCTGCCAATTGTGCAATGAATCTTCTAGTGGATTGGAATCTTCCTTGTAGAGATCTTAGTTGGCTGATATTCTTAGGATGTGCCATTTCCATGAAGGCTTTGAATTTTGGTGGATCTCCTTCGATGCCTTTAGTTGACACTATCTATCCTAAGAGCTTTATTGATGTTACTTAGAATACACACTTCTTTGGATTTAAATGCACATTGAACTTTTCCAACCGGGTAAATATTTTATCAAAGATTTCTAGATGTGCTTCCCTGGTGAATTATTTTGCTAACAGGTCATCCACATAGTCCTCCATGAATGTGTGCATCATGTCATGAAAGATTGTTGTCATTGCACGTTGATAGATAGCTTCTGCATTCCTTAATCCAAAAGGCATGACATTCCAACAAAATTTACCCCATGGGCATGTGAAAGTTATTTTGTCTTGATCTTTTGGTGCAATTTTTATTTGATTCTAGCCTGAAAAACTATCCATGAGTGATTGCATAGCATTTCCTACTGTTAAATCCACAATGATATCTATATTGGGAAAAGGAAAGTCATCCTTTGGACAAGCCTTGTTAAGATCCCTAAAATTTGTACATATTTTGATGTTGTTGTCTAGTTTAGAAGCTGGTACAATGTTTGAAATCCATTCTACATAGTCAATTGGTTGGATGAATCCTGCATCTAGCAATTTTTTCAATTCTGCTTTCACTAGTAGGGTGATATGTGGATGCATTTTTCTCAATTTCTACTTAATTGGATTCACTCCAGGTGCTATGGATAAATGATGCATAATTAGATCTAGATCTATTCCTAGCATGTAAGCATAGGACCAAGCAAAGCTGATTTTTCTTTCTTTGAAGAACTTGGTGAAACTTGGCTTTTCTTGTTGTCATTGATGCAACTAGGTGTAAGCTCTTGAGAGTTTTTGTAGTGCCAATGTTTATGGATTGCATAGGCTGAACCAATACTAAAGTTATCTCATTGTATTACTTAGGAATAGTTTCAAATCCCTTATCCTTTAGTGCCTTAGAGAGGTTTTCACCGTTGGATATGCTCTTTCTTTTTACTTTTTCATGATCTAATACTACCATTGCATGGTTTTCACCATTAGATCAATTTTTTGTATTCTTTTTTTTGCAGCTAAGAGATTTGGTATTCCCCTTGTTTGAAGCTTCATTATGAAATTCATTGGTGGAACTTTTTTTGGGATTTTTAGAACAAATTAAGTTTACAATGGAATGATCATTTGAAAGATGTGGATATCAAGTAGCTTGGTTTGTGCACAGTCAATGAGTTTAGGATGTATCAAAGGTAAGGAACCATTGGATTGGTCAAGGTCAAAGGCGTTGAATGTCATGATGGAAATGTTTTCAAAGTGTTTGATAGCAATGTCAAGTTCTATAATGTTACTCTCCTCTAACTGATCTATCTTGCTCGATGTTTGATCATCCTCACTAGAGTCATCGATATGTAGTGATCCAAATTCAAGTGGTTTAGATCTTGAACTCTATCCCTCCATATGTATAGGTGCTTAGCTTTATATCACATCAATTTCTTTGTCTTGACAAGATTCTTTAGATAGTGAATCCCATTCATATTCATTTGAGTCTATTTCAAAACTAGCTTGCAATTGGAGGATTTGCTCATAAATCTGCTAAGTGGTTTCTTCTTTTGTCTCTTCTTTGTATCCCAATCTTGTCTTGTATTTTGTATTGATCGTGATAGGCTAAATTGGTTCCATAGTACCTTCTTTTCTTTTGCTAATAGGACCTTTTCCTTCATATCCCATCTTTTCTAAGATTGTGAACCCTTTACCATATGGCTCTGTTAGTACATTGGAAGTTGATACTTGGGATTGTTCTTCATCTTTGTAGATCTAATCTAGAATGTATTTGTCTTCATATTCATCAACTAGAGTGCCTAATTTTACAAACTTACCATCAAAGAGCATGGTGCGTTGTGAAGTTCGTTGTCTAGATGTTGATGGTTGTCCATATGATTTTGGAGAAGATAGGAGTTGTGAGAGACATAAGGACTACTAAAAAGAATACTCACCCATGCCTTTATCTTTCAACTGAATCTTTTTCTCAAACTTTTTTGACAGAGAATTAAGTTGACTTTCATTACTCTAGGAAGTGGAATCACCAATTCCTTTATCTTTCGACTAAACCTTTTTCTCAAACTAATTTGACACATCTTGCTGGCTTTCATTGCTTGATGAAATAGAAGTGTGAACTTCCCTATTGTGTGGCACACAAACATCTTGAACTGTCTTGAGAGTGTTGTAGTATTCAGGATTATTAGAATATACTAAAATTGTGATTTCTTGTCCATTATAAGGGAATTTCAAGCACTGATGATATGTTGATGGCACTGCTTGCATTTCATGGATCCAAGGTCGACCCAAGAGTATGTTGTATGCCAAATATTTATCTAAAACTTGGTAGATTATATATTTTTGAGCTAGTTCCACTTAAATTGTCAATACAATCAGTCCTTGAGAGGATCTTTCTTCATCATCATAGGCATTTATGGTGATCTATCTTCTAGCATCTATTGCATTTTCTAAAAATCCTAGTACATGAATAATCTTTAAGGTGCAGATATTTAGACCAGCTCCTCCATCTATTAAAACATGTTTGATCTATTGTTTATGGATTATAACCTCAATATGGAGTAGTGTGTTGTGTGGATGAGTGAGGGATGCATTATCATTTTCCAAGAATGATAGACAATGAGGTTTCATCAAATGTCCCACCATGGCTTGGAATTGACAAACTTCCAAATTGGTTGGTATTGTGATGTCTGCCAAAGATTTTTCCAAAATATCCTTGTGGGATAGTAAAATTTGAAGAAGTTCTATTTTGGATATCTATGCTAAGATATTTTGCAATTGGTCTTTGATATTGTATTGATTTGAAGGGGAAGCAAGTGTTTTAGATGTACTTCCTTTCAATACAAATTTGGACTGGGCACTTGTGGTCACATTTACTGGTAAGTTGTTTTGCTTATCATTGATTTTAATGAAATTGATTTGATTATCAGTTGTAGCCATGTCTTGTTTGTTGTCATTGATTTGAGTTGATTTGATGTTGATGTCAGTGAGTTGATTTTTAGTTGTAGCAATGTCATTGATTTGATTATCAACTGTAACAATGTCTTGTTTATCATTGATTTGATCATCAACTACAATAATGTGAAGGATGGTAGAATCATATACATAGTTCACATTTTTCCCTTTGGTGTTTGTTGAAGAGGATTCCCATTTTTCATAGTTGGGTAAAGGGTTTTTATATGCTCCATGATAAGTAATTATTTGAGATCCTTCTATTGATATTTCACATCTATCTATCAAGTCTTGCACCAAATGTTTTAGTTTCATGCAATCATTTGTTTTGTGAGATTTTTTTCTATGAAAATCACAATAATATGCATTGTTCCACCATGATGGTTTAACTCTTGGTTCCCAATCTCATGCCTTTGGTAATGTTATGAGTTTGGCTGCAAGAGGCTCTTTTAATGCTGATTCAAGTGACTATCCTAGAGGTGTATTTTTTTTGCGATTTGATGGTGTTCAATATGGTGGTGGAGCTAGTTTAGATTCAATGTTGTTTTGATTGTTTTTGGGTGTTATACCTGATAAATTAAAGACTAGTTTTGCATTATGTGTTTCAGCTTCACTATCATTACTAGCATTCTTGTTTCTAGTCCAAAATTTATATTTCTCATTAATGTTATTGTAGACACCAAAATCTGGTTTAGGCCTGTGACTTCCATATTCTTCATAATTCGTATTCTTCACGGTCATGATTAAATAATGTCAATTATTTAATTATTCATCTTAACATTAATTCTTCTATTAATTAAATAATCTTAATTATTTAATTATTTCATCTTCTTTTATTTCTTCTATTAATTAAATAATCTAAATTATTTAATTAATTCAAATTGTCTATATTCTATCTGATTAATTAAATAAACGCTTTTTATTTAATTATGTTACTAATTAACCTTATCCTTCTTTTCAAATTAAATAAATTCTTATTTAATTTATTCTTTATCATATTTCAACTATAATTAAATAAATTCTTTTATTTATTTAATTATTCATTTTAAATCCCTTCATCACGTAATTAAATAAATATTATTTATTTAATTATCCTTCGAATATTGAGATTTGAATTAAATGAATTATTTAATTCATTAAGTCTATTTTAACACATTCCTCTATATTTTAGATAATTATGTGAGTTATCTAAGTATTCACTTTTACTCGACTCGACATCTATTTTAATCGTTAGTTAACTATTGATTTAATGGTAGTGGCGTCTTCGAGTAATCTCTTCTTTGTTAAACCATTCAATCGTCCACTTCTAACTCATTTGCGTGCACATGCATATTAATTAAATATTATTATTTAATTAATTAAATGTTGTGCGTGCATTTGAGAGAGTAAGCTTTAATCAATCTTTATCTTTGTCATGCAAAGAGATTCTTATGTTTTGAATACCAAGGCGAAGATTAAATCATTCATTTAATCTTTAATTCTATTTCTAATTGAATCACTTTCATGTCATCACGGAGTTAACATAATGCATGTCTAATCATCAATCTCAACCGTCCGTTGATCTTTCAATCTTGACCTGTCATTCGAATAATCAATTTTCTATAAATTGATGTGTCATTCTTCATTCCAATCTCTCTCGCGAATTTTGTAACTTTTGAGAGCACTTTGTCTTGAATCTTTGATATTTTGCTAATCACTATCTTAGGCTATACTTGCACGAACTTGAAAATCTGAGGGCAATTATACTACACAAGCAAAATGGAGAAGGGAAATCGAGATGAATCATGGAAATGCGTTTGAAAATTGGTGAGATTGTTCTAGTTTTAATTACGTTTTTACTTTCCCATGTTCTTTGTTGCTTAACGAATGAATTTGCATTTTAGATTTAGTTTTGTATGCATGTGTGCTTCTAACGATCTTCCTTGTCTTCTATTGTGCAAAGATTTTATTTCAGCGTTACATTTGGTGAACCCGACGTGAAGACACCATCTTCGCGAATCTGTAGATCTTTTAATTTTTGTTTTTGCAGATTTTTCATACGGAATGACGCATGTGAAGTTTCTGCACCGCAATTGACTTTCTGAACTACATCTGACAAAGAAACAATGCATCTGACTGGTAACGAAGTGATGCAATTGACTAGTAAAATTTTATTTCTGCTTTCGGCAATTTGGAATTTTTAATTGATTTTTGTGTTACTGATATTTTATTTTCAGCGTGTGGCCATTTGGAGTTAACACGCTTTTGCAGGATGATTGACGAAGACAATATTGAAAATTACTAATGACATCTTCTGCTGGATGCTTGTCGAAGACCCTAGTTAAATTTTCAAACAGATTGTTTGGTAGCGTAGCAAATCTTTCATTTGGTTAAAATTAACAAGTGTCTACTATGTTTGGTGCGAAAGCACAAGTCTGGTTACCCTTACGACTTGGTATATCGAAGTATCCTCTCCCCTTGCACATTCATGTGATCCTAAGTGTAAGAGAAATGGTTACCAACTCTAGAACTTGGGCTTGTTCTGGTGGGAAAAAGTACTCACCCCAGGATGACTCAAACCGGTAGCACCCTAAACCCGAGGGACTTCCAGCCGGTATATAGAAGTGGGTTCTTGGGGAAACCCCAAGAATCACGAGTGTGGTTCTGACGAGATGGATCCGAAAGGGGACTCGAGCCGTATGGATCACACCCCACGAATGAAATGCCCGAATTAAATACCCTTTGTTGTAGAGACCAACCTATTTGTGGCCGTTGCTTGGTATTAGTGCAGGGTACAGTATCATGCCCGAAGATACTCACTACTGATCCCCTTGAGTAGAGATAGCAGTTCTTGGGAGGTCATTGCCCAAAGAATTCAGAATTGGTGTGCTCGAAAGATGTTAATGAGCCGTGGAGGGGAGCCAATGCCACCAAATTCCTAAGCTATCCGCTCTTGAGAAGGAAAGGTGTTCATCACCAATCTGGGGTATAATAGGTGGGCTATACCAAGTATACAAACCCTAGGCCTTTGGCCTATTAGGATGTGCTTGTCTGTTATCACTTTAAACATTCTTTGAGTCCAAAATCAAAACTAAAAACACTTTGTCTTACGATTGTCTTTGATTGTCAGAATTTGATCACAGAAAATGGAGTCAGTTTAAATTTCATGTCACTGAAAATTCACAGAGAGTCACAACTGTTCACCAGAAACATGCATTTGATTTTTAGAGTCACATCTGTTAATTTTGAGTTGCATCTGTTAGTTTGGCTCGCCTCTGCTTTGGAAAAACCACATGCGTTAGATTCTAAGTCGCATCTGTCAGTTAGAGTTGCATCTGGTATATTTTGAGTCGCATCTATTAGTTTGAACCACAACTGTTAATTTTGAGCCGCAACTAAAAATTAAATGATGCATCTGTCTGATTATCAGAAAACCAAAATTCACAGTCACTGTCCAGTCAACACGGTTATACTAGTTTCAGTGGTCTTCGCACAAACAGTCTTTGAAATAGAAACCTAAAATGATTTGCTCAATTTTGCATCCTTTAGGTTCATTTGGTCATTACCATAGTTGTCTTTAGTTAGAGTTTACCTTCATCTTAGGGTACATATCACCTTACATTAGACTTCTAGAAAGGTCACTTTTACAAACTTTAGGAGTAGTTCACCATCTACACTCTCGAAAGGTCATAGTGTCAACAAAATCTGTCATTGAACCTAGTCTTATCATCTTATACTTTGTCCTACAGAGAGTCATCCTAGCTCATCAATCTAGTTAGGAAACTCAACTTGTCTTTGATCCTCGTCCTACATTGGTTCCTTGACTTAACTAAATTGACACCTTGGTTTGACTTTAGGTAGTTGGTCCCTTTGTCTTAAGGTTTATAGAATTGATCACTTTAGGGTCTTGCTTAGACTTTGCATCTTTAGAGTCTAGACTAGTGTCATCTTAGGACATTCATTATTTGCATACAAAAATCCCAAAAACATAGACTAGATTCATACAGTTTCTAGATATAGTCTTGCATTTCCTGCATATTGAGCTTGTCTTACATGGTTGAAACTAGGTCTAAGAGAAGAGAGAGAGAAAACATGTCGAACCCAAACAAGTTCATCAATCCATTTTCTTCAAGACCTCATAAGACTCTATTAGACAAATTCACCACTAGAAACACTCAAGGACACATTGTAGTAGAGGACATAGAGGCTGCTGCACAGGACCCTGAGTTTGCCTCTTTTGTAGATGAGTACCTAGCAAATGATCATCAACGGTTTTTAGGAAAATTGCTAGCTGAAGGTGCTACCTTACCTCCAGGATTTGACATTATCACCTTACAAAGTCAACCTACACAAGGGACAAATACCACGACCGCTAGTACTACTATACCTCAGGTCAGCACAACTATGCCATCTAGCACATCTACACAGAGTACAACAGTCCATATGTCCCCATTTGGTACACCTAGCATGACATCAAGATTTAATTTCACTACAAGGGCATCATCATCTACTCCCACTAGTCCTTTTATTGGGAGTAAAAGACCTAAAACCTCATCCCATACATCATATGTCGGTGTCACAAGTGCACAATCAACAACCATACCTACTGTTAGTCTCATGGGTACCTTACCACAATCGATGGCCATACCTAGTGCTCAAATCACTAGTACTATACCAAGGATTACACAAATAGGGGGCATTCCCTCCTTCCAATATGGCAATCAAAATCCACTCTTCCAAACTACCAGTCAGAGTCCTTTTACATTGATTCTGAATCAGAATCCTTTTTCATAGATTGGTAGTCAGAATCCATCCACGTAGATTCCAAGTCAAAACCAATTTATGTCGATTCTGAATCAGAACCCTTTTTCACAGATTGGTAGTCAGAATCCATCCACATAGATTCCAACTCAAAACCAATTCACCTCGATTCCGAATCAGAATCCCTTTTCACAGAGTGGTGCTCGGAATCCATTTACACAGAACCCAGGTCAACACCGATTTATGCAAATACCAGACCAAAATACATTTACCAACATTCTGAATCCAAATCCACCTCAGATGCCAATGTTTAATCAAAACCCATCACGAGACTTTGGATTTCAGAATACATACATGGATCCGCATAATCCTCCTAGCACATCTTTGACCCAAGTTGACGTCCTGCAAACACAAATGCACGCATTACAAACGCAAATGGATAACATGTCGGTCTTAACTAAGAAATCATTTTCACCAAAGGACATATGCCCATTCCATTTTGATAGATCATTGTACATGACACCTTTCCCTCATGGATATGTCATACGAATCTTCTAAGTACAATGGCGCGCAATCCAGTAGAACATATCGGGAATTTTCTACCATATGCATAGATGTCGCTTACAATCCCACGTATCTTATGAGGCTATTTCCACGAAGTCTTGTAGGAGTGGCACTAGAATGGTTTTCGGGTTTAGATTCTGACATTAGATCTTGGGGGGAACTAGTCGAGAAATTTGTGGAGCAATTCTCTTTTCACATTGACCATGAGATAAATATAGCAACCTTGTGCCACACAACACAAGACGAAGGTGAAACATTCATTGCTTTCTTCCAGCGATGGAGAACTATTGCTAGTAGGTGTCCTGTTGAGATACCCAAAAAACAAAAGGTTACAATGTTTCAAGAAAACCTTCATCCAAAACTCAGGAGTAACTTAAGGGTACATTGTTGCATATCTTTTTCAGAACTAGTGGAAAAAGGGGTGATAATAGAGAAGGATCTCATTGAAAAGGGGGAAATCAAAATGACTACATCCAATAGAAACCCAATCGTACAAAACACCCCCACTGACAGAAACAGATTCTGGTCTCGCAACAAAAATGTCACCAATGATGGGGTGGTTGATGCTAAAACACTACAAGCAAGACCCCTCCTCACATTACAAGGACCTCATACTTTTTCCAACACGCTTAATGCTGTCAATCAACCTCCTAACACGGTCTCAAATACTCAACGTCCACAACCAAGGAGATTTCAAAAACATGAGTTCACTCCCTTAGGGGAACCCATTGAGTCGGTGTTCAAACAATTGTTACAACACAACCTCATACAGCTGCAGGAACCAAGACAATACGATCCAGGACAGTTTAAACCAGCTTGGTGGGATGACAATGCCTTTTGTGATTATCATAGGACTAAGGGACATAACCTACAAAACTATCGACAACTGAAAATATCATACAAGATCTTGTTGACAAAGAGAATTATTGAGGTTAGTGGAAAAAAACAAAAGACATCCAACACTGATCATCAAGTCTTTTCAGACCCACTACATGACCATGGGAAAGGAACTGTCCCCAGTTCGAGTACTAAGACCAATATGTCAGCCAATTATGCGAGTATCAAACATGATTATGATAGCAGCAAAATCATTCATTGCCTTCGCGCCGCTGATCAAAACATCAATACCATTACTATCAATGCTAATCCTGAGTGTGCAGTCAATACTTGTTGTACTAAGTTTACTATCACAGGCCCTCTGTCACAGCAAACACCTCAACCTTCCAAGTTACAATATAACCTACTTGACCAATTGGGGAAGACCCCAGCCCAAATCTCAATCTTGGAATTGTTGCGTATTTCCCCCGAGCATCGGTCTATCCTTGATAAGGCTTTACAGAACACCACGGTCCCTAATGACCTTGATGTCAATCATTTCTAGGAAATGGTGGGCTACTTGACCAATAATCATCATGCCACATTTTACGAACAAGACTATACCACGGACAAGATGAACCATAATGACCCTTTACATCTAGAAGTCCTTGTTGATGACACCAAAGTTAGATGAGTTTTGGTAGACGGAGGAGCAGGGTTAAATCTATGCACTTTAAAACTAATTAAGGCATTAGGTATCTCAGAAGCATGCGTGGACACCACTAAGAGTATTGTCATTAAGGCTTATGATGATGAAGAATGAAAATCAAAGGGGGTGGTAACTCTTCCTATCGAATTGGTCACGTGGTAATGGGAGACAAAGTTCCAGGTCTTGGATCTCACCCTCCCTTATAACCTTCTGCTAGGTAGACCATGGATTCATATGAAGGTGGTCCCTTCCACATATCATAGTGTCTTAAATTCCCTTACAATGGCACCGAAATAACTATAGATGGTGATCCCGATCCTTTCCAGTATTGCACCAATCTAAAGGAGATCCCTCAATGTCAAGTGCCAGTCAACCAAGAGGCCTCACCATCTAAACCATCTTCTTATGTTGACCCGTCCACACTCACTCGAACATCTATTTCACCCTCACTTCCTACCACTCCTAGGGTCGAGATCCAAGACAAGGGTTGTGGAGAGTATTACATGAAGACTTCTTATTGTGTTAGCCATTTGGTTCCTCCTAAGTCATATGGTTTGCCTATAACAGGTAGGGGACAATCTATGATCACTATACATGTTCCCCCCACAACAACTTTCACTAAATGGGGTGAATTAAGCAAAGAGGCTGTAGATACAGAAGATGTCACTTCCTGGTTGTATAAGGAAGATAATCAAGAACCCCTTTTACTTGCTCACATTCCTACAAGTCTATATGGAAAGGGTTTCAAAATCATGCAAAGCAAAGGATATGATGGACAAAGTGGTTTAGGTTTAAACCAAGATGGCAGAGTGGAACCAATATTTGTTTCTCAATGGCCAAAAGGAGTAGGGCTATGGTTTCAACTGATTCAGATTGGCGTTCCTAGTACTCCATCACCCTTACTTGAGGAAGTACATGCTTCAGAAGCTATTAAGACATATCACGAACCAGTAGACCAACATCATTGTGACTCCCCCGACTCTAACAATTATGAGTGGGATTCCCTATCCTCTACTTCCTCCATGGACCTTGACAAGTTATTTGGAGAACTCGACTTGATGCTAAGTTCTTCACCCAATCCTTTGAATTACTTTCCACCAAAGAGAATGAAAAAAGAGGAATGGTTTAAACACTACTATTGGGAATCACTTGATCCTACCTCTTGGCAACCTCAGCCACCTATTTCCGATAGTCAAACCTTGGCATTAGGCCCACCTATTCATCCACCTCGACCCAAACCCAAGAGCAAAATGGACTTGGTACAAGACTTTTGTAATCACATGAATAATTCAATCTTTACCTTGACCCCATTAGACTTTGATAACTCCGACGATGACATGTCCTTAGTTTATCCCCAACTCATAGATTGGGATCAACAAGATACACCTATCTTAGACACTTTTGAGAATGATGAAGCAATAGCTGAGTTCCTAGGATTACGTGAAGGCATACCTAACAGAGATCATAAAGCTGGTTTTACCATTGACTTGGACAATAAAGCATATTTTGGGGAATCTGTTCAACCCTCCAGTCACAAAAATGAGAAAAAGAATAAACAAAATAAGAAGGATGAGTCTCTAGGTGAAAACTGAAAGGCACCTCTAGACAATGAAAAAGTAAAAAGAAAGGATGCATCCAAAGGTGAAAACCTCTCTGAGGCACCTAAGGATGGAGGTTTGAACATTCTCCCCATTGTACAGGAAAATTCACCCATGCTTGTTGAAGAATCAGTAGAAGTCAACATAGGCACAAAAGAGAATCCTTGATTGATTTATTTGGCAGCGTCATTGATAACACAAGAGAAATTGGAGTTCCACGACTTCTTTGAATAGAGACAGATAAATTTTGCTTGGTCATATGCTGACATGCCTGGGTTAGATCTTGAACTTGTTCTACATCACTTGCCTTTACAACCAGGTGCCAAACCAGTGAAACAGAAGTTGCAAAAAATGCATCCACAAATTGCTTTGTTAGTCAAGGCAAAACTCAAGAAACTTTTAGACGTTGGTTTCATCAGATCTATTGACTATGCAGATTGGATTTCCAATCTTGTACCAGTTACCAAACCAGCTGGGGGCATCCACATCTGCACTGATTTTAGAGATATCAACAAAGCTTGTCCTAAGGATGATTTCCCTTTGCCTAATATAGACATGATAGCTGACATGACAGCAGGATATGAGATGTTGTCCCTTATGGATGGATTCTTAGGATATAACCAAATCAGAATTGCCACTGAAGATCAACCTAAGACAGCTTTCACTTGTCCTTGGGGAACGTATTGTTGGAATGTTAGGCCCTTCGGACTCAAGAATGTAGGAGCAACCTATCAACGTGCCATGACTACCATCTTTCATGATCTAGTACACACTTGTATGGAGGATTATGTTGATGACCTTATTGTAAAATCCAAGACAAGGGTAGAACATTTATAGGTTTTAGACAAGGTATTTCAGAGGCTAGAGAAGTATAAAGTGAGACTCAATCCAAAGAAATGTGTGTTTGGAGTCAAGTCAAGAAAGCTGTTAGGTTATATCATTTCTAGATGAGGCATTGAAGTAGATCCTACTAAGGTAAAATCAATCATGGACATGCCACCACCCAACAATCTTAGTCAACTAAGGACATTACAGGGAAGGTTGCAATCTATCAGAAGATTTATAGTGCAGCTAGCAGACAAGACACACCCTTTTCAACATCTACTTAAGAAAGGAGTGCCCTTTGCATGGACACCTAGGTGTGAAGAGGCTTTTCAACTGATTAAAGAATATTTACTTACACCACCTATCTTAATGCCACCTATTGAAGGGAGACCATTGATTCTTTATATCACAGCAACCCATTCATCACTCAGAGCATTGCTTGCATAGAATGACGATGAAGGTCATGAAAGGGCATTCTATTATATCAGTCGGACTTTGGTCGGTTATGAGCTCAACTATAGTAACATTGAACGTGCCTATCTTGCAGTGGTATTTGCTACCCAAAAACTGAGACATTACATGCTAAACCATCAAACAATGTTGATTGCTAAAATAGATCCTCTGAAATATCTTCTCAGCAAGGCAGCATTAACAGGATGACTGGCCAAGTGGGTTATGATACTTAGTGAGTATGATATACAGTATGTAGAAAAAAAGGCTATTAAAGGACAGATCATTGCTGATCAATTAGCTGATGCACCCATACAGGCAGATCATCCATTAGTTGCAGACTTTCCTGATGAGTTCATATTCACATTTGACACAAACATAACATGGAAACTGTACTTTGATGGCTCACATACAAATCATGGTTCAGGGGCTGGGATATTGTTTATCACACCACAAGGTGATTCCATCCCTAAGTCATTCAAGATTGCATTTCCATGCACTAACAACATGGTAGAG
Organism: Sequoia sempervirens; assembly: GCA_007258455.2. Classification (NCBI taxonomy): domain Eukaryota; kingdom Viridiplantae; phylum Streptophyta; class Pinopsida; order Cupressales; family Cupressaceae; genus Sequoia; species Sequoia sempervirens. The sequence goes on along the minus strand of VDFB02373365.1, from coordinate 16,132,439 downwards.
TATGAAGCTCTAGTGACAGGGTTACGCATGGAAGTCAAGTGGAAAATTAAGGTTTTACAGGTTTATGGTGATTCTCAACTAGTAATCAGACAAGTAAATGATGATTATGAGACTAAGGATGAGAAGCTTACTCCATACAAGCGCATGGCTGATAGTTTTAAAGAGTACTTTGACAAAGTCAAATTTCATCAAATACCTCACATTTTAAACAGGGCAGCAGACGCTATGGCTATAATTGCATCACTTCTTGACATTCCTAACAACGTGCCTAAGTTTGAGTTCTTGGTGGAATAGCTTTTGGTTCCAGCCTATGATATCCCATATTTTGAAATGGTGTGTGACATCGTTGGTCCTGATTCCCCATGGTACAAATAAATCTATGATTATCTTCATGCCGAAGTCATACCCACTAGCCTATCAAATAACCAACGTAGAACATTCCTCCGCAAGTCAGCCAAATACACCATCGTCAGAGACACCCTATATAGACGCACCTTAAATAATACCCTACTGAGATGTCTTGATTCTACTGAAGCACAAGCAACTTTGCGTGGGATGCATGAGGGTATATGTGGTTCCCATTCAAGCGGTCCTACCTTAGCCAAAAAGATTATGAGACTGGGTTATTATTGGCCTACTATGGAAAAAGACTCATATGTCTTTGTAACAAAATGCCGCCAATGCCAAGTTCATGGAGATTTGATACATGCCCCAGCATAGGAGCTTCGTCCTATCACGTCACCATGGCCCTTTGCCCAATGGGGACTCGATCTCATAGGTAAGATCCAACCCACATCATCTAATGGACACAAGTTCATTATCATTGCCACTGAGTATTTTACGAAGTGGATTGAAGCCATTCCTATGACATACATTGCTGGCACATAGATTTCTAGATTTATCTTGAACTATATCATCTGTCAGTATGGTGTCCCTCAGTCCATAATCACTGACAATGGCCACCCATTTAAGAACCAAGAATTTCATCACTTGTGTGATGAATTTCATATCCAACATCACTTTTCCACTCCATACTACCCACAAGGTAATGGCCAAGCAGAGGCATCTAACAAGACCATCATTAGAATCCTCAAGAAGACTGTCAATGATGCTAGTCGTGACTGGCATTTACAGCTTAACCCTACCTTATGGGCTTATCATACAAGTATCTGTACTCCCATTGGTGCTACCCCATATTCACTTGTCTTTGGGTCTGAAGCCATTTTGCCTATTGAGGTCAAGATTCCTTCCCTAAGGGTATCCCTGAAAGGCCACATTGATGATGAAGAGTACCGAGTCTCGAGACTCCATGAGCTAGAATTTTTAGATGAGCGAAGACAGAAGGCACTAGACCATCTTCAAGCATACCAAAATTTCCTTCGTCGTAGCTATAACAGGAGGGTCTTGAACAAAAACTTTGACATTGGTGACCTAGTTTTAATGGAGAACCCAAAGAATCAAGCAGAAAGAGAAAAACTAGGAAAGTTTGAACCTAACTAGTTAGGACCTTATATTGTCATAGAAGCTTTTGGATCAGGAGCGTACCAACTCTCTACTCCTGAAGGGGAATCATTGTCCTCACCAATCAATAGTATGCATCTGAAGAAGTTCTATGCATAGCTTCTGGGAGCCTTTGTCTTAATTAGCAAAAATACAAAAAAATCACAAAATCACAAAAAAATCGTTATCAAGGTGAAAACCTGGCAAATAGGCGTCTTGGTAACACCAAAAAAATTAGATAATCTGGAAAATAGTAAAGACTAATCATTTGTCCAATAGTGAAAACCACTTCGGTGGCGCTTTGGATAGGTACCATGGTGAAAACCTGGCAAACAGGCGCCATGTGTACTCAACTCTGCTCCTTTGTCTACTATTATTCTAATCTATCTTGTACATAGTCCACTTCCTTGTACATAGTCCCTATCATTGTATATAGTCCATGATCCCTGTATATAGTCCTTATCCCTGTACATAGTCCTTGTCCCTATACATAATCTATTTTCCTATATATACTACCCATCCCTGCACATATCCTTTATCTTTCATACCCATCACTTGTATATACTTTTCATAATAAGTGGTAGTATTTCCCATAACTTGGAACGATTGACATTGAGAGCATTTCATATCCCCCGTTTTACCCTATTCATAATCGATTGGTCTTATACTCGACTGGGGGAAAACACTTGACGTGTGTCATATTGGTTCTTACATTGGTTGTGTTGAAGACGTAAAACCTGAGAAGATCCACAAACATCACAAAATGACCTGAGAAAACACAAAAACATCAGAAAACTTCAAAATGACAAAAAAATCAAAACATTTCAAAAATCCAAAAAACAGAGTCAGAGTCAGTCGCACTTGTTAGTATTTGTTGTTTGTCGAACTACATTTCCTCTGCGACTGGATGTAGGCAAGGCCATCTGCCGATGTGCCCCTGAGGCATTAGGTCAGTCTATCTAGGTTTGTCTGTATACATTCATGAGTCAATCCACATGTCTATATGACAAGGTCATTGGTTGTGTCGAACTATGAGGTCTCTGCGTGTACAACGTAGGCAAGGCCATCAATCGATGAGCCCCCGAGGTCGCACTAGGTCAGCCCATTAGGGTTCATCGCATTCACTTTCACACATGTCTTCTATTTGTAGTATGTCTTTTCAGTCCAAGTCAAGTCGAACTACGAGGTCTCTGCGTGTACAACGTAGGAAAGGCCATCAATCGATGAGCCCCCGAGGCCGCACTAGGTCAGTCCTTTAAGGTTTGTCATCACACACAGTCAATTGTCAACACATCATATCAAGTCATGCATCAATCTGGTGAACAAGTCAGCAATGTCTCTGAGTCAAATCAAACACCTTGCCAAACAAAACAATCAAAACAGATCAACTACAGTCTACTATAGGATGTGTCCTTCTTGGCAACAGACGTTATCAAAACAATCAACCTATGTCTTATTCAGAATGAGTCCTTCCTGGGTAATCGACAAGGTCGAACAATCAAACATAGCCTTACACAGGTTATCACATCAACGGCATCTGACTCAACATCTTATACGATACATGTCTTTCTAAAACCAGGCTTTGTCATGCCTTATACAGATAGTCATAACATCGAAACCAGACTCACAGTCTTATCCGGTATGTGTATCTCCAGCAATCAGGCTCTATCAATCAAACAAATCAAACAAAAAAATCATGTTTTGGCAAATATTTTACTTGCTTTTTGACTTTATGGCTTATTTATCTTATCATTTATCTTGAATTGAGGACTGGGATTCATGTTACTAGCTTTCTCAAGGATGTCCCATGAAGGATTTAGAGAAGCAACGATGTATCAGAATTCTATTTTCTTTGACTGTTGTTTGTCGACTGTCTTTTCAATTTGATTTTGAGTCATGTTACTAGTTTCCTCAAGGATGTCCCATGAAGGATTTAGAGGAGCAATGACGTATCATGACCCGTCTTTTACTTTGTTTGTTGTCTATGGTTTGTCTCGACAAAAAGACTGGGGCAACTTGTGCCCTTAGTATGAGTTAATGACAATCCTTGTCTGCGACTGTCTGTTATTAGCAAGTGGATGACCTTGCACACCTTGATCTATGTCATATCATGGTGTTTTTCTCCATTTGTATTAGTCCCACCCAATGATGATAAAGTGCAATACCTTTTGTGATACGACAAAATATTGAAGATTCCTAATACTAACATCTATCTTCTGTCTTTTCATTCTTTGTCGATCTTTCTTTCTGCACTAACAGTTCCTCTTTCTTGCATTATGACGAAGTCCTGTGACACAAAATGGTGCACATCATCCTGCATCCACATACATGTTAGAAACATTCATACATATAGGCATAGTTCATATCTAAATCATCATGGCATAATAGACAATAATCATTAAAACCAATACATATTATAAGCATTTCATGTACAAATCAACTGTAAATACGTGCATCATATTACATTTGTATAGTATCACATGTCGTCTCCATCATACATATAAGCATCACATTGCATCTCATAATCATATAGGATCATACATCATATAGAACCATGCATCATGTAGGATCAACATTATCTCATTAGCTGCATAAACATCATAAAATACATATACTCATCCATCACATAGGCATATCATATAAACATCACATGTATAAATAAAGACTGCATAATCCATACATAGAAATGCATATCATGAGAATCGCCACCAAAATCATATATATATATATATATATCGCTCAAATGTGTCACATCACAATGTCATAATGTATCACAAATACATGGAAGCCCGCGGGCTATAAGATCAAAATACAATGTCTCAAAATTATCTCAAGCAGTATCTCTATCCTGAACTGCCACTGCCATCATGCCGGGAGTGTGTGGGAGAATGATGCTGGGAACCTGCTGATCTCTGAGCTGTGGGAGGTCTGTCATAGGGCCCTGCTCTATGTGGCTGATCCACTCCCTCTGTGCTCATTGTCTGTGTGTGGGTCTTGGTCTGAGACCTGCTACTGTGTGCCACTGAAAAATTGGGAGCCCGTCTCTCTAGGGGAACCTCTGCCTTATACAAGTCTCGGTAGTATCTCTCCCTCTCTCTGGCTCTGACCAACTCTCTGGAAAATGCTGCTGATGGTCCTATGCATAATGACCTGAGCTCTATGAATCTCTGCTCAGTCTCTTGCCGCCGGGCTACCGCCTGATCCCTCTCCATCAAGGCTCTGTCTCTCTCCACCCTGTAGGCATCTCTCTTAGCCATCAACACTCTCATCTGATCCTCCAATGAGGCAACCTGGGCTCGCAATGTATCCATGTCTAGATCCTCCGCCCCTGTCTCATCCTGTCTAGCCCTATCTCTCCCATCCTCCTCCTCATCAATCTCCTCTAGGATTTGATCCCTGATCTCTCTCTTGTGATCATCATCCTCATCATTGTCCTCCTGGTAGGCACCTAGCAATCCAAGGGCATCAACCTCTGCCTCCTCTCCAACTATCTCCTCTCCAACTACCTCCTCTCCAATTGCCTCCTCGACACCTACCTCTACCTCTGTTAGGATGTCAGGGATGTCTGGGATAACTGCCTCTTCCGGCTGCTCCTCCTCACCACCTCTGGCCACATCTAGCATGGCCACATCCTCCTCTCCTCCTCTCTCCTCTCGCATCGGTGACAAGGCTAGTCCTCATCCTCGTTGACCACACCTCCCTCTCCTGCCTCCACGTCGGCCACCTCTGCCATCATCCCCTCCATCACCACGGCCTCCTCTACCTCCTCATCCTCTTCCTCTGCCTAGTCTACCTCTGGGACCTGTACCACGCCGCTCTACCGGTGCTGGCTGCCCTGGATCTATCATGGGAATCAGCCTGTGTGTGGCCCACCACTGATCATAAGCTGGAGTGGTCCCTGGATCTGTTGGTCTGTCCCTCCATCTCCATGGAAGCATCTGTAAACCATCGATATTTGCCTCTGTGGTGGTGACTGGAATCTCTAGTCCCCATAGCAGGACCTCTTGTGATGATCAAGCAAACTCTGCTCTCCCTCGAGGTACATCCTGACCTCTCCATACTATCTCAATACCCGGTCCAGCAACTGTCGCTCTATAATGTGCATGTGGGACACTGTCCGTCCCGCCAGATATTGTGTCTGTCTACAAAATGGAAGGTGCTCGTCCTCATCTAACCACTGCTTGCACCCCAGATATGGTCTCCATGTGAACTCCTGCATCAGGTCTATAGCATGTCTAAAATAGCCTGTGTCCCCAATATGGTGTTGTGTGGTGGCCCTCGCATAACGGAAGGCGTATGGCACTCCATGAGGCACATCAACTATAACAGGTGGTCTGAATATAGCGATATGCTCCCACGCCCACACCATCAGGAGCGTGGTACCATAGCTCATCAACTGTGCCTCTCTATAGGCAATATCATGTAGGTGGAAGTATAACATCCCTAGCACACATGAACCCCAGGCATATACAACTCGCCACTTGAGCATGCCCACTAACATCTCCCCCCATTCTATAGGAAATCCGTGACCTTGGCGGTCAGGCAGTACAATACCCCCTATCAATGTCGCTACTAGACAGTCTAACTGTCTATATCTCTGGGCCAATACCCGCCACCTAATCTCATAGTCATCGACCCCTAGCTGTCTAACGTCGACGTGGGGGTAATATCTGCACATCTTAGCTATACCCCTCTGGGTATCATAGACCACCCGTGTCCCTCTAATCGGCAGTCTCAATATCCTATAAACATCCTCTAAAGTCACTATGGCCTCTCCAGTCGGAAGGTGGAAGGAAGACGTCTTTGAGTGCCACCGCTCACATAGTGCTGTCAGTAATCCCCGATTTGCTCGAATCTGGGGCATATCGGTCACATACAACAAACCCAAATGCCATAGAGTTCGTCGCTCGGCTGACCGCAAGCTATCTCTGAATCGAAACGTCGTGGGTCTTGACTCACGTGTATAGATAGGGTCTAATACAACCTGTAACAACATCATACATGCCTCATATAAGCCTGAATCATCTATTCTAGTGAAAAATGATTGTTTTAATATAAAATGCAAATGCGTCGTTATTTTGCAAATGCGTCATTCTTTTACACATGCATTGCTTTTCCACAAATGCGGTTCACAAATTACATGTGCTTCATTTTTAAGCAAATGCGGTTCATATTAATCACATGCGTCATAAAAATAACATTTGTGTTGCATAATCTCAAATGCGTTTCTAAACACACATATGCGGCTATAACTAATCACATGCATTTCAGGAAATCAAATGCGTATCTAAATAAACAAATGCGGCTATTAATATGCACATGCATTGCAAAATTTCAAATGCATCACAAAAATACACAGATGTGTTTATTCGCTAAAACCTATTCTAAATGACCGACGTAAACTTTCAAATGCGGCTTTTCGCGGTCACATGTGTCATTCACGCATACACATGCGGTGCAAAATTAAAAGTGACGTAGAACTCAAAATTGAATTACATGCATTAAACAACGCGCAAATCAAAAAATTTCAAAAGGTAAGTTTTAGGTCCATACCGGGGGGTCCGCGCCGGCTGGTCTTTGGTATGTCCGGATCCTATATGCATGATGGCGAGTGGCTGGAACTGGAGACATCCTCACTAAAAGTCAAAGCAAATCTTCAAATCTCTAAGCTAGGTGGGTGCAAATGAATAGTTTTTCACCCCAATTCAAATATATACCTAGGGTTAGGTGGCATTTCTTTCCTACTGGCCATGTAAACTTCCATTTTCTATCATCCCGTACCTGTCCCTCCCATTTCCGAACCCAATTTCGTCAACTGCATTGCATTTCTACCTATCTACTGGACTAATTGGGAGCATTTCCAAATTTTTCTGAACATTTCAGAAATTTGTCAATTTTCCCGAGGGGGCACACCTTCACCTGTTTTAATCTGGAGCATGACTGGGGCATATTTTATCGACTTTCTTTGACACAACGCCTAAACGACATTGTATCAAAGAGGGGCAAATGTAGACACCGAAATTTGGTTTAGGCCAGTGACTTCCATATTCTTCATAATTTGTATTCTTCACGGTCATGATTAAATAATGTCAATTATTTAATTATTCATCTTAACATTAATTCTTCTATTAATTAAATAATCTTAATTATTTAATTATTTCATCTTCTTTTATTTCTTCTATTAATTAAATAATCTAAATTATTTAATTAATTTAAATTGTCTATATTCTATCTGATTAATTAAATAAACACTTTTTATTTAATTATGTTACTAATTAACCTTATCCTTCTTGTCAAATTAAATAAATTCTTATTTAATTTATTCTTTATCATATTTCAACTATAATTAAATAAATTCTTTTATTTATTTAATTATTCATTTTAAATCCCTTCATCACGTAATTAAATAAATATTATTTATTTAATTATCCTTCGAATATTGAGTTTTGAATTAAATGAATTATTTAATTCATTAAGTCTATTTTAACACATTCCTCTATATTTAGATAATTATGTGAGTTATCTAAGTATTCACTTTTACTCGACTCGACATCTATTTTAATCGTTCAGTTAACTATTGATTTAATGTGAGTGGTGTCTTCAAGTAATCTCTTCATTAAACCATTCAATTGTCCACTTCTAACTCATTTGTGTGCACATGCATATTAATTAAATATTATTATTTAATTAATTAAATGTTGTGCGTGCATTCGAACAGAGAGTCGCTTTAATCAATCTTTATCTTTGTCATGCAAAGATATTTCTTATGTTTTCGAATACCAAACTGAAGATTAAATCATTCATTTAATCTTTAATTCTATTTCTAATTCGAATCACTCGTGTCATCACTGTCAGTTAACATAATGCATGTCTAATCAGTCAATCTCAACCGTCCGCTGATCTTTCAATCTTGACCTATCATTCCAATTATCAATTTTCTATAAATTGATGTGTCATTCTTCATTCCAATCTCTCTCGCAAATTTTGTAACTTTGGAGAGCACTCAATCTTGAATCTTCGATATTTTGCTAATCACTATCTTAGGCTATACTTGCACGAACTTGAAAATCTGAGGGCAATTATACTACACAAGCAAAATGGAGAAGGGCAATCGAGATGAATCATGGAAATGTGTTTGAAAATTGGTGAGATTGTTCTAGTTTTAATTACGTTTTTACTTTCCCATGTTATTTGTTGCTTAATGAATGAATTTGCATTTTAGATTTTAGTATTGCATTGCATGTGTGCTTCTAATCATCTTCCTTGTTGTCTATTGTGCAAAAGCTTTTCATTTTCAGCATTACAGTTATAATGATTAGAACAGTTTGCATTATTTAGTCCTTCGTTATAAATTTTTAATACCCCTCTTTTGACCAAGGCTTCCTTGATTTAAAGTCTATTTTCAATCATCTTTTCAAAGTTGGGTGGACATTGTAATTGCAGCCTATAACTCATCTCAATGTTTAGATTATCAATGAAGATCTCCATATTTTCTTTCTCAAGTGTAGGACGAGCATATCTAGCAAAAAATATTCTCCATCTTTGTAAAAATGTAAGGAATGATTCACCATTTTTATTTTTTGTGTTACAAATATCCTTCATGTTTATTTCATGTTGAATGTTGTATGAGTATTAGGTGATAAACTTATTTACCAGCTCTTCAAATGATGAAATACATGGTGGGAGTTTTGAAAACCATTCCATGCATTGGCCACCCAAACTTCATGGAAATAATCTCATCAAATAAGTTTCTTCGTGTGAAAATTCAAGACTCATGGTGCAAAATTCTCTTACATGATCTTGAAGATCAATTTTTTCATTGTATTTGTCATATTTTGGAAATTCAATTTTTTTTGGGAAAGGTATCATGTTTACACTTCTGTTAAAAGAATAAGGGAAGGTATCTCACAAAAAATATCTCTTGGTTGTTCCTCTTTGCATGTCTTGGATTTGTTGTTGAAGATTTTGAATTTATTGAGTTAAAGCATTCATTGGATCTATGGTTCATGAATCAACCTCTATTTTCTTGGGAGTTCCTTTCAATTGGTTGATATCAAATTCATTGGGTAATTTCACACCTTGATTTAACATTAAAAAGTATTTTTCTCCATCTTTTTCTAGAATATTTTCCATGAATTTGTGGAATTTTGGGTCTTGTTGAGCTTGTTTAATGTCCTCATTCATTATTTCATCTGTTTCAAGTTGGTGAAATCTATGAAAGGGATTTTATTTTCCTTCTACCATGATGGTTTGAGTTTCAATTTATTTTTCTCTTAGTTTTTTGTTTTTGGGATCTTGCTAAAACGGGCATGCAAGTGTTGAATTTTTACTACACTTTGATCTTTATTTAAGGAGTTCCAATGAGATACCTAAGTCAAATAGGATGATAGATTCTATTGATAAGACCAAGAAAGAATTTGGTGTACAATGTTTTGTTTTGTGATGAAGGATGATAGATCTTGATGATGAAACTCAACTAACAATTAGATGATGAGATGGTGTGAGGCACTTTAAGATGTTTGATCCAAGTTTAGTTAAAGGAATTTCACTTGCAAAATCTAGTTTCTTCAAGTTTAAATTGAAGTTTGAATGAGGAATGATCTCTACTCTAGAAAGGATCTCTAAATCTAGTTTTAATTGTGTGACAGACATTCGATTTAGCTCTCTATTTGTGAATCAAATGGATGCACTAAAATAGGTTGTTGATGCACTAAAAGATGACATAGATGTAGTAAAATGAGACTGAATGTGCTAGAATTTCCCCTAGATGCACCAAAACAAGAAATTTATGCATTAAAAGATGAAGCAAATGCATTAGAAAAGAACCAAGATGCACTAGAATATGAGCTAAATATGCTAGAAAAGAACCCAAATGCACTAGACTATCCCCTATATGTGCTAGAACAAAAATTTTATGTGCTAGGAAATGAGGTAAATGTACCAAAACATGGGCTATATGCATTGAAAGGTATGATGGATGTGCTAGAATAAGCCAAAGATGCGCCAGAATGTGAACCCAATGCACTGAAACAAGAAGGTGATGCACTACAAAATGAGGTAAATGCACCAAAACATGGCCTATATGCACTAGAAGGTGGGATGAATGATCTAAAACATATTGTAAATGTACTGAAAGATGTGGTAAATGTGCTAAAATAGGACTTGGATGTGCTAAACTGGAAATGGTCACTATTTTGAAATTTTTTCTGGGTTTTCTTGTTTTTGAATCAGTAAATTGGGTGTTTTTAAATTGGGTGATCTTCTGAATAGTGGTTTCAAAAATAGTAGCAAGTAGTAAAACAATTGTTTCATCCTATGATCTAAACATCAAATGTATGTTCAAGGATCTAGTCTGATCCCTTTTGATTTCCATGGGTATTAAACAATAGAAAATAGGTCAGTCACTCTTATAATGTCAATGGTCATTAATAACATCACAACCCACTTCTTAGAACTACATCAACTCACACAACCATGTCACCCCCTAGAGGGTGCCCATTTTTTTTCCTTTTTTGGGTCTTAACCAAAAGTCAATTCCTTCACTTTTGGCCAGTAATCTCTGGTAGTTATATGGTGAGTATCTTGGGGGTAGATTATCCCCTCCTCTTGCATTGTGAATATTACAATGTTCAGAAATTGACTTGGCTGGATACTACACTTAAATTTCTTAGTAAGGGTTTTTGTTTGGTGTAGCAAATGATAAATTCCCTCAAGAGACCTCCCAAAATTTAGAACAAAGGCTTTGGGGATGGTTATCAATGCACACTACCATTGAATGTTAGTTTCCTCACAATCATGTTTGATTATAATGGGTTGGAATACTTGGCTTTGGCCATTCCCACTTAGGTTGTTCCTATAGGGTGAGTAATTTTTCACACTATGGTAGGCCTTCTAAAGGTGATATTGCAATAAAATGAAAGAGTGAGTCTAGCATTCTGGTCACCCAATAAAGGGGAGAGCATAGGCCTATCCCTTTACAAGGACAACATACATGGTGTTCATTAACCTTGTAATTAAACTAGATGCCTAATTTAATCAAAGGAAAACAAAAATAACTCCAACCCCTACAAACACCATTAGAAATCTCAGATAATTGTCCTTGACAATGTTTAAAACACCTACAGAATAGAAATATATCCATCAGTTCCTAGAATTTTGAATTTCTACAAATAAAGGTAAATGTGCTAAAGCAAAGACCATATGCACTACAAAATAGTCTCTATGCTCTATTCTGGAAACAAGAGGGAAACCAAATCCTACATATGTGCTAAAATATCCCACATATGTGCTATAATAGAGACTGAATGTGCCAAAAGAATTAGGAAGATGTGCTAGAATAGGGACTAGATGCGCCAAAAGAGTAGGTAGATGCATTGAAAGAAACTTTGGGTTCCCTATAACAGAGACTGAATGCACCAAAAGAGAAAAAAAAATGTGCTATAATAGAGACTAGATGCGCCAAAAGAGCAGGTAGATGCATTGAAAGAATCTTCGGGTGCGCCACATTGAAATTCATGATCAAACCAATGGTGTCTCATTGTCCTCTATCTCCAAGAATTCTTCAAGTCATTTTTCTCTCAAATTGTTTTTGCACATGACTTTCCAAATGACAAGCTAAAGAATGAGATGTTGGAAATATAAGAAATCTTTCCTACATGATTGACTGCTAATAATGTTGTAGATGATTACGCTAAGATTAAGATGTTGCTATGATATTGATAATGAAATGATATTATTAAGCTACTGAAATTAAGATGCAACTAATGGTAATTCCATGATAAATATACTTTATTCTAAATTGCTAAGATGACAATGCTAATATGATAATGTTCTCTAAAATTCCACAGAGTTTAATTATACTTAGTTCTTTATATGAAATGTTGTAAATGAAGCTCTATTTATAGATTTTCCAAGGCATGAGCTTAGGTGGCAAGAATAAATGGTCTAGATTCGATCTGGAGAGATGGACAATTGAATGCGAAGAGGTTAGAGAGAATCAAGGAGTGTGTTGCCTTTAGAAGAAGAAACTACCAAGTGTGAAGAGGAATCAAATGGAGTTGAAAGCCAAGTGTCTCAAAATTGGTTAGAATTTGTTGAGGATAAATTCCAATTAAATATTGAAAATATTTAATTTCATGAGACACATGATGAGGTGGAAGATGAGAAGTTAGTATAAATGTGTTCAAATTCAAATTTAGAATTCAAATTTAATAAGAGGGATTTAATTAAATAAAACAAACTAATTAAAGTTGTTTATTTAATTAAGACATGAAGAAAATGATTTAAGATAGGAATAATTAGGGAAAATGAACTCTATAAATAAATTTATCAATTTATTTATAAGTAGAAAAATTAAAGATCATTAATTAAATAACTTGTATTTAATTAATTTCCTCTAGACCAAATTTAAGTGTGTACAAATAGAATCCCAGTGTAGATTGCAGCAAAACCACAATTGCAATAGGTCATCGATATCCAAGTCACAGACATTCCCAATACGCATGGTATCATCTTGGGAAGAGACTTCACTCGAGCTCTCAATGGGTATACCTCAACTGATTATTCACATATGTGGATGCCTTGGAAGGGACTTCCCAATCAAATTTGGATTGAACTTGAGACCAAGATGAAATTTATGATAATAGAGTACAACAATATGAATGAAGTATTATTTGCATAAACAAAATTGGGAAATTATCTCTTAGTTGCATATGGAGTTTTGAAAGAAGAGGTAGAAGAAGTTCTTGTACTATTCCATGCCTCTCCCAACTTGACTTCCCTTCCTAATAGCATGAAATCTCTAGTTGAATCTAATAGTGAGGATTTTGAAGATGATGGAAACCTTGGGTTGTTTAATAGTTTCTAATAATTCATGCAGAAATGCATGCAAAACTAGTTCAATCTAGGAGTGAGAATGGATTTTAAGGAACTCTTGCTTCTGAGCTAGTGTATAATACATGATACCTCTCATTCTAAGTTCAAGTGTTTCCTATGCCAAATAGTAGTAGATCGTATCAAAAGGTAGATCACTCTAGAAGAAGCTTTCATTGAAAAATAATTAGATCAAAATCAATTTGAATCCAATCAGTCCAAATGTGAAGGATAGGATGTGCTACCCACATGAAGCATGCACTATCAACTCAAGAGGGAAATTCCCTTCCAAATTCTAGATGTTGCATTTTGATGGATCAAAATACAAGCAAGGGGTGGGAGTAGGATTCAAGCTAATCAGTCCCTCAATTAAGATTTTTTTTTTTCCATAGATTGCAATTATATTATACTAATAATGTAGTGGAGTATGAGGCATTAGTTCATGTGTTGCTTATGGCATTAAGAAAAAGGCCTAAAATGCTACAAGTATTTGGAGACTATAAACTAGTTGTCAACAAAGTTAGGAAATTATACTCATGCCATGACCAAAGGTTAGCTAACTATAGGCATAGAGTATGCGATCTCATAGAGGGGTTTAATGCATTCAATATTTAGTTAATCCCCCGAGGTAAAAACCAAACCACTGATGCTTTAGCACAAGAAGCCAACGTGTTACAACCTTTATCATTGATTGGCATGAAGAAATTTACTATAGAAATCACCTCTACCCTATCAGTTCTTGATAGTGTAACCAACTTCCAAGTTTTTGAAGTTGACAAGCATATCCTATATTTTATTACAAGCTCAGAGGTGTTTCCCTCCTAGATCGTAGATGAGGTAGAGCCTAAGGAAGCAAACCTTGACATAGAAGGGGTTATCAATATGAATAACAACACAATACCCAAGGGTATGGTCCAATTAGAAAGGGTCTTTGACCTTGACCATATAAAGGATCAAGACCAATAAGCTAAAAGGGATTCTATAGATAGCCAGTGTGAGCTACACAAATTGGGCACAACAAAGAATATAAAAAATGTTTTCATTGGCACTTAGGTCTAAACTCCAGAAGAAATGAAGGGAATAGTTTATTTCTTACATACATACATGATGTGATTTCTTGGGGATACGAGGACCTCAAAATGTATGATACTTCAATCACCAGTCACACCATTCCCTTGAAGCTCGATGTGAAGCCCTGAAGCCTATTATTTTTAAGGAAGTAAAGAATTTTTTTTTCGCACGTATCATCTTCCCTATTCAAAATTCCACAGGGGTGACCAATTTGGTTCTGGTTAGGAAGAAGAACAGGGAGATTAGATTATGTGTGGATTTTATAAACTTAAACTGAGCATCTAAGAAAGATAATTATTCGATGCCTTCAGGGTACAACCAGCTAATGGTGTAGTATGAAGACAGGCACAAGATGAATTTCACTACAAAGTGGGGTACATTTTCCTACAAAAGGATGTCATTTGGTTTGATCAATGCAAGTGCAACATTTCAACACTCTATGGATATAGCTTTCAAGGATCTCATTGGTAAATGTATAATCATCTATATGGATTACCATACAATGTTTTCAAAGAAGAGATGGGAACATGTCTTTGATTTATGCAAAGTGTTCCATAAATGTAGAGAGTTTGGTATTTCATTAAATTCAAAGAAATGTATCTTTGGGGTAACTAAGGGGAAATTGTTGGGACATGTAATCTCAGAAAGGGGCATATCAACTGACCTGGAATTATTTTAGGCCATCCTAAATATTTAGCCTTCCGTGATGCAATATTAGATGCCAAAACCACATAAAGTTAGGGTACTTCTGACCCAAACAACAACTAAGAAAATCAATTCCGACTCTCTTAATCCTTCACCAAAATATCTCTAGTTTTAACTAAATTTCTTCATGACAAAAGGCATAAATCATGAAAACTTGCTCCGAAACATTCATCAGACCTTAGAACACCATTAAAAACTCTATTTTGACTATTTCAAGGCAAAGCATCTTTTAGAAACTTTGACTTAATATGTACATTCAACATTCAACTAATTCTTCATTGAAGTAGCATGAATTTCACAAAGCACCAAGACACCAAAATGATCAAACCATTCTCCTAGACTTCTTCCAAACCATTCCACACCTTCAATATCCCCATTAGATAGAGATATCCATATCTACTACACCATAATTCTATTTTTTTATTAGATTCTCAAATCCTTACCTTCAAGGCCAATGTTCTTAAAGTTACCCAAAATGTCAAAAGGTGATTCCAAGACTCAAGTATTTTATTTAACTCATGATACATATTTAACATCATCCTTATGACAAGAATAAACAAACCCAAGCATTCACAAAGTTCTATCTTTTCATTTATCCATCATTCCTTCTTTATCTAGTGATTCCCTAGTAGCCATTCCATCACAAACTGTCAGAAATATCTTTTGATTCAGGCCTCTATTAAAGACTATAATAGGTGTTTTGGATACTCATTATAGAGCCTTAAAACATGTCTAAATATTACCATAAGTTTTTTTGTGAAACAATGCACAAAATCAAACTATCCATGTTCAAAATAGGCCTAATTAGATCTCATCAAGTTAGGGTTTATTGATTATATCACTTACACCATCAATTTCTTCTAAAAAATGCTTGGAACACATTTTCCTTGACTGGATGAAGCTTAAAAATCCATTAAAAGTGTATTTCATTTGACATTTTCATACCCTACATCAAAGTCTCCCTTAATTGCTCTGTTACAGATTATTTTTCAAAAATTTCAAGCAAGATTTAAATTTTACAACACCTTAACTTATTTCCTTTGACCCAAAACCCTTGAAATATGAAAATAAATTCATAGAAAATAATTCTCACCATAATCCATAGGAATTCACTGATTGATAAAGGAGAAGCACAATTTTTTCCTATCATTGTTTACCCTAACAGAGGGTTTTAACAGTTTTATGAAAAATCCTAATAACCAACTCAAAACTACGCAAAAATGCATTAAAAAAAGGAAAAGGAGGGAGATTGATAAACCTATAAATTACACACATTAAAACATGCTTCCTTTCCCATACAATTTTGTATAAAAGGTCTGAGAACACTATTTTTAGTGATTTTCTGATAAAAAAAATTATTAAGAAAAATTCACTTCCTTCTATTCAATACATGCTTATACAATCTCCCTCTACTTTGGAAATGAGATGCAATGACTTTTTGAAGGATTTTTACCTTCCTCAAATGAATGAAACTAACTATAATTTCCCATGACCTTTGGTATTCCCTATTTTTGTGCACTTTTCTAATTTTTGCCTTTTTACAAATTGGCAACTTTTACCATTTTTTCAAATTTTGGTTTTTTGTCCTCCTACTTTTACCATTTTTGCAAATTTTGGTTTTTTGTCCTCTTAAGACCTATTTATGATTCATTTACCTAATAATGGACCATTACAAGACCTTTTAATGATTTTTTACATTGAAACATTCAAATTTTATTTTATTTTTCCTTTTGAAGGCATTTAATGCCAAGGTGCTCCTACACCATACAACCAACCAACAAAATTTTTCCAAGTCCCTTGGAAAAATGCTTGTACCTACAAAAAAAAATTCAAATTTTCCTTGGATTGCTTCTTCTTCATCTTCTTGACTCCCTCTTCCTGAATCTTCATTTGTCTTTTACTTTGTCTCCATCACTTGTCTTCAACTCTTCCTTTTCTTTACCCTTTTCCTTTCTCATTCTCTATCATCAGGTTCGTAAAATCTTCTTTATTTTTAAAAGGACACATGACCATCCTTTATCAACTCTCATCTTTCCTCTGAATATTTCCTCAACCAAGGACACAGGATTGTCCTTGCAAACTGATTCTCTTCAATAATCACCCTTTCACCTTCTCAACTATTCCCATCAGTGGAGTATCCTTCAACATGGCTAGAACCTCAAGTTCTTCCTTAGACAACTATCCATATCTCTTCAACTTGCAAACACAAACTCAAACACCAACTCAACAAACCATCCATCTTACCCAACAAAAGATTATGGAAGATGCCTCTCCCTTTTTTTCCTTTGCACCTTCTACCCAACTTAATCTCCATTGGAGGATTGTGACCACAAACCTTAACTTGTTTTCCAACACGCACAACTTCTCAAAAACCTTCTTCTTTGCAACTTAGATGGTTCAAGCACCTGCAACCAAACTCAACTCAACAACAACATTAACTCAACCAACCAACATAACCTTGCTATCTCTGATACCAATTTGATGCAATATCAGATGCCAAAACCACACAAACTCAGGGTATTTTTGACCCAAACAA
This sequence comes from Sequoia sempervirens, assembly GCA_007258455.2. Lineage (NCBI taxonomy): Eukaryota > Viridiplantae > Streptophyta > Pinopsida > Cupressales > Cupressaceae > Sequoia > Sequoia sempervirens. Next base: position 16,114,756 of record VDFB02373365.1, on the reverse strand, counting down.
CTAAGAAAATTAATTCCAACTCTCTTAATCCTTCACCAAAATCTTTGTAGTTTTTACTAAATTTCTTCATGAAAAAAGGCATCAATCATGCAAAATTTCTCCTAAACATTCATCAAACCTTAAAACACCATTAACAACTCTATTTTGACTATTTCAAGGCAAAACATCTTTTAGAAACTTGACTTAATCTGTACATTCAACATTCAACTAATTCTTCATTGAAGTAGCATGAATTTCACAAAGCACCAAGAGAACAAAATTATCAAACCATGCTCCTAGACTTCTTCCAAATCCTTGTACACCTTCAATATCCCCATTAGATAGAGACAAACTTATCTACTGCACCATAATTTTGTTCTTTATCATATTCTCAAATCCTTACCTTCAAGGCCAATGTTCTTAAAGTTACCCAAAATTTCAAAAGGTGATTCCAAGACTCAAGGGTTTTATTTAACTCATGATACATATTTAACATCATCCTTATGACAAGAATAAACAAACCCAAGCATTCACAAAGATCTATCTTTTCATTTATCCATCATTCCTTCTTTAGCTAGTGATTCCCCAATAGCCATTCCATCATAAATTGTCAGAAAGATCATTTGATTTAGGCATCAATTAAAGACAATAATAGGTGTTTTGGATACTCATTAGAGTTCCTTAAAACATGTGAAAATATTACCATAAGTTGTTTTGTGAAACAATGCACAAAATCAAGCTATCTATGTTTAAAAGAGGCCTAATTAGATCTCATCAAGTTAGGGTTTATTGATTATATCACTTCCACCATCAATTTCTTCTAAAAAATGATTGGAAAAAAATTTCCTTGACTGGATGAAGCTTAAAAATCCATTAAAATTCCATTTCATTTGACATTTTCAAACTCTAGATCAAAATCTCCCTTAAATGCTTTATTACAAATTGTTTTTTAGAAATTTCAAGCAAGATTTAAATTTTACAACACCTTAACTTATTTCCTTTGACCCAAAACCATTGAAATATGAAAGGAAATTCATAGAAAATAATTCTCACAAAAATCCAGAGGACTTCACTAGTTGATAAAGGAGAAGCACAATTTTTTCCTCTCAATGTTTACCCTAACAAAGGGTTTTAATAGTTTTATGAAAAATCCCAATAACCAACTCAAATCTATAGAAAAATGTATGAAACAAAAAGGAAAATGAGGGATATCGATAAACCTATCAATTACAAACATTCACACGTGCTTCCATGCCCATACAATTTCGAACAAAAGGTCTAAGAACACTATTTTTAGTAATTTTCTGATAAAAAACAAATGTTATTAAGAAATTTTCACTTCCTTCTACTCAACACATGCTTATACAATCTCCCTCTACTTTGGAAACAAGATTCAATGCCTTTTTGAAGGATTTTCACTTCCTCAAATGAATGAAAATAACTATAATTTCCCGTGACCTTTGGTATTTCCTTTTTTGGTGCACTTTTCTAATATTTTTGCCTTTTTACAAATTGGCAACTTTTACTATTTTTGCAAATTTTGGTTTTTTGTCCTCCTAAGACCTATTGATGACTCTTTTACCTAATAATGGACCATTACAAGATGTTTTAATGATGTTTTAAAAATTGAAACATTCAAATTTTACATTTTTTTCCTTTTCAAGGCATTTAATGCCAAGGTGCTCCTACACCATCTAAGAAGCAAGAAAGAAATGAAATCCTTCTTTGGAAATATTAATTTTGTCAGGAAGTTCACCATAGGGTTTGTAGAGATTGTGAAACCCCTTAATTCTATGCTCAAATAGGATGGTAAGGTTGAATGGACACCAAAGGACAAGAAATTTTTTGCAAAAATAAAGGCCATTCCAAATACTCCTATGCTAGTCATCCCTGACTCTCTAAGTCATTATATATATATATATATATTCATTTTTCTCTAATCATTCAAGTGATAACATGTTGATGCAAAAATATGATAAAGAGTGAGCATCCCATAACCTTCATGAGTATTCCTTTGAAGGATGTTGAATTGTGCTACCCTAATGTTGAGAAGCAAGTGTATGCCCTAGTCCATAGAGTTAAGAAGTTTAGGCACTACATCTTGAGAAAAAAGGTATTTTCTATTGTACCATACCCAAATATTAAGATATTGCTGATGAAAAATGAGCTAGGAGAAAGGCGATCCAAATGGGTTACATTGTTGCAAGGGTATGATATGGAGATCCAACCAATGAAGCTAGTTCGGGGCCAAGCTCTCACACACACCATGGCTGAAATAGAACCAGAGCTCACTGTCCAATAGTGCCACTTGGGGGATGTTTCTCTAGATGAATGGTATGATGACATTGTGTACTGTTTACTAAACCACAATTTCCCACCACATTTGCAAGGAGTCTAGAAGCGAGCCCTACGATTGAAAAGTAATAGTTATATGCTAAAAGGAGCCATGTTATATAAAAAGAATCATGAAAGGATATACCTCAGATGCTTGGGAAAAGCTGAAGCTGCTAAAGTGCTCAAGGAATTTCATGATAAATTTGGAACAAGACATGGATCAAGTCCTTCAATAGTCCACCAAATTCTATGAGCAAGATACTATTAACCAACACTATTCAAAGATGCCCACAATTATGTTTCATCTTGTCATGTTTTCCAGACAACCACCACCAAGGAGATGTATGTTGTTTCACTACAACTGGTTATCAAGGTAAGGCCATTTTCCCAATGGGGACTCAACTTCATTTTTCTATTAAACCCACCATCCTCTATAGGTCACAGGTACATTCTAACCACAACTGATTATTGTACTATATGGATAGAGGCTATTTCTTGTAGAAAATGCACAACTGAGGTTGTTACTGACTTACTTGAAGGCTACATTATTAATCATTTTGGGTGTCCATTTGCATTAGTATGTGATAATGGTTCAAATTTTACTTCTCTTAAATTTGTGGGTTGGGACTTTGATTATGGGATTGTATTGAAATTTTCATCAAACTACTACCCCCTGGGTAATAGGTTAGCTAAATCCACTAATAAAAAATTGTTGATTATCATATGCAAGCTACTAGATAAGAATCCAAAGGACTGGCACACCTAGTTGTGGTTTTCTCTATGGGAAGACTATACCTGACATAAGGTAGCCTTAGGAAACTCCCCATACCACCTTGTTTATGGCTTAGAAATTTTTTTTCCAATCCACCTCAAGATTCCCACATTGCAATTTATTAACACCTATTATGAGGAAGGAGAATGCTTCAAAGCCCATTTGGATTAGTTGCTCCACTTAGAGGAAAAATGTGATGAAGCCATATAAAACTTTGCAAAATATTAGGGTGTAGTCAAAAGATGGTTTGGTCACACAGCCAAAGTCAAGACCTTTAGAATTGATGACCTAGTGCCATATTGGGACAAGTCCCATGAGAAGAAAAGGGGACATGATAAATTTGACAAGCTCTAGCTTGGCTAGTTTCAAATTTTTGAAATCTTAGGAGATAATGCTTTCCACCTAAAAACACTTACTAGAGAAGAGGTCATGTTGTTAGTCAATGGGAAATACCTAAAGAATTATTTCCTCACCTGATTTGTTCTAGCTCACCCCTATACATAGTTAAAGTAGGTATTTTTCTTTCTTTTTTGTTTTTCCTTACTTTTGCTTGTTCATTGGCCTTCATTTTTGTTGAGGGTGTTGTTTGGTCTTAATGTGGTGGCAGTGCTTGGCCTAGTCAAAGGGCATGCTTTCTTGTGTATTCATTTTTGTTCCATGGATGTCTTCATGAGTTATCAAGGATTTCTATTTACTTCCAAAAATCATGTCTCATCAACTAAAATCTTGCTCAATCTAGAATGAAACCATTGTTTGAACCCTTTCACATTGATCTCATACTTCATGCAACACACATCATTAATGTTCCTAGTGGACTATACAAAAGTTACCATGAAACCTCGACAAGTGAAAAATATTAAATCTACTTTAGTGACCACTACAATCTCCAAACCCTGCAATAAGTATCATTACTTATACAGTTGAGGAAGAAAGTATAAAAGCAAGGCATAAAAAGAAACAAAAAAAAAGAGAAGAAAAAATAAAAGGAAATTTTGAAAAATAGGAAACTATGTGGGTGTGTGAATAAATCTATTGGGGCTATGGATGCTAGGTTATCAATAGAGCAATATTTGTGGGGATTGCAGTGATAATTCCATTAGGGCTATGGACACTTGACTGGTAGCAAAGCAATGTCTAGGTTACTCTTGGAGTTAGATTGCTCACATAGCTTGACTTGGCTGATTGGTCACTTGCCTTTATAGTTTCTAAAGGAGGCGAATGAATACACTAAACACACACCTATGAGATATGTGTGACCCGATTTAGCTAAGGATTTTTATTCTCCTTTAAGCCTTGGGTGCACTTGATGATGCCTATTTCTATTTGTGAAACTAGTGATTCTAGGTTCCAGATGAATCCTTATCCCTGGAATGCTCAAGAGAATTCTCTAATAGAGTTGCCATTTGTTGTTCCTTTTGCACACATGACCTACTTGGATTGGGGACCCTCTCTTCTCTTTTTTGCTTTCATCAGTCAATTTGCATTTGCCTCACTTTTTGTGCCCCTATTTTGGACCTAGATTGGTTAATAAGCCTTTGAGTGAAAATTCCATCATGATCAAGTCATTCACCAAGGTTTTAGGTAGGTTTTGAGCTTTTGCAAAAAATCTTATGAGTTTTTGTCACTCAAAATTCATGCCATCCTTTGCCATTTGTGGGTTCCTTGTTGTGGGTTTCCTCTTGTGGACCTCCATCACTACTTCTCCCTTTCTAACGACATTCTCCATACATCTTTCTATAGTGAACTTTCTATGCACTGCTTCTATACTCTACTCTATTTCTCTGCATGGCCTATTCTCTCATGACTTCCACTCATCGGGTTTCCATACTCCCACCTACTACACACACTTCAAAAACTTGTAATTAATTTTTTGCATCTATGATGCTAATACTTATAAATAGGGCCTCCATCTATCATTTTCACCAATGGATTTTGAATTTGGAGAGTGAAAAGGATTGTTGCATGTGCGGGAAAGCTCAAGGATCAAGTCATCTTCTACCCTCCCCACATGCACTATATAGGTAGGTTCTTTCCCCCATTTTTGACTTATGTGTTGTCAAGTTTATCGAAGGTCGTGCATCTATGTTTTTTAGGCTACAAACTCATTTAAATTTTTGAATTTAAGCTTGATTGATAACACTAAAACCCTAGGGTTTAAAGCCTCTAAGCGCTACAATAGTCCAGGTCATCCTTTGGGAAACCCACCTTTGAGGTGTCATTCTTAAAATGGAAAGAATGCTAACACCCCTCACTCCCCTCCTACCTATGGCTAGGTATACCATGGTCAAAATGGGTGAAGCCTTCAAACTATAGAATTAGTGCACCCATAACTTCTTTCATGTGGGATCTCACATGCAAAAGTGTGTCTTACTTTGGCCGAGTCCTTGCGATAAACCGTTGACATCCACTTAACTAGAAGATCCTACCTATCCTTTCACCATTTCCTTTTTCAATCCAAAGTGTCAAGAAACCAAGTCTTCCACCTATTATGGGTTCTCTATGGTAGGTTTTTACATGTGGAAGTCAGTCCTACTCCAGCTTCCATTTACGACAAACCTTTCATGACTTTCTGCCTCATGGACTCCACCCCAATCATTGTTTCTAGCATGATAAAATCAACTAAGTCCTTAAGAAAATGTGGGGTCAGCTTAGCAGATCCCATGTGTGGACCATCACTCTACCTAGGTCATTGCTAACAACATATCCATGACGAATTCTCAACATGTGGCTCCTGTACTGACCACCTCAGTGAGAATCACGCCAACTCAAAACATTGGAAATTACTAAGTCAATAGACCTATGCAGGTCCACCCTTGTGAGCTGTCATCAGCAGAAGTTTGTCCTCTCTGATCCTTTGTTTAATATAAAATAAAATATGGTTCCCAACCCAATGACCTCTACTTTCAAACTTTTTTCAACCACCTAGATTCAACCATTGATGATGTAAGCATTAATTTTGATGATCTCAGATGTACATATGAAATGAAGGTAAAAATCCTAAGTCAAAGTGTCTTTACAGGTTTTGCTATGTGGAACTCCTCCATGAAACATCACCCACCTTAAGCCACTATCTAATGATAAAATCCTACCAGAGCTCTACCTCATAGACCTGCACTCCAAACTGTCAACAATGAAATCTTTAGGTAGGGTCACCAAAAATAATTTTATCCACATGCCCAAAATGATTTAAATTAAATTGACCAAGTAAAACACCTTTGTGGGTTTTGTCCCCCAGAACTCTATCTACAAAATTCCACCTACTTCAAGCCATTATTCAATGAAAAAACTCAAATGGACTTTCAACTAGTGTACTTCACATCATCAATGTCTACATGAGCCTAAGAAGCCCCTCCAACCAAGGGAAATAATTCCAATTGCTCGAGTCAATATTTCCCGATGTGCTTAATAAGTTTGCATTAAAGTTTTTTGATGTTTACACCTAGTAAGAATTCCTCAACAGAACTCCATCTGTGGAACTCCATCCTCCTAGAGCCATTTCTAATGACATTTACCCTAGCGGCTTCTGCTAGGAAAAAACAAGCATTACCAAACCTGCAAATCTACAAACCTCACGAATGAGCATAAAATGATAAAATTTTATTAATGTAATGATCTCTCTCAGGTATGTGTATGCATTCAATGACATTTTGGGATGATTTAACTAACATTTTTCCCACCTAATTCATCAAGGAAATTACTATGCATTCTTTGTGTAGGATTTATGGAACCAGATGAGAAAGTTGCTAAAAAATCTAAGAGCAAGAAAGTTGCAAAGGCTACCAAAGGAAAAGAAGAGAAATCCAAGATGAAGTATGAGTTTCATGGTGTAGAATGCACTTCAAAAATCACTTCCAATTAGGACAAAGTAATAGATATGGAACTGGGTCATGTAGGCATTAATGAATTTAGACAACAGGTCATGGTCAATCCAATAACCAAGGAGGCCTTAAGAATAAAGAAGAGTGGGATCACAAAAGCAATAGGTTTTCCTCCAGCCTTGATCAACCTATAACTAATCTTCACATGTAGAGAATATTATCACCCACAATCTAAGAGGATAGTGACTATGGATGGGTGAGTACTAGCCAATTTGATACCCATGTTGAACAATAGGACATTTTGAATTCCCTTGTTTGATAAAATAGAGGAGATTGAGAAGGAAGATGCTTTGAATGTATAGAAACAAGACCCCACTAGCTACAAAAGAACCATCAATCAAACATGGTTGATTGAGAAGAGGGGAAGTGCCAATAAAGTTCCCCAAAAGCTATACCGAAGTGACTTTTTAGAGGAAACCAATGACCTAGTACCACTCTTGGGTAGAGTAATGGGCCTCCCCACTTCAACAATTTTTGAGGAGTGGATGTTCTACTTTATGGAAGAGATCCTCGAAGGAGAAGCAAAGTTTCACTAGGAAAAGATTACCAGTGAGAACCTACACAAAAAATCTATGGTAGTAAAGAAGACCCAAGAGCTCGATATGACCTCCTATATTGTGTATCATCTAGCAGTCACTTTTCCATACAAGGGACTAGATTGTGTTGGCCAACTAGGAACAAAGAAATGGTAGAACCCTATTTATAATTTCTACTTGCAACTACAATACAAAAATTATAATAAGGATTACAAGAGGGTTAATGATGCCTTCATCATGCATATTGTCTGGAATCTGTCAAAGGACTATCATAGAAGGATATCAAACAAAGCCAATGCAATAGTAAAATGTTTTGGATACTTTTTTATCCAATTCTTTAAGTTCACGTACACAAGGGCATAAGGATTCTTAGGGTTTCCCTATCGACTACCTTGGTATCCTAATGACAGAATAATATTGTTGGAGCTCACTTGACAACTACAAACTGCAAACACTTTATTGCATAACAAGTACCATGTTGGGGTCCCATACCCCATTATATTCAGCCAAGGAATGTATGTGTGCCCCATTGCACCCAGTGCAAAATACTTGGAGAAAGAGCTTGCAAAGTATAACCTGGAATTGCATATAGAAAAAGGTCTTGATCCTCTTGGAATATTAAAGAAAAATGTTGGGAAGCAATATGATCATAGGCCCCACAACAAGGAATTTTGGGTAAATTCTGATGATGACCATGAGGTTAGGAGGAGGTACTACATGAGAATGACTACAAAATTTGTAGTCTATTAATTTGTTCCCATTTCTTGATCAAGTGGTGGAAGATGACAATGTTCGTGATGAGAGATATAATGCTTTAGCTAATGTGTTATTGCCAGTAATTGATTGGGTAGAGTTGGAGGTCAAAGATTTAGATACTATCACTCATCCAGTGGAATAGAGAACAAAAAAGTGGCTTGATGATCAATTAGCCCAACTACAGTAACAGGGCACAAAATTGACATATAGGGAATTAGAAGATGAAATAAAAATTGAAAGGGATAATGGCGCTACTACAGGCTCTTTGAGTGAGGCTCCTAAGTCTTCACCCATCACTAGATGAAGGAAAAGAAAGCACACATCATAATGTCATCCCAAGCATAAAGTATATACCAAGAAGGTTCTCAAGGAGCAAAGACCACCAAAGTAGCCTAAGAGGATGAGAAACTTTGTTCCCAATATGCTCACCATCAAGGAGGAAGGGTCTCCTCCATAGGAAGAAGAAGAGCAACCAAAATCACCTCCACCCACCACCTCTACACTTCTAGTTGTCATTATAATTGCACCATCCCCTTCCACTTCTCAATCGTTACCTATATCATCTTTGCTCACAGTGGAGATCTCTATGTACCTCACCTCTACTTCTCTAACTGCTCAAGTGGTTGTCCTCAACTTTTCTTCCTCCACTACCTCCCCATTATCATCTTCCTCACTCCCACCTCCATTTCCCACTATCTCCACCTTGCCACCTTAGATGCCTACAACTTCCATGGCACCTATCACTTTACCTGATAATTTTTCCTCTTACTTACAAAACATGTGACCTTAATTATCTGAGGTTATTTTGAACCCTAAGGTTAAAATGCTCATGGATCAACTTGTTGTAGAGCTACCCATCCCTCTACCTCCTATCGGGCCACCTAAAATGGAGGTCACAATGCAGATCTATGAGGAGATGGAGAGGTTAAGTGGGGAACAACCCAAAGAGGTGTTGTATGTCACTAAGAATCCTAAGGACTCATATCATAATGACTACTATGATCACATTGAAGAGGATTTGAGAATTGATATAGATGAAATTTCCATAGATGAAGAAAGGCAACAAATTAGTGAGGATGGAGAAAAAAGTTTGATACTTACTATGATGTGGAAACCTTTGATCAAGAGCCTAAGGGTGAGTAGCCTGAAGGACATGATGATAAAGAGGCAAACCCAAGGGAGCACCACTTCAAAGAAGGGAAGGCTGATATAGAGGTTGATGTAGAAAAAAATGATTCAAACTCCCTAGCACTGGCTAAGATAAGGGCCTTCAAGACAAAGAAGTTCCTCCCAAGAAAGAGCTAGATAAAGAGGAGGAAAATATAGGGAAAAACGATTTTGAGCCTAACTAAGAAGCTAAAATTGAGTAGGGAGAAAGTATTAAGCTAGAGCAAGAAGAAAATGATGATCAAGGAAATGAAGAATCCATTAAATCTAACAAAGGAAAAGTAATAATACAAGAAGAGGAGCAAGATAAAGAAGGAGAAAATATTGAAGACACTCATAGGAATGAGGAGGAGCTATCAAAAGATAAAGGGAAAGAGGATAATGAATTCATTACTACATCCCTTTGCCATCAAGAAGAAGTCCCCTCATGGTTGGAGTAGCAACTAAAAAGAAAGGTTCCTATGCTCCCAAACCCTAAGGCCCACCTAGAGGCAATGTTGGCTTGAGCCCAAGTAAAGATGTGAGAGATGAAAAGGCCAAAAGTGAGGTCTCACATCACAAAAAAAAATTCAAGCTTGTAAATATTACAGGTAGCAACTCTAGCGGTTGAAAAAGATGCGGACACCCTACAGGGCATGGATTACTAGGTAACTACCATCAATTTGGGCCTTGCATCTAGATCCCAGAAAATTGATGACTTTCAAGGGCCTATTTCTACAATCCTCCAACAAATGAATAAGGATCAATCCACAAAGGAGGAGTTGAAAGCACAAGTGGAAAAATTAACTTCCTACATATAATAGTGGACCAAAATCAGGGAAGAAGCCCTAATGGAATCATCGGCGCCTTCCTTTCTATCAAAAGAGGAAACCAATAAAATGGAGAAGAAGAAGAACCAGACCAATTCCACCACCAACTAGTTCAAAAGGGTCATAGACATGGGAAATAAGGGCATCCATTGTGTGGTCAAGATACATAATGACTATCTAGTCCTACAAAACGAAGTTGAAAAGGGGGCTGAGGTGTGTAAAGAATTTCCTAAACTCTACAGGATCACATACCCCAAGTTAGAGAGCACTCTCAAGATCTCCACAAAGATTTCAGAGAAAGAGCTAGCCTTTCCAAAATAAGATCACTAGTTTCCCAAAGCATGGCTACTCAATTGTGATACAAAGGAGTTTTGGAGAAATATATGGTTGAATTGGAGGCGAATCATGCTCAAGTTGTGGCTCACCTGGATGAAAGTGATGATCTCTTAGAACTAGTGACGGGATATAAGATACCAACGCATGAGTTAAATCAGGAGGCTATAAAGCACGAGTTCCATAAGAGAATGGAATAAGGAGCCAATGACACTCTGTCAACATACTTCATGGATTTCACTGCATAGGCTTTCTAAGAATAAAAAAAATGATCAAGGTAGGAGAGACATGCATAAAGAATCATGATGAAATGGTGGAAGGATTTAAGAGGGCCACCTTCTAGATCTAAGAATTTGACTTCTCAGAGGAAAAGAAGCTCTTGGATACCATTATAAAATTTATGCATTATGCCATTTTTTAAAAAGAAGTTAGAAATCCTATAATAAATGATGAATATTTAAAAAGGTAGCTAGAGGAAAAAATAGGGAAAAAGAAAAAATAGCCTATTTTATATTGTAAATTTTGTACTCATATTGGGTGATGTGAAAACCCTAAAGCTAGAATGAATCTAAGCCATTCATTGTAAATTTATCTTGGCCATTCATTCTACCTTTTGAAAACTACAAGTAGGGGCATCCTCTCATTTTCAAAGAGATATGAGTTGTTGTGTAAAGACACTCTACAACAATATTTAAGAAAATCATTTGAAGTTGATGATTTCTTTATGTTTCCTTTTATGTTTGCATGATTTAGCCTTCATATGTTTATTTCAGCTTCTTTATTTTCTTTTAAGTTTATTTTAAGCTTGTTAGTTCATGATCAACTTTAATGGTAATTGTATGTTGTAGTATTTGATGCACTTCCAACTCATACTTTTAGTAATTTATTAATGATAAATTGTTGTGTAAAGTTAGTATGATCTCTTTTATTTGTTGTACCTAGTTCAACTGTATATTCATGCTAAATAGGTGAATGACACAGTTTGAAAATCTGCAAAGAACCTTAGAAGATTGCACTTGTTTTGTAACATTGTAGGCTGCTCTTGGTTAAGAAAAACTCAACTTGGGAAGTTTGTCTACTACAACATCTACCATTGCTACTATTGTTCTATATTTTTTAGATTTAGAATAGCTCTATAAACCCTTTCATCTTTTGATATTTCTTTGAAAATTGAGTTAAACTTAGAATTCATGCATCAATGTATTGTTAAACCTGATGAACAAAATGAGTTTCAAACTTCTGTCATAAATTTGCTGCTACTATTCATCCATTTTCTAGAATTCTGAAACTTTAATTACGAACCCATAACTTCCATGCTCTGTGAACCATGAATGCTCCTTGTGATTACCAACAAATCACACATCAACAATTGAGTTATTTTTTCATAGTCATGACCTAACATCTGAGAGACCTTAGGGTGATTTTCTAAAAAATGGTTGTAGATTATTACCTTTCAAGAGAGATAGGACACTTGTGTTCTATCTATTTTGAGAAGTGAAAAAACACCCATCAACAATGACAAATTATGGGAGAACTTGACTACCAATCATAGAAATCACAAAGAAATCATTGATATAAACACTTCCACTGTGATGCATGCTATGGAATATTCTTGTGATATTGTCATGGACTACACCATTACCTTCACTACTCACTACCATGACTATTATGAATTTGTCAAATAGTGTTAGCACTGTCTCTTTCATATTCCCTTTTGCTATCATTTTTTTCTCATTCTGCAATGTCCTCTTACATTATGGAATCATGGAAAAAATTTCCTTGCCTCCATTTATTAAGATTGACCATATTTATATGTTGTCACCTCATCAAAATTGACTATCCTTAATAGCATTCAACTTTATCCCTACCCTTTAAAATCCTTTCCATATAGTTTTGTTACCTTGAATACCTCATGTTAGCTATCATTAGGTCATTTTATTTGTCTTACACAACTTGTTCCTTTTATAAATTTATGATGTAGCAACCTTAAGAATTTTTTGACTGCTAACACCCAAGCAAGCCACTGGGGTGCATTGTTGTTCATCAAAAGAAGAAAACTTTTATGTATTCATGCTCGAGACCAAAGAGAATATGGATTGTATGATTTCCTTATGTATCACTATTCTTTGTATTGTGACTTCCATTGCACTATCCTTGTGCTTGACTATGCTCTTTATAACTATCATCTTATTCTTGATTATTGCTCATTCACTACATGCCCAATCCCTACAACAAACCTCTACAAAGTCACTACCTTTTGATTTTGACCTTATTCCTTAAACCTTATCCCTCTTGCTCATTGTATTTTTATCTTTCCAATCCCTCCTTGACAACATGTTTCCCATTCTTCCTTTGCATCTTTACTCTTATACTTGTGATAATCTATCACTACTCTTACACCATCATTTTCATAGAAGATTGACATTTGTTCTCAACATTATTTAAAGAATTTTTTTCCTTAGCTCATAATCATCTCAGGTCTTTTCCAATTCCAAGAGTAGATATCCTCAATCCTCCACAAGAAGATCTCCCTTAGTTCTGTCATTAACCACTACTACAAACCCTATACTTTCACATTTACTCTGTTAACTATTGGGATTTCTCTTTCAAAAAATAATATATTCATTTCCTTCATTTTGCATGCTACTCCTTGGTTATACATATTTCTTATTTCTATGACTTTCACTCAACATTTATTCACTATCTCAACCATATGTTTATTATCTCTTCTAGGAGGTGAAGGTCTACAATTTAGTCACAAATATTTTCCTTATTTATTTTCCATTGATTGCCTTGATACCCTAGTCTTTTACTACCTCTCTAGATGGTCAAATTTTTTTGTTTCAAGCTTGTTGTTACAAGGGGTTTCTAGAGGAATTTCTAGACATTATTCCATATAACATCTTTGTATGATTTTAAAACATGAAATTCCTAAAATGAAGACAATACTATGGAATCCATAAAGACATTTGACAACTTAGACAAATCCCTATAAGGCATTACTCATTGTTCCATGAATTCAGGGGTTTTATGAAGCAACAAACCAACTGACATATGCAATAGAAGATAAGAGAAACTTTAGAATCAACAGACCTAGCTCAATCTTCTCTCCCCATGTATCTATCTATGCTCCTTCAATCTACAATGTGGATTTTTCCCATGAACCCTTCCACGTCTGATATTTCTCAACCTCCATTGACTGAAAAGTGTCTTGAATGGAAAACCTCCTCAATTTGCAACATCCCTTGAATGCCCATGAACAAGAAAACCCTAAATTTCTCCTCTGCAATGTGGGTGGAGTGTAAATGAAATAGTTTTCTTCTTTGGCACCCAAAAAATTAGTCAAAGCTTCTTTTCCTTTTCTTATTTTTCCTTTTTGCTAAACCTTTATTTGCGAGATCTTCTAAACATGTTATTTTTTCCTTTCCTCTTTTAAAGAAAACTCCATCCTTTTTCATAACATTTTAAAATTCATCATAAATATTTAAATTTAATCTTATGTTTTAATGATAGAGCCTAATGACAACCTTGAAATAAAACCTTGTAACATTCTTGGTGACCTCTGCAAAAGTTTTTCCTGCTAAAACTTAGCAACCAACTACCTTATACAATCCATTAGGCATAGGAGTCATGGAATAAATTGAACACATATTGAAAATTAGACCTTCAAACCTTGTATAATGATGCAACACCCTCAAAATAGCACTTAACTCCTTCAAACCTACCCAAACCTATGTAAAAATAACCAAAACATGACTAAAACAAACTGGCCAACTATACATCAACACTTGGAGGAATGAAAAGATTCCTAAAACCTATGTGCAACAACACATATTGAATAGAAAAAATAAATCCTAACCTATACTAACATGTTCAAAAAAATCCATTCACTAGTTTTGTAAAATAACTTCCCTTTCTAACTAACATAAGATGCTTTACATGATCATAAAATGCTGAGAGGATATGAATCACAAATAGATATTCAATAAACTGTTGCAATGTTTCATGAATGATGTAAATAAAATCACCTATCCCTCCATGTCTATCATATACACTATTATATTGAATTGGATAAGTGAGTTGAATGCATCCTATCTCATCTGGAACTTCATGCTTGGGTGCAAGCATGATTGGTGATGCTTTATTGGCCTCCATTCTGGCTAAATTTCTAATAGGAAACCCTCTTGAAAGAACAAAATTTGAATTCCCATTGTTGGATTGATGCTTATGTACTATTTCTTTATCATCATGTAGATTGGAAAGATTTGCTTCATGTTGTTCCAATGAAAACATGGCTGCATCTTCCTTTAGTTTGTGATGCTCATAAATTTTTGATTCATTAAGTGTTATCTTGGCATCAAGAATTGAAAAAAAATCTTCAGTGATGCTAGAAAAACTAACTTTATCAATTTCCAGCTTACTCTCCTCATGTGTATCAACATTCACACTCTTCAAAACAACACTGTATTCATTTCACTCTTGGTGTACCATCACCCTATCAATATTGTTTGTATCTTCTAGTTGTCCCAAGTTGATGTTGATGTCAACATGTGCATGTCCTCTTCATCGTGTTCAACAAAATAAGGAAGTACATCAAACCAAACTATAGACTCTTCATTTTCACCACCCCCTTTTTTCTTGCAATTTGTTGTCTTATCATCAAGCTAACTTGTAAATACCACCTCTTGAGATTGGTTTGGTGAAAATGTAGAATTTTTTTCCTTTTATTCTTGTTGCTCATGATGATTTTCCTCTTGCATTAGTGCTGGTTTGGCATCTAGTTGTGAACAAAATGTTTCCAAATCATCCCAAAAAATGTCTTCCTCAACCTCCTCTTTACTTTTTTGTATAAGAGGACTGATTTTAACTTCAAACCAACCTTCTTTGTGTGTGTCAACTTCATCATTTTTCAAAACAAGGTTTTCCTTATTTGTCTCCTCACAAACCAACATCTTCGCATGCTCATTCTCATCTTCTACTAGCTCCAAAACATGTGAAGTCATTGCAACCCGGATACTCTTTTCATCCTCATCAACAAAACGAGGGAGTTTGTCAAAAGAGAATGATAAAAATTCCTTTACATCACCTCTTTCTTGCTTTTTGTCACATTGTCCCAAATAATTTGTTAACATAGGCATTGGCATAATCTCCTTTTCTTCAATAAAAAATGGAAGTTCATGAAGCAAATCAGTCAAAACTTCACACTTAATACCTCTTATTTCTCCTTCAGCCTGTTGCCTCAAAAGACCATGCTCATCATTCCCTTGCAAAAAATCTATTGTTTCCTCTTTTAACTCATCTACAAGTGTACCAACAACAAAATACCTCTCTTTTTCTTCCTCAAAAACCTTCTTTTGTTGCTTACTAAACCAATTATCTTGGTAAACAATAGGACCATTTTTACAAAGACTAATGGTAAAAGGACAAGAGAGCTGATTATAAAGGTCTTGTTGGGTTTCTTGAGGAATTATACATTTTGGAGAAGAATTTTCTTGAGGGATACTAGGCTCTTGCAAAGGATGTAGATCCCTAAGGCTTGTAATTTCAAACTTGGAAGATTTACTTGAAGACTTGAAAGACATACCTCATTTGAAACTTGGGATTTTGTACTTAGGAAGCTATTCCTTCACAAATTGATTTGGAATGTAAGGGGATGATTGATTTTCTAACCTTTACACTTGAGTAATTAAAAGCTTCATCTTCTCTTGTTTAGCATCAACCTCCCTTGCAACGGATTCTTCAAACTATTTCTTTTGTATCTCCAACTCTTCTTGATAAGCCAACTCTTCTTGTGGAAAGAATACTCTTGCTCTTCTTCAATTTCACTCATTTTCTTTTGAAATCCAACATGATATTCTTAAAGCTCAAGTTACCAACATTTTGAGGTTGGCTATGAAGAGAACTATACTAGCTTGAAACTTCTTGGGAGTGAATCTGAGTATATGCAGGTTGCCATGAGGCTTGAGAAAAGGTGGGTGGGTGGCAAGCAAGATAGGTATATTGGTAACCTGTTATTAATGGATTATTTGAGACAAAACCAACATCATATTTTTCTTGGTGATCTCTCTTTTTCTTCCTCAAAAACTTTCTCTTGTTTTGTACTAAATCAACTATCTTGGTAAACAATGGGACTATCTTTACAAATATGAATGGTAATAGGACAAGAGGGCTGATTATAAAGCTCTTGTTGGGTTTCTTGATCAAGTATACATTTTGGAGAAGGATTTTCTTGAGGGATACCAGGCTATTGCAAAGGATGTAGATTCCTAAAGCTTGGAATTTCAAACTCAGAAGATTGAATTGAAGACTTTAAAGACATATCTTGTTTGAAACTTGGGATTTAATACTTGGGAAGCTATTCCTTCATAAACTAATTTGGAATGTAAGAGGTTGATTGGTTTTCTAATGTTTGCATTTGAGTAAGCAAAAGATTCATCTTCTCTTGTTTAGCAACAACCTCCCTTGCAAGAGATTCTTCAAACCATTTCTTTTGTATCTCCAACTCTTTTTGATAAGCCAACTCTTCTTGTAGAAATCATATTCCTAATCTTCTTCAATTTCACTCATTTACTTTTGAAAACCCAACATGATATTCTTGAAGCTCAAGTTACCAATATTTTGAGGTTGGCTATGAAGAGAACTATACTAGCTTGAAACTTATTGGGAGTGAATCTGAGTATATGTAGGTTGCCATGAGGCTTGAGAAGAGGTGGGTGGGTGGCAAGCATGATAAGTATGTTGGTAACCTATTATTAATGGATTATTTGAGACAAAACCAATAACATATTCTACTTGGTATGGCTGATATGAAGTGGTATTAGCACATTTTTTATGAAATGGAGGGTGATGAAATATATCTCCATAAAATGAAGATATAGTGTTGCATTCAAGCAAGTTGTAAATTCAAAGAAATGATAAAAAAAAGAATTATTAAGACTATTTTTTGCAAAAAATTATAGCACATAAAACAACACTTGGTTTTTCGAAAACCACTAGAATAGAGTTGGAGTTGCAAGATGTGTAGATATTTTACCTCCAAAAGTAAAATTTACTGATATACACATCAAATATTTGAAATGATATGACAAAATTTAAAATATGAGAGCTCAAATGGTCCCACTGGGCATGCCAAAAATTGTTATCACTTAATATTATGCCCTTGCTAAGTCAAAAAAGCTTAGAAAAGGCATAATATTGAGTGATAATAATTTTTGGCACACACATTGGGATCATTTGAGCTCTCACAGTTTAAATAGTCCTATCGAGTGTGCCAAAAATTGTTATCATTTAATATTGCACCCTCGCTAAGTTTGACAGCTCAAATAGTCCCATTGGGCATAACAAAAAATTGTTATCACTCAATATTGTGTCTTTACTAAGTGACAAAAAACTATTATCACTCAATATTGTGTCTTTACTAAGTTTCTACAAACTTAGCAAAGACACAATATTGAGTGATAACAGTTTTTGACACGACCAATGGGACCATTTGAGCTTTCATAGTTCAAATGGTCCCACCAGGTATGTTAAAAACTATTATCACTCAATATTGCACCCTTGCTAAGTTGCAATGCCCTTGCTAAGTTTCTACAACTTAACAAGGGCACAATATTGAGTGATAATAATTTTTGGCATTGAAAACTTAGCAAGAGTGTAATATTGAGTGATAACAATTTTTGACACACGTCGATGGGACCATTGAAATTTTCACAATTCAAATGGTCCCACTAGATGTGCTAAAAACTATTATCACTGCTTAAATAGTTTTATCGGACGTGCCAAAAATTGTTATCACATAATATTGTGCCCTTACTACAACTTAGCAAGGGTGCAATATTGAGTGATAATAATTTTTGGCATAATCGATGGAATCATTTTGAACTTTGAGAGCTCAAATGGTCCCACCTAGCATGCCAAAAATTGTTATCACTCAATATTGCACCCTTGTTAAGTTTCTATAACTTAGCAAAGACATAATATTGAGTGATAATAGTTTTGGTATGATCAGTGGGACTATTTAAACTACGAGAGCTAAAATGATCCAATCAGACGTGCCAAAAACTATTATCACCCAATATTATGCGCTTGCTAAATTCTGTAAGTTAACAAAGACATATATTGAGTGATAATAGTTTTTGGCACACCCAATGAAATCATTACAACTATCATAGCTCAAATGGTCTCATTGGATATACAAAAAATTGTTATCACTCAATATTGTATCCTTACTAAGTTGTAGGGCACAATATTGAGTGATAAGAGTTTCAACTTAGCAAAGACATAATATTGAGTGATAATAGTTTTTGGCATGCCTGGTGGGACCATTTGAGCTAGGTTTCACTAGATATGTCAAATACTAATATCACTCAATATTGAACTCTTGTTAAGTTGCAAAGGTGCAATATTGAGTGAATAATTTTTGGTACTCTTAGTGGGACCTTTTAAGCTCTCACAGTTTTAATAGTCCTACTAGATGTGCCAAAAAATATTATCACTACTCAATTGGTTTCATCGAATGTGCTACAAATTGTTATCACTCAATATTGCACTCTTACTAAGTTACAAAAACTTAGCAATAGTGTAATATAGAATGATGACAATTTTGACATGCTCGATGGGACCATTTGAGCTCTCAAAATTCAAATAGTCTCACCAAGTGTGTCAAAAAATCTTATCACTCAATATTGCACCCTTGCTAAGTTACAAAAAATTAACAATGGTGAAATATTGAGTAATAATAGTTTTTGAAATGCCTAGTGAGATCATTTAGAAAGTGTGCAATATTGAGTGATAATAGTTTTTGACATGCTTAGTAGGGCCATTTAAGCATTCATGAACCGTGAAATTTCAAATGGTCATGCTTGATGTGTCAAAAACAATTATCACTTAATATTGTGCCCTTGCTAAGTTTCTATAGTTTAGCAAAAGCATAATATTGAGTGATAATAGTTTTTGGTATGCCCGGTGGAACCATTTGAATTGTGAGAGCTCAAGTACCAAAAGACAATAGTCTATACGATGGGCAGGAAAATATATTAAGTGCTGAAGTAAGCCATTAAAAGTTGTAGATAAAATTGGACATAATGGTAGATGAGAAAAATCAGTGAATCTTAGAGATACCTAAATTTGAAAAAAAAAAAAATTGAAAATCCTTGCATTCAATCAATCAAATCTAGTGAATGAAAAATATAAAATAATAAAAAAGAGAGAGATCTAATGGTGGACAAAATTTGTATCGTCTTACACTATAATCGAGTAATGTCAATAATTGATAGTTGTGTTATCTCTCAGAAACTCGCCCTTGCTAAATTATAGAACTTAACTTTATAAGGAACATGGAAACACTCCTAAGAGTGGAAGACCTAAGTATTGGAGTGAATCTCTAGAGAAGACTGACTTCATCATTGGTTATCACCTAAAACTACTAATTTTGAAAGGAAAAGGGAGAAGGAGTGCTTAAAAGGGAAAATGATGAAAAATGAAAGTATTGGGTGATACACCAAACTAACCAGGATTATGAAAGTTCAGACTTTCATACACTTGAACACTAATGACATAATTTAAATTGCACAAATTATTTCTGTAGGTTCATGTAAAAATATTTCACAAGAAACTTTGAATGCAGTATCTCTTGAAAGGAAAATACTTTCATATTCTAAAAGATATATGCAACTTTAAACACAACCTGCAACTTTCATGAACATACTTTTGCAAAAATGAAATGAAAATGTGAGAGAAAACTATAAGGAGATTAAAGTAGCTCACTAATAACTTGATCAACCACTTGGTAATACACAATATTGCAAGAATAAGAAGGAAAAATTGAGTCTATAATATCCAAGGTGTTATCTATATTTCATATCTATAAATGAGTCACAAAACATATTGTAATCTCCAAAGGACTATAAAATGTTACAAGGAAGAAAAATACATATCAAGAACTAACTCAAAAATGAGTTACAAAAGCAATATATGCAATCATTCCATCTCCCACCAAAAAAGGCTCTAGAAGCACTTGGGGTCAAATGCAACAATAAACCCTAAAATCTATCATTCAAATCCACTCCAAAAGGCTTCCACAATGTAGAAAAAGTCAAGGCATTACTAAGTCTACCATAAAGGCTTGCAAAATGGTCAAAACCTCCTCCAACTTACTCCTAGATGCTTGGCATGTTATTAATTTCTCAACAAATCCCTCCTTGACTATTTCTTTGATCACAAATGTAGCATCTTATCTTGCATTACAATAACATTTAACTTAAGTGATTTATAAAGATATCACTAAGATAAATGTTTTACATTTTTTTAAAATTGAAAACAAATTTCAATTTATACAAGGATAAAATGATTTGACCATGTAAGAACAAAATAATCGACCATGTTTGAAGGGAAAATGCAAAGGCATTTTTGACTTGTCTTCACAAAGCAAACTATACATATTAAGAGCATTAATAATATTTGAAAATTTTTAAATAAAAAGAAAAAATTCCTTTAACATATCGACATATTCAAGGTTTCTTAGAAAACCCTAAAACAAAAAACCCATCCAAAACATTATTTTCATTTTATTTGCTGCTCTGCCATTTTAAGGGTGTCACCAAGGGTTTTATCAAGCTCCTCTTAGGTGACCTCCAATGCAAATTTTGAGCACATAGTGGATTTTCTTTACAGATCTCATGCCAAAAAGGCAACACTAAGCTAGGGTAAGCTTTTTGCAAGTATTTTCAATCATTCTATTCCACTTTCTGTAGAAAAAATAATCGAACTTGGATTTATTTCTGTAAAAATATGAATGAATCTCTTTTTCCCTATATATCACCACACATTTTATGCATTTCTCTTCACTTTTTTTCTCATTCATATATTTCCACAATAAAAAGAAAAGAGAGCTTCAATTTACCTCTCTTTATTCTTACTCTATGGTCGGCCTTTTCATATAATCTACACTGTTGATTTTTAAAAACATGGGCATCTTGTGTTCCATGTGATGCCAATTAATAGTCACTTTTGTTGTGACAAAAATTGTGCAATATTATAGCATGAAAAAGATTTCATCTATTTTTCATGCACTTCTTTTAGAATTTTTTGCATCTCAATGGCTTAGCTATATGTTTTCATGATTTTCCATGGCTCGATTTGTGCTTATTTCTTTCCTTTTGCAAAAACATAGGACTGGTTGCCCCCATGGTTGTGACCATGCATTCTCTTTAATGCCTCTTATGAGGTTTATGTTTCTTCTTGACTTGATTGTCATTTGAGGGTATCTTTGTATTGGAAGAAGAAACATGGATTTTATTCATTTGTGCATTTCCCCATAACTCTGATTAATGTATTGATGGATGTTCATACTGCATGATAGAGCTCTCATGCCTTTACAATATTTCCCTCTATCCTAGAAAATGATACATGGTTCTATGGATATATTTATTTTTTGTCTTACATTTATATATATATATATACCACAAAATTCTAGCAGAAGCTGCAACCTCTTTTTGTAATAGTGTCAATTTGATGGTTCAACCATAAATGTAAATCTAGATAAGCATGTTTCTTGATACTCTAAATCTACAATCTTGACTGGTATAGGTATTGGCCCTTATTTAGCTTCAATGTGGGAATAAATCTCAAGCAATTTGGAATTTTTGAAAGTGAAAATGCCTGCCCCAAAATAGTTCTAATCCAGTGGCATAGAATAATAGGTTTTTTCCCTTATTGATGAGACAGTGTCATGTACAATTCTTTTATCTGAAAATTGTTTAACCCTGTTACTAATGATACTATCTACCTGATAGTTGAAAGTGGCAGTGGATTCCCTTTTGTGACATTGCATTCATAAATTTACTCTTCTATGGATTACCATGTTATATTTGACATTCTTTGCATTGTGACTGAAAAGTACTCAAGTAGGCCTTGCAAATGACATATTGTTGTCCCTCAAAATTTCTAAACACTGTGGAATGCATGAAAACTTCCCTTATTATTAAGTTAGTAACCTTGAAGCCTTTTTTTTTTTTTGTATTCATCATAATACCTATGATTGGTCTCCCAAAGACTCCTTGAAACTACTTTGTTACCCAATGAGTATGATAACTAATAGATAAACATGTTAGTGCTACACTTATATGAAACAAAAATTTATAGCTACTTGAAACACATATTATAGCAGGAACTCTTTATGATCTACATTAGGTAGGTATATGTCATCTAGGATGGTAAAAAGAACTCACTTATCATAAATGATATACACTTGTTTGAGTATAACAAAAAGAGTGAATTATCTGATGAAATATCCTTCAATGCTTTTATAAAACACAACAAAAATAACATGCTGGACTCAACCCTTGTGGGAGCCAGATTTATCCCACACTAATACATTTGATTGCAAAGTACTACAAAACCGACCAATGAAATATGTAAAATATGATGTTCGTCAGGTGCTTGTAAAATTTGATGTGTAATTTCCAATTTTTTGAAAGTTTATCCCCGACGTTCGTCGAAATTTCGATGAACCTTGGGTTCATCGAAATATCGGTTATCATTTCTGTCAAATTTTCGACAGACGTGAAAAATTAAAAAAAATCAAATTGTGGCTAACATAAAGAAAAGTGTGTTCGTGCCTGATTTATTGCGACAGTGTTTTGCTCTACTTGAGACAGTTTGTGGAGAACTAAGGATGATTTTCTTGGGAAAAATCAAAAAAAATTCAAGAAGATATTGCCAGGTTGAGGGTAGTCATTTTCTTTTTGCAGAATTCAGTTGTGAAGTTAGATTTGTAGTTCCAGGTTTGAAAATCATATTTTAAAGCAACATCTCATCAGATTTCATTTTTAGAGGTTAAGGGTTTTGAGAATTTCATGTCCAGATTTTGTTGTGTGGAATCACCATAAGATCACAACCGAGGAATAGATTCTTGTGACTGTAATTATGTGATCCATAACTGTATTGGTCATGTGACACAATTGTGCTATAACAAATACATGATGCATTCATGTGTGACCTAAGTTTATTGTGGCTATGTTGTGATAGAAATGGAGGCACTCATATAATGTAGTTAATTAAGGTTGTATAATGTAGGTGTCAATCATCATTGGGTGCATTCAGGTTGTCTCAAGTTTAACAGGTTAGGATGTAACTATAGCATGATTGAAGAGTGATTAACTCTTGCTGCAATAAAGATCCTATAACTCTGTTTGATATGCAAAATGGTTGTGTTATATCAATTATGTAGTGCATTCAAGCACAAACCATATTTAATGGGCTATTCTAGAGAGTGATCAAGATTTTCTAAACCTTATGAATGTTACTTGACATATATTTGCATAATCTCAAATTCCTTCAGAGGCTTTTGAAGTATCAATGTATCCTATATAGGGTTTAAAATGATTTTTTTTAATTAAAAAATAAATAAATGATGTATTTCCATGTAATTAGATAATGTGGAGATCTCCTAAATCTGCCCCAACACACTGTCCTCTTTGGCACTGTATTCATTACTCCAGCTACTAAGTTTTTGCATGTGACATCTTTAATATCTTCATGACTGTGGCTTTTAAATAGATCTCAATCTTTGCTTTAATCCTTTTCATGGTAGCCCTTGAGTTCCATAATCCACTTCAATCTCTTCTAAGAACGATGTCTTAAGCTAGACTGCATAGTATGCATATAAAGCAAGTCCTTCATACCTGCCATTGTTCCAAACCACCACTCACTACCTTGCTTAAAATGTTGCCTCCATAAGCATAATAGCATGTTTTAAAATCATGGTTGCCAGTGATTGACCATTAAGGCCACCACTTTCATCATGAAGATACAATGAGATTTTTGTCTTCAAACTCAAGGCATTATGGAAGATAACATTGTCAATTGTTTGTTGTGTACGATTCAATTTTCTTGCACATTTACTGATTTGCTAACTTCCTTTAAGACTGGGTATTACATCCTCAGCTGCAATCTCAAACAGTTCACTCACTATCACTTGAAGATTTCTTTCATGAGCATCCTTCTATAAAATCAAGCTATGCCCTATAGACTGCCTACTTACTACAGGGGACTCATTGTTTCATGGTATTGTAGTTCTTAAGATCCTTCAACCTTATTAACACTACTTCACAGTCCACAAGGTATTATTCATTATTTTTCCATCTTTGGTGAGTCTCAAAACACTGCTCAAACATGCAATCCACTACCTCCATTATACAATATTAATGGCTAAGAAGAAACATTGAACCTATGATTACCACTGTTACTTCATTTGGATAGTCATTCCCTTATTGCATTTGCCTTGTCTAACACTACCAAAAGCATTTGAAAAACCCTTAAGGTCAACAAGGGGGGGAAACTCACTGTTAAAATCTCCACTTTACTATGCAAGGTTTGAGCTTTATTATCTTGTCACTGCTTAGCCTCTTTTTACTGTCACATCTCAAGTGACTGTCATTCTTCTTACCATAGATTGCATTTACAAATGTCACTAAGCTACATAGTGTGCTTGTTATTGGCTACAATCTTTAGATTGCAAGATTTTGTTATTACCTACAATGTCTCAATCTTTATGGTATTGTAACCTCACTAATCCACTATAGTTATTGTTTATGTTTCTACAGAGGCCTAGGGTTTGTACCTTAATCATTCTCTAATGCTTAATGCTTGTGTTGTTTTTTATTAGGGATCTCTCAATGTTGAGGGCCCTAGGGATAAGCTCGTCATAAGAAGTGACACATTGCATCTTTAACTAAAGGGATAAATCCATATTGACATTAGCAATGATGATTCTGACTTGTTGCTCCTTAGGAATGGGTCACTTGCTCTTACTAACTTTCGCTACCTCTCCATTGTTTGCTAGGAATTTTGTGATCCAAGTTCAATATTCTAATTTTTAGGAGTCTTAGGTTGGAAATCATGAAGTAAAAATCAAATTTAATAAGTTTTAGGTTAGCATTGTAAAGTGTTTTTGGGGTCATTAACTAGGACTATCTTCTCTTTGGGGGTGGTTGCATGCCAAATTTTTTTGGTGTAAAATATCAGAATTATTAGATTATGTTACCTGTCTATGAATAAAAATTATTGGAGTGTGAGTTTGATATTTTTTGAAGATCTAAATAGTCAAGCTTGGTAAAGAAAAATCATGTCAAATAATATTAGTCCAGGACAAAATGAAGAGACACTTGATAGATTGTGGGCTAAATTTAAAAGAAAGGGTGATGGGAAATGTTATTGTCCTTGCAATAATTGCAAGGGCTTAAAGATGAGATGACTTTTAATCAAAACAACTGAGAAACATTGTAGGCAGCATGGTCACATTGAAGGGGGCATGATTATCATCCATTGGTAAGTTGTTTATTATATGTGTTTATATTGATTGAATTTGTAAATATCTATATTTTTTTAACATTTTATATATATATATAATCACTTGATCATGATCATGGTTTATTTGTGTCTATCATTATTATAAAGGTGGGGTTCCCTAGGGCAGATGATATGGATTATCACGGGCGGGAGAATGTGGTTTTGCAAGCGCACGAACATGGAGCTGTGAATATTGAAGATGAAGTTAATGATCCTATGGAAGAAGATGATCATGTGCTAGAAAACATAGTTGAAGATGATGGTACAAATACATTGATCCATGCCACATTTAGTGGTAGAGCTGATCATGATGATCAAGATGACTTTGATGATGTTCATGATTTACCTCTACTTGACAAGGCATACGAGCCCCTTTATGAAGGCTATAAAACAACTCCTCTCTGTTGTATTGTTGTTGTTGAATGTGAAGGTTATAAATGGTTTATCAAACATAGAAATCTTACAGATGTTAAGGTATGTCATTATATGTCATCTTTTTTCATCTATTTTAATTGTTGTTAGTTCATCACTAGTAAATAAAAGATGAAATATGTACCATTAATATTCTTTATATGATCAAATTATTTTTTGTTGTAGATTGATTGGTGAATTTTTGTTACCACCATCAAATATTTTACCTCGCTCATACCGAGATTTATGTGCCATTATGAAAGATATCAAAATGGAGTATCAAGCAATAGATGCATGTCCCAATGATCATATTATATATCATAAACAACAGGAATTTGCAACAGAATTCCCAGAATGTCATATTAGTAGATATCAAACAGATCAACTAACAAAAAAGGTGTCTCGCAAGGTTCTTCATTATATTCTCATTATTCTGTGCATGCAACGATTATTTAGGTGCAAAAGCTTGGTGCAATTGATGGATTACCATGCATGGAATAGAAGTGGAGATAACATTCTTTGAATGCCTGCAGATGGTTCTGCATTTAGGGACATGGAGGAAAAATGGCCACACTTTAAAGAAGAACCTCGTAATCTCAGGCTTTCATTGAGAGCAGACGGTGTCAATCCATTTGGAGAGTTGAGATCTATTTACTTAGCGTGGCCTATTTTTGTTATCAACAATAACATTCCTCCATGGATGTCAATAAACAGGGAGCACATAATGTTGTCAATGATTGTTCTAGGTATTTGTTTACATCAATTTTCTTTAACGTAGTAGCATCTCATTTGTCTTATTTGTTGCATAATGACTTATATTTTTTCATTCAATAGTCATGTATATTAATTTATATATATTGTTGTAAAATGGTTATAATAATTATGTAATGTTTATGTTTATTCAACTAGGTAAGTACCAAGTTAAAGATATGAATGTATATATCGAGCCTCTTATCGACGAGTTACTAAAGTTATGGAATGGTGTCACTATGTATGACGTCTCCAGACCAAAAGGACAAAGACAATTTCAATTCCATGCAATGCTTGTATGGACAATTCATGATGCCCCAGGGCTAACACATTTTTGTGGTATGTTATAACGTTTGACTGCACTTTAACAATATTTAATTTTATGAAGTAGATATCATAATTTTTTTTAAATTATCTATTCATTATATATAATTATAAAATTAACATATTTAATCAATTATATATCATCTTGCGGGTCTTCAAACAAAGGGAAAAATTGCATGTCCAATTTGTGGTCCAAAGATGAAATCTCGTTGTTCAACAAGTTTAGGAAAGTAGGTGTTTGATGAGTATAGGCACTTCCTTCATAGAAATCATAAGTATCGAACTACTGAAAAAATATTTTTTCAATGGGAAAGAGGAGACTACATCAAAACCACAAAGAATGTCACCTCGCCTATGGAAGTTGGAATATAATAGAATTAATCGCCAAGGTTATACATTGGAATAAATTGTTTATCTATCATATATGATATGTTTTGAATTTATATTTTTATATTGTGTTGTGTTTACTCATGTTGTAATTGAAAATGTTGATTTTCGTTGTTAATTTGTTTAACTTATATGCTTCATGAAGGTCGTCAAGGCATTAATGGCCGCCTACATGGATCAGTGCTATCCTATAAATTTAGTAGGTTTCCCTACTATGAGAAGCTACAAATTGTGCATTTGTTTGATACAATGCATATTAGAAAGAATATAACAAAAACGTTATGGAAAATATTTGATGGAAGGCATGACAAAGAAAAAATTGTCAAAATTTGTAGTGACATTCAGAAAGCCAATCATGCAATGAAAAATGTCATTCAATTAAATAGTGATGAGACCAAATTAATATAAGTGCCCTTCCTT
>VDFB02373365.1:16000657-16084491 GCA_007258455.2 Sequoia sempervirens | reverse complement strand
AGAAGATGATGTAGATGATGATCAGGATCAATGGTTAGTTGATGATGTCCCTGACGAAGATGTCGAAGAGGAGGAACTAGATGATGATGATGTAGGAGTTAATGTTCATGAAGATGACATCCATGTGGATGATGATGTTATCAAAATTGATTTCGATGACGATGATGATGATATGACCAATCCTTACAATGTCGAATCTGGATCGGATGATACAGACAAAGAGTTGGATGAAGAAGAAGATCAATGACATTGAAATGTAGAAGTTATGCAATTATATTATCTATTTGATGTTAATTTCTTGATAGAATTATATTTGAATTATGTGGTTACATAATTAATTCATAATGTTTTTAATTTTTATGCCATTACATAATTAATTTAATGATGTACTTTTTAATGTTTGAAAGGTAAAAAAATTAAAACATTTCAATAGTAATGTTAACAACCTTGAAATTAGTGTGTTTTATGTTTCATGTGATCATAAAAGATTAAAAAGTTAGTTGTAGAGGTGGTTGTTCAGTGGTTGACATGTATGTTGGTTGTTTTTACAATGTAACCAGGTTTGTCTTCTAATATACCTATGGAATTGCCAATTCCAATCGAAGGTAGCTCGAAGGACCTAGACCAACTGATGAGGACTTTAAAAGCCTCCTACACTTCAGGCTTTACAAGACCTGGGAGGGTGATCCCTTAACGTGTTTACAACCTTTGCACCATTATTATCTAAGTTACCGGTTCAGTTTTGGGTTCGGTAATACAAAAACATATAAAAATTAGAAATCTATACATATTTACAGCAGTAATTAAGTTTAGAATACACCACCATACTAATAGTCAAATAACATAGCAAAAATACACCACCACTTTATACTCAAATGTCATGATATAGATTCATTTGGCATATTTTATTGCTTCCTCTTCAAACATAGGATTTGAGAAGTATGTATCCAAATTTTGGATCTAAGAACGTGTTTTGCATTTGTTTGAGCTATCAAAAGTAGGTATGCACAACTTGCCTAACCTTCATTGTAAGTCCTAGCTATGGGTTCCTCTCTCTTTCTTGGGTCTGTTTCTTAGCTTCAATTGGAAAAAATTGGTAAGAGACATTATTTCATGAGATTATTCCTAACAGATCTATACTCATTTAGGTAGTCCAAATAGCTCTGTCCTACATTCTTCTATCCCTCTGACCATCTAGGTCTTCTGCTCTATCCAAAATTTAGGCATTGAGGGGTCTAGTTACTGATCCTATTATTGTTCTGGTATTATTATTATTGTTGTTGTTTGCAAAGTTAATTGCATCACTATTCATATTTTCAACATTTGTCTAAATAACTTGGTCAACTATTTTTGTCCTTGTATAAGTGCATTTAGTTGCTGCTCTATATTAATGTCCTCATGTGAATTTTTTTTATCTTTGTTTGCCATGATTTCTTCTACTTCCAAATCTGCAAATGAAAATCCTTCTGTATTTTCCAAACATTGAAATTGTGGCCTTTTGAGTTTTATCTGATAGAACTTGTTTATTTGATCACTTGGATGCATATGGAGTGTATTTCTACATCAATATGTTAGTGACCCAACAGGCTAGTAGGAAAACTAGCTTAGATACCAGTAAAATATCCCTAACTGATTTTTTTGTATTTTTGACAAATGTTTGACAAAATACTTATGAACTAAATAAATGCAAGAAATTGATTTACTTTGGTCTAACCACAATTCACACAGCTATAAAAATGAAATATTAATGGTATTCAATTGAAATTTATCTCAACACAGCTACACACAAAGACAAGACATATCTATTTCATGTGTTAGAGGCAAATATTAGGGTTAAAGGGAATAAAATAGTCTTTAAAAGTCAACAAAAGGTCAAAAAATTAATCAAAAATTGCAAAAACACATTGAAAAAGTTTTCCTAGGCACAAATTCTACCCGGGTTCGGACCGGGTTCAAAAAAAATGAACCCTGGCTGAACCCATAGTCAGGGTTTCGAACCCTGGTAGAATCCACAGTCAATTTTTTGAACCCACAGCAAATTTGATCAAACCAAACCCAAATTTTGAACCCGAACCAAACCCATATCGTACCTTGGCTTCCCAGGGCGAACCCGGTAACTTAGATTATTATAAACAACATTAACAATAGCAGATGATCTCACTTAATAGCTCAACATGATAAGATAATATCAACTAGAATTGGCTGTTCATAGACAATATCAACTATCTGGAGTGTGAGATAACTAAACACAATCCATTGTATAAGATATTTAATGATTTACAATTTGTAGCAAGCTCTAGGGAAAGAAAAACAAATACTGAACTACACGAATAATTACAACTTAGATCATACCATATATCCATTGCAAGAGTCAAATTCATAAGCATCTAGAGGTTTATAACAAATTTAATACATCACATATAAGATCCTTGACAATATTGCATTACAATTTCATCAGTATGCATTCTAACCCATAACTACTTATCAAATCCTTATATAGCACATATCCGCCTATAATCCCATTCAAGCATTTTGATTAATTCTTTGAATTAAAACTAAAATAGAATCATACACACCACAACAGTGAGATGGATAAAACAACCCTTAGTTATTTCATTGAAAGTTCAGATATGCATGTACAATGGAGAGACATGAGCTAAAATTTTCATTTCAACTCAAATGTTATTATTGTTATACAACATTAAATCTCTATGAACTCAAAACCTATTACATAATGACTCAAAACCTAAATTGCATTTCTCTAAAACCATCGGACTTTTACAATTTGCTCTGCAACTTCACCTAGACTTGACGAGTAATAACTGTCAGGTACTTGCGGCCTTGAAATCCTTCTTATAGAAAGTGGAAGAGACGGAAAAACACCGAGACCCAAAAGTGATACACACTTGACGATCAATTAAGACACCCTAATTGATATTCAAAATTTGTTACAACGACCACCACCTTGAAAAATATTCTTGTTCAAAATTTGTTACAACAATCATCCTAGAGAATATTCTCATTCATCATGTTGGCGGAGAAAGGTTGATGTAATAACAAAAAATGACGCGAAACCCCCGCCAAGAAAGTCATCCATACAAAGCTGGAAACGCTGTAACCACAACATCGGTGCACCTATGGGTAGCCCACTCTTTTTACTCATCGAGGAAATGCCAGCGCATCAATGGAGTTGGCTGGTCAAATTAATCACCTCTTTTACCTTTGTACTATAAGGCAAATACTTTACGCTACCTGATTAGCATCTCTTTCAAAAGATTCCAAAAATGAGCCGGTACCAATAATCTTATCCATACAATTTACCAACAAATCATAATCTGAGTCATGACAAATTATTTTAATTTGATTATTGATGGCTTTACTTGCTTGATCCTGCCATTGTTGGAGTGTTCTGATTTCCCCTGCTCATCAGTTATATCAGGTAACAGTGTGTTACCCCAATCATTGAAGTTCTTTACCAATTCCCTAATCTTCCTACTTAGATCATCTGGTAAGGTCTAAAAACCTTGCAATGATTTAACTAATATATAAGTAGGCTTCAATTATTGGGGCTGTTATTTACATCAAACCTTGAGGCTTTATCATAACATCTAGATTATTTTCCCTAGGGATCCAATTTTGAATTATTGGAATCACTATCCCCTGATCCCTATCAATATTATTTATTGCTTCAAATAGCAAAGAATACAAAGAATGTATAGAGGGAAGTTTATTATCCACCTTTTCATTTAAATGCTCCAAAACAAGAGTAACAATTTCTTTTTCTTTTGAAAGAAAACCCTCCTCTTTTACCCTTAGTGATGTCTGTAATTGATCAATTTTTTGCATGAGCTACCTCTTTGTTGGATCAACAGAGCACTTTGTTTCTTCATCAACTTGTTCTAGAGGAGGGGTAAGAGCAGGATTTTGAATGGGAGACCTTGGTGTAGAAACATTTGGAGAAGCAATAGGAATTGACCCTACTTTGGGAGGTGATGTGCTGGTTCCTGGAGCATTGGATGTTTCCCCAGTATGTCTATATGTGAACCTTTCTACTTTAGTTTGTAGCTCAACATTCTTCTATTGCATTTTACTATATTCTTCAATTAAAATGTTATACTTCTCTATTAGGCTCTTTCTTTCAGCCTCCTCCCTTTCAGCAGTCTTTTGGGCCAACTTGGCCACATTCACAATTAAACTAGTGGCTTCGGTTGTTGTAGTCTCTGAAGCCCTCTTTATTATTAAACCTCCTTTGAAATTTGGATTAATATCAACAATGTCTGGCTTTCTTCCTTATGGAGCCAATGCCCAAATTGCCAAGGTCTCATATTCTTCACTAAAGGTAGAGTTTTGTAATGCTGCCTTAACTTCTTCTTTAGAATCTTGAAAAGGATTCTTGGACTTTATAATGGCATTGAAAGCCACTGCATCTGTGATGTCCCATTCAGGAAAAATCAAAACACCAACCTGATTCACTAGTTGTCTTCCTTCTTCATGAGTGATGTTTTTGAACTCTTCCATTAGTTTAGCTTTCACTTCTTCATCATTCTCCTGATCTGACCTGTCAAGCCTTAGTTCTCTTCTCTCCTTGCATTTATTTTGATATTCCTCAAATTTCATCCTCCACGCCAATTGCAAGAATATAGGAGTCTTTACAAATTCATTGTCATCTAAGAACTCCTTGCAAGCCTCCATTCTTGCATCCTGCACACTCTTACCCTTCATATCCAAATTGGATACAACCAATTCAGCTGACCTAGGAGGGGACGGCATACCAACCTGCATGTCTTGATCAATAACAATAATTTCATCTATGAGATCCTCAGGTAGGTGATTAGTTCTTTGCCTCTTAGGGTTTGGCTCAGGTGGTGGTGATGGGGGACTGTGCTCTGGTGAAGATCCTAATTCAATGATTTTGACAGCCCTAGGTACTTTGAATTTTGGGCCTGGTCATGAAGGCGCCTTCATTATTTTCTTCCCTTTTCTGTCTACTTCTTCCTCATCATTGCCAGTATCCCTTTTCCTCCTATAGATGGGCTGCCTTTCTGTAGGCTGATATATTGGCCTTGTTTCAATTGGCATATCACTTTGTCCTTGCATGTCCAGACTTAGTCTTAAATTTATCTTTTTGGTGTTCAAGGTGTCCATTATCTCCTTGAAATTATTCATTAAAAAATCAATTCTCTTGTGGTATAGAGTGAATTCCATCAATGAATCATACATCGGCTCCATTTCGTGCATAATATCCAGTAGCTTACTATAAGCTATCTACTTTTCCTTATTCAATTCTTTTCTATTTAAATCAAATTCATTCTTGAGTAGGTCCTCAGGGAAATTGAACTCATGTACAAATTTTCCACCTTTTATTCTTTGTCTGAAAAGAGCAAAGAAACCTTCAAGATCATGGTGTCGCCTTGGACCAAATCTCAAATGGTAATCAACAAAGAATTTGTCAAAATGTGTTCAGCCTCCCTTTGAAAATGTAAAGTTAGACACTACTGTATAATCAGGGAATAATGTTCCCTTCCCCTTTCTAGTTAGGTTATCTTCATGAATACACCCCATCTGCCACATAAATTCTACAAACCCTAGTCTTGGTAGCACATTGTATGGCAGTATGTGAGGGGTTTCTTGAAATCCATATATTCTCAAGATAGTGCTGATTGGATATGGGATAATGTCACCCCAGTTATGTAAAACCCTCAATTCTAGTTTCCTCTCCTTTGGCCTAAGGAAATCATGCACTTCCTCAGGGATCCTAGGTATATTTACCATCAATATATCCCTCAATCTTGCAACAAAACAATTATCAAATTGCACATAACTGGTGCTTTCCTTATTATAGGACAAATCTACAACCCATATCTATACTGACAATCTTTGTCCATTAACTAATTGTCTTAAGTTCATCTTCTCAACAAAGAAATCAACATTCCTAAACAAGAACATATGCATCAACATGGAATACCAAAAGAATTGAGTATTAGTATCACCATTCTGTAGCTTCAACAGTCCTTCATGTATCCTCTGCACCAAAAAAGAAGCAAAGTCATATGTTATAGAGAAGTTAGGGTGTTGTATTTTCACCCCCATGAACATGTATTCAATCGACATTACTGCACCAGGGCTGAAAGCCAAAATCTGACATAGTGAACAGAAAGTAGCCAAGAAAGGCTTTTCAAAACAATTCAATCTGAAGGGTTCCTGGTCACTAGGGCTAATGTGAAATCATGAACACCCTGCCTTAACCAGATATGGTGGAAGCAACTTAACCCTAAAAAGAGATTTCAATTTTGTATACTCCTGCTTCATTTCTTCAAGATTAATAGGAACCAAGTCATCACTTGGCTCCCTCAAATCAAAAGTCTATTGGATAATATCTCTGTTAATTTCTAATAGAACCCCTCCATTATTATCTTTGATTACCTGTGTGATAGGGTCATATCTTTTGGCCACTGCTCTAAGTAAGTCCACATTAGGGAACACATTTGGAACAACCAGCTTTCCCATGTCGTACATCCATCCATTTGAAAAAGGATGAGGCAAATTCCTTTGTCCATACCATAATCTGAACATTTCTAAGCCTATGAGTGGAACCCTAGCATCAACAATGTTGGAATTATTAAACACCAACCCCTCCCCTAGGATTTTCGCTCGCATCAACACCAAACCTCTCTTTCTCTCATTTGTTGATAATGGAAATTGATCTAGGAAATCATCTTACAAGTTTCTTTTCAAATACTCAATGCGGCCAGAGTGCTACTTGGTTGGTGCCATTTCAGACAAACTAGGGCCTCACTACAATGTTACACTTCAAGTGGCTATGA
The DNA here is from genome assembly GCA_007258455.2 of Sequoia sempervirens. Lineage (NCBI taxonomy): Eukaryota > Viridiplantae > Streptophyta > Pinopsida > Cupressales > Cupressaceae > Sequoia > Sequoia sempervirens. The sequence continues at coordinate 16,077,667 of VDFB02373365.1, read as the reverse complement.
CTAAGCAGAGATAGTAAATTACAGAGTAAAAATACTGCAATTCCTCACAATTTATGATTAAAAAATAGCCCTAACAAAAGATTTTAATGAACTTAGTGACAAGCATAGAAGACCCCCCCTTCCCAAATTTAGGTGCAAAATGACTGGGAAATAGAGAAAATTAACTCACGAATTTTTTTGCACAAACTCCAATTTCTGGCTATAGCTGATCACAATTTCACCTTTGACTTTGAAACTATTTTTACAAAATACTTGGATGCTTTGTGATACAAATGAGACAAGTAAATTGATTTTATGTCGATCAAATCCTGCCAATAGATGTCTCATCCACCATTAAAGCCCACTCATGGGCTGCCCGAAGGGCTCCAACCATAATTTAATACATATTTAAATTTGAGCTGTTGATCCTTCAGTTTGATCAAATCATCGATGGCCATCTTAAAAATAGGCTAAGGAAGGAATGCCACGTGGCGGTTGCATGTGATATTGTAGTCCTTTGATTTACCATCGTGGGATGGCGAGCACCGTTGATCTTTTTACCATAAATCTTGCTCCTTAAAAATGGTCGTCGTCCTTTCCTTTAACTGTCAAGCAACTTTTCCCTTAAAATCATGACATCTGCGTTGAAATAAAACACGTGCATCTTACAAGCGCATTAGTAATCCGCCCCCTAATACATTTAAAACCAGTGAACGCTTTCTTCACTCCTTAGGCTTCATTGGATGAGACACGTGGCAGGCACCCACGACATCGCGATCCCAAAATTCCTTGTTCCTTTAACATAGTCACCAACCATGTCGTTAACCTTCGAGAAGCTTTTCCAATGAGATTATAACATATCCGTTGATTTAGAACATCTGCATGTGGAGAACACTTCCTTGGAGAAGTTTTTCTAGCGAGATTATAACATATCCGTCGATTTAGAACATCTGCGTGTGAACACTTTAGTAATCCACCCCTTAATACATTTAAAGTCGGCTAGTGTTTCCTTTACTCTTTAGGCTTCATCAAATGAGACATGTGGCACTCACCCATGATTTCACAATCAACCTAAGCAGCATCGCAGGATGGCGGGGAACAACTCAGATCAAATGGTAGTTGGTCAGTGATAGCTCAAATTTGATCCCCAAGATAGGAAATGTGGTGCCCGCCCGTGATTTCGTGATCCTTCAATTCTCGATCATGGGATGGTGGGCACCATTGATATCTGTAGGAAATAGATCAACGACAGCACTAAATCAACCCTTGCAAAATAAAAGATTCATTAAAAGGAGAAGTAGGCATTACTAGGCGGACGACAAATTAAAAAATTATATTTATAGAAGAAAAATAAAACAGATTTACAATTTGTTTTATAATTTCACTTTTAACTTTAAATGTATGTTCACTCATTAAGTTGTATTATTTTTACAAACACATTTTTATTTTAGATGTTTGTTTATAAAATATAAAGATGCATTAAAAATATATTAGAAAGATTTTTCTTTATATTATATAGCATTGATAACATTAAATTAACATAGAATAATTTCACAATATCACTTAACCAATCAAGAAAAAATTAATCATTACTATGCAACATTATTCTCACATCAAACTAACAAATAAACATTGAAAACAAATTTATTTTTTTATATTATAACATTCATAACTTAAACCTTTTATACACAATATCAAGTTAATTATAAAAAACACATAAAATTATTTATAAGCAACTTAAATTTTTAACAATTTAATAAAATATAATTTAATATAATTAAGAAAAATTAAATAAGAATTATAGATAAATTTATGAAATATTGATTTACTTATCAAGAAAAAATCAATGATAAATTTACTTATTATAAATAAATTTACTTATTATAGAAAAAATCAATGATAAATTTACTTATTATTGATTTATTGATTTACATTATTCTCGAGGGGGCATACCCTACCATTCCCTCCTAACCCGTCGCTCTAACCTTACCTTTCCTTGACTGGGGCATCCTCTCCGCATTCCCTCCGTTCGGGGCAGCTCACGTGCGTTCCCCCATGCTGGGGCACCTCTTTTTCTGGTCTCTTCCTCTATAGGGTCATCTGCATCCTATTTTTCTTCGAAACCCTATTATTCTAATAGTATTTCGAAGAGGGGCAAAATGTAGACGTACAATTTTGATCACTTCCATATGATCAAACGCGTTTCCTTATTCATCCAGTTGCTCATCCCCTCCGTCAATATTAATTAAGCCAATTGTTTAATTAATACCTTGCATCTTGCACAAAGTATTCAATTTAATACATTTTCCCTCTTTCTCCCCTAAATTGAATAAATATGCCCTTTTATTTAATTTAGTCATATTCCCCTTTTAAATTAAAATTCATTTTTTAATTCATCTTTTCTCTCTCATGGTCACATCCTCCAACTTTTGCAAGTTGGTCCTTAAATCCATTTTAATTACATTCATCTTCTTCTAATTAACCAGGTTAGCATATGCACACCCTTAATCATCATTAAGGTCACATCCTCCATAATTTTCCACTTGCCTAATCAGTCATTAGCCTATCTAACTGGGTACTTGCACAACCTTAATCATTTGATTAGCCTAACCTAATCCTCATCCTATTTATGGCACATGTCCTTGAGTCAACCTTATTAAAGGCTTTCTCCTTTTGGACAAGGCATCCCCTTCCCCATGTGAATTTTTAATTCACCTTTTAATCCCTTAAGGCACCTAAAAGGAATTTTTAATTCCTTCACTTCTCCCCACATGTCTTCTATTCATTCTTTATTCTTTCTCTCATCCCCATAAGAATATTTGAGAAATTTTTAATTCCTCACATGTCCTCTCACCCACATGGGGACAAGGACCTCCTTTATGAGGAGATCTTGTCCAATCCCAAGGTACTTTGTACCCCTCTCCATGTCATGTCCTTCTCCTTCCACCTCATGTCCACTTCACCTTTTAGGGCTATCTCACATGCCACATGTCAAGATGTGAGGGCTTGTGAGTTCTCAACTCACCTTAGCCCTACATCTTGATATTTGGTGGATCAATCTCAACCGTCCATTTCCCCTAGGATTTCCCAAAAATCCTATAAATACCCCCTCTTTTCTCTCATTTTGGGGGAGATCATTTGTGCTAGCCAAACTCTTGTAGTTTTGTTTCTCAACCAACACTTAGCCATTTTCTTGTTTTTATCTACTTGCATCCATCTTCACATCCTCATCTAGCTTGCATCTTGCCATCTAAGGAGCATACACATCAAAGATCGAAGGGCCAACCAAAGGATCGATTCAACGCAAGGTATAAAGTTCCATTTTGTGGCTTTGTCTTGTTTTGTTTCCAACTTAGGCTAATCTTGAAGTGTAGGTTGTTTTAAGTTGTTTATTTGCACTCTTTTAACTTGTTGCTTGATTTCTAATGGTCTATTTCGACCTATCACATTTCTGGTCCGCCCCCGTGGCCGCGGGCCGCCCAGCCCGTGGTGGCGGATGTCTCCCCATTATGCTTTACGACGCTGAGGGCGGATCCGCCGCTGCGGCAGCGGCGGACCTGTCCGCAGCCGGTGGCGGCTTCGCCCCTGCGGCGGCGGACTGGGCCACCGCTAGCGGCGGACCGGGCCGCGTCCACTCGGCTTCGACCCCCTTTTGCACGCAATCCGAGGTGACCCAGTAAAAAAATTTTCCTACCCATTTGACTTTTCGCCGCCCCGAAAAAAACCCATGTTTTTGTTTTTCGAAAACATGTGCAAAAATGACTAAAAACACACAAACTTTGGTTTTAGGCTAACCTGGCAGGGTACGGCGCAATGGGTGAAAAATATCCGTCTCTCGTCCGCCTAGTGAATGACGTCACTGTCGTACTCCGGCATGATGTCCGCTCTCTCGCCTCCTCGTCTCTCTCTTTTTCTCTCTCTCTCCTCTTTCTCCACTTGCCAGCTGTCACAATGGGCCCAAGGTAAGTCCACAATTACCTTTTATCCCCTTTTTACTTTTCACCTCATGGTCTTTTTTTTCTTTTTTTAAACCAAAAATCCCACCGATTAATTCATCCAAGCTCTTTCTTCCCGGGGCCGCCATTTGCACACCATATATCCGATTGACTCCGTTCAAGCGTCGTTCTTCTCATTTTTTCGTGCTCTTTCCAACAACACGTACCACTCTATACTTTCGAGAAGTTGACCGGGGCTCCCTTTTCCTCCCCCGTCCCCTTTCTCGAGGGGGCATACCCTACCATTCCCTCCTAACCCATCGCTCTAACCCTACCTTTCCTTGACTGGGGCATCCTCTCCACATTCCCTCGGTTTGGGGCAGCTCACGTGCGTTTCCCCATGCTGGGGCACCTCTTTTTCTGGTCTCTTCCTCTATAGGGTCATCTGCATCCTGTTTTTCTTCAAAACCCTATTATTCTAATAGTATTTCGAAGAGGGGCAAAATGTAGACGTATAATTTTGATCACTTCCATATGATCAAACGTGTCTCCTTATTCATCTAGTTGCTCATCCCCCCCGTCAATATTAATTAAGCCAATTGTTTAATTAATACCTTGCATCTTGCACAAAGTATTCAATTTAATACATTTCCCCTCTTTCTCCCCTAAATTGAATAAATATGCCCTTTTATTTAATTTAGTCATATTCCCCTTTTAAATTAAAATTCATTTTTTAATTCATCTTTTCTCTCTCATGGTCACATCCTCCAACTTTTGCAAGTTGGTCCTTAATCCATTTTAATTACTTCACCTTCTTCTAGTTAACCAAGGTTAGCATATGCACACCCTTAATCATCATTAAGGTCACATCCTCCATAATTTCCCACTTGCCTCTAATCAGTCATTAGCCTATCTAACTGGGTACTTGCACAACCTTAATCATTTGATTAGCCTAACCTAATCCTCATCCTATTTATGGCACATGTCCTTGAGTCAACCTTATTAAAGGCTTTCTCCTTTTGGACAAGGCATCCCCCTTCCCCATGTGAATTTTTAATTCACCTTTTAATCCCCAAGGCACCTAAAAGGAATTTTTAATTCCTTCACTTCTCCCACATGTCCTCTATTCATTCTTTATTCTTTCTCTCATCCCCATAAGGATATTTGAGGAATTTTTAATTCCTCACATGTCCTCTCACCCACATGGGGACAAGGACCTCATTTATGAGAGATCTTGTCCAATCCCAAGGTACTTTGTACCCCTCTCCCATGTCATGTCCTTCTCCTTCCACCTCATGTCCACTTCACCTTTTAGAGGCTATCTCACATGCCACATGTCAAGATGTGAGGGCTTGTGAGTTCTCAACTCACCTTAGCCCTACATCTTGATATTTGGTGGATCAATCTCAATCCATTTCCCTAGGATTTTCCAAAATCCTATAAATACCCTATTTTCTCTCATTTTGGGGAGATCATTTGTGCTAATGCTTGCAGTTTTGTTTCTCAACCAACACTTAGCCATTTTCTTGTTTTCATCCACTTGCATCCATCTTCACATCCTCATCTAGCTTGCATCTTGCCATCAAAGAGCATACACATCAAAGATCGAAAGGGCCAACCAAAGGATCGACTCAACGCAAGGTATAAAGTTCCATTTTGTGGCTTTGTCTTGTTTTGTTTCCAACTTAGGCTAATCTTGAAGTGTAGGTTGTTTTAAGTTGTTTATTTGCACTCTTTTAACTTGTTGCTTGATTTCTAATGCTCTATTTTGACCTATCACACCTATAACTAATTTTAATTAATGTCTAGCCCTATTTGAACATTAAACTTAATTGAACTCATGTTTAGGGTTAGGGTTCAATTAAGGTTAGGGTTGAATTATGGTTATGATTAGGGTCAAAATTCAAATAGGATTATGATTGGAGTTTAATTAAGGTTTCTATTCACTTAGGGTTAAGGCTCAATTAGTATTCAATTTGGGTTAGGGATCAATTAGGGTTATAATTCAATAAGGGTTTAATTAAGGTCAAGGTTAATTTTAGTCTTAAATTAGGGCTAGGATTGGAGTTAGGGTTCAATTATGGTAAGGGTTATTGTCTATTTTAGGGTTAGGGTTCAATTAGAGTTCTCTAGGGTTTTGATACAATTAGGGTTAGGTTTCAACAATACCTAGGGTTACGATTATAGTTCAATTAGTGTTAGAGTTAGGGTTATAATACGAGTTCAATCAGGTTAGGGTCAAGTTTTAATTAGTGTTAGAGTTAGGGTTGCAATAATAAAATTTTCCATAATGATATGGAAAGGCATTCAATTGGATTCATATACAAATGCACAAATAAGAATTGGTAATTAAGAATTCTCTAGAACTAAAGTTATAATAACAAATGCAATCCTTAGCTTAATCATTTGTTCTTTGTTAGGGTTGGGATAAGAATTTAACGGGGCCAACCAAGACTTAGGAAATAAAACCTTGCAGAGGAAATAAAGTATTAAAATCAAAGTTGGGTTTTAATTTTAATCTGGTGACGTAAGCCTAAGCCATTAACTCCAGTAGTCATGTCACCGATGGCTTAGCCAAAGCCTTTAATTAAATACTAATCGTGCAATGTGTAGGTTTTCCAGATTCGAAGATATGGGAGAAGATCTCGATCGTACCCCACCAACTCGCAGACCTAAGGTGTCACCCTGTTATTTGGCGCGAGGTCAGCAAAAGGAAGATGTATGTCCTATATGGAATGTGGGGCCCAATCTCCACTATTGAGCTCATAACCCGTGGTTTTAGATGGACAAACAAGATTAAAAGCTAATGTAAATCTCTATTGTTCCCTACTAGCTCACATGAGGAAGATGAAGGTTGGTGAAGCATTAATGAATTATTCCTTACTTGTGTAGTCATATCGATCTCAATTTTTGTGAAGATGTTGTTGTTGGTGATCTTTAGATTCTCATCCAGCTCTAGTTAAATGGTGATAGTACATACGCCGCCAAATTTCCATGTTTGCACATGCATATTTACTAGGCATTGATGAAGGTTGCCATTACCTCGCACAATAAATACAAGAGGAATTAACTACTAATAGCGTCATTCTTGTAGCAGTTAGAGTGCTTTGTGGGTTAAGTCTAATCAAGTTTGAGTGCTTGTATGAGAAGAGAAAATGAGGAAGTTAGTAAGGAGGTTTGTTCATTTGAGCTCACAAAAGCTCGGTCCTGCTATGCAGGAAGGTGCTTTGGTTGAGCAGCAACATCCTAGAATTGCAACCTTCTACTGCTTTAGTTGTAGTAGAAGGTTACAATTGCAGGATGTTGATGTCAACTGGTAGATGACAAAGGCAAGCAGTCAGTGTGCTCTAGATGTAGCCAACACTCACCCATTGACCTTACGAGCAACACTTCTGATGATGTAACCGAGACCAACTCAGACTATTGTTGGTATTTAATTCCCTTCAATCATGTTCTACCCTCTGATGAGGAAATGATATGTGTGGTCACAACAACTGTTAAAACCCCAAGTGGACAGACTAGAACAGTATTGGGCAAGGACAAGAAAGAAGAGGAGGCTGAGGGTCTACCATATTAAGGCAACAACTAGAAGCGGGCATGTATACCAGGGTCTGAGTGTTGGTAAGGGCAGGGTGGCTGGTAAACAAGAAGTTTTCATGGTGTGCCTTCATGGAAATTTGGTTGCCTAGTTTTTTTGGCCTAGCGACAAGGGGATTTTGATGAAAATTTGTGGTCTCATATTCTTTTAGCTTTCCCCAGTTCGTGCGCCACTATGTTTTGCAGATTCAATGTGTGGGAAGTTTTGAAATGAAAGTCAAATGCAATGGAGATTTTGTTCAAATGAAAATTTGTGGTGAAATTACATTTGAGCCTGAAGCTTGTTGCTCTCTTGTCATATAAAAGGGAATTCAAGGCTCATTTGTAGGGAGAGAACTGATGAAAGCTCTAGCTAGGTTTTGAGTTGAATATATGGGTAGAAAGATATATGTCCTCTGATGAGGAAGTGATATTTGTGGTGCCATTGGCTAGTAAAACCCCAAGCAGACGGAATAGAATAGATAGATTTTTTTGAGTTTTGGATGAATATATGCTAATTATCTTAAATTGTATGCATATATGACTTATAAGCATGAATAAATGTATAATTCTAATATCTTTTCTCTCCTTATGTGGATTTGAGTGACTTTTGAATGAAATGTTAATGATGTTGTCATTCTTCTTTTGAGAATTTGTTCAATTGTGTGTCTATGTTTTGGGTAGAATTCAATTTTAAAATTTTGAGGTTTCATATTTATATGTGTGAGATTGATCTAATATTCCAGAAAATGAATGTTAAAATATCATGAAAAAAATGGGCATAGAATGAATGTAGAAGTAAAATTATATTTGCATATATTCATAAAATAAGATCTAATAAACAACAAATATATGCAATTAAAAATAAACGAAAAATAATTCAACCCAAATTTAGATTAGAGAGATAATTAGATTATATGATAACTTTAAGGCTAGGGTTAGGGTTTGATTAGGATTAGTGTTCACTTAGGGTTATGATTAGAGTTATGAATCTACAATTAGGGTTCAATTAATGTTCACTTAGGGTTTCTTTCTTGGGAGAAGTTTATTGAATGGTAAGTGTATTTTATAAAATTAATATGTCAAGAATTAATTTTAGATAATACTACATGTGGTTTTTCATATGGTATTAAATTGTAGATTAAAATTGATAATAGATTTCCTTCCTTCTTTTGCATTGTAAGCTACCATAATATATGGCCTTAAAATCCTATTCATATTTTGAGCTTTTCTAAACTATACAACACGACATCCAACAAATAAATTTGTTATGCATTTTTTCCAAGCACAAATCCTTAGAATTCTTAATGTGTTACTTATGTTAATTCTTTATTGCATTAAATAAATACACACTAATATATATATTATGGATTTGAGGGAAAATATTAAACTATTTATATATATAGAAAAATTTAAATGCAAGGGATTCAAGTACATACCTTTGCTTTTGTTAATGTGATGAAGATACAAATCTTGATGAAGTGCCAAATTTGATGACATGATATAAAAAAGTGGAATATCTTTGCTCTATGTGGCACTTGAAATTTTGTACAAAACTATAACTAACTCTACATCAAATTTGTGACTTTGGACCTATTTTGCATCAGTAAATATGAGCTTTGACACATGCCTCCTAATCTACCATACAATATGTACTTAAATGCTCAAAATAGTTAGAAGTAGTGTTGAGATTGGTAGATCTTTGGGAAGGTCCAATGCTTCACCTTTGTATCTCTCCCTATAGATAGAGGTAGAGATGAATATAGAATGAGAGAGGAAAAGGGATAAAAATAGATAGAGATATAGAGAGAGATAGAGGGAGAAATAAATATATATAGGGAGATATATATATATATATAGAGAGAGAGAGAGAGAGATGGCAAGATAGAGATATAAGGAGATATAGAGAGAGGCGAGAGAGAGAGAGAGGGAGATAAGTAGAGAAAGACAAATAGAGATGGAGAGGGAGATATAAATAGGGTGAGATAGATAGAGAGAAAGAGAGAGGGGGAGAGAGAAATGGGAAGAGCAAGAGATCATGAGAGATGTGAGAGATAGAGAGAGGAGGGAGAAAGGAGAGAGATATGTAGAGAGGGAGAGATAGAAGATGGGGAAGAGGAGATACATGTAGATAGGAGAGAGGGAGAATGAGAGGGGAAGGGCTAATTTTTAGCTCTTCTTAAATTCCCATAAAATTATTCAATAAATAATAATATAAATATTATACAGAATTATGTAATTTGTATTTTAAATTACACACTATATTTTATTTTTGAAAATTATGTAATTTTTAACTATTTTCCTATATATTTAGTATTAAGATTTTACATCTTTTAACAATTCAATATATAATACAAATCAAATATAGTTAATAATTTAATTAACTAGCATACCTATATTAATCAATAATATATGTAAAACACATCAAGAGTTATCTTTATCACAAATTTGTGACTTTGACCTATTTTGCATCAATAAATAAATATGAGCTTGGACACATGCTCCATCCCACCACATACAATATGTACTAAATGCTCAAAATAGTTAGGAGTAGTGTCGAGATTGGTAGATCTTTGGAAGGTCCAAACTTCATCTTTTGTATCTCTCCCTATAGATAGAGAGGTGTAGAGATGAATATAGAATGAGAGAGAAAAGGGATAAAAATAGATAGAGATATAGAGAGAGATAGAGGGAGAAATAAATATATATAGGGAGATATATATATAGAGAGAGAGAGAGGGCAAGATAGAGATATAAGGAGATATATATATATATATATAGAGAGAGAGAGAGAGATAAGTAGAGAAAGACAAATAGAGATGGAGAGGGAGATAGAAATAGGGGGAGATAGAGAGAGAGAAAGAGAGAGGGAGAGATAGATAAATGGGAAGAGAAAGACATAGACATAGAGATATATGGGAAGATAAAGGGACAAATAGGTTGAGATATGAAGATAGATAGGGGTATAGGGAGGGAGCAAGAGATCAGGGAGAGATGGGGAGAGATAGAGAGAGGGAGGGAGAAAGGGAGAGAGATATGTAGAGGAGGAAGAGATAGAAGATGGGGAAGAGGGAGATATATGTAGAGAGGGGGGGAGAGGGAGAGCAAGAGGGGGAGGCTAATTTTTTTGTTTAAATTCTATAAAATATTCAATAAATAATAATATAAATATTATAAAAATTATGTAATTTGTATTTTAAATTACACACTATTTTTTTTTTTTCAAAAAATATGTAATTTTTTAACCATTTTCCTATATATTTAGTATTAAGATTTTTACATCTTTTAACAATTCAATATATAATACAAATCAAATATATTTAATAATTTAATTAACTAGCATACCTATATTAATTAATAATATTTGTAAAACACGTTGAGAGTTATCTTTATCAAGATTCCTATTGACTTGAAAAAATGCTTACATTTTCATGAATATGAATTTGGAAAGCAATCAATTTGATTTCATTCTTGTTTGTGTCATTGCTTATCTAAATTCCCATATATAAGGGTACACATTGAAATTTGAAATCATACCAACTTGTCTATAACAACAATCAACCAAGAACAATAAATTTAAAAGAAAAAATGTTCATCAATCATTAGATTTAGTATTGACAGCATCAAAGAAGTATATCATGACAAAATGGTATTAACTAACTTAGATATATCCACTATTTTTTTTTCAAATGTTTGAATACATTGTTAACATTATATACATTCAAGCATTTGAATGTTATGAAACCTATAGCTTTGCAATTGAGTCTAATAAAGCTTTGCTCTCAGATGAATAATCAAACTTTGTTATTTGTATGACTGTGCATTTAATCCTTTGTTCAAGTATATAAGTCTCTTTTTTCACTTGAAGTTTAAATATGTATCTGTTGAAAAGGAACTTTTGTATAATGTGTGAAAACTTAACATCATCTTGTTTTTCATGCTTCAAAATGTTCAATTCTTTTGTTGTTACACCCATAATTTCTTCTGCCACTTCTTCAAAAGTTGTAATCCAAGTGAATGAAGTATGGTCTTGCACTTTGCATTGAAGTATATATTTATAATCACATTCAGGAAAAGTTTTATCACATCTTCCACAATACCACTGACCATTTTCATTAGTGTTTCAAGAGGGTGGGAGAGAGGGTGGGAGAGTGTGGGAGAAGGTGGGAGAGAGACGTGGGAGAGAGAGGGAGGAAGAAAGTGGGAGAGAATGGGAGAGAGTGGGGAGCAAGGTAGGAAGAAGGTGAGAGGAGGAGGGTGAAAGAGAATGGAGAGAGGGGAGAGTGGGAGACAGGGAGGAGCAGGAGAGTGTGGAGAGGGGTGCTAGAGAGTGGGAGAGAGCCGAGAGAGTGGGAGAGAGTGTGGAGAGTTCCAGAGAGTGAAAGTGTACACGAGGGTTTCTATACATAGTATCGGTAGGAGAATGGTATCTCTATTTGCATTATTCTAAACCTTGTTTTAAAGTGCAGTAGTTTTAAATTCATTTTGTTGTTATACTCTACTCATAGTTTATATATTGTACTTTCTCTATACATGATATTTAGCAAGATTGGGGACACTAATAGAACCTTCATTTATTTTTTTAAAAGACTAAGAAATGTATAAAAATTTGACAACATGAAAACCATGAAAATAAAAGTGAAAATAAAAATTTAACATAGTAAAAATGGCCAATCATGTGCCAAAAATGAAAACAACCATTTGTTGTGACTCTAATATTTCAACCACATACTACATTACCAAGTGCATTTTATAAATGTATCATGCAAGGAGCACAATATCGGGAGCCGCTATTAGAAACAATAAGAAAATAGATAAATGTGAAAATAAATCCTAATCTCTAAGAGTGGTGTGCTAAGAATTACATACACATCTCATAAATTTCAATATAGACATGAGACACATTTATAGAAATAAAGGAAAGAAATAGCTATTTAGATAGTTATTAATCTACAAAAGATAGACCCATCACGTGATTTCAAGTGATTATCAAAAATAGTTTTTATTTATAATTTTTAAATTTGATAATTCTTGAAATTATCATAGATGTAAAAGTAAAGATGTACATTTTTCAACAAAACAAATTTAAAAATGACAAACAAATAATGTGATTAATCAATAGTAACATGATATTGCAAAAAATATAATAAATAAAAAAATATGCATAATTGTACATAAGCCATCAAAAGTCTAAATATACCTATCTTTATAAAAAAATAAAAATCTTTAAAATGACTAAAAATTATTAAAACTTATTAAGCTCCATGGAAAAACACTACCTTCCATATAAAGAGTATACAACATTATATTTATAGAAAACAAATTATGTAGGATACCAAAAAATTGTTAAAAAGATAAGATAAGATAAAATTATAAATGAAATTAATCATATTAATTTTATAGTTAAAAAGATAATTCTATGGATCTTTAAATATACATGATATATAATAATCCTTAAATCTTTATTTAAAAAAATATATATTATATTTTATAAACTTTATACATTAAACTTTTAATATTTAAGTTATACTAAAATCTAAGATGTTCAATATCTAATATTATTTTTTAAATTGTAATATTGGATTAAAGATATGGTAAATTTATTTATAAGATTTAAATTCAATAATGAACTCTTAGAAAAATATTAAATCCATCAAAATTGTTTCTATTATCCAAAATACACTATCTAAGTAAATTATAAACTATTATAATATAATATTTAAATTTTCTATTTCAAATGTTAAATAATTCTAATGTTAAATTTTTAGAATTATAAACTTACCTTTTAATGATGTTAGTAATTTTTTTAATTAAAATTAGTTTTTCAAGCATTAACATACCTAGATATATTCACCAAAATCATTATCTATTATTGATTATGTAATTTTGTATGTATAATATATATTTTTAAAATAAAAATATATTTCTTTTGAAAAAATATATATTTAAAATTAAACAATATATATTTTTAAATTAAAATATATTAGAACATTTTGGAATGTATTCAACTATCAAAATATGATTTTTTTAATATACCATTAAAATCACTAGTTGCCCTAATTTCTCTGCTTTTGATCATTTTTAATGAATTTCCCCCCGGCCTTGTCAAATTTTTCATTTTAAATGTTTTTCTTTGGAAGTAATGAAACATTTAAAATATATTGTACAAAAATTTCTTCAAGCCCCACCTTGTACAGTCCACATGGCAGTCGCCCATGATTTTGTAATCAACCAAAGCACCATTGTGGGATGGCGGGGAATGACTCAGATCAAAGGACAGTTGATGAACAGTCGCGCAAATTTGATCCCCATATGGGACACGTGTCTCCCACCCGCAATATCACCATCCTATAATTCCTAATCATGGGATGGCGGGAAACCATTGATCTTGAAGGCATTTTAATCGACGGCAACGCGAATTTCATCCTTTTGAAAAATAAAACATTCATTAAAGGGCAAGGGGACATTACTAGGTAGATGGAAAACAACGACATAAGTTTTTTTAAAACCCACTGAGGAAATAAAATATTAAGACCAATGGGACCAGGCCTAGACGAAACGATGAGCCATAAGATGTTTTTAAAACCCTTCAAAAAAGGTAATGGCGAAATAGATCCCAACCAAGGCATTAGGTAAACACAAGGGTTTAAGATATATCGCACAAAAAATTCCTCAGGCCCCACCTTGTACAGTCCACAAGGTAGCCACCCATGATTTCACAATCAACCAAAGTACCATCACGGGATGGTGGGGAACGGCTCAGATCAAAGGACAGTTGATGAATAGTCGTGCAAATTTGATCCCTAGATGGGACACGTGTTGCCTGCCCATGATATCGCCATCCTACAATTCTCGATCATGGGATGGTGGGCAACCGTTGATCTTGAAGGCATTTTGATTGATGACAATGCAAATTTCATCCTTCTGAAAAATAAAACATTCATTAAAGGGCAAGGGGACATTACTAGGCAGATGGAAAACAACGACATAAGTTTTTTTAAAACCGTTCAACACAGGGCCAACCAGGAAAATAAAACCTATGGAGGAAATAAAATATTAAGACCAAAGGGACCAGGCCTAGATGGAATGATGGGGCATAAGATGTTTTTAAAACCCTTCAAAGAAAGGTAATAGTGAAATAGATCCTGACCAAGGCATTAGGTAAACACAAGGGTTTAAGATGAAGACAAAGCTAAAACCCTAGCCCTAAGAAATTTTCCAACACCATGAAAGACCAGTGACATAAGGCAGGGCATGAGTGAAACATTAGGAACAAAATTTGAAGTTCCATCAATACAAGCATTAGATAATTTTATATTAGTAGTTTGTCCTATCACAAATATAAAAGGTGAGCATAATAAATAACATGTATTTTCCAATTAAATGTGAAGGATTTTCAAAAAGTTATAGTGTTCAACTATTGGTCCATTTTTGTTCAATATAAGTTGTATTTTAAATCATTATGTGTTGTTTTTATAACAACAAATAGATTTTTTGTGTTCAACTATTAGTCCATATGTGTTTTTTTATAAAATAGAACACTCATAACAAAACTTTGAAGTTCCATCACTACCCTTAACCCTAAACCCTAAACCATTAACCCTTAACCCTTAAACCTCTAATTCTCTCTCTCAAGTCTCTCCTCCTACCCCCTCTCCTCTCTCTCGTGTCTCTCTCTCAAGCATCTCCATCCCGCCTCTTCTCCCTCTATCTCTATCCCTCCACTCTAAACCATCTACCTTTCTACCCTTAACCCTCCCTCCTCTATCTCTCCCACCTCCCTCTCTCTCTCTCTCTCAGCTATCTTCAATATCCTACCCCTCTCCCTCTCTTAGGTCTCTCTCTCTCTCTCACTCACTCCCTCTATCTCTATCCCCTCCACCCTTAACCTTAAACCCTTAAACCATCTACCCTCTACCCTTAACCCTCCCTCCCTCTATCTGTCTCCCACTCCCTTCCTCTCTCTCTCTCTCAAGTATCTCCAATATCATTTGAGAGGTCTTTTTGGATATTAGCCATTCTACTTTCAAAGAGATCCTTTCTTTGAAAAGGTTTCTAAAGACTTGGATATTCCACTCTTTTAGTCTGAGTTTTATGAATTTTAACTTTTGATTGAATATGCACATCTTAGTGCAATGATCAACTGTTTGGGTGACCCAAGAGTCAGTGACAACCATTCCTCTCTCTCTCCCCTTCCCCTCTCATAACTCATAAAGAAGTGACATATTTCATGAAGAAGTGAAATAAGTATTTTTTTTGTTTCAAATAAAATATCACAACTCTCCACTATAAGTATATCATTTAAAAAATAAAATGGTCATTTAATAAAATAAGACACTCATTGAAACAAGTGTTGTTATCATAGTGAAAAAATATTGTTCTTATATGTACAACAATTGGGGTAGCAATGTATAAACCCTTAAACCATCTACCCTGTACCCTTAACCCTCCCTCCTTCTATATGTCTCCCACTCCCTCCCTCTCTCTCTCTCTCTCTCAAGTATCTTCAATATCCTACCCCCTCTCCCTCTCTTAGGTCTCTCTCACTCACTCACTCCCTCTATCTCTCTTAACTCTAAACCCTAAACCCTAACCAACCCTTAACTCTTAAACCCTAAACCCTCTAATTTCTACCCTTAACCCTCCTTTCCTTTAGACATTCTCTCTCTCCCAAGTCTCTCCCCCTCCTCTAGCAACTCCTCTCTCCTGAGGTCTCTCTCTCACTCATTCACTCTATCTCAAGTCTCGCCCTCCTACCCCTTCTCCCTCTCTTAGGTCTTTCTCTGATCACTCACTCACTCCCTCTATCTCTCTCCCCTCCATACCCTTAAAATCTAAACCCTTAAACCATCTACCCTCTACGTTTAACCCTCTACCCCATATCTCTCTCCCACTCCCTCCCTCTTTCCCTCTTTCCATCTTCAATCTTTAAATTATGTTTCTTTGCCTTCTAATTTTTCATTTTAAATGAAAAAACTTAGTTTTACACCTTATTTAAGTCATCTAATCCTTTATTTTTGTCTCCAATAGATTTATTTAAAACTATAGACACCATCCAATTGAATTATGAGATTCCTCTCTTCTTCTATTAGGATGTAAGAAAGATCATTTGAGAGGTCTTTTTGGATCTTAGCCATTCTACTTTCAAAGAGATCCTTTCTTTGAAAAGGTTTCTAAAGACTTGGATATTCCACTCTTTTAGTCTGAGTTTTATGAATTTTAACTTTTGATTGAATATGCACATCTTAGTGCAATGATCAACTGTTTGGGTGACCCAAGAGTCAATGACAACCATTCCTCTCTCTCTCTCCCCTTCCCCTCTCATAACTAATAAAGAAGTGACATATTTCATGAAGAACTGAAATAATTTTTTTTTTTGTTTCAAATAAAATATCACAACTCTCCACTATAAGTATATCATTTAATAAAATAAGACACTCATTGAAATAAGTGTTGTTATCATAGTGAAAAAATATTGTTCTTATATGTACATCAATTGGGGTAGCAATGTATAAACCCTTAAACCATCTACCCTATACCCTTAACCCTCTCTCCTTCTATCTATCTCCCACTACCTCCCTCTCTCTCTCTCTCAAGTATCTTCAATATCCTACCCCCTCTCCCTCCCTTAGGTCTCTCTCTCACTCACTCACTCCCTCTATCTCTCTCCCCTTAACCCTAAACCCTAAACCCTCAACCCTTAATAAACCCTCTACCCTCTACCCTTAACCCTCCTTTCCTGTATCTCTCTCCCACTCCCTCTTTGTCTCTCTCTCTCAAGTCTCTCCCCTTGAGAGAGAGAGAGAGAGAGAGAATTAGGAGGGGGAAGGGGGAGGGAAGACTGCTGAGGGTAGAGGATAGAAGGCTTCATGGGTTTATGGTTGAGGAGGTAGGAGGGAGAGAAAGACCTAAGAGAGGGAGGAGGAGTGAGAGAAATACCTAAGAGAGGGAGAAGGGTAGGAGGGAGAGACTTGAGATAGAGAGAGGCAGAGGGTTTGCATGGGTTTTGGTTTAAGGGCATGGGTTAATGGTTTAGGTTTAGGGTTATGGGTAGTGATGGAACTTCAAAGTTTTGTTCTATGTGTTCTATTTTATAAAAAACAACACATGTGGACTAATAGTTGAACACAAAAAATCTATTTGTTGTTATAAAAACAACACATAATGATTTAAAATACAACTTATATTGAACAAAAATGGACCAATAGTTGAATATTATTTTCACATTTATCTATTTTCTTATTATTCCTATTAGTGGCTAATTAAATATTCATTGAAAACCTACAAAGAGCTTGGGTCTTTCAATCTCAAAGCTTGTCTAATTTCTTGATGAGAATCATTCACATTGATTCCCAATATTGTGCTCCTTGCATGATACATTTATAAAATGCACTTGGTAATTTAGTATGTGGTTGAAATATTAGAGTAACAACAAATGGTTCTTTTTATTTTTGGCACATGATTGGCCATTTTTACTATGTAAAATTTTTATTCACTTTTATTTTCATGGTTTTCATGTTGTCAAATTTTCATACATTTCTTAGTCTTTTTAAAAAAATAAATGAAGGTTCTATTAGTGTCCCCAATCTTGCTAAAAATTATGTATAGAGAGAGTACAATATATAAACTATTAATTATAGAGTATAACAACAAAATGAATTTTAAAACTACTACATAGAAACAAGGTTTAGAATAATTCAAAATAGAGATACCATTCTCCTACAAATACTATGTATAGAAAACCCATGTAGCCACACTTTCACTCTCTCCCACTCTCCCACACACTCTCCCACTCTCTCCCATTTCTCACACCCTCTCCCCTACCTCTCTCTCCTACTTCCTCCATTCTCCCACTCTCCCACTCTCTCCCATTCTTCTTGCACCCTCTCTCCCACTCTCCTAATCTTCTTCCTACCTCCCACTCTCTCCAACTCTCTCTTCCTCATTTCTCTCCCACTCTCCCCACTCTTTACAATTCTCTCTCCCACCCTCTCCCAGCTCTTTCCACTTTCTCCTCCCTTTCTCTTCCTCCTCCTCCCTAAGCTCCTCCACCTCCCAATGCCTTGTAGAGAGGAGTAAGAGGGAGATAAAAAGAGATAGAGATAGCTATATAGAGTAGGAGAGAGGGAGAGATGGAGGAATGAGAGAGAAAGGAGGGAGAAGGAGATAGGATGGGGCCAGAGTGAGGCATATGGAGTGACTATCCAGCAATGGGTACATTGAATAGGTCTTAAAGGAGAATTATCATATCTTTAATCAAATGGCATGCTACCTTGAGCATAACTCCCCAAGGACACATGCCATCCTTGGATTGTTGACATGAAACAACCAATCAAAATTTAGTTTCTCTCTCTCATAGTAATATATATTACTATTATATTAAATATATATTATATTAATTATATTTTGTATTATATAAAAATATACTTATTATTAATTATTAATTATAATATTTTTGTTAAAGAATATAATATCTAATTATAATAAGTTGAATAATTATATTATTTATTATGTAAAATATAGCTAATATACTTAACTATATTGCAGAATATTAAAACCTAGCTAAATGGCACCAAAATTTTGAACTTAATTAACATACTATAAAAGCTAACGAAACCAAGTTGTAGCTTGTCAAATTGGAGAAGTGAAAGGTCAATGCCAGCACTGAGGAAGACTTTGGAGTAGTGAAAACAAGGTCAATGCTAGCACCGAGGAAGAGTTTGGAGGAGTGAAAACAAGGTCAATACCAGTACCGAGGAAGAGTTTGGAGTTAAAACAAGGTAAATACCAGCATCGACGAAGAGTTTGGAGGAGTGAAAACAAGGTCAATATCAGTGTCGAGGAAGAGTTTGGAGGAGTGAAAACAAGGTCAATACCAGCGTCGAGGACAAGGTTGAAGGAACTCATGGAAAATCGATGACCAAGGGGCAATGAGTACTGTAATTTTGGCACCCCCATTCTCTTTAACCTTCAATTTTCATGCCTAGTTTCCAAATATCTTCTCGTACATTGGCACCCCCATTCTCATAAAATGGTATAAGATAAGACAGAAAAAATAAAATAGCTTATACAAAACATATCCACCTACAATCCCATTCAAGCATTTTAATTAATTCCTTGAATTAAACCTAAAACAAGAATCATACACACCACAACAGTGAGATGAACTAAACAACCCTTGATCATTTTATTCAAAATCTGAAGGGTGTTTAAAAGCCAGTATTGAAGTTTCTAAATTAATCATATCAATTCAAATATTTCAGTATTGTCATAAAACATCAAATTCCCACAACGTCCTTCATAGAATGACTCAAAACCTAAATTGCATTTCTTTCTAAACCATCAGACTCTTTTACAATTTGCTCTACAACTTCATCTAGACTCACTCAAAATATCTAACTTTGCTAACCTGCATTTCTGGTTCCTGGAAACTTTTCTTTTATGGTGAAAGGGGAGGAGGTAAACTCAAGCACCACAGAGTTACTGTACATACATGTCACCAATCAATTGGTCTTGTACTCTTCATCAGCCACACAATCAAAATTGATCACCCCATTTACCTTGACACTATAAGGTTTGTACTAACTACCACCTGATTCACTTCTCTTTCAAAAGACTCCAAGATTGAGCTAGTGCTAGTGATTTTTTCCATATAGCTCACCAACAAATCATAATCTGAGTTACCCTATTTTTTAGGGTTTTATAGTCCAAACATGATATAAAGGGGCTCTTACACTTTTTGTGATTACTATAGCTTGTGTAACAAGCCCTGTGGATACTATTGTAATTGTAGGATGCATGAATAGGGCTTAGGTTTCAACAAAACATGTATGGGAGATCTGATTTTATGAATTTTTATCCATGTGCAGACTTAATGGGTTTATGAACACCTAATATAATGATAATAATAATACACACATATGTATATGTATTTTTTAATGTAAATATAAATGCAATTACTGGATGCTCTCCTAGAACAATAAATGCAATATATCATTAAAGAAATCTATATCTATGTATATAAATGTGTATTTCTAAATGAAAGTGTAAATGCAAAGAGCATATGGTTTTGTAGTGTTATAGATACAACATATCCATAAATTAATGTAATTGAAATTCTAAAGTCTTCAACACATATAATATGAAATTGATCATGTTGTTGTTTTTTCCTATAAACCAGGTTGGTCTTCTAATCTACCTATGGAATTGCCAATTCCAATCAAGGGAAGCTCAAAGGACCTGGACCAACTGATGAGGATTTTAATAATAACCTCCTACACTTTGGGCTCTGCAAGACCCAGGATGGTGGTCCCTATAATGTGTTTATGATCTCTGCACCAAACTCATAAACAATCATTAACAATTCATAGATAATCCCACAAATAGCTCAACAAAATAGGATACCACTAAAATGAATTGGCCTTTCACTAGTAATATCAACTACTTGGAGCATTAGATGATTACAACATTATTTTGTAACTTATGATAGTCATTTTATTTGCAATTTGGTGGCAAGCCCTAAGCAAAGACATACATACAAAGAGTTTCACAAATTCATACAATTAAAATCAGTGCCATATACCATTGGGGAGTTAAATTCACAAACATTCATGATTCAACAACATATTTAAATACTTAGCACGTATGATCCCTGAAAATATTGCATTAAAATAGTGCCAATTCCTGTCCTAGCCCAATGCTTCTTACTAAATCCCTCTACAAACATACCCATCCATGATTCCATCCAAGCACTTTAATTAATTCTTTGAATTAAAGCCAAAATGGAAAACAAACACATTAGAGCAATGAGATGAATGTCATAATCCTTGATTATTCTATTCAAAATTATGATATGTTTGTACAGAGGAGAGACATGAGCTCGAGATATAAAATCATAGCTCAAATGCTAGTGTTGCTTATGAAACATCAAATCTCTATAACTTTAAAACCCATTACAGGATAACCCCAAACCTAAATTTCCTTAACATTCAAAAAGGTTCTTATAATTTGCTCTGCAACTATACCTAGACTCGACCTTCAAAATATCTGACTTTCCAACCCTTATTTCTGGCCTTGAAATCCTTCTTATAGAAAACAAAGGAGCAACAAGCATCGGGCCAGAAATTACACGTCACCAGTCAATTGGACTGCTATGTGCCAATTCAAAACTATGATCAAAACCACCAAGTCCTGGAGCATCTTTTTGTTGATTTCTACTCATTACACAATAGCTGCAGCATTGGTTACACCTCAGAACCTGTGCCCAAAGCTGCCATGCAAACAAAACCATAATCAGTTATAATATAACTGCTGAGTTGTCAGTTGCCAGTAATAGACATCGTTTCACTCCTCTTCAGTTAAGTACTTGTCCACCCAATTCTGATATTCCTCATCCATTGGCCAACTAAAATTCACCACCTCCTTCACCTTAGTATTGTAAGGTGTGAATTTCACTGCAACCTAGTTGGCCTCCCTCTCAAATGACTCTAAGAACATGCTGGTATTAATTATTTTATCCATGCTGCTTACCAACAAGTCATGGTCTGAGTCATCACAAATCAATTTGATTTGTGCATTAATAATCTCTTTTGCCCTATCTTTCCACTACTGCAGTGTCTTAATATTTCCTTGTGCATCTAGTACATCTGGCAGAAAAGTGTCATTCCAATCATCAAAACTCTTTACTAGTTCTCTAATTTTTCTACTCAAATCATCAGGCAGGGCCTGGAATCCCTTCAATGATTTCACAAATATTTGAGTAGGCTTTAATGACTGGGGCCTATTATTTACATCAAATCTGGAAGCCTTAAACATAAAATCTAAATCAGTGGCCCGAGGGATCCACTTCTCAACTAGAGGTAGAACCACTTCCTGATTTTTGTTAATATTTTGTATTCCACCCAAGAATAAAGAATATAAAGAATGTACAGCTGGCAATCTAGAATCAACCTTCTCATTTAAATGCCTCAAAACGGTGTCAACCACCTCATTATGTTTAGCCATAGCACCATCCACACTCACCCTTAGGGCAGCCTGTAATTCTGTGATTTTATTCATCATCTATTTTTTGGTAGGATCTGTAGAATACTCATCTTCCTCTTCGACTAGCCCTGGTGCAGGGCTATTAGCAGGTGTCTGAATTGGGGATCTAGGAGTATAAATGATTGGGATAATAGGGGGAAATGACCCTGAAGTAGTAGGTAATGCTCTAATAGCAGAGGAACTGGAGGATTCTCCCACCTGCCTGTATCTCAATCTATCTACTTCAAACTATAGCTCAACATTTTTTTGCTACATTCTACTATACTCCCCAATTATTGCATTGTACTTTTCCATTAGGCTTTTCTTTTTAGCTTCATTTCTTTTAGTTGTCTTCTGGGCCAATTTGGCCACATTCACTGTCAGTCTTGTGGCTTCTGTTGTTGAGGTTTCAGAAGCTCTCTTGACAATGAGCCCGCCCCTTAGACTTGGGCTAATATCAACCACATTTGGTTTTCTACCTTGAGGTTCCAGTTCCCATATGGCTAAAGTTTCATATTCCTCACTAAAAGCAGAGTCTTGTAAAGCTTCCTTGACTTCTTCACTATTTTGCATAGGATGCTTAGACTGCATAAAAGCATTGAATGCTCCAGCATTAGCTATGTCCCATTCAGGGAGGAGTAAGACACCAGCCTGAGATACAAGTTTCCTTCCTTCATTAGGAGTGAGGCTTTTGAATTGCTCCATTAATTTAGCTTTGACTTCATCATCATTCTCCTGGTCAGACCTATCAGGTTTTGATTCCCTCCTGGTCTTCTATTTATCCTGATATTCTTCAAGTTTCATCCTCCAGATCAACTGTAAGAACACATGAGTTTTCATGAAGGCATCATCATCCAAGAATGCCTTGCAAGCCACCATCCTAGCATCCTGTACACACTACCCCTTTATATCCATATTAGTTAGCACCAATTACGCTGATCTAGGAGGGGAGGGGATACCAACCTGCATGTCCTGATTAGTTACAATTATTTCATCCACCAGAGCCTCTTGTGACTCCTCAACTCTTCGCCTCTTAAGGCTTGGCTCTGATGGAAGCTCTACAAGGTCATTTCTAGGTGGTGAATCCAGATCCACAATCTTTATCCCCCCAGGTTTCCTAATCCCATGACCCAGTTGTGATGATGTTTTCATTATTTTTTTCCCTTTTTTATCTCCTCCTTCACCACTGCTATCATCTCTCTTCCTCTTGTATAAAGGCCTGTCCACTAGTGGCTGATAGGTCGGTCTTGTTTCCTCAGACCTCACCTCTAATCTCTAAATTCCCCAGTCCAGTTCTAAGTTTATTTTCTTGGTTATCAGGGTGCTCATGATTTCTTTAAAATTATTCATCAAGAACTCAATTCTTTTATGAAATGGAGTGAACTCCATCAATGGATCATATTTTAGATCTAGTTTATGCACTATGGCTAGAATTTTCTCATAAGCAATCCACTTCTCTTTATTTAATTACTGCTAGCTCAAATTGAACTCATTTCTAATCAAATCCTCAGGAAAATTGAAAACATGAGCAAACTTGCCACCCTTAATTATTTGCCTAAATAGGGCAAAGAATCCCTCATAGTCATGCTGCCTCCTAGATCCACTCTTCAAATAGTAGTCATCAAAATATTTATCAAAGTGAACCCATCCTCCCTTGGAAAAAAAAAAGTCTAAAACAATAGTATAATCAGGGAACAAAGTCCCTTTTCTTTTTCCTGTCAAATTATCTTCATAAATACAACCTAGTTGCCACATGACCTCTGCAAATCTCATTCTTGATGGTACATTATATGGGAGAATATGAGGAGCTCTCTAGAAACCATAAACCCTTAGGACAGTGCTTACAGGGTATAGAATGATGTCACCCCAATTATGACACACCTTCAAATTAGGATTCCTCACTTTGGGTTAGAGGAAGTCATGCAAATCCTCAGGAATCCTTGGCACATTCACCATCAGTCTAGCTCTGAGCCTAGAAGCAAATCAGTTATCAAACTGCACAGAACTGGCATCTCCCTTGTTGTAAGACAAGTCTGCACTCCAAGCTTGCACTGGTAATTTTTCTCCATTCATCTCCTGCCTCAACTCCATTTTCTTTGAGAAGAAATCAACATTCTTGTACAAGAACATATGTATTAATAAGGAGTACCAAAAGAAAGGAGTACTAGTGTCCCCCACATACAAGTTCAACAAACCCTCATGTATCCTTTCAGCAAGGAAAGAAGCATAGTCGTACACTATAAAAAAGTTAGGATGATGAATTTGAGCCCCCATAAACATATAAGCAATGGGAATTACGGTATTAGGGTTGAAACCTAAAATTTGGAAAAGTGAATAAAAATTTGCCAAGAAATGATTAGCAAAACAAATCAACCTGAAAGGTTCCTAGTCAGTTGGGCTGATGTGAACTGTTGAACTGCCCGCCCTGGCTAGATGAGTAGGAAGCAACTTTAATCTGAAAAGAGGTTATACCCTGGCATATTCCTGCTTCATTTCATCAAGGTCTATCGGGACCAAGAATGAGCTATATTCACTTAAATAAAAAACCTGCCGAATCTCATCTGCATTTATATTCAGAAAAACCTCGCCATCATTATCCCTGATAATCCTTGTGACAAGATCATATTGTGCAGCCACTGCCCTGAGTAGGTCAACATCAAGAAATACATTCGGTACCACAAGTTTTCCAATATCATATCTCCAACCATTTAAAAAATGATGAGACATATTTTTCTGCCCATACCATCTCCTAAACATTTCCAAGCCTGTCATTTGTACCCTAGCATCCGCAATCTTATAGGTTTTATATCTTAATCCCTCACCTAAGGCTATCCCATTTAATAAGATCAAACCCCTCTTCTTGTCATTTGTTGACAAAGGGAATTGGTCAAGGAAATCGTTGTATAGATTTCTTTGCAAATAATCAATAAGGCTAGAATGCTGCTTTAGTGGCTCCATTTCAAACAACCAAGGCTTTTCCTAAGATCAAATTTGTGAACAAACCAGGGCTACCCAAAACAAAATTATAGTAGAATTTTGCAATTTCCCACAATTCAAAAGAACCAGTAACCCTAGAACCTTAATCCAGAAAACTACTGACCAACACAAAAAAACCCTCCACAAGAATCACATTCAAACAGAAACAGTGATAAAGAAAGTAACTCATGGGATTTCGCGCCCTACAGAAAATCAAACCCTGCTGTAATTGCTTTGAAAAAACTCTATCTTTGGCTCTAGACCGCTTCGAAAACACTTGAATTCCCTTGTGGTGAAGATAGCCTAAAATTAAATACTCAGAATTTATGAGAAATGGCCAGAAGATGTCTCGTCTGCCATTAAAGCTTACTTGCACGCTGCACCAATGACTTCAATTGTATTTGACAAAAATTTAAATCT
This sequence comes from Sequoia sempervirens, assembly GCA_007258455.2. NCBI lineage: Eukaryota > Viridiplantae > Streptophyta > Pinopsida > Cupressales > Cupressaceae > Sequoia > Sequoia sempervirens. The sequence continues at coordinate 16,051,760 of VDFB02373365.1, read as the reverse complement.
TTGTCATGTTTATATCAGATTATCGAATGGTCACCTTCAAAGAAGCTAACAACATCTCCATGTCATTATCAAGGACCCACCATAATATGCAATGCCAAAAGAATACACGTGGCCCCCACCCACGATATCACAATCATTAAACTCCCTTCAATTTAGGATCACGTGATAGCGAGAAACTATTGATTCCCTTCATCGATGATCACGATCATACATAACAGGGAGTAGCATCAATACCTATCCATTGAGCAGCTTTTTTCACCAATGTTAAAACATCGCCATTGATCATGAGCACGTGCATCTCACATGTGGTTTAGTAACCCGCTTCATAATGCACTAAAGTTTGATACACATATTAAACACTTTTTTTTTACTCTTTTCAACATTGGCAAACTGGGACACGTGGCACCCACCCATGATATCGCAATCACCATACAGCCAGTGGTGGTGTCATCACGAGATCGTGAGGAACAGTCAAAACCAACTGTAGGGAAATCGATGGTCATCAAAATAACCCCTGCAAAACATTAAAAATACTTAGAAGAAAATAAGGTGAAAGGGACACCGCCTAGGGCAATGACAGTCGATGACTCAATGTTGTTTTAAAAGCATGAGGCACAGACAAACCCAAACTTTAATAAATAAAAGGGGTAGGCAAAATATTTAGCATTTTTATTAAAAAGGGGCCTAGCCTAGATGATTCAATGGGACATAAGTTATTTTTAGAACCCCTCCTCTAAAGGTAATGACAGAAAAGACCCAACCCAAAGATAGAACACCAAGGTTTCATGGAAGCAAAGAAAAATTTCAGCCCCAGGTACCTTCTGAATAATCAAGACAAACTAGTAACAAAAGGAAACCAAGGACTTAAATTTGAGGCTCCATCAGATCAAACTATTAAACTACATGAGAAATAAATGAAAAAGTAAATGCATATGTATGTGTATTTGTAAATGTAAAATAAATAAGAATAATGAAAATTATAAAAAGAATACAAGGAAAGGTCTCCTCCCTTCTGGTAAAGTGATAACCTCCTCCACACACAACCCCTGTGAATAGAGGAATATAATCTTTTAAGAACTCAAAGTTGATTCTCTCCTACCTGATGCAATTAGTCATTTTATCCATACAAACATTTATAGTGATTACTAGAGGCGCATAGACCAATTCTTCATAATAGAATAATTTGATCATACTTTTCCAATGATGGCATTATGAGAAAACCTTAGGTTAAATGAATAATTTCTAGCTAAGTTCTTTAAATCATGTCCAACCGTATAAGAGAAGACCGCTGCTATGTGTACCTGGATACCATGGAGAAAGGTCTGGGCTCTTTCATCAATCATCCTACCTTAAAACATACCAATAATCTCCTAGCAATTAGACATAGGAAGATTTAATATGACTTAAAAAAAATTTATTGCCAAAGTGTAAACTTATGATGACTTAACTAGGCCTAGTACACACTCCCTCCCCATTAACCACTTAGACATATGGAAATTAAATGTTAATTTGCTTCTATTTTTAGTCATGTAGGTGTCCAATAAACCACTTGGTGGTGTTTCCCTTCAAGTTTATTTACTTGAATGAAGAGAAAAGTCCTTTGATTATAATTAGAGAATACATTTGAGGCCTTGGTTGTGTAACTGGTGGACCATAGTCACATTTAACACTTGTTACAAAGTTTGGGAGTTAAAACGTTAAGTAGATTTTATTTGTGATGGACACATTTGGACGGTAGTAACAATAGCTTGCAATCTATCAAGACTTGATTACCTTATAACCTATGAAATTATAGTGATGAAATGATAGATTAATCATAATGTCACCTTGGGATCACATCACCGTGAAAGAACTTCATTCAACATCCTTACGAGTGTAGGTACCACCAAATAGGTATTTGTCAGATCTGTCTTCCTCGAGCGAGGGAAATTCAGGAAGAGAAGAGGAAAGCAATACATGTAGTATGTCTAAAAGAGGGAGATCAACTAGAGGTCAAAAGATTAGAAGAAAATTCTGTAAACACATGGAATTTTTTCTTGCTGAAGGGGGGTCATGTTCTTATGATGATGAGAGCATAGGTGATGTTGAGGTGCCCTTGAGGTACAAACATCTACAGAAACAATGGGTACCCAAGGAACTTCCTCCAATAAACACCGATTTTTGTGTCAACGAGAGGATATATCGCATAGCACCATCGTCATTACATGGTTTGGGCCTATTTTGCATGGGCGACATAAAGGTCTGTTATAGACAAAGTTATTGGAATTGATGAAGTATGTTGGACCCTATATACGCATTAAACATTGGATGTAACCTGGGTTCTATATACACAAAGTATGCGTAGGTATGCACTGTCAGAAATTATATACAACTAAAAGATAAGGATCAAAATAAAGAAGTGATATGTACATTGACGGAAGGCCAAAAGCATCAAGGAATAGTGCAAGTTTATAAATAGTACATGACCTGGGTCAACAAATAAGCAACCCAATTGCATATTCGAGGCGCACGAGGGAAACCGTGTATTTGTATGTGCGATAAAATCAATAACTACAGGGGAAGAGTTGCTAATTGATTACAATTTGAATTGCTTAGTTATAAAACAGTTACTATGGGGGTGGTATGTACTATGTACCATTTTACCCAACCTCCAATTAATGACTCCAATATACCATTATATTCTTATTTCTTTTTCATAAGTCTATTGGTTTCATTTTGGTAATGTTTTTTTATATTTAATTTTTGTCACAGGGGGACATTGATCATATGGAGAAGGCTCTAGCCCAGAGCATAGATCGCGATGTATCTTCAGGTGCTTCTACCCAACAGGTTTACCTCATTGTAATTGTACACATTAGATACAAGCAAAATGTTTTATTATTATGTTTTTTTCATAAGTTTTTTGGGTTAATTTCGATAATGTTTTTAATATTCTTGTTATAGTCGACCGATCGGGGAAAGGCACCAACAATAGAGGAAAGCATCCATAGTGAGGTGCAGTCAATATTTTCTGATGATGAGATGGCTTATTCAGCAAACCCTTTCAATACACTAAAGAAGCTCATGAAAAAGTGCAATGAAGAAATGACTCAGTTGATGTTCAAAATGCCTCAAACAGATGATATAAGAGAAAGGGTAAAAGTATTGACAGAGAGATTATAAAACTTGCAAGTAAGTTGTCATGAGGTCTGTAATTGTAACATAAGTTCATTCATGGTTTTATATTTTGTACTCTTTTATGTCATGAACTAAAATATGTGTTGTTTTTATAGGGTTATTTTCCTCCTCATGATGCTCCTGGCCATGATCAGGGTACTGCAAGTGCTTCCCGAGGAGTAAGGGTTGGTACAAGTGTCCATCCTGATCTTCCTACGCATACATCACATTATCTGGCCCCATCATCCGTGCCTATGTTGTTGTTTGAAATGTTGGCAACACATACCATGCAGGCATCCGTTAATGCACCCTATGGCAGTGAACACATACCAGAACATGCGTCAGGACATGTACCTGGGGATGTAGAGGCCACTAGTATTGGTGATATTTTAGTAGCATTTCCTAGATCTTCTCGTATTACTAGTACAGGAATATTTCCGGTCACACTTGTGGTGACCGAGGATTTCATTCCCATAAAGATAGAGAAAGTCCGAGGTACTTTAAAATGTTTTAATTATTATTCTATATAATCCAATTGAAATTTACTTATTGATCGCTCTTTTTAGACTATTGATCCTATGATCATTTTGTAGGAAATGATGTTTTTTATAAACATCTAAGTAATATTACATTGGAGCTCTTCGATCCCACCATACGTACACGGTGGAATGCCCAAAATGAAGATTTAAAAGATGAGCTCATTAACTATTTAGTTGTGTTGTTCGGTGATAAAACATTCAACCGAACCAAGGTCCTTAAGAAAGTTGGTACCTATCTAAAGTATGCGAGGGACCAATATAGGTCACATTTAGAGAAGAACAAAAAATGAGCATACCCCCATGATTCCTAGGGAGTGGAAGGACCTAGTGTCCGATGGAAAGGAGAAGGTTGAAAAGAAAAAGGAAAGACACCACCGGGCCAAGGAAGGTATGTGATATAGAAGCATAAATCTGCAAAAATCCCGGATTAATTCTCAATTTTAAAAAAACTGCAGTGCACGATTTTTCCCTAATTTTTGAAAAATCATTGACTTTTTAGTAGATTTTTTCCATTTCAAACTGCAAAATTGCCAAAAAAACATGTTTAAAATCTACAAAAAAATGTGAATAAAATTGAGTTGATTTTCGCAAAAAAAACCATGAGACCATGGCTTGTTGCTTACTATTATGCTTTGATAGATTTTTTCCAAGCATCCATAGCTTGTTTGAAAGCACCTATTTTAGGCTTTTAGCTATAGAAGCAAGGCAATGAACTGTTTGATAAAATTCTTTGATAGACATGTATGAAAAATGCAAGAAGATAGACAAGGCAGTGAACTCGCTTGAAAAAAATGTCTCAAAGAAATGTAGTCTCATGGTGATGGAATGCCATGATGAATGCCATGACAAGAAAAATTGCTATGGATTGTCATGGCATTCCATCACCGAGATCGCATTTTTAGGCATTTTTTCAAACAATAATTTGCCTTTCTATGTTATTGCTTACTATTATGCTTTGGTAGATTTTTTCCAAGCATCCATAGCTTGTTCGAAAGCACCTGCTTTGAGGTCTTTAATTTTAGCCATAGCATGAAGGAATTGAACTATTTGATAAAATGCTTTGGTAGACATGTATGAAAAATGTGGTAGCATAGAAAGGTAGTGAACTATTTGAAAAAATGCTTCAAAAAATGTGGTCTCATAGTGATGGAATGCCATAACGGATGCCATGACAAGCAAATTGCTATGGATTGTCATGGCATTCCATCACCATGAGACCACATTTCTTTGAGGCATTTTTTGAAACAGGTCACTGCCTTGTCTATGCTATTGCTTACTATTATGCTTTGATAGATTTTTTCCAAGCATCCATAGCTTGTTTGAAAAGCACCTATTTTAGGCTTTTAGCCATAGCAGCAAGGCAGTGAACTGTTTGATAAAATGCTTTGGTAGACATGTATGAAAAATGTGGTAGCATAGACAATTGTCACCATCTGATATTTATGCAGTTGTAGTATGTTTTGTGCAATGTAATCAGTGATATGAATATAACCAACAAAAATCTATTTTCTATAATTCATGGATTGAACTATGTATTTTATATGCTCTCAATGTTTGTATGCTATGGAAATGCCATTAATTTTTTTTAAAAAGTAGTATGCTATGTGTGATACTATCAACAATGTAATTATATACTGATTACTCTTTCTTTTTACATAATCTAACGTATTTCAAACTTTTCATAGGCTGGATGACACATCGAAGGCAACAAAGGCAAGACTAGAAAAGTATGAGCAACACAAACTTGGCTCTGGTGGTTATATGAAATTAGCCACACGAATTGTAAGTATCAATAAATGAAATATTGCATCCAAATTATAATAAATTGAGAACAATTTTGGTTTTATCACACCATAGAAGAAAAATTCATGATCTTCTGCAAAAATGTAGGGCTCTAAATTCAATAGAGTTCCCACAGAAGAGGACCTAAAGATTGCCTTCTAGCAAGGCTATGGAGCCGTGGCTAAACACATAAGAGTCTTGACTGGGCAAACACAATCTTCCATTGCATCTGACACGTAGTAAATAAACTCAATAAAGTTTATTTAAAATTGAATACTTGTGCAATCTATTCAATATTAATTTCCACCATAAAGCAATTACATGCCTATTTGTTCTAAACATTCAAGCAATGATAATACGCGACATGACATTGGAATGCAGCTTGGTGGAGGGTGGAGTAATGTGCAGATGAAGGTCATGGTGTGCATCCCGATACTTTAGAGCATGTAGTGGATTAACATGTTGAGTATGCTCGGCTAGAGAAGATCAAGAATATGATGTGGCCCCATCAGGTAAAGAGGACCACTCTAAAGTTCTTTTAAACATATTTAATTGCAATTGGTGTATTAATTAATGTAACCTTTCGTGTTTCAACTTTAGAGCATGTAGAGTGTGATCAATGTGTTGAGCATGATTAGGCTAGAGAAGATCGAGATGGTGTGGCCCCATTGGGTAAAGAGGACCACCCTCATGTTCTCTTAAACATATTTAATTTCAATTGGTGTATTAATTAATGTAACCTTTCATGTTTCAACTGTAGATCAGGATTTAGAGGGTGTTCAACATGTTGAGTATGAGTCTATAACAAAAGTTTAGGAACATGATGTGGACCCATCAGGTAAAGATAACCACTCTAATGTTTTTTTAATTAATGAAATACTTGTAACAATAATAATAAAACATATCAGTTTAACATTTCTTTCTTATTGCAACAGATCCCCCCTTGAAGCGGTGTCCACGTCATGAGCAGATGACTATGCATACATTAAGATCACAAGCAGAGGGTAGAACAACTAAAGGGGGGACAAATATTGATTTAGAAAATGATACTCCACTTCAGCTTTATGTAGCTTTCAAAAAGAAACAAAAAAAAAGTGATTGTAATCATATAATGACAACCATATTTTTGATAATATGTAAAAACTGAAAGAATGAATATATGTTAATGAATGAATGTGAATATGTTAATTAATGACTGTTATATGTTAATGAATGAATGTTATATGTTATTAATGGATGAATCAATGATTAATGTTATATGATTGGGTTTTGGGAATTGAGAGTGATGTGAGGGGAGGGGAGGAGCCAAATGAGTTTCCACCATCACGTGGTTGACCCTGTTAAGTAGAGAATATTAAACTATTCTTGAAATAAAGAGAAGATCAATAAGGCAATGCACTTTTCAATATAAGAAATGCATCATTTTTAGCATCAAACCAATATGTAGTCTGTATGTATGACCAGTTATCAGTCTCTGCAATGGCACATTTCCGCGAATATTTAAAAAAAAAAATTGATGATTCGTCACAATTTTGACGAAAAAAACCAACGAATCAATAGAAAGGCTTGACAAAGTTGCTATATCTATGATGCTGATTTCATCGTAACTCCCCACAAATTTCATCGCAATTGTGATGAACTTTCAGCGTAGCCACCAAGCCACTCCTCACTGATTTCATCACACTTACGATGAACTTTTGGTGTTCTTCCGATGCTACTACTTACCTATTTTTTCACATATTCGGTAAAATTTTCGTGTTGTTTCAACGCTACTCCTTGCCCATTTCATTGCAATGGTGATGGACATCTAATGTTGTTTCGACACTACTGCTTGCCCATTACGTCGAACTGGTGACGAACTTCTAGTGGAATTCATCGGTGGATACATGGAGTTTTCGTCGATAGTCTGACGAAATCCTGGAACATTTCACAAAATAGTCATCCGACAATTCTTCTCCATTATTTTGATGTTTAATTCGTTGTCGTTCTTTTGACGAAAAAATAGCAATGAAAATATTTTCATTATTGCATCACTATTCTGACAAAGATGTGTCGAACTGCCAATGAATGGCCATCAAAAAATGGTGTCAAATTCAGTACTGCCACATGTTATAACTAGATAAATCAAAACAACAACATACTTTTCCTGTATCTACACATGAAGCAAACAAGTTAGAAAAATAAATACATTTTTGGATGTGTTCGATGACTTCAATGATTTTCTGGGATATCCAAAGTTTGCATTTTTTATTTAATGCATTTGGAGATCAGTTTATGCATGCATAGGTGTATGTTCATGTAAGTTTTGAGACCTTTCATTGATTAGAGCGTTTCTCTAACATCATTGTTATTGCCAGATGCAGGAATTAGGAGCAATATGGAGCTAGGAGGGATACAAGTAACTCGAGGCAACAACAGTGCAAAACAACACACCCTAAACCAATCATTCTTAGGCAATGACTAGTTTCTCTCCTTATATGCACATTTCTCTCATTTACTTATTCATGTATATGCTTTTCTCAATTTGTATTGAATAAGAAAAAGTCAATCTCATGACTTGTGTGAGATAATGTACATTCTTACATTCAATAAAGATTACTTATTATAAGGATTTGTGTAAATCTTTCTTTTTTGTTGTATTCATCTGTATGAATGAAATTTGCAATTTGATAATGTAATCTTTTTGAATTTTTTTATGCACTTGGAATATAATATAATAGAATTAAAATGTACCTTAAAATTCTAAAACCACAAAAGCTCCACCTGATTGAGCTACTAGTGAAATTAGGTAACATCTTTGGCAACATCTGCTATATGTTTGCCTGCTAAACATGAAGACTAGTTGACAAGGCTTGTCTATTGGGCATAGAGTCACTCAGAAAATAGGCTCATGACTTAGGAAATAGATGTAGAACAACCTTGTACATGGTTGTAACTCATTTGAAACAAATTAGATCACTTTGAAAACTTATTGAAAACAAAAACTGTAGAAAAGAGACTAACTAACTATGCTTCAACAACACTTAGGGAATTGGAACTTGTAGCTAAACCTATTCTAACCTACCCTAAAGTGAGACAAAACTACTTAAACAAACCCATTTACTGGAAGACTAAAATAGCTTCCCATTCTTCTCAATATGCAATGATTTGCATGCATAACGACAACTAAAAGAAGACAATATACTGAGAAATTTTCAACAAGATAAGTAGATTCATTTACCTCCTTAAATAGTTCATGTGTAATGTTACTTAAAAGAGGATAAGTGAGTGAACATACTCTTGTTCATTTGCAAGTGCATCCTTGATGACATTTTCAATCATTTTTTCATCCTTGGTTATCTATGCTTGTTTGGACTCCATGTTGGCTGAGTATCTGATAGGGAAGCCTCTTGTAAGGGAAGAGCTTGAGCTTTCCTTGTTGATCTCTTGCTCGTGGACTACCATTTTATCACCTTGCTAGTTGGAAAGGTCTAATCCCTGTGGCTGACTTGGTGGAAAAGTGGTAACCTCCTCAGTATGCTTATGATTTCCCAAATGAACACTCATTCCTTCAATGGAGAACAATGAGATGGCTTCCACCAACACACTTTCAATAAATACATCAACCTCTAGCTCTTTTATACACCAGAAAGGAAGCTACTTATAATTCTCATTACCACTCGAAGAATTATACCCCAAATCATTGTTTTCTTCTTCAATGAAAGATGACAAAAGTTCAACTGGTGATGTAGTCTCAACCTCCTCTGCATAAAAAAATGGAAGCTCCTCCAACTAGTTATAACCTTGCAAATTAGATTCATCATTCTTCTCCTATTGTTTCAACACCTCATCAAGCTTGTGAACCTACTATTCTAAAACACCATGATCATCAACTTCTTCTAATTCTTTGTCATCCAACTTTGAACAAAAATGTTTAATTATATCTATTCACAAATCTTCATAGAGCTCAACATTAGCTTCCTCCTCCATAACACATTTAAAAATGTCACAACTCATATACTAGGCAATGATGTCAAGTTGAATTCCATGCACTTCTTCATCATGTTGAATGAATGAAGGAAAATCCTCATTCAAAGTTGTAGGATGTACCTCATCATCAGTCAATTTCACCTTTTCATCCTGCTGTCTTATGGGCTTAGTTTCACCATCTTGAAGAGCTTTTCTTTGTGTTAACTAATAATACTCCATAGCTAAATGCAATAGATTTGGAGTTCTATTCTCCTCCATATTGTGTGAGTTGTGCAATTCAATGGGCTGCTCTGCATCATTTATTGATTTTTTTTTTCAATTTGAAAGTCTAGTTTCTCAAGTTGGACCTCATATATAGGTACATCCTGAATAGAGGCCTTTTGTTTTATGTCCAAATATTCCACTAAGGACAATTCATGAGAAACAATAGATCCATTTGACATACATGCTATCTCTTCCTTAGGATGAAATCTTTTGAAACTTGGAATCATAATTCTTGGATACTCTTTTGGAATGTGAGAAAGTTCAGTAAGCTTGAAACTTGGAATTGTATACTCAAAACTTTGATTTATAGGAAGACCCATTGAGATATGAGCTTGTTTAAAACTAGGAATTGAAGGAGTTGTTTGATCTTCTAACCTTTGGGTTTGAACAAGAAAAGGCCTCATTTTCTTTTCCTTTACAGTTATTTGCTTCGCAAGCCATTCCTCATGTTGTCTTTTTTGAACCTCCATCTCTTGCTCCTAAATGTATGCTTGGCATGCCAACTCCTCTTGATGCATATAGACCTCCTACTATCTTTCAATCTCTTCAAATTACTTTTGAAAATACAAATACATATTTTCTATACTCATGTTATCAAAATTTTAAAGCTCATATGAAAAAGTAACTTTGTTGATTGGAGATAAAATAACCCTCCTGGAGTTGTTGATGAACATAAGCATGATGTTGTAGAGCTTGAGTAGGGGTGGGCACGTGGTGAGAATATTGGACCTATTGATTACTTTGAAATGACTGATAAGAAGAAGTATGAGCAACCTCCTCATGAAATGGAGAGTGATAAGACATATTCTTAGGAAACAAAGACATGTCTATTCATTCAAAACTATAAAATCAGAATAAATCATATTTTCGTATTGAAATACTTGAAAATATACCAGCACTCGAACTGTTGAAACCAAAAAATTTAAGCTTGGAGTCACCATGGTGTTGTTCAAATTGCCTCTCAAGGCTAATAATACTGAGAAAAACACTAGATTCCTTGATATTTTAAAGTTCTCAATGATGCACTGGTACAAGGAGTCACCATGATATGTTGATATTAACCTTTGAAATGCCTGAAACATACTGGCTGCATATCAAAAACTAGTAATACACATGTAAATTCCAAACTATCTATTTGACAATCCCACTGGGCATGCCAAAATTGTTATCTCTTACAAATGCACCCTTGCTAAGTTTCAAAACTTAACTTTCTGAAGGAACATGGAAACATACCTAGGAAAGGGAGACCTAAGGATTGGAGTGAATCTCTGGAGAAGGTCAACTTCCTTGTTGGTTATCACCTAAAACTACTAATTTTGAAAGGAAAAGGGAGGAGTGCTTAAAAGGGAAAATGTTGAAAATGAAAGTATTGTGTGATACACCAAACTAACTAGGATTATGAGAGTTTAGACTTTCATACACTTGAACAGTAATGAAAAAATTTAAATTACACAAATTATTTCCATAGTTCCATGCAAAAATATTTCATAAGAAAGTTTGAATGCATTATCTCTTAAAAGGAAAATATTTTCACATTCTAAAAGATATATGCAACTTTAGACACAACTTGCAACCTGCATAACATAATTTTGCAAAAATGACATGAAAATGTGAGACAAAACTATAAGGAGATTAAGTACCTCACTAATAACTTGATCAATCACTTGGTAATGCACAATACTGCAAGAATAATAAGGAAAAATTGAATCTATAATATCCAAGGTGTTATCTGTATTTCATATCTAGAAATGAGTCACAAAACATGTTGTAATCTCCAAAGGACTGTAAAATGTCACAAGGAAAAAAAATACATATCAAGAGCTAACTCAAAAATGAGTTACAAAAGCATATATGTAATCATTCCATCTCCCAAAAAAAAGGCTCTATAAGCACTTAGGGTCGGATAAAACAATAAACCTTAAAATCTAGCATTCAAATCCACTCCAAAGGCTTCCAAAATGTCGAAAACATCAAGGCATGACTAAGCCTACTATAAAGGCTTGCAAAATAAACCCCAAGATGCTCTCCCAAGCTCGTAAAATCCCAAAACAACTCCTAAATCTCCTCCATGTGTTTCAAAATGGTCAAAACCTTCTCCAACTTACTCCTAGATGCTTGACATGTTATTAATTTCTCAACAAATCCCTCCTTGACTATGTCTTTGATCACAAATGTAGCATCTTATCTTGCATTACAATAACATTTAACTTAAGTTATTTATAAAGACATCACTAAGATAAATGTTTTAATTTTTTTTTAAATTGAAAACAAATTTCAATTTATGCAAGGATAAAATTATTTGACCATGTAAGAACAAAAGAATCAACCATGTTTGAAGGGAAAATGTAAAATCATTTTTGACTTGTCTTCACAAAGAAAATAATACATATTAAGAGCATTAATAATATTTGAAAAGTTTTAAATAAAAGGAAAAAATTCCTTTAACATATCAACATATTCAAGGTTTCTTAGAAAACCCTAAAACAAAAAACCTATCCAAAACATTATTTTCATTTTATTTGTTGCTCTGCCATTTTAAGGGTGCCACCAAGTGTTTTATGGAGCTCCTCTCAGGTGACCTCCAATGCAGATTTTGAGCACATAGTCGATTTTCTTTACAGATCTCATGCCAGAAAGGCGACACTAAGCTAGGGTAAGCTTTTTGCAAGTATTTTCAGTCATTTTGTTCCACTTTCTATAGAGAAAATACTTGAATTTGAATTTATTTCTGTAAAAATATTAATGACTCTCTTTTTCCTTATATATCACTACACATTTTATGTATTTCTTTTCACTTTTTCCCTCATTCATATATTTCCGCAATAAAAATAAAAGAGAGCTTTAGTTTACTTTTCTTTATTCTTGCTCTATGGTCAGCCTTTTCATCAAATCTACACTATTGATTTTTTAAAACATGGTCATCTTGTGTTCCCTATGATTCCAATTAATAGTCACTTATGTTGTGACAAAAATTGTGCAATATTATAGCATGAAAGAGATTCCATCTATTTTCCATGCACTTGTTTTAGCATTTTTTGCATCTCAATGGCATGGTTGTATGTTTTCATGATTTTCTATGGCTCAATTTGTTCTTATTTCTTTCCTTGTGCAAAAACATAGGACCGGTTGTCCCCATGGCTGCAGCCATGCATTCTCTTTAATGCCTCTTATGAGCTTTATGTTTCTTCTTGACTTGATTGTCATTTGAGGGTATCTTTGTATTGGAAGAAGAAACATGGATTTTAATCATTTGTGCCTTTCCCTGTAACTTTTATTAATGTATTGATGGATGTTCATACTACGTACCTGAGCTCTCATACCTACACCATATTTCCTTCTATCCTAGAAAATGATATAGGGTTCTATGGATATATCTACTTTCTATCTTACATATATATACATATATATATATATATGTAAGATAGAAAGTAGATATATCCATAGAACCCTATTTATAGCAACGGGAAATATAGTTGATCCACAAAATTCTAGCAGAAGCTGCAACCTCTTTTTGTAATAGTATCAATTTGATGGTTCAACCATAAATGTAAATCTAGATAAGCATGTTTCCTGATACTCTAAATCTACAATCTTGACTGGTATAGGTACTAGCCCTTATTTAGCTTCAAAGTGGGAATAAAGCTCAAGCAGTTTGGAATTTTTGAAAGTGAAAATGCCTACCCCAAAATAGCTTGATTCTAGTGGCACAAAACAATAGGATTTTTCCCTTATTGATAAGACAGTGTTATGTACAATTCTTTTATCTCAATATTGTTTACCCCTGTTACTAATGATATTATCTACTTGATAGTTGAAAGTGGCAGTGGCTTCCCTTTTGTGACATTGCATTCATAAATTTACTCTTCTATGGATTACCATGTTATATGTGACATTCTTTGCGTTGTGACTAAAAAGTAATCAAGCAGGCCTCCATCACTATGAATTACAAAGGCTTTGCAAATGACATAATGTCGGTCCTCAAGATTGCTAAAGACTGTGGAATGCATGAAAACTTCCCTTATCATTAACTCAATGACCTTGAAGCTTTTTTCTTTTTGTATTCAACATAACACCTATGATTGTTCTCCCAAAGACTCCTTGAAACTGCTTTGTTACCCAATCAATATGATGACTAACAAATAAACATGTTAGTGCTACACTTATATGAAATAGAAATTTGCATTTTCTTGAAACACAGATTATAACAGGAACTCTTTATGATCTACATTAGGAAGGTATATGTCATCTAGGATGGTAAAAAGAACCCACTTATCATAAATGATATGCACTTGTTTGAGTAGAACAAAAAGAGTGAATCATCTAATGAAATGTCTTTCAATGCTTTTATAAAACACAACAAAAACAACACATTGGGCTCAACCCTTGTGGGAGCCACATTTATCCCATGACGTGTTGTAACTAGATAAATTAAAACAACATACTTTTCCTATATTTGCACATGAAGCAAACAAGTTAGAAAAATAAATGCATATTTTGGATGTGTTTGATGACTTCAATGGTATTCTGGTACATCCAAAATTTACATTGCTTATTTAATGCATTTAGAGATCAATTTATACATGCATAGGTGCATGTTGATGTAAGGTTTGAGACCTTTCATTTCTTAGAGCATTGCTCTAACATCATTGTGATTTCCAAATGTAGGTATTAGGAGTAATATGGAGCTAAGAGGGACACAACTAGCTTGGGGTAGCAATGGTGCAAGACAACACACCCTAAACCAGTCATTCTCAGGTAATGGTTGGTTTCTCTCCTTATATGCACATTTCTTTCATTTACTTATTCATGTATATGCTTTTATCAATTTGTATTGAATTAGAAAAATTCAATCTCATGACTTGTGTGAGATAATGTGCATTCTTACATTCAATAAAGATTACTTCTTAGAAAGTTTTGTGTAAATATTTCTTTTTTGTTGTATTCATCTGTATGAATGAAATCTACAATCTGATAATGTAATCTTTCTAAATTTGTTTATGCACTTGGAATATAATATAACAAAAGTAAAATGTTCCTTAAACTTCTAAAACCATAAAAGATCCACTTGATTGAGCTACTAGTGAAATTAGGTAACAAGTTGAAGTTGGCTCACTCAATTCAAATAGGGATAAATCATTCGACAAAAAAAATGTCAATTTTTCTGAATTTTATGATCTAATTTGCACGTGTGACATAAATTATCATTATTAGTAGTGCATAATAAATAAATACTTTTCTTACATGTAAGAGATCTAGCTATGGTAGGTAGTGATCAAGTGGAAGATAATGCTCATTAATTCATGACAATTGCAAATAATTCATGTTCAAGATTAAATCGTAGCAAATCCAAGGAAAATTAATGACTATGCAAAGTGTAGGAATAAATCATGCAGAAATTGTGTTGAGCCATACATGGGAAGGAGGAGTTTTGCAGAAAAGGACAAAGGTCTATATAGTGAGGTCATGAAAAATAGAATGCAACAACATAGTATATTAAATGTTGAAGTAACCTATTACAACTAGGCATAATGGTAGACGAGAAAAAAATTGACGAATCTAATTTCTAACATGTTTTTCATATAGTTTTGTTATGCATGAAAGATCCATATATCTGGTTGATGTGGAAGAAATAAATATAAATCCTCATTAATTCTTTGTATTCATAGAAAATCCAAGCCACTTATCAAGGGCACAATATTGAACATACTAAAAATTGTTATCACTCAATATTACACCCTTGCTAAGTTGTTTGCAGCTTAGTAAGGGTGCAATATTGAGTGATAACAATTTTGGTACATCCAGTGGGACCATTTGATCTCATCAAATGTATAAAAAACTAATATCACTCAATATTACTCATTGTTAAGTTGCAAAAATTTAACAAAGGTGTAATATTGAGTGATAATAGTTTTCAACATGCCAAGTTCAAATGGTCTCATTAAGCATGCCAAAAATTGTTAACACTCAATATTGCATCCTTGCTAAGTTTTTGTAACTTAACAATGGTACAATATTGAGTGATAACAATTTTTGGCACACCAAATGGGATCATTTAAGTTATGAGACTTCAAATGGTCCCACCAGACATGCCAAAAATATTATCACTCAATATTGTACCATTGCTAAGTTGCATAAAATTAAGCTTAGCAAAGGTGTAATATTGAGTGAACATTTTTTGGCCTACCCTCTAGGACCATTTGAGTTATCATAGCTCAAAGAGAGTTCAAATGGTCCCACCCGGCGTGCCAAACACTATTATCACTATTCAATTGGTTTCATTGAGTGTGTCAAACTATTATCACTCAATATTATATCAAGGACATAATATTGAGTGATAACAATTTTGACATGTCTAATGAGACCATTTGAGCTCTCATATTTCAAATAGTCTCAATAGGCATGCAAAAAAATGTTATCACTCAATATTGTGCCCTTGTCAAAAAATTAGCAAGGGCGCAATATTGAGCGATAATAGTTTTCAGCATTGCCTAGTGGGACCATTTCAGTCATTGGGCATGTCAAAAATTGTTATCACTCAATATTGCACCCTTCTTAAGTTTTTGCAACTTAACAAGGGTGTAATATTGAGTGATAACCATTTTTGGCACATCCAATGGACCATTTGAATTGTTCAAATGATCTCACTAGAAATGCCAAAAAATAGTTATCACAATTAAACTTACCAAAGGCGTAATATTGAGTGAAGAATTTTTGGCTTGCTCTTTGAGACCATTTGAGTTACCACAGTTCAAATGGTCCCACTAGGCATGTCAAACACTGTTATCACTTAATATTGTATCAAAGGCATAATATTGAGTGATAACAATTTTGACACGTCTGATGAGACCATTTGAGCTCTCACAGTTCATATGGTCTCATTAGGCATGCAAAAAACTATTACACTCAATATTGTTCCCTTGCCAAAAACTTAACAAGGGCATAATATTGAGTGATAATAGTTGTCCACATTGTTTAGTGGTACCATTTCAATCATTGAGAATGTTGAAAACTATTATCACTAAATATTGTGCCCTTGTTAAGTTTTTGCAACTTAACAAGTGTGTAATATTGAGTGATAACACTTTTTGGCACATTCAATAGACCATTTGAACTATTAAAATGGTCACACTAAATGTGCCAAAAACTATTATCATTCAATATTGCATCATTTATAAGTTGTAAAAACTTAGCAAAGACACAATATTGAATGATAACAATTTTTAGCATGCCTAGTATTATTTGAGCTCTCACAGTTTAAATGGTTTTCAAATGGTCTCATTAGGTGTTCCAAAACTTATTATCACTCAATAAATGGTCCTATTGAGCGTGTCATAAACTGTTATCACTCAATATTACACCCTTACTAAGTTTTTGCAATTTAGCAAGGGTGCAATATTGAGTGACAATACTCAATATTGTGTCGTTGCTAAGTTTTTGTAATTTAACAAGTGCATAATATTGAGTGACAATAATTTTTAACACCAAAAACTTAACTAGGATGCAATATTGAGTGATAACAGTTACTGACACACTTGGTGGGACCATTTGAGAGCTCAAATAGTCCCATCGAACGTGCCAAAAACTATTATTACAATTCAAATGGTCTCATTGGATGTGTCAAAAATTGTTATCACTCAATATTGCACTTTTGTTATGTTTCAGCAACTTAACAAATGCACAATATTGAGTGATAATAGTTTTTGACATGTCAAATAGAATCATTTGAACTATAAGAACTCAAATGGTCCCACCGACCATGTCAAAAACTGTTATCACTCAATATTGCACTTTGCTAAGTTTCTACAACTTAGCAATGACACAATATTGAGTGATAACTAGTTTTGGCATGCTCAGTGGGACCATTTGTGAGACCATTTAAACCATGAGAGCTCAAAGGGTTCCACCAGACATGTCAAAAATTGTTATCACTCAATATTACGCTCTTGTTAAACTAAAAAAAATTTGCAAAGGTGTAATTTTGAGTGATAATAGTTTCAACTTAGCAAAAATGTAATATTGAATGATAACAAATTTTGGCATACCTAATAAGACCATTTGAACTTTCATAGCTCAAATGGTTCCACTGAGCATACAAAAAATTGTTATCACTCAATATTACACCATTGCCAAGTTGCGGAAACTTAGCAAGAACGTAATATTGAGTAATAACAGTCTTTGGCATGCTTGATGGAACCATTTGAGCTCTCAACTAAAATGGTCCCATCAAGCATGCCAAAAGCTATTATCATTGCTGAACTAGTCCCACTCAGCGTGCAAATTTTTTTTATCACTCAATATTGCACCCTTGCTAACTATTATCACTCAATATTTCACCCTTGCTAAGTTTTTACAACTTAGTAAAGGCATAATATTTAGTGATAATAGTTTTTGACACACTTGGTGGGACCATTTGAGCTCTTATAGTTTATATTGTCCTATCGAGTATGTCAAAAACTGATCACTCAATATTGCACCCTTGCTAAGTTTCTATAATTTAGTAAGGGTGCAATATTGATTGATAACAATTTTTGGTATGCCTAGTGAGACCATTTGAACTATGAGAGCTCAAATGGTCCCACCGGACATGCCAAAAACTTTTATCACTCACTATTACACCCTTGTTAAGTTTTTACAACTTAATAAGAGCACAATATTGAGTTAACAAAGAACAATATTAAGTGATAATATTTTTTGACACACTCGATGGGACCATTTGAATTGTGAGAGCTTAAATGGTCTCATTGGGTGTGCTAAAAGCTATATTCACTCAATATTGTGCCCTTGCTAAGTTTTTGGTGCAATATTGAGTGAACAATTTTTGAAATGCTCAGTAAGACCATTTGAACTGTGAGAGTTCAATTTTTTCCATTGGATTGTCAAAAACTATTATCATTCAATATTATGTCCTAAACTTAGCAAGGGTGCAATATTGAGTGATAATAGTTTTTGGCACACCCGATAGGAGCATTTGAATTCTCACATTTCAAATAGTCTCATTGAACATGACAAAATATCATTCAATATTATGTCATTGTTAAGTTGTAGAAACTTAGCAAGGGTGCAATATTAAGTGATAACAATTTCAACTTAACCAGGGTGTAATATTGAGTGTTAACAATTTTTAGCACGACGGTGGGACCATTTGAGCTCTTATAATTCAAATGCTCAAATGGTCCCATCGAATGTGCTAAAAACTGTTATAACTCAATATTACACCCTTGCCAAGTTTTTGCAACTTAGCAAAGGTGCAATATGAAATGATAACAATTATTTTTAATGTTATCACTCAAAATGTTCAATATTGTCAAAAATAGGGCCACTATTGTCAAAAAAGTGGTTGTTATTGCTTATTTTAAAAGATTTAGCTAATTTATCTATAGTTTTAGGTTTGTGATATGATTTGCTAGAAAATTCTTAACGTCGTGGGTTGAATGGTTACAGAAAATTTTAAAACCACTATATTCAAGAGAGCAACGACCACAATGATTGTTTGACCTACTCACTAGTTTCTTTGAGGTTAGGAGAGAAATTTTGGATGTGGTAGGTCTATATTATATATGTTACATTCCCAAGATATGATTACCGCCCTTGTAGAGAGATGGCATTCAGAGTTGTCATCCTTCCCCCTGCTAACCAATGAGGTGACCATTACAGTAGAGGATGTGTCGAGGATTCTTTGCACCCCTATTCATGGTGAGCTTGTGACCTATGATGTTAGGCAAGGTACTTTGGAAATGCAACATGTACTTGGAATTCGACAACATCATGTGGTGGACTTAGAGATAGACTTCTCTCCATTCGTTGACAACATGGATCCAATATCTATGGTTTTATCTAGTTTGATCATGGGGCTCATGTTACCTGATCATAAAGGTCAACATTTTCCTATCGGTTGGGGCATTTGTATCAAGCAGACGATAGAGGAAAAAACAAGGTATGCATAGGGCCCATGTTTTCTAATACACTTATATAGAGATATGCACAAGGTTGCATACTGTGGAAGAAATTTTGTCTCTATTGGTATGACATTGCTATATGTATGGGTCTAGGAGCATATGCTAATGATGAGGCTAGATGGCATTATGGATTAGGATCTAGAGGATCCATACTCTTACCAATATTTTGAATTTATGCATTATACTTGATCGGTTTGGTTACCTTATTGGAATTGCATTTTTTATGACATGCTTGCATTTATTTAGAGACCATGGCTAGGCTGCAAGGTCTGGCATGATGATGTGGATTAGCTTTTGTATTGCTGATAGACACAATGGCTAATAAGCCATGTGGATTCCCTCTTAGAGCATTATTTACCTAATCAAGTTCTTTGTCAGTTTGGAGAGAGGTAGACACGATTCAAAGACAAAAATCATGCATGTTTGGATAAGGCATCTCAAGAGGTTAGGGTGTGGGGGCCACATGCCTCCTCTACTGATGCTATGGAAAAGTTTTGAGGACTTTCCCCATTTGGATGGGTTTGGGTTGTAGGGTTAGATGACCTTGGTACTACACGTGAGTATGATATGTGGTGGGATCATTGTGTTCTACTTCATTTCACAGATATTGCTAGCACAGGGCTAGTTGTGGGTAGAGTTGGTGTGATTGGCTAGAGGGGTGAGTGACAGTGGATTAGGATCACCATAGAGTAGTTGGATAGAGTAGGGAAAGATGGGAAACATAATCAATGGGATGGACAACAATCTGATCTAATGTAGTGGGATTGGAAGATATCATAGGGTCTCTCTCCATAGATGGATGTAGCAACAATAGCCCAGATAAACTAGCTGACTACAAATAGGGATGCTAGGGTTATCAAGAAGGATGTAGAGATTTTATAGAGATAGGTGGTTGAGGCATAGGTGGTAGCATTGAATGCCTTGAGAGATGGCTTTTGTCAAAATCAAAATGGGTTCTGACAAAAGAGATATTCTGTTAAGCAAGAGTTGGCCATAGAGAGGCAACTTAGACTTATAGCTGAGACATCATTGGCATCCTCTATTCCCTATGCTCAGTACTAGGTCAATCAAGATCAATAGTTGCAAATATGTACCTACTATCAAATGCTATATGAGGCCTTTATTCCAAGATCACAGAGATGACCTCATTTTAGAGAGTCAAGTACATAAACAAGTGTGAAATTGGGTGGTCAATTAGGCAACCGCATCAGTTTCTAGTCATTCCATAACCATCTCCCCATCAGAGCCAGGAGTAACTGAGATCTCCACCACAAGACAGTTAGCAAGGCTGAGTTTTCTTGATCTTTATATGATTTGTATTGTTTCAAATACTTTATATAGACATGATATTTTGTATATACATTCATTGTCCCAACTGAGGCCTCGTACATATGTATTTTTTATATTAGATATGGCACATGTTACTTGATGATGTATCTAAAATTCTCATTTTTGATGATATATGAGATATACCATGTTTTGATTTGAATTTATTGTCTTATGAGATGATTATGGATGCTTATAGATGATTATGGATGATGATTTATACATGCTCATGTTTAGTATGCTTTTTGATCCATTTACATGATATGGATGGACATATGATTTATATATCAATGTGATGGTTGATGATATATGATGCATACGATGGATGATGATATCTTATGTATGTATGAATTTCTATATGATGCATGTGATGGTTGATGGTATATATTGATGATTTTGTGGATGTAGAATGCATGTTGTACTAATGAAATTATGATGCAAGATGGAGTTGTTAGTTAGAAGAAGTGTTAGTATGATTCAGAGATGGATAGAAATTTGATGTTGTTAGTTACTAATGAGTTTTATTTTTCTTTCATAGAGGCTTCGCATCTTTTATAAATCCTTATTGATGTAGAAAACATACACAATGCACTAGGGTATTAATAACCAAGGTGGATTTGTATCTATTGAGTGGACTTTGACTTTGCAAACAAAGAATATTCTTGCTCAAACTAGACATGCAAAACCCCTATTAGAGTGTATGGTTGAGTTGTGTCAAAAAATTTCAGACCAATTACACAGAGAGGCATGGAGTACCTAACATGTAACTACTACACTAATTTCCTCAAAGCAACTTCCACGCAGAACAAAGAAACTATTCACTATGGTAGCATCACAAAAACATCTAACAAATAGAACAAAATGGAAATCAATAATCAATATCTCCATTCCTTCCTCTCTAAATCTTAATGGACATCCTTGAGAGATCTAAGGAAAGTGAAATTAAGATAAATTAAAAATATAAGATCATAAAATGATAATCAATGTTTTAGTATCACTTTCCATAGTTATTTTGATGTTTCATGGTGAAATCCATTGATGATGTCTATTGTAGGAACATTGAATCCATTAAGACTCATGTCTAGGATTGTTGATAATGATATTCAAATAGGCAAGGTAGTCTATACTTAGGCATTTTCTTAACTTGATACTGATCCAGTCATTTCAATCTTTACTTTGGAATTTTTTATTTTGATGTTTGTTTCACTTGTTGATTGATTTGTCAAAGGGTGAGGATGATGAGTGTTTATTATGAATGGATGGTTTATTGTGGATAGATGACAATGTAGATAGGAAATTTTGTGATTTATTTGATGTTGTTTTTGTTGTTTCCAAGAAATTTAGAAACAAATAGGGGGACCTAAAGGGACTAATCTAGTGCCTTGGGGTCTCATCAAAGATTTCCTT
This sequence comes from Sequoia sempervirens, assembly GCA_007258455.2. Lineage (NCBI taxonomy): Eukaryota > Viridiplantae > Streptophyta > Pinopsida > Cupressales > Cupressaceae > Sequoia > Sequoia sempervirens. The sequence continues at coordinate 16,029,361 of VDFB02373365.1, read as the reverse complement.
GCCCATGTGATGAATGCAGAGGCTCATAATTCAATCATTTTGGCTAACACTATTTTTGGAGTTTTCTATATTTCAAGAATGTTTTGGATTTTGATGAGATTTTTGAATGTTTTTATTTGTTTTGATGGACCAACCTAGAGCCTCAGGGGCTCATCAGTGATGGCCTTTCCTACATTATAAATGCAAAGACTCATAGTTCACTTCTTTGATAGGAGTATGTTTTTGACCTTTTCTAATTTTTCTAATTTTGGATTTTTAATTAAGTTTAAAGACCATGACAGGTGTGTGTGTGTGTGTGTCAAATGTGGAAATGTTAGTAAATCAACACAAACCTTAATGAAATGAATTATATTAAATATTCAAAGCAAAGAATCTACTCTAATTTGCAACAAAATAAATCTTTCAAGAACGTCTCATTGTCCTCTATTCTTAATGATTATTTTAACCTTTTGGCCCTCATATTTCTATGTGCACAAAGGTTATTTGAATGACACTTAAGAAATGATATTAGTATTCAACATGCAAGCCAACTAAGATCCTACATGAAACTATACGATGGAAAGGATAATGGATACTATGATGAATGGATGATGATGTTTATGATGAATGAACAAACAATGGTGGATACTATGGTAGTGATCTATATGATTCTATATATGATTCTACATATGCTAAAATGAAAACTATTAAAATGCTAATCTAAAATGCAACTATGAAGTAATATGATCCTAACATGCAACTCTAAAATCAAACATAAAACAAAATGTAACTATAAGACTCCAAAGTGATCCCAAGCTCAAATGATGTTCCTGCATAATAACTTTACTTCAAATGTGGATGTAAAATACAATGCCAAAGGGTTGTATTTATAGCCTTTTCCAAGCATCTTGTGAGGTGGCAATAATCAATGGTCCAAATTTGATTAAGAAGAATGGATGGTGAGGATGGAGAGAATCAAGATGTTGTCCCCTTGACCAAAGACAACATGCCATTTTGATGGAAGACTCAAGTGTGGGAAGAAAAGACCACATGCTTTTAAAATTGGTGGAAGTGTGTGAATGAGCCATGTCCTTTTTAAAAATTGGTTGAAGATAATTCTAATTAAAAATTAGAACTATTTAATTTCATGTGACCTTGGTGAGGTGGCACAAAAAGTTGTAGACATGTGCTCAAATTCCTAATCGAGATTAGTGGAGATTAATTCAATAAAACAAGCTTATGAAAATTTATTTATTTAATTAATTTAGAAGAATATGTGTTAGATTTTGGAGAATTAGAAAATATGAACAATATAAATAAATTGAGAATTTATTTATACATAGTTGAAATATTAATTAAATAGCTAGTATTTAATTAATTAAATGTGACAACCCATTTTAGGTGTATAAATTTTGCCCCTCTTTGAAGTAATGTATTTACATGTTGCTTCAAAGAAAAATTTGATACTGATGCCAAGAAAAAAAAATCGATGCCCCAAATGTTGATTTTCAAATATTGATGGATATATGCCCCCTCGAGAGATAAATATGTGAATTTTGGAATTTTTAGGATTTTTTGGAATTTTTGAAAATTTTGATGATTTGATGATGATTTTATGATCTCAAAACTTTGTGCATCAGATACAATTTATCTCCCAAAAAATTATATATAAGCCACCAGGTGATAATCTGATTAATTATAACCCCTTTGAAAAATAAAAATAAAACAATCCCATAAAATGCCATTGAATTAACCTTTAGAAGGTTAAAAAGTAAATTAGAGAGTTCATTTGTGCATTTGGAGATTTTGAAAATGTGTGAGTGAGAGTGATTGATCCAACTTTGAGCAAAATGGTAATCCCTTACCACACACACCGATTCGAGTGAGTTAGGTGGCACAGCCGTCTAAGAGCATATGAACCTATGGTGAATACCCTAAAAATTCCCTCGTATTTTGTGCATTTAATTTTCCCTCTATTTTTTCTTTTGAATTCAATTTTTAAATGTTTTAGTGCATTGAGTAGCCTAAGTAGCACATACATAGGCTATTGTGGTGCATTGAATAATGTAGCACATAAATGACCCAATTTATTGCATAGAGTAGTATAGTGCATAGATGATCGAAAATGGCACATTGATGAACTATTTTAGTGCATAGGGTGGTCTAGCGTATAGGGTCATTATATTAGTGCATTGATTAGATAAAATAGCGCATCAGGAAATTTGGTGCATCAGGACTCTGTTCCATCACATTGATGCAATGTTCTGGCGCATAGGGTAGAGTAGTGCATTGAAGGTCTGTTATGGCACATTGATGTATTTCCCTAATGCATAGGAGCACTATTTTGGCACATTGGGTAAATTTGATTATTTTCTTGATTGAGGTCCTTATTGTCAATGATGTTTTATCATGTCAATCTATGATTTAATGATGAGTGATGATTTTGATAAGTTAGATGCCCATTGATCTCATGATAGGTGAAATTCAATGAGAGGATGATGATAATTGATCTCGTGATAGTCAAGAATCAAGTATAAGTTGATTGATTTGGTAAATGTCATGATAGGCGAGGTTAGGATTTGATTTGATTAACCTCATAATAGGAAAGGTTAGGATTGATTTGATAAACCTCATGATAGGCGAGGTTAGGATCGATTTGATAAATCTCATGATAGGTGAGGTTAGGATTGATTTGATAAACCTCATGATAGGTGAGGTTAGGATTGATTTGATAAACCTCATGATAGGCGATGTTAGGATTGATTTGATAAACCTCATGATAGGTGATGTTAGGATTGATTTGATAAACCTCATGATAGGTGAGGTCAGGTTGATTTGATAAGCCTCATGATAGCCAAGGTTATGATTGATTTGAAGCTCACAAGATTTGATCAAAGTCTCACCAAAACTTATTAGATTGATAGATTGATTGATGTTGGTTGATGTTGATTGATCGATTGACTAACTTGCAATTTTGTGATGATAGGAGCCTTTGACTAGTCTACATATTAGAGAGAGGTTCCCAAGGACATGGGACTTGATTCATCATTTGACACAGCTTGAGATAGCCATTATTACCTGGTGTGGTTTACTGTCCCTCATTGATATGCCCCAGATTTGAACCAACAAGGGATTATTGACAGATTTGACTGAGCAGTGGCACAATGAGCATAATACTTTCCATTTCCCATTGGTGAGGTCATCGTTACACTGGAGGATGTTTATCAGATTCTATGGATTTCGGTTGTGGGAGAGTTGGTGATATATGATGCATAGGAGCAGGGTGGTACAAATGCACTACACTGAGCTTTCCAAGATGATACCATATGCTGCTATGAGATTCCTTGGAGGGACATGGTTGATGCATACACTACTTGATTTCTATTCTAGCTAGTTTCATTGGAGGGTTCCTTTGTCCTGATCACAGGTCAAAGGGGCTCTCAGTTGGAGGGAGCAGGATTCTGGAGAGTATGATCATGCATGGGACTAGATATGTGTGGGGTTGTTGTATGCTCTCACATTTATATCATGATTTGCATAAGGTGGTGTACCTTCAAGGGGCCAGTCTCTCATCAAGTGTTACATTGCTCTAGGTCTAGGCCTAGGAGCATATAGCGATTAGTCAACTAGTCAGAGACAAACAAAGACTAGTCAGAAGGCCCTATGTTCATATTTATGCTGGTCAACTTGCTTAGCCTAGGCTGGGCAAGTTGGAGTATTAGTAGAGAGCTCTTGATGTTTTGGAGGGTTTTGTGTGGAGACCATATATTGATTGCAATCCGTGGCCTAAGGATGATACAAAGATGTCATATTTGTTTCAAGCGATGTATCTGATTGGCCAGATGTGCTTCATTATTAAGAGATTTATGCTACTAAGAGTATTGAGATAGTATGGCCAAGTTCAGCCTATGCCACAAGGGGTAGCTCATTATGCATGGAAAAGATAGGATGTGATAGAGTGGGGGACATAATTATCTTATGATGCAACAATTGAGTACTTCCAAGCATTGCCAATGATTATTTGGGATGTACATCTAGAGAATACAAATGCCTTGATATCTAAGGATTATGCGATGTATATGCTTATGCATTTGTTCCCACGAATCACTATTTCAAATGAGTCGGGACCCCTATTAGTAGAGGTAGACATAGGCAAACATGGGCATAGGTGACAAAGAGAGGAGGCGGAAGAGGAGTAGGGAGAGGAGGAGGAGGAGTCCGAGGATAGTGAGAGTGATGGAGAGGAGAGTAGTGATGATTATGATGATGAGAGTGATGGGGGAGATAGGGGTGGGCTAGGAACAAGTATTGATGTTGTAGAGTCGAGCATGCCTCGCAAGAGGTGATCAGTTATGAGCTCATCACAGTAGCGAGTAGAGATCAGAGTGCCCTTGCAGCAGTAGTAGACACAGATTGTTATGTTGCATGTACAGGTATAGAAACTGTAGGGACAACTTGCGCAGATATAGGCTCTCCTAAAATAGGCATAAGGACAGGTACAAACTCTCACAACTGAGAGGGATGTTGCTAGATAGCAGGTGCAGACTCTCCAAGGCCAGCTTGCACATATACAGGCCTAGGTGTAGGGATAGGTACAAAGACATGTATAGGGATAGGTTGCCAACTTTGAACATTAAGAGAGATACCCTAAGATGGTAGGTAGAGTAGGTTGAGGCCATTACTGAGAGGTAATAATAGGCGGCCATAGGTACAAGCATGGAAAATTATCTTAGAGAGATTCATCATACCACTCAAGAGGCTGAGTTTTATAGAAGCAGATATCATGAGGTGGTTCCTCCCAAGTGGTGGGAGAGCTTTGCACAGTCTCGATTTGGTAGGTCCTGGTTTAGGAATGTGAGCATGGGTGTGACTCAACCATTTCCTAGAGATAGGAGATATCCTAGGGTAGGTCCATCGAGCATGGGAGGGGGCACTGATCCTAGTCATGTGATGCCAACACCATCTAGGGGGAGCACTACATAGCTCCTATCATGATTCTCTGATGCATTGGTGGACATGTATACACCTTTTACATAGTTTAGACATTGATGATATTTTTCTTGTTGTCAGAATTTATGATACATGACTTTTTTTTATATTGATGTATCTCGTCATACTTCTGGACATCCTTGTACACTTTGACATTATGATTTTTGAGGTTATATGATATGTGGCAATGATTATGATCTATGTGTTGATATGATGATAGATGTCTATGATGCATTTAATTTCCATGTTATGATGATTATGATGATTATGGCATTTTATGGATGCATTTAATTTTGATGTTATGATGATGATATTCTATGGAGGCCTTTAATTTCTATGTTATGATGATGATATGCTATGGAGGCCTTTAATTTCTATGTTATGATGATGATATGCTATGAATGCATTTACGATGTTGATATGCTATGAATGCAAATGATGATGTTATGATTCTATGATGATTTATAAATGATGCCTATATGATGCATGTGATGAATTTTATTTATGGTATGTGATGTATGTGATATTTTTGTACTTTTCCAATGGAAATAAATGATGTAATGAATGAATGAATGTTTATATGAAACTATTGTATGATGGTACCTAATTATATGATGATGTATGCAATGATGATATGATATGATAATGTATGATGGATGATTTTATATTTTTTATGGATTTAATAAATGATTTTTTATGCTATGTGAGATGGATTTGATTATGCAATGAAATGTGATGTTCATATTGATTATGTATGGATGTAATGATAATGAGATGTAATGATTATATAAATGATGTTTATGATGTTTTGCGATGATGAATTATGATTATGTGATGCAAGTGATTATGAAAATGATTGTGTCCTAGGGTATTAAGCTTAAATGAGTGAATCTATCCAACTTCCAAGAGTTGTGGGAAGGTTGTCGTCAATTGATTCTTTGTTAAATTAAGCTTTCACAAAATTTGACATATTTTCCAATTCTTTTGGAAATCTGAAGAGACTCACTCATTTAAGCTTATTGAACCACTTTCCTAATGCCACTATATGAAATGATTTTGATTATGTAAATGAGATTCCATGCACGTCCTTTTGTGTTTTCTGATGCAAATATTATGATGTGATGCATGGATGGATGAACGATGTTATAATGTTTTCTAATGTATGCAAATGATGATGCAACTAATATGCAACTAAATGATAATGATGTGTTTTTAGCAATGTCAAGTGAACTCAATCCTATAATGCAAGAGATGAAATCATTGTTGCAGCTTTGGAAATCCAATAAATACAAATGCAAGCTACCATGGATGCACTCTACTCTAACCATGTAGATCTCTTATGCAAAATTTGTCATTCGTAATAGCATCAATGGTATATTTAGACCATGATGACCTGAGTACTACTTCCATGATGTTTGATAGTGCAAGTTAACACAAGCATCTAATTATAATTAAACCAAGATAACTTGAGTATTGCTTGCGTAAACAGGCAAGAGTTAATCGGTTTCCTATGCAAATTTAGAATGTCATTAGTGATACCTTGTAGAGCATGTCCGACAAAAATTTGCATAGTGATAATGATCAACTCATAGACAGTAGACAAAGAAAAATCACACTCCTTCCTAGCTCATCTAGTTCGATACATCATCGAGGGGCTCCAGAGATATGATAAAAAAATCAAATTTCAACAATTGAACATTCGAGTGTGACGTGATAAACCCATGATTCAGAAGAACATCATCCATTTGAAATTTTCTTTTGATTTGATTGATTTGGCTATTTGATTTGGATGGTTGATGTGTTTGTGTTTGCATAACTGATGTTCAATGTTGAGTTGCACTATGATCATTGTTTTGGGTCGTGTTGTGCTATTTCTATTTTTCTGTTGGTTCAAGCTCAAAATTTATTTTCCTCCAGTGAGTTCAAGATTTTTCCCCCAGTCTAGGGTGAGACACAACCATGATGCTAGGATATGTACATGGTGCTTTCTAAAGATAGGTAGATGGATGGAAAAAGCAAATGGTTGACATGCTCAAATAGATGGAAAAGCTAACCTATCACAAATAGCACTTGTTGCCAGGTTTTCACTATTTGTTTTTATTGCACTTTTTCAAATTTTATGAATTTTTTGATCTTTTTGATCTTTTTTTGGATTTTTGATTTTTTTTATTTTTTTTTCTTTTTATTTTTATTTTTTTATTTTTTTGTTGTTATCAAGATGCCTGTTTTCTAGATTTTCATCAAGGCAACCATTTTTTTAGGACATTTTCTAATGTTTTTGGTATTTTTTAGGTCCTTTTTTCTGATGCACTGGATGATTCAAGTGTAGAGATTCTTGAGATGTAGGCTATTGAGGGGTTCATCAAAAAAATCCCCTTCTAGTATAGACAACTGATATGCTCTTGGTCCAAAGGTTGACACAATGACAAAGGGACCTAGCTAGTTTGGTTCAAATTTTCCCTTCTTCTCTTGACCTTGTTGATTATGGGGATTCTCTTTCAATACTAAATTTCCAACTTGAAATGTTCTAGGCTTGACTCTATGGTTGTAGCTTCTAGATATCCTCTAATGATATGCTTTCATGTGATCCATTGCATGTTGACGATGCTCATCCAAGAGTTTCAATTCTTGTAACCTAGACACTATGTAATCCTCATCTAAAATGATCCCTTTTAGTGACACACGAAGTGATGGTAATTCAACCTCAATAGGTAGAATGGCTTCTGATCCATAGACTAGAGCATAGGGTGTAGCTCCTGTTGAGGTATGAATACTAGTTCTTTAAGCCCATAGAGTAGGGTTCAGTTGCACATGCCAATCACGTCCAGCATCATTGATAGTTTTCTTTAAGATTTTTAGGATAGTCTTGTTTGAGGCCTCTACTTGGCCATTTCCTTGAGGATAATATGGTGTAGACAATCGATGTTGGAGGTGAAATTTCTCACAAAGTTCTTCAAAGTCCTAATTTTTGAAAGGTTGGACATTGTCAGTAATGATGGAATGAGTGATGCCATAACTATAGATGATATAGTTCAGGATGAAGGAAGAGATTTTATTTCTTGTGATGGTGGTTAGAGAGACAACTTCAATCCATTTTATGAAATACTTAGTGGTTGTAATAATGAACTTGTGTCCATTGGACGAAGATGGATGAATCTTGCCTATGAGGTCCAATCCCCACTGACAAAAGGGCCATGTTGATGCAAAAGGGTGAAGTTCCTACACTGGTGCATGGATGAGATTGCCATGAATTTGGCACTTTTGGAATTTCTTGAAAAACTAAAAGGAATCCTTCTCCATAGTTAGACAGTAATATCCTAGATGGAGGAGTTTCTTAGCTAGGGTTAAACCACTCGAATGAGTTCCACAAACACCTTAATTTACTTCCCATAAAGTCATTTCAGACTCATCATGTTCTAGACATCAAAGGAGAGTTCTATCAAGACCTTGTCAATAAAGGACATCCACGATAAGGGTGTGTCGAGTGGTTTGGTGAATGAAGTTTTGTTTTTTATTATAGGATAGGTCGGGAGGGAGGGTGTTATCTTTTAGGTACATATAGATTTTCCCATAGAGGGAAGTGTCAACCTTAGTTAGATGGTAGATAACTTGGGACTTAGGGTTGTCATAAGATGGGTTGAACAGTTGTTCCACCATAAACTCGTAATGGGCTCATTTCTCTGGAATCTACAAGAGAGAAGCAATGGTGGCCATGGCATCAGCAACTTTGTTGTCACTTTGAGGAATTTGAACAAATATTATTTCCACAAAGTACTTTTTGAAGTCATCAACCATTCTTTTTTAGGACATCAACTTGTCATCCTTTGTTTGATAGTCATCATTTACCTAATTAATGACTAGTTGTGAATCCCCATAGACATGTAACTCCATGATCTTCCACTCCACTACTACTTTGATTACAATGATCAAGGCTTCATATTCAGCTGTGTTGTTGGTGCAAGGGAACATCAGTCTATAGGACTTTGGAATGGCATGTCCTTGTGGTGAGATACATAATATTTTGTCTCTTGATCCATGTTGTGTATAAGAACCATCGAAGTATAATACCCATTGTTGTGTGGATACTGTGAAGACATCAATATCTGGAAACTCAATGTTCATGGGGTGATTGTCTTATAATGGTGCTTCAGCTAACTGATCTGTGATTGCTTATCCTTTCATTTCCTTCCTATCAACATATTGAATGTCAAATTCACTCAACTTCATGACCCACTTAGCCAATCTTCTAGTTAGATTATCTTTGTTAAGAAGGTATTTCAGTGGATCTATCTTGGCTATCAATTTGATGGTATGATTTGGCATATAATGTCACAATTGTTGGGTAGCAAACACTACTTCCAAACAAGCATTTTCAATGAAGGTGTGATTGATCTCATAGCCATTTAAGGTTCTATTGATATACTATATTTCCATTTATTTTCTTGTTGAATCCTCTTGTGCCAACAAGGCTCCCAATGATATCTTAGTTGTTGCTATGTACAATAAAAGTGGCTTTCCTTCTGCTAGTGGTATCAAGACATAATTTTTTTTTAGATATTGTTTCAATTGATTGAAGGATCCTTCACATTTCTCACCCCATCAAAAAGATAAATTCTTGTGGAGCAGGTGGTTGAAAGGATGGGTCTTGTCTGATAGTTGTGTGATTAACCTCCTGATAGACTAGAATCTTCCTTGCAAGGATTTGAGCTAGCTGATGTTTTTAGGAGGAGGCCTTTTCATGATGGCTTTGACCTTTACAGGGTCTACCTAAATTCCTTTAGCTAAAATAATATACCCCAAAAGTTTAGTTGATGTTACACCAAACACACATTTCTTGGGATTTAGTCTCACATTGAACTTCTCTAATCTGGTGAAATTTTTATCTAAGATCTCTAGGTTTCCTTCTTTGGAGTAGGATTTTTCCAATAGATCATCTAGATAGTCTTCCATAAAATTGTGCATCATGTCATGAAAGATGGTGGTCATTGCTCTCTAATATGTGGCTCCAACATTTTTCAACCAGAATGGCATGACGTTCCAACAAAAGGTTCCCCACAGACATTTGAAGGTTGTCTTATCTTGATCCTCAAGTGCAATTTTTATTTGATTATACCCTAAAAATCCATCCATAAGTGAGAGTATTTCATGTCCAACAATCAAGTCTATGATGATATCAATGTTAGGTAGAGGAAAATCATATTTTTGGCAAGCCTTGTTGAGATCTCTAAAATCTATGTAGATTATGATGCTTTTGTCTGGTTTGGAAATAGGTACAATGTTAGAAATCCACTTAGCATAGTTGATTGGTCTAATGAATCCAACATCAATAACTTCTTCAATTCTACTTTTACCAATATGGCAATATGGGGATGCAGTTTCCTTAACTTTCTCTTGACTGGTTATACTCCTGTTGGTAGTGATAAGTGATGCATGATGAGTTCTGGATCAATCCCTAGCATGTTGGCATATGACCAAGAAAAAATGATTTTCATTTCTATGAAGAATTTGATGAAGTACAATTTTTCTTGATCTATCAAGGATTTTGCCAAATGGACAGTCTTTATTCTTTCTTCATTACCAATATTGATAGACTTGGTGGGTTCAACCAATACTTTAGATTGTTCCTGAAGTTTTCAAGGAGTGTGTCAAATCTTCCATCCTTCAGTACCTCAGAGAGGTTTTCACTATTGGATACACTCTTTTTTTTTTTACTTTTTCTAGATTTGATACTTCCATTGAATGGTTTTCACCATCAGATCTATTTCCTATATTATTCATTTTGCAACTAGAAAATTTGACACTCTCCTGGTTGGAGGCTTCGTTACAATGTTCAATGGTGGAATTTGTTTCAGGATTGGTGAAACAGAGGAAATTGATAATTGCTTCATCATTTGAAAAGAGGGGGATATCAAATGGATTAGTTTGATCCCAATCTATTAGTTTAGGATGTGTGGTGCATACTTTTTGAAATATGCGAAAACTAAACTTCATACAAGGTTAGTAGCTTACAAATTCCTCAAGAATGACCCTATGAAATACCTTATGAATGTTTCCAAATGCAATAAATGACAATAGAAAAACTAAAAGCATTGTGAAAACTAGAACAAGTTACCTATTCCATAGTGGATTGGTGCTTCTTTGATGTGGAAAGAAGCCCTTTCCCAATCCTTGTTCAAAGCTTAAAATGATGCAAATTCCAAATGTGATGAAGAGCAAGATTATTTCTCAAATCAAGAGAGTAACCTTGCATTAAAGTTGTAGATTCAATTGTGAAGGATTAAGCCTACATTTATAGATTTTATTTGATGAGAGATTGGCCAATGAGATGAGGCCACTTGTCAACTTCTAATTGGTTGACGAGTGAGCTCATTTTGGTCAATGTGCCAAGAATTTAAAATTGTTGAGTGGGGGGACATGCAAGACTTTCAGAATTTTAAATTATGAGTGGGAAACATGTCAGAATTTAAAATTCTGAAATGCATGAGTGGAGGATATGTTAGAATTTGAAATTATAAGTCGGGGACATGTTAGAATTTAAAATTCTGAAAATGCATGAGTGGAGGATATGTCAAAATTTAAAATTTTGAGTGGGGGACATGTCAGAATTTAAAATTCTGAAAATGCATGGGTGGAGGATATGTCAGAATTTTAAATTCTGAGTGGGGAACATGTCAGAATTTAAAATTCTGAAAATGCATGAGTGGGGAATATTCTTCCAAGATGCCATGTTGAAAGAAAATAGGGATTTTAATAAATCAATAAATTGATTTATTTGTGCAAGTGGATGATTAGGTTAATTTAATCAAGATTAGATTAGCCTAATGATGATTTGACTTATTTGATTTAAATACTTGATTTATTTAAATCAGAAAAGGATGAAAAATGAAATTAAATGAATGTTTGATTTATTTGATTAAAAGGTTGATGATAAAGTTTATTTAATTTTAAATGAACAACCTTATGAATGAACTTAATGAGTTTAATTTATCAAATGAATGGGCTAAAGTGAACTTGATTAAATGAGTGGGTGAATGCAAAACCTAGTTTACTTGATGAATGAACTCAATTGAATGCATAATGATACTTTTGCATGTCTACATTTTTCCCCTCTTTGAAGTAATGTACTTGTTGCATTGGTTCAAAGAAAAAACTTGCCGCGATCAAAATTGAAAATTTTTCTAACTTTTCAGATACCCCAGTGGAAAGTACATTGGTACATTTCCCTCTTGAGAGATCGAGCGAAAAGGTTCCATTTGAGGGTTGATCTTGTGATAAAGAGGTTCAAAATGGATGGTTATGGATGATGATGCAAATGAGATGTTTTTAAGATGCTTAGAATAACAAATCTATATTATGATGATGATTATGAAATGCATGTGAGATGATATACAGAGTATTGATGGTTTGTGGATGCAAGATGAATGCACGATGGAAGCATTGGTGGTGTTATATTAGTGTGGGGAAGAAATGAGATGATGACAAGAGGGTCCCACAAGTCCATGATTTGACAAGACTTTATTATAGATGATGATGATGATGATAGATGATGATGATTTTCTTATCAAGGATTGGGATTTTAAAAGGGCTACTTACCTTATGTTTGATAAAACATGTAGGTACGATGCATCAAGGTATAAAGAACCAGGATGGCATTGTACCTAGTGCAATGGACCTTGAATTGACAAATAGATAGGAGTATTCTTGTTCACACTTGACATATGAAAACCTTGCTAGGATGTACTTCAGAAGTTTTAGACATCTCAGACCAAAACACGGAAAGGTAAACCTATCCTGCAATAGTCAACAAGTTTCCCTAGACCTCTTCCATACATACCTAACAAAGCAAGTATTCGCCAAGTTATATTGCAAGAACGTCCAATAAACATAGCAGACAAAAGATAATGATCATTGCCCCATTCCTATTTCTCTAAATCTATTATTTTGGGATATCATTGAGACATCCTTGGAATAAGCACAAAATAAGAAGAGTCCAGAAGATAAATACAAAGTAAGCAAACAAACTAATGCTCTTCAATACCACTAATGGGAAAAGGATGTGTTTTCTAAGATGATAACCGAAACTTATTGCCAAAAGATAATGCCCTTTGTAGGAAGGATGCATCCTAGGACATGTTAGTGGATTGTGGCACATCATTTCATTTATAAGGGATGATTGATATGGGACCATTTCAGATGATATGTTATCGGTACAAAGAGATGACCAGCTTTCTTACGTACTTGATTTAGACTTGAGGCTTAACGCTTTTGAGTTTTCACTTTTTAACCTACTAGACTTGTTTCTGATTGTTTTACCAAAGGTTGAGGATGACGATCAGTTTATTATGAGTGGTGCTTATTGCGGTTGCAAGCGAGATGAGGCAGATGGATTTTTCAAATATTGGGATGTTTTTGATGTTTTTTGAAATGTTTTGAGGTTGTTTTTTGGTATTTTTTGATGTTTTCAAATGTTTTTGATTTTCAATGTTCCAATGTTTTTGGTGTTTTATGAGATTTTGACCAAGAGACTAACCTAAAGACCTATCCTAGGGGCCTCTGATCAACAATTTAGCCTTTCCTACGTTATATACGCAGAGACCACGAGTTCGACTAACAACTCGTTTTTTGATCTTTTGACTGACATTTTGACCTGTTTTTGGATTTTGACATGTTTTGAATATTTTTTGGATTTTTTGATGTTTTGATGTTTTTGGATTTTTTGATTTTCAGATGTTTTTGGATTTTCTGATATTTTGATGTTTTTGGATTTTCTGATTTTCAGATGTTTTTGGATTTTTTTATGTTTTGCAGACTTTTAAGAATATACACAAATCCGATCCGATGAGAACGTGCCCCCAACGTGATGCAATAGACTACTCTGATAAAGGTAGGACAAACTGACCTTGAGGATGGGTCGAGTAGTACTAGAAGGGATCATGATACAAACACGTGACTTAGGTGCAGATGCGAGTGGATGAATAATGGATGGAGACCTGAATGCGATGAATGATGGAAGTGAAATGGATTGATGATGCCAAACAAGCTGCAAAGATCCTGGTGGATGGAAAGTGCTTATTTATGCAAGGTGCCTGTTTGCTAAATTTTCACTGAGGTACTTGCCCAAAGTGCCACCAAAGTGGTTTTCACTAGAGGACGATTTTTCTCTTTACTATTTTTTATCATTTTTTTTTTTGATTTTTACTTTTCTGATTTTTTTGTTGTTTTCACCAAGATGCCTGTTTGCCAGGTTTTCGCCGAAGTAACCATTTTTTAGGACTTTTTCTAATTTTTTGGATTTTTTGGTTCTATACCTTGAAAATATTTAAGCATAAAATTTTTTGAGATGGGAGCTATTCATGGGTTCCTGCAGAGGTTCCCCTTCGGGTGTTGATAACTGATATGCCCCTGATTTATAACTTGTTGTGATGACGAAAGGTCCTAACCAATTAGGTTCGAACTTTCCTTTGCTGCTTGGGTTTGGGACATTCTTTTGATTTTCTTTTAAGACCAATTCTCTAACTTGGAAAGTCATGCTTCTAATTTTCTTATTGTAGCTCCATTTGAGTCTATTCTTATAGACTTGCAAATGATTTAAAGCATCTATTTTTCTCTCATCCAGTAGCTCCAACTCGTTTAGTCTTGATACTCTATATTCTTCATCCGTGATGAGGTTTTGCAGTGATATCCTGAGGGATGGGAGCTCGATCTCGATTGGGAGTACCACTTCTGATCCGTAGACTAGGGAGAATGGGGTGGCACCGGTGGGTGTACGAATGCTGGTTCAATAGGCCTAGAGGGCAGGATTAAGCTGTAGATTCCAGTCATGACCTGCATCATTAACTATTTTCTTGAGGATTTTTAGGATAGTTTTGTTTGTAGCTTTTGCTTGGCCATTTCCTTGGGGATAGTATGGGGTGGAGAAGCAATGTTGGATTTTGAATTTTTTGCATAAGTCACGAACTTCCTGATTCTTGAATGGTGTCCCATTATTTGAGATAATGGCTTGGGGGACACCATAACGACAGATGAGATAGTTTAGGATAAATTTTGAGATCTGCTTCCTAGTGATATACGTCATGGGTATGGCTTCCACCCAATTTGTGAAGTACTCAGTTGTAGTTATGATAAATTTGTGGCCGTTGGATGAGGTGGGTGTGATTTTCCCAATGAGATCAAGTCCACACCACGAAAAAGGCCATGGTGTGACAATAGGATGAAGCTCCTGAGTTGAAGCATGGATGAGGTCCCCATGCTACTAACATTGTAGACATTTTCTGGCATAATCATGTGCTTCCCTTTCCATTGTGGGCCAATAATACCCCATCCTTAGTAGTTTCTTGGCTATGGTCATTCCACTCGAGTGTGAACCACAGATACCATTGTGAACTTCGGTTAGAGCGGTTAATGCCTCCCCAACATTTAAACAGCATAGTAAGGTACCTTCTATGCTTCTACAGTATAGGGTATCACCTAGGATGAAAAATTTGGATGCCTTTTTAACAAATTTCCGTGTTAGATTTGATGGTAGGTCAGCGGGTATAACTCCTATGCGAAGATAAGTGTAGATATCATGATACCAAGGATCACCAGAACCAACGATTTTGCACACAAATTCTGATTCTGGTACCTCAAATGTGGGCACAAGAAGCTACTCTATCAGGAATTCATATTTTGGAATGTTGTTAGAGATGTCAAGTAGGGACCCACTTGTTGCCATGGCATCTGCTACTCTGTTGTTAGCTCTAGGAATCTATTCAAATGTTATTTCGATGAAGGATTCTTTAAGGGTCTCCACCAATTTCTTGTATGGAGTGAGTTTGTCATCCTTAGTCTGATATTCATTATTGACTTGATTTATAATCAACTGAGAGTCTCCATATACTTTTAGAGCCCTGATGTTCCATTGCACTGCTATCCTGAGACCTATAGTCAAGGCCTCGTATTTTGCAATGTTGTTGGTGCAAGGAAATGCCAGTTTGTATGACCTTGGTATGCAATCCCCTTGTGGGGTGATGAAGAAGACAACTGCTCCTGATCCATGTTGCGTGTATGAGCCATCGAAGTATAGTTTCCAATGATCAGCTATGTTGAGGTTAAAGATGGATTCATCTAGAAACTCTGAGACAAGAGGATTCTCAGAATAAATAGGTGCTTCTACTAATTGATCTGCGATGACTTGACCCTTGATTGCTTTTCTCTCCACATACTCGATGTCATATTCTGATAATATCATTACCCATTTTTCCATTCTACCTGTGAGCATTTCCTTTGATAGTAGATACTTGAGGGGATCAATTTTGAAAATAAGCTTTATCTTATGTGCCAACATGTAATGTCTGAATTTTTGAGAGGAAAACACTACTGCGAGACATGCTTTCTAGATAAATGAATAGTTTAGCTCATGTCCAACCATTGTCCTGCTGATGTAGTAGATAGCCCTCTCCGTTTCGTTTTCATCATGTTGAGCTAGGAGAGCTTCAAGGGATGCTGCTGTTGCTAACACATATAAAATCAATGGCTTCTTTGGGATAGGTGGCATTAAGACTGGCGGTGTTAGTAGATATTCCTTAATTTTTTTGAATGCCTGTTCACATTTATCATCCCATTTGTACGCTACTCCCTTGTGGAGTAGGTGAGAGTATGGATTTTTGTTTGTCTACTAGCTGCACTATGAACCTTCAAATGGATTGGAGTCTGTCTTGGAGGCCTCTTAATTGTTTTAGTGTCTTTGGTGCTTCCATTTTGAGGATTGCTTTCACTTTTGCTGGATCCACTTCAATACCCCTCATCGATACTATATATCCTAGTAGTTTACTTGATTATACTCCGAAGACGCACTTCTTTGGGTTTAGTCTTACTTTGTATTCTTCTAGTCTATCAAAGATGGCACTCAGGGTTGCTATATGGTCTTGTCTTTTTCTGGACTTAACTAGGATGCCATCAACATAGTCCTCAACTATTTTATGGATCATATCGTGAAAGATCAATGTCATAGCCCTTTGATATGTTGCTCCTACATTCTTTAGGCCAAATGGCATCATATTCCAGCAGTAGGCCCCCCATGGACAAGTGAATGTTGTTTTATGCTAGTCTTCCTTAGCTATCATGATCTGGTTATATCCTGAAAATTCATCCATCAATGATAACATCTCATGTCCCGCAGTCATGTCCACTATCATGTCAATGTTAGGAAGCGGGAAGTCATCTTTTGGACATGCCTTGTTCAAATCTCTGAAGTCTATGCATATTCGAATGGTTCCATCAGGTTTTGAAATAGGTACTAGGTTTGATACCCATTTTGGATAATCTATGGGTCGGATGAATCCTACATCTAACAACTTTTTGAGCTCCATTTTTACTAGTAAAGCGATTTGAGGGTGCATTTTTCAGAGTTTTTGTCTAACAAGTTTTGCATCTAGATACACCGCTAAGTGATGGACCATAGTCTCAGGATCAAGCCCTGGCATGTCAGCATAACTCCATGTGAAGTTTATTTTCCTCTCCCTTAGGAATGCTACTAGGAGTTCTTGCTCTTCTGATAATAGTGATTCCACGTAGAATGTCATATGCGGAGTTTCCTTTGTTCCTAGGTTGACGGGATTGCATTTTTCAGCCAAAATTGCTGACTTTTCCCAATGAATAGCTCCTAAAGCAAGATTGAATCCTTCATCCTCGGGCACCTCAGAGAGGTTTTCACCATTGGATACGTCCTTTATTTTTACTTTTTTCTTGTCAGAGAGTGCCACAGTGTGGTTTTCACTCAAGGACTTGGATATGATTCTTAGTTTCTCACTTTTGTGATTGAAGGATTCAATCATTTCCCTATAATAGGCCTATGTGTCCAACTCCATTATAAACCCTACTTTATGATCACCATTTGGAATGTTATCCCTCAATCCTATGAATTCTGAGAGTGCTTCATCATTTTTGAATGTATCAAGAATTGGTGGTCCTCGTTGGTCGTGGTCGATGAGTTGGGGATAGACTAGGCGGAGATCATGATTTTGATGATCGGCTTTAAAAGATAAGGTACTAATCATACAAAGGGTGGTGTCCTCAAATAACCTAGGTAGATCAGATAT
The DNA here is from genome assembly GCA_007258455.2 of Sequoia sempervirens. NCBI lineage: Eukaryota > Viridiplantae > Streptophyta > Pinopsida > Cupressales > Cupressaceae > Sequoia > Sequoia sempervirens. The sequence goes on along the minus strand of VDFB02373365.1, from coordinate 16,011,314 downwards.
GGGGTCCTCATCCTCGCTACCAATATAGGCCTCAGTTATAAAGTTATGTATGTCTCTACCTATGGATGGTGACGAGCGTATTTCTGTTGCTATTGGCTGAGGAGAAATGTTAACTATTCTAACCAGAGGACTTCGGCCATGTATGGTTATACTCAAAGGGGTACATCCAAGGCCAAGATTTGTTATCGGTTGTGTCTCTAGCATGATAGGTATTATAAGGCCATTGTCTTTTTGTCCTAGTCGTTGATTTCTATTGTAACCCATTGCAAGCATCATTTGGAAACCTTTGCTTCTTTCATCCATTGGTAAATTAACCGTTGGTCTCTCATATTGGTATAGTATATGTGAAAAATCTATCTCCATGTCCTCTTCGGCAAGATATCCCCAGCTTGTGAATTCAGGATAATCTTTAGGAGAGGCTCGTGATGTGGAAGCCTAATTTTACTTTGGGCATCCTTGTGACCTAGGAGATTGTGGTAACTCACCTATCACAAAAGCATTGTTAGGGAGCCTATAGCTTCCACAACCGTCCTCCTGTATAATGAGCTTGATGTTAGAGATGGTAGGAATGGTGGGTGTCTCTATCACAGAGGTGGATGGGAGGGTGGTGGGGTCGATGTATGATTTAGATGGGCCCTCATCATTATTTGGCACTTGGGGGATTTTGTAGTACTTGGCTTCAATATTTTTGTAATATGAGAATGGTTCAAGATCTCCATGGATGGTAACCTCTTGTCCATTATGTGTAAATTTCACACATTGGTGGAAGGTTGATGCTATGACTTTCATTGCATGGATCCATGGGTGTCCCAAGAGGATGTTATATGGAAAATCTAGGTCTAAGACCTGACAAGTGGTTTCCATGAGAGTGGTCCCTACCTGAATAGGGATTTTAATCGTGCCTTGAAACACTCTTTCTTGGTCATCATAAGCTCTTATCATGATGCCCTTTCCTTTATTGATGGAATCTTCTTATATTTTTAACTGCTTAATGAGGCTGAGAGAACAGATGTTCAAACCTGCACCTCCATCCACTAGGACCCTTTTGATTTTTCTCTTATTTACAATGGCTTCCAAGTGAAGTGCACGGTTATGAGATGGTTGGGCAGGAAAATCTTGGTCGGAGAACATACGAAGATTAGGCGTAATGATATTTCTGACCATAGCTTGGAATTGTTCTGCATCAAGATTTGCAAGGACGGTGGATGAGGCTAATGCTTGCTCAAGGATCTTCTTATGTACTAATGAAATTTTTAACAACTCCATAATGGAGATGTGTTCTAGTGTTCTCTTGAGTTGATCTACTACATTGTAACCATTAGGAGCAGATCTAGATGAAGGAGCTTTGTTTGGTTGGGATGATCCTGTAATGGTGACTTTGCCGCCTCTTGTGGTGACTCCACAATCTTCGGAATGGGCGCCCTTGATGGTGATGACCATGCAGTCTTCATTTAGGGATGGGACAACTGTTTCATATAATGATTTACACTGCCTTTTCCTTTATCTTTGTTGCCATGATTCAACATCGAATTCATGTAGATTTTAAGGTCTTGGTTACTTGTAGGTTGTTCCACATTTATGATTCTTTTGTCAATGAGATCTTGGATGATATTTTTAAGTCTCATATAATTGTTTATGGTGTGACCTTTTATTTTGTGGAATTCACACAATTGATTCTCATTATACCAAGGAGGTTTGACATCGAGTTCTTGGTAATTCTCGAATGTAGGAGGTTGGATGAGTTTCTCGTCGATGAGATTTTTCATGATGCCTTCAAGTGGTTCCCCAAAATTAGTGTATTTTCATTTTGGATAACTCTTACGTTAGGGTGGTCCTCTTTGATCATTGAGGTTATTGATAGTAGGATTGTTATTGGGTTGATATGTTGTGTGATGGGTGTTTTGGCATTGATTTTGGATTTGCGGTGTGGGTGTGTTTTGGCATGGACCACTAATGACTACCTTGGCATCTACTCCACCATCATTAGTAACATTCTTGTTCCTTTCCCATGTGCGAGGTTTATCATTATAATTGGATGATGGGCGGTTGTTTTTCTATTCATGCTATGATGTTGATTCCGTAGGTTGAGTCACAAGGGCTCTTTCGATGCTAAGCACTTTGGGGATCAATTGATCATATGTGGTGATTCCTTGAACCTTGAGATGAAATGACAAGCGGCTTTCAAGGTTGGCTATGATGATGCAAAATTTTTGTTCTTCTAGCATGGTCCACTTGCTCTGATTGGCCTTGGATCACCATCATTGAAGGAATGAAGCAAAAGATTCATTCTTTCCTTGTTTTAGAGCGTATAGTTCTTCAAGACTGACATCCATTGTAATGTTACATGTGTAGTTTTTAATGAATGCATCTCTTATTTCTTGGAATGTTCTAATGCCTGAAGATAAGTGAGAGAACCATTCTATAGTGGTACCTGCCAAGCTTCTAGGAAATAGCCGCATCAAATAAGTATCGTCATATGCGACTTCCATGCAATGAACCTGGAATTCCCTGATGTGATCTTCAAGGTTTCCCATCCCTCAATATTTGTCAAATTTGGGGATTTCAAATCCCTTAGGGAATGGTTTCATCTCTAGGCTCCTATCAAATGGATAGGGACACAAGTTGCTTAGTGTTTTGGTTGTTCTCCCTGATTGCATATTGAGCACTTGTTACGAAAGTAACCTGATTTGTGTTGTCACATCATTTTGTGGATCAGGGGGTGGGATGAAAGTGTTTTGGGCTGTTTGAAGCATGGGTTGGATGGGTGGGTTGGTTGATGTGTTGTTTGATGGTATTTGTATGTTGTGTCGAGTGAGGTAGGCTTCCACCTACTTTTGTATGAACAACGCTTGTTGTTGATCTTGTTGTTGCTGCGCTAAGATCTATGCTTGTTGTTGTTCCAACAACGCTTGTCGTTGTGCTTGTTGTTGTTCCAACAACGCTTGTTGTTGGGCTGCCAATTATGTTGCTTCTTATTGTTCCTGATATTGCTTTAATGCTTGTTGATAGGCTTGTAATTGCGCTGCTTATCTTTGTGCAAGAAGTTGTGCTTGATATTGAGCTTGTTGTGCCTAATATTGAACTTGTGCTTGAGCTTGCTCCTGTGCGGCTTGCGCTTGTGCTGTTTGTTGTTGTAGTAGGGTTTGCGTAGCCTTTTTTGTTTGCAATGCTTGAGCAGCTTGGGCAGATTTTTGTTCCTGTTGTTGTAGTAATGCTTGGGCTTGTTGCACTTGTAATGTGGCTTGTGCTATTTGGGCGGCTTGCGTAGCTTGAACGGCTTGTTGAGTAGCTAGTTGTTCAAATTTTTGTTTTTCAACTTGTCGGTATCCTCTTTGAAAAGCAGCTTGCAATGCTGCATCCTGTTGGCTTGATGTTGTGGAAGTTGGTGGTGGTGGGGGTGGAGGTGGATTTTGAATGGTGTTTGTGAGTGTGGTATTGGTGTTTTGTGTGATGGATGGTGCTGTTGATGTAGTTAGTCCTTGGGAGATCATGTTTTGTGATGTTAAGGGGATGTTTGATGATGTTGCATTTGTTTGTGCATTTGTCATTTGTTGTTATGATATCAACGACAAATTTTGAGCATTTTGTACAATGCTTTGATTGATATTTGGGATAGTGATTTGATTGATATATGATAGAGGGGGAAGCCCTAAACCAAGGAGTGATGTGGATGATGTTAGTAATGGTGGAAGAGGTGAAAATGTGAGGGGTGTAAGTTCTTGTGAAAATTTCGTGGTGTCAAAGATGCCTCCTGATACAAACATGTCTCCTTCCTCTTGTGAATTTGTGAGGGGAATTTGAGGTGTTGCACTAAAAAATGTTAATGATGGATCACGACGGAAAGTGAGAGGAACATTTTTCTATGATGGGTTTTCAAGTATGTTTTGTTCCATGGTGGCATTTTCATCCAAGTTTTGATTATTAACAAGGGGGTGTGCTTGAAGAGCTTGGAGAAGTGTATTCCCCTTATTAACGTTGGGTTGGGTTGGAGCAATAGATGTCATGATTTGCGGAACGTTTTGCATGATGCTTTGGGATGGGGGTGTAGATGAGATGGGAATGGTGGATGAGATTGGAGGAAAATATGTCTCCACTATGGTGCTCATGTCAAAATCTGACAGCAATTTGGCCCCTTGCTTTGCTAGTTCGAGCATGTATAATGAAGGGTTAAGCTTCATCATGATATTGACAATCTTATAGTTTTCAAGATTTTGTAGCATTTTAGTCATTTTGTCACGAGTCATTCCAAAAATAAGATCTTCTCCTTGGTTTTCCTCTTGTGGATTTTGTGATGATGTTGGAAGGTCTACTATGAGGTTTCTAGACCCGATGGGATTCATTTCAGGTGTGTTTTGGATTAAATCACTTGAAGCGGGTGTTTCTTTGTTGGTTTCCATGCTCTTCTTGTATTGAGATCTAGTTTGAACCATAAATTAGGGATCAATTTTCAAGAATGGGAGATGAATCTCTTGACTTCTTGGGATTGATCTTTGTTTTATGAACCAAAGTAGAAAGTTTCTAGGATGCTTTGAGGATCAAAGGTGATGATATGATGATGTTAGGGATGGATGATATGAATGTTTTTGGCTTTTGATAAATCTTGAATGAGACACTAGGATTTTAGGACTTGCAGATTTTGATTTTGATTTATTTTTGGATTTTGGGATTTTGTCCTTGAGTTTGATTTGGATTTTGAATTTTGAAAAAATAAATCCTAAGATGTTTAGATGATTACCTAAGGATGAATTTTTTCTAATGATGATAATTTGAATATGTGCGAGGAGAAGGATGCATCTACTCACACCTATCAAACAAGATTTTATTTTCTCTAAGCATATGACGAAGGATTCATCTTCATATACTAAGCTAAATGAGATGGTTTTGATAACTCTTGTCTAAGAATATGCAAAAGGATGCATCTAGACATCAAGGTGATTTTGATCATGTTTTCAAGGATTTTGTCTCAAAGAGTTTGATGATTTTGATTTTGTCCAAAAAAGCCTAGTATTAGGGATGATTCCAAGATTTTCAAAAGGTGATTATGAGATGGTCTTTTTTTTGATGTTTTGAAGGATGGATGAAAAGGATTTTGATTTGATTTGATCCTAAGATGAACCTAGAAAGACACTTTGTTTTCCTAGACCTAGGTATTGAAGAACAAGCTTTTCTCTAAACAAGATGTTCAAACTCTTTGAAAAGATTTGGGTTTTGGCAGTAATAGAATGAATACAAACCAGGATTGTTTCTTGAAGCCTTCTTGTAAAAGTTGAAAAGAAGTCTTTTTCTGACTTCATATAACATAGAGAGATGTTCTTGTTAGGCTATCAGACTAAGGGCTTTCACCTTCGGTTTCTTGATCTTGATTTTGCGTGAAATCATTGGAGACACATGTGTGGGGTCCAATTGTTTTTAATCTTTGCTTAATGGATTCTTTTTACCACAAACACACTCTTGATTAGTTTTCAAACTGAATGTCCAATGTCACAACTTCTTTTCATCCCACAAAGTGCTATGTGGAAGTTCCAAGAAACCAGGACAAGGGTTGCCTAATGTTGACCTTTGTAAGAACAAATTAAGATGTAAACCCAATTACTTGGAAACCTCTAACGATATAATCCCTAGGGTAAGCAATAGTTCTTGGGTTTTGTCAAAGGTATTTTCTCTAACCAAGGGGTTTGAAATTTTTATGATGATGTTGAATGTTGGTTTGAAAATGTTTTCAAATAACACACTATGTTTTCAAACAATGTAACATCCTAGCTCAATTGGTACGTTTTTCTTAGTGGGCTTGCCTCATGCCCTTCGTAGTAGAAGAGATGACTTTACATGCAACCAAGGAAAAAATATAAAGGTATGTTAAGAATGAAGTCTTAACCTCTATATTTCAACCAAGATCGAACATGGCAAGTAACTTCTTGGAATCTAAGTTCCAATGCACCACTTTGATAAACTCATTGGATGGATTGGTTGGCAACTACAAACAAGGTTCTTAATGACACAACATTAGGGACATGGCACTTTGTGAGCATCTAGCAAGCCACTAAAGGCTTTGATCAATCCTACTAGGAGCTCTTATACATTTTATGGTAGTACCCCATTCTGAAAGACACTGTACGGCTAAGGCCTACATACCATGAGGACTTGACAGTTTAGTCTTATCCATTTGTATATCGGCCTGAATGAAAAATTGGTTAGAGTCACCTTCGAGTTCTCCTTTCGGATGTGTCTCTTAGGTAGGCCCCTCTAAAGGTGACTCAAAGGAATAAAATGCATTTTGATTGTTTCTCTTGCACCCTAGATCGCATGATGCACAAGGGGAGAGGATACACACTCAAAATGCACCAAAGACAAAATCACACAATTCAAACACTTGTTCATTTTAGCCTCAAAGCAATGATGAGTTCATTTTAAAGCACCAAACTTGAGTGTGAAGATTGCTTTGTTCAATTTTTAAATCCAAAAATCAACTTTAGTAAGTTTGTGTCCTAAAGTTCGTTTTAATCCTTTTGTCATAAAATGGAAATGTTCTTTTTAGAATAAAAAAGGTTTCAAGTTAATCTAAAATAGAAAATTAAAGCATAAAATGGAAGCCCTCTAAAGCATTTAAAAACACTTTATGACTTTCAATTTTTGATGCTTAATTTTCTTTAATTCCAAGATTCGGTCAAATATTGCTTCTAATCCTTCAACATTTTAATTTCTTCATACAAACGAAAAATCCTCCTCTTTGCTTTTCCTTCTTCAATTTCCTTCCTTCATTTGCCTTCATTTGTACCTCCTTCGTTAGTCTTTGTACCTTGTGCCTTTGTTGTTCTTCGTTTGTTCCTTGTACCTATTAAGAAAAGAAAATCAAGTTATATATAAAAAAAAAACTCATTTTAAGCATTAACTTTAAATGAAATAATGATTTAAAGAATAATGATTTTAAACTAATGAAATGAATCATTAACTAGTCGTAATTTGAAAATAGAAAAGCATCTACAACAATTTTTAAGCAGGATTTCAAATCCTCTTCACTTAGCCTATAAAAGGTCATGAATGAGCAACTCCATTCAACAAAGACACCTGCAAAGACAAGTAATTTTAAGATGTAGCTAGATCATCTATGATTTTACTTGATCAATTCCATCTTATCTTGGCCTTCCCCCAAGAAATTAAATGGGGGATTTAAGTGTTATGGTTTTAAGTGTTAAGCTATATCTCCCCCTTGCGTTTATGAATACGTTTGCAATTGTATTTGAAATTAATGCCTTGTTAAAAGAGTATTCATTCTACACTTTATTGTTTATCTACCTTGGAAGGGACCATTTTTATGGACAACGGAAATAAATTTGACATGATGGGATTGCTTTTAAAGGCACACTTTATCCTAGTCAAAACCTTCTAGCAAAAAGCCTAAAAGATTTACAGTTGTGGGAACTATAGAGAAAGGTCAAAATCAAGAAGAATTTGCATGTCGTGGAAAAGAACAAGGCCAAACAAATGACAGGCTAACCCTATAGTCAAAATGATTTTACCCAACATTAAGTCACAATAACACTAAATAAAAGCATAAAGGGGTCGCAGCAATTGGTAAAATCTTGTGGTAGAAAATAGAGATAAATGAGTGATATGAAACATCAAATCTCCCTAGATTACCATTCACTATTGAGAAGATATCACGGTCCATGAAAGAAGGACAAGATTTTAATTAGTTATCTATGATATCCTTAGTCTCCTAAGAAGTCTGTTCCGGTCAAAACCTCCAGCAAGAGTCCCAAAATACCCTCTATAGAAGGCGTTTCTCTTTTAGATAATGACATCTGGCTGCAGTGGAGTTCTTGAGTGTAACAATGGCTATTTGAATACTTGATGCAAGAGCATCTAGTGGTGTAAGGGCAATCTTGTATCACCCAAAAATAGTTAAATTTCAAGTTTCTTAGTTTTTAGATATTTTTACATTTTTGGATACCTTTTTCGTCATAATGAAATTCCCAATTTATGATTTTTATTTTCTATTCCTAGGTTGAAAGATATTGCAGTGTTAGTTTCCCAGATTTGCACCTGAAAAATCTTCCAGGTTAGATTTGAGGCACTTAGATTTTCCGGATCGGCCCTAAAACTTGCCGAAATTGGCGTAGTAGATTTCAAGCGCATTCTTGACTTTGAGACCTTTCCAATGGTTCAAACGGTTCACGAATCAAAGTCCCGGATCAAAAGTTGTCACCAGGAAGTTGGCGCACTTTCTAGAAGATACAATTGTAAATGTTCTTTTGAAATTTGAACTTCAAGTTGTCATTTTTCGGCACCAAACTGCCTAAACTAAAATTTGAATGTTGTTTTGGCTCCAAACTAAAGAGGAGCTCTATTATGGGTGGGTTTCTAATTTTTGGGTAACTTTTTGGGGACAAGCTTGCATATTGCAAAAGGGTTATTCTGTAACTATCTGTAACTTGCATGTGTTGTAGAACTTGGGGATTTGAGATCCTCTACATGTAAGAAGCTCAATTTTTGAATAATAAAATTATTTTCTTGTTTGTGGGTTATTTTCTATGTCTTGGGTTATGCCCTCATCAAGTGGTATCAGAGCGGGTTTTCTTGAGCGTGTGGATAGATAGCCGTTCATGAGGTAGTTCACACCAGGACCATGGTTGTGGGTCGAGGTCAAGAAAGATGCCTCCAAGAGTGATACCTGGTAGGTGTGGTGGTGCCAAAGGTGGTCGGGGTGGCAGAAATGCTGGTGGAAGAAAATGCATTGGCAGTCCTCCAGAGACAGATTGATGCATTACAAGAGTAGTTGAGAAGAGGGTTAAACCCAACGGAGGAAAGTGAGGATGACGGAGATGAAAAGGTTCAAATGAAGAAGAGGAAGAAGAAGCAATTGATCAAGACCAAATGCCGCTAATAAGGGCCATTTTGAATATCGAGAAAAGACCCAGAGTAGAAGCCCCCAATTATTCCAGAAGTCTGAACCTAGAAGAGTTGATCGACTGGATCAACGAGCTAGAAGAATATTTTGAGTATGAGGAAATAGAGGACCTAGATCGGGTTAAGTTTGTGAAAATGAAGCTGAAGGGCCATGCCAGTATTTGGTGGAAAGAGGTCCAGTTGGAAAGAAATCGAAGAGAAAAAATCAAGATCACCAGATGGGATCGCATGGTAGAGAAACTGAAGAAGCAATTCATACCAGTGAACTATGAGTTAGATTTGTTGAAGAAATTGCAAGGGTTGAAGCAAGGAAATAGATCTGTGAAAGAATATACTGAATATTTTCAGAAGATAATCATCAGAACAGGTCACACAGAGGCCAATAAGGAGAAGGTAGCCCGATATCTTAATGGATTATGACTGAGCATTCAAGAGGAGTTAATCCTAGTTAGAATGACCACCATTGAGGATGTGTATCAGTTTGCTCTGAAGGTGGAAGAGAAGCTGAATAAAAGATTTGATGGCAAGCAAAAAGGATGTGGAGGTCAAAGTGAAAGAGGCAATGGAAGACCTTCAGGAAGTCAAAATGAAGATGAAAAGAAAAGTGAAGATGTGGGTACCAGCCAAAGCCAAAGGAAGAACAACTTCTACCGCCCTCATGATCAAAATAGTGGTGATCAAAGAGGTAGAGGATGAGGGAGATATGGACAAGGATCTGGAAGAGGTGGTTTCAGAGGAACATGTTTCTAGTGTGGCGAAGAAGGGCATCGAGCCGATGAATGTCCACAACACCAAGGAAGGGTAGACAAAAGGCTAGAAGGTCATGGAAGGGTTGTGCATGTAGATGAGGAGGCCCAATCTGAACATTCAGATGATACTAAAGGGGGAGAAGCCCTAGTGATTAGAAGAGCCCTGGTGATTGAGCAAAAGAAACCAGAACAAAGGAAGAATCTATTTCATACAAGGTGCAAGTGTGAAGGAAAATGTTGTGATGTCATTATTGATGGTGGGAGCACCGATAATCTGGTGTCAAAAGAGATGGTCACAAAGTTGAAGCTGAAGAGGGAAAGGCACCCGCATTTGTATCAGATTGCCTGGTTGCAGAAAGACCACAAAGTTTTGATTAATGAGTAGTGCCTAGTAAAATTCAAGATCGGGAGCTACCATGATGAGGTACTTTGTGATATTATTCCCATGGATGCATGTCACATGTTGGGGAGGCCGTGGCAGTTTGATAGGCGAGCTATACATGATGGCCATGCAAACTCTTATTCCTTGACAAAAGATGGGGTTTGCCACAAGTTGAAACCCCTAAAGGAGACCGAAGAAAAGGTATGCAGTAGTGGTAGAATCTATTATGTAGATGGAAGAAAATTTATAGAAGGTATGAAGCATGAGCATGTGTGTTATGCATTGATTCCTAGAGTGAGTAAGGAGGATAGTGAGAATGTTCTAGAAGAAGTTTATGGGATGTTGGATGAGTTTCAGGATATTGTTTTTAATAATGTACCTGAGGGTTTACCACCAACAAGGAAGATCAGTCATCAGATTGACTTGATTCCTAGAGCCAGTTTTCCAAATAAGGCAGCTCATAGAATGACTCTAGTACAAAATGAGGAGTTGAATAGATAAGTTAAGGAGTTGTTGAGAAAGGGTTTGATACGGGAGAGTTTGAGTCCATGTGCAGTACCTGTAGTACTAGCACCAAAGAAGGATGGGGAGTGGAGGATGTGTACAGATTCCTGAGCCA
>VDFB02373365.1:15913126-15993362 GCA_007258455.2 Sequoia sempervirens | reverse complement strand
GAGGAGTTCCATGAGGGAGAACCTGATAAAGGAGAAGCATAGTGGAGGAATGGAAGGACATTTTGGTCAGGATAAGACCATTTCCATTATCAGTGAGCATTATTATTGGCCTCAGTTGTCACATGATGTGATGAAGTTTGTGCAAAGCTATAGGGTATGTCAGATGGCTAAAGGAGTGAGCTAGAATACAGGCTTATATCAGCCTTTACCTGTACTAGAAAGGCCATGGGAGGATATAAGTATGGACTTTGTTCTTGGTTTGCCAAGGACACAACGAGAGAATGATTCAGTCTTTGTGGTGGTTGATAGGTTTTTGAAGATGGCACATTTCATTACATGTCAGAAGACCCATGATGCAGTCCACATTGCTAACTTGTTCTTCAGAGAGGTGGTGAGGCTACATGGTCTACAAAGGTATTGTTTTAGATCGTGACACCAATTTTGTGGGGTACTTTTGGAGGATCTTGTGGAAGAAGCTAAAGATAGAGTTGAATTTCAGTTATGCACACCATCCACAAATAGATGGGCAGATAAAGGTTGTTAACAAGAGTCTGGGTAACCTAATGATATGTTTGGTGGGAGATAAACCCAAGGGATGGGACTTGATCTTACCCGGGTAGAATTTTCTTACAACAATTCTATCAATAAACAGTAGATCACCATTCAGTGTGTATGGAAGCCAGCCCGAACAGCTCGATGGGAAAGTGGACCAAAGAGAAGAAAATAAGTGCTGAAGCCAAATATTTTGCAAAACACGTCAAGGATATACATGAGAAGGTAAGACAACATATTAACAAGATGAATATGTAGTATAAGGCTAAGGCAGATCAAAAGAGGAGGTATAAGGAGTTTTAGATTGGTGATGAAGTGATGGTCCACTTGAGGAAAGAAATGTTTCTGCAGGTGGGGAGCAGCATATAACAAAGTGTAGAATGAAAGTTTGGTCTTATAAGTACGAAGAAGGCGCAATTCAAAGAATACATATGAGTACAGAAGTGCTCCGGATCGTTCAACATTTCCTCACGGTGTTCAGCACATTTCAGATTTGTAGTATATAAATTGAAAGGGTGGTGAAAGAGGAAGTACCAACAATGGAATAGTGTGGGGATTCCAACACATACTTCAAAAAAGGAGGAGATTGAAGAAATCTGGATGACCGTGTGGGAAGAAAGTACTAGAAAACAAGCGGTATGGCGAATATCTGTGAGGAAATGGAAAGGAAGGCCTATTGAAGATTCATCACGGTTGGCTAAGAGGTGCGACCATTTGGGTTTCCTCCACCATCGAAGAGACATGATGGGGTCACTTCTCAAATTACGGGTGTGCGATGCGGGGGCATCGGTGGTGTAAGGGCAATCTTGCATCACCCAAAAATAGTTAAATTTCAAGTTTCTTAGTTTTTAGATGTTTTTACATTCTTGGATACCCTTTTCATCATAATGAAATTCTCAATTTATGATTTTTATTTTCTATTCTTAGGTTGAAAGATATTGCAGTGTTAGTTTCCTAGATTTGTACCTGAAAATCTTTCAGGTTAGATTTGAGGCACTTAGAGTTCCTAGATCGGCCCTAAAACTTTTCAAAATTAGCATAAAAAATATTGAGCATGTTCTTGACTTTGAGACCTTTCCAACTATTCAAACGGTTCACAAATCGGAGTCCCGGATAAAAAGTTATGGCCCCGAGAAATTGGCGCACTTTCTAGAAGATACAATTGCAAATGTTCTTTTGAAATTTGAACTTCAAGTTGTAATTTTTCGGTGCCAAACTACCTAAACTAAAATTTGAATGTTGTTTTGGCTCCAAACTAAAGAGGAGCTCTATTATGGGTGGGTTTCTAATTTTTGGGTAACTTTTTGGGGACAAGCTCGCATATTGCGAAAGGGTTATTCTATAGCTGTCTGTAACTTGCATGTGTTGTAGAACTTGGGGATTTGAGATCCTCTGCATGTAAGAAGCTCCATTTTCTGAATAATAAAATTATTCTCTTGTTTGTGGGTTATTTTCTGTGTCTCAGGTTGTGCCCTCATCAATACTAAGGAAAGGTATCACCTGTCATAAAGAAAGGCATTAAATATACACAGCAAAAGCCAACAATTCAGCATAAAATTTATGGACCTTTACACCAACTAATGACACGGCCCAACAAGGAAGGATTCGATTTTCATTCATTAGCAATACTTCAAGAAATATTTGCAGTCAAGAAAATCATGAAATATTGATGATACCTAAAGAAAGCAATAGCTAAAGAGATATCGATAATAGTATGAATAAATCTTGATAGGCAGTATGAGTAAATGAAAATCCTTTTGTCGAATAAAGTTGAGTAATGACATGTTTGGACCTATGAAATTCCACAACCTACTCTTAAAAAATCCACTAAACAAGGCTGCCTGTAACTGTCTAATCCAAAAAAAGAAGCTGGAATTATAGTGAAAATAGTAGTCTATGTGAGAGATATAACTAGCAACAAGAGCTCAAATAAGCACTTGTACAAATCCAGCTATAAGTAGACCCATAAAAACACTGAATGGAGAGGTCCTAAAACTGCCTGTGGCTTCGGTAGTTGTAGAGGGACTTGAAACTGGGGTGGTTGTATTCGACTCGGTTGTTGGAGAGACGACAGTAATCAAACCCAATAATGTGGGAGAAGGGGTGAGAGCGCCGCATGCACTGATAGGAGGAGTCTTGACCTTGCAAGTGGCAGGCATGCCAAGGGCACGGGTCTAGTTAATGGAAATGCCGTATGAGTTGCTGCTTCCAAGTAGATTATAGAGAAAAGCTATATTTCCATTAACCATCTTAAGCAAACCACTGCAAAAATCCTTTGAAGGAGGTTTCGTATCATTTTCCTGAACATATGGCAATAAATTTGACAAAGTTTCATCACATCCTCCAGAAGATGGTGATAGAGCCAGTCCCTACGCACAAATGATTTATGCTAACACCAAAATAACCAAAACCTAACTCACATAACCAAATCAGCAAGGAATCCAAGGATGAGGTACTTCACTAAATAGCTATGTTGAAAAATGAATACATAAGATTCCAGATTTGGCCACATTTGGAGAGGCCCAACATGAATGTCGATTGGGGCTTAGAGGAATGCCATGTATGCGTTGTTCTACATCATTCGTATCTAGACAAGAGTGTAGAGCTAGACAGAAGACCACTCAAGTCCTTAAAAGAATGCAGAGGGAGATGTCATCCACTTAATGAATAGCTGTGAAATAGACCCTAACACAACCATTAAATTATGCAACAAACTGACTAAGACTAGACCAGAGAGTTGATCAGTCACTTATACATTGTGGAGAAGATATGATAAGTCATTTGTTTGATGAATATTTGAGGAATCAACTAAGAAGATACCAAAAGATCATTTTAAAATTGAAAACATATCAAAAAATGTCTGCAATTGACACTACCATTCATGAGTGAAAATTGCCATATAGTTATGCAATGTTATACTGAGTGATTTGTTTTTTTTTTTTAAATGAAAGACACAGTCCTCTAACGAAACATATGCTCGAAATCACATTAGCTTTTCCAGGTCTTGGATATTAAGATTTATATACAAACAAAGATAGTGACAGGTCAACTGCAATGCTTCCATAGTGATGTGAACATCTAACTTTGTTCACAACGACTTGTGAAAAAGTAACAATAAGAAAATAGAGTTTAAATAGACCAGCAATGAAGCATTGACATGTAGGAACACTAACATCTGCAAGGTTGATTCCAAAGACATCCAATATGCTAAAAAAAAAAAATTACACAATTAATATAGTAGCATATCTGTTCACTAACATCTAAAATTCTAGAACTCTGAACAAATCACGTAAAACCAACAACCAAAACTTCTCATTCTTACAAACAACAGGATTAGAATGATAGATCAGGATGTAATTAGTTAGTAGAGTTTTGAGCCTGATAAAACAACATTGGAAATTTCCCTCCTAGTGCCAAATGTGGTGCATACTTTTTGAAATCTGCAAAAACTAAACTTCATACAAGGTTAGTAGCTTACAAATTCCTCAAGAATGACCCTATGAAATACCTTGTGAATGTTTCCAAATGCAATAAATGACAATAGAAAAACTAAAAGAATTATGAAAACTAGAACAAGTTACCTATTCCATAGTGGATTGGTGCTTCTTTGATGTGGAAAGAAGCCCTTTCCCAATCCTTGTTCAAAGCTTAAAATGATGCAAATGCCAAATGTGATGAAGAGCAAGATTATTTCTCAAATCAAGAGAGTAACCTTGCATTAAAGTTGTAGATTCAATTATGGAGGATTAAGCTTACATTTATAGATTTTCTTAATGAGAGATTGGCCAATGAGATGAGGCCACTTGTCAACTTTTGATTGGCTAAGGAGTGAGCACATTTTGGTCAATGTGCCAAGAATTTAAAATTGTTGAGTGGGGGGGCATGTAAGACTTTCAGAATTTTAAATTATGATTGGGGAACATGTCAAAATTTAAAATTCTGAAAATGCATGAGTCGAGGATATGTCAGAATTTAAAATTATGAGTGGGGGACATGTTAGAATTTAAAATTCTGAAAATGCATGAGTGGAGGATATGTCAGAATTTAAAATTTTGAGTGGGGGACATGTCAAAATTTAAAATTCTGAAAATGCATGGGTGGAGGATATGTTAGAATTTTAAATTTTGAGTGGGGAACATGTCATAATTTAAAATTATGAAAATGCATGAGTGGGGAATATTCTTCCAAGATGCCATGTTGAAAGAAAATAGGGATTTTAATAAATCAATAAATTGATTTATTTGTGCAAGTGGATGATTAGGTTAATTTAATCAAGATTAGATTAGCCTAATGATGATTTGACTTATTTGATTTAAATACTTGATTTATTTAAATCAGAAAAGGATGAAAAATGCAATTAAATGAATGTTTGATTTATTTGATTAAAAGGTTGATGATAAATTTTATTTAATTTTAAATGGACAACCTTATGAATGAACTTAATGAGTTTAATTTATCAAATGAATGGGCTAAAGTGAACTTGATTAAATGAGTGGGTAAATGCAAAACTTGGTTTACTTGATGAATGAACTCGATTGAATGCATAATGACACTTTTGCATGTCTACAGGATGTACAAGGGGTAAGGAGTCATTAGATTGGATAAAGTCAGATGTCATAAGGGTCCTGATGGTAATGTCTTTGTATTTTCCAATAGTGAAATTGATGTCTATAACGTAACTCTCCTCCAAATTATCCATTTCACTCCTAGTCTGATTGTCTTCACTGGAGTCATCAATATGTATTGATTCTATTTCAAGCAGTCTATAACCTGAACTTTGACCCTCCTCATGTATGGGTGTATACTTTTGGACTACATCAATTTCCTTATCATGACAAGTCTCTTCAAATAATGAATCCCACTCATACTCATTTGAATCAATTTCATGAGCATCACTAGCTTGTAGTTGTAGGATTCTTTCAACAACTTGTTGTTTGGTTTCTTATTTGGATTCTTCTCTATACCCCAATCTTGTTTTATCTTTGGATTTCATGGTGATAGGTTGTATTGGTTCTATGATGCCTTCTTTCCTTTTACTAATAAGACCTTTTCCCTCGTATCCCATCTTTTCCATGATTATCTTGCCTTTTCCATACTGCTCTATCTATACACTTGAGGTGGATGCTTGTGATGATTCTTCATCCTTGTATAACTAGTTTAAAACCTCCTTGTTGTTTGAATCATCCACTAATGTGCTTGCTCTTACAAAGGTCCCATCAAATAGGGTGGTTGATTGTGATGATTGTTGTCTTGATGTTGATGATTGTCCATATGAATTTGAAGAAGATGAAAGTTGTGATAAGCATAAGGATTTCTGAAATGAGTAGTCCCCCATTCCTTTATCTTTCAATTAGATCTTCACAACTAATTTTGATAATGATTCAAGTTGACCTTCCTAATTTTGTGGAGTAGGATTTTATGTACTTTCTTTATTTGAGGGATTGGCATCACTGCTATCCTTATCCTTTGATTGGTCCTTTTTCTCAACCCACTTTGACAAGGCATTTAGTTGTTTCCCGTCATTTGATAAACCCTGAATTGGAGCTTCCTTGTTGTGTGGTACAAAAGTATCTTGGGTAGTCTTAAGGGTATTACAATATTGGGGGCTATTTGAGTCGGCTACAATAGTGATTTCCTTCCCATTGAATGAGAACTTCAAACACTGATGATATGTGGATGGTACCACTTGCATGTTATGAATCCAAGGTCTTCCCAAGAGTATGTTGTAGGTTAACTCTTTGTCTAACCCTTGACATACTATATCTCTAACAACTAGTCCCACTTAAGTAGGTAGCACTATCAATCCTTGTGAAGATCTTTCCTCGTCATCATATGCTTTTATTGTGATTTTCCTTCTAGGATCAATAGCATTTTTTGAATAGCCTAGTGTACACAAAAGTTTCAAAATAAAGATATTCAAGCTAACTCCTTAATCTATTAGGACACGTTTAACGTGATGCTTGTGGATTAGGACCTCAATGTGTAAGGAAACATTAAGGAGATGATTGATAGATGCATCATCATGTTCAGAAAAGGATAAGCACTGCAGTGTAGTCAAATGTCCCACCATAGTTTGGAATTGGAAAACATCTAGATTGTTTGGTACCGTGGTGGAAACTAGAGCTTGTTCCAAGATTTCCTTAATCTTGAGAAGTTCTAATATGGATATTTGTGTGGGTGTCTTCTGCAACTGATCCACTATGTTATATTGGGTTGCAAGGATAGAAATTGATTTGGACATGGAAGGGGTAGGTCCTTTCAATGTTACCTTGGCTTGTCCTTGTGTAATTGCATTGACGGGTGCGTTGTCTTGTTGTTCCTTGATTTGGATAGCATTGATTTGATATGAGGTAGTTTTGACATTATGGTCATGATTCTCAATTGCAATGGTGTTTTGTTCATGTTCGATGGTGTCATCGTTTGTTGGGTTATCATTGACAATAGGATCTAATTTTTCATGGGTTGGATCATCAACCACCTCAATATGCAGAATGGTGGTATCATAGACATAGTTTATGTTATTTCCCTTGTTATTTGATGACGAGGACTCTCCTTTCTCATAGTTTGGGAGAGGGTTCTTAAATGCTCTATGGTCATTTTTTATCTGGAGTCCTACAAATATCTTCTTGTTTTCAATTAAGTCTTGTATCAAGTGCTTCAATTGCATACAGTTGTTGGTTTTTTGTCCTTTGTTTCTATGAAACTCATAGAAATGGGCCTTATTCCACCATGGGGGTTTAAATTGTGGTTCTCAACTTCTTGCTTTTGGTAGAGTTATGGCCTTAGCTTCGAGAAGTTCTTTTAATGTTGATTCTAGTGATTTCCAAAAAGGTGTGAACCTCCTTCAATTTGAGGATGTTTGATACAATGGTGTTCTAGATCCTTGATTGTTACTTTGGTTGGAATTTTGGTTGTTGCCCTAGTTGTTGCTTTGTTTGTTTCCTTGGTTGTTTCTTTGGTTGTTGGGGGGATTTTTATTCTAATTATTTTTGGTGGAAGCTACAGTTAGGTTGAATGTAGGTTTTTCATTTTTAATTTCAACTGCACCATCGTTGTTTTTAGTGTTCTTGTTTCTTTTCCAATACTTGGGATTGCCACCACTATTGTAATTTTTGGAGAAGTTTGATGAATTATTTTTATTGTATATCTTGATGAATCCTCTCTTTACTAAGGCCTCTCTGATTTTAATTCCATTTTCAATCAATTTTTCGAAGGTTGGGGACATTGCAATTCCAATCTATAACTCATCTCGTCATTGAGATTGTCAATAAATATTTCTATCTTTTCCTTTTCGAGTACAGGATGAGAATATCATGCAAATAACCTTCTCCATTTTTGCAAGAATACAAGGAATGATTCACCCTTCTTTTATTTCAAATTACAAAGATCTTTCATGGTGATGACATGTTGGATGTTGTAAGAAAATTGGGTGATGAACTTGTTGACTAATTCCTCAAAGGTGTTAATTGGTGGGGTGAGTTTGGAGAACCATTCAAGACAATGTCCACCTAAGATTCTTGGGAATAATCTCAGCAAATATGTTTCCTCATGTGCAAATTCAAGGCTCATGGTCCTAAATTCTCTTACATGGTCTATCAGATCAGTTTTTCCATTGCATTTGTCATACTTTAGGAGTTCACAATGTTTGGGAAAGGGTATCATGTGAATACTTTGATCAAATGGATAAGGAAAAATTTCTTGGATCAAGTATCATTTTGAGGTTCCTCTTTGCATATCAAGGATTTGTTGTTGAAGGTTCTTCATTTGGTGAGTTAGAGCAACCACTTGTTCAGGATCATTTTTAGAATTTTTAGGTGGTGTTTTCAATTGATTCACATCAAAGTCATTTGGTAATTTGGCACTTTGTTTGGCTAGCATAAGGAGGTATTGTTCCCCATTTCTTTCAAAAATATTTTCTAAACACTTATGGAAGTTGGGGTCTTGTTCAACATGTTGGATATCTTCTTTGGTTATTTTGTCCCCTTCATTATTGTTAAGTCCATGAAAAGGATTCTCTTCAGCCTCCGCTATGGTTTTTTGTGTTTCACTGTTTTGAGTTTTAGTGTTTTGAGTCTCAATGATCAAAGTTTAAATGGTTGGGATTTCAATTTTTGGAGTTCCAATGGTTAAAGTTTCAATGGTTGAAGTTTCAATGTTTGAGTCTTTGATTTTTTGATTTTCAATTCCTCTTTCCTTAAGCTTTTGCTTTTGTAACCTTATTTGAATGGGAATACAAGTGTTATAGTTTAGACTAAACTTTGATCTAAGTTTTGGAAAAGTACCAAGGGTTACAAATAAGTCAAATATAATGACAAATTCTAATGATACTAAGTTTGATTTGACTATATAGCTTCGTTTCGTGATGGGAGGATGATAAATCTTGATAATGAAACTAGGCTTAATAATCAAAGGTGTGATAAATTTGATGATTTTGGTACTTTGAGATGCTAGATCTTGGTTTAGGTTGGAACATTGCACTTGTAGAGGTGAATTTTAACAAGTTTGAATTCTAATGTACCTAAGGAATGATTTTGAACTTTGAGAGAATTCTAGAATTTTGGTTCAAACTGTGAGATTGGAGGAAAATTTTCTTCCTACACAAGATACTCAAATATTTGGAAAAGTATTAGATTTTGACAATAGTAAAATGAGTACAAGTTGGGATTATTCTTTGAAGCTCTTTTGTAGAAATTGAAGACCAACCTCTTTCTAAATTTGTAGAGTGTTGAGAGATGCTTTTGATGTTCTCTTGGACTAAGAACTTTGGACTTCAGTTTCTAGATTTTGATCTTTCGTGAAATCATTTGGTAAGGCACATGTTTAGAATTTTTTTTATTTGAGGAATGATTTTGGATTGAAAAAGGATTTTGAAATCTAGTCCGAACTGCAAGATAAAAGACAAGTTTAACTCTCAGGTTTTTGCATTTAATAGATGTACTAAAACAGAGCCTAGATGTGCTAGAAAACTTAATAGATGCGCTAAAACATAGGATGGATGCACTATGGTTTTAAAAATATGTGCTAGAAGATTTCTTGTATGTGTGGGAATAGAGGACAGATGCACTAGAGTTATGCACAGATGCATTAAAGGATTGCGTGTATGCACTAGAATAGAGGATAGATGCACCAAAATTTTGTACAATGCACTAAAGGATTACTTATATGTGTTGGAACAAAGGATAGATGCGCAAAAGTTTTTCATAGATGTGCTAAAACAATAGTTGAATGTGCTAAAAGAACACACAGATGCACTATAAGATGTAGCAAATGCACTGAACTAGGAAAATGACATAGTTTGTTGGAATTTTGCTTGATTTTTTTTATTTTATAGCTAGGAAATTGGTTGTTTTAATGAATGTTTTTCTGTATCAAGGATTCCACTTTCAACATGTGATGTTTGTGATTTGAAATTGGTTTAAAAATACATTGTTAAATACACACCAAACATGTACAATCTTAAGGATATGTAGGACAATATTCTTTTGGATTCCATGCGGGTTTTACCCCAACCAATCTTATTCTTAGCGGATGATTAGATGCTTGACCCCACTGGCTCCCCTCCATGACACTCAATTCTATGAGGCAGCCAAGAATCAATACCCATGAATCTCCCATGGCATATTTCTCATCCCTACTAAAAACTACGAGAATGTGGATTCCTTTGCAACGACCATTGTTGCACCAAAGAATAGATAAAGGTTTTTGGCCAAACTATAACAAGGGTTCTAATATGGAAATTCTATTTATGGGGATAATCCATGTGGTGAGAGACCATTTCTACCCTTCTTGTTGGAACTATCCTCATGATACTTTCCTTTGTTCAAGTACCCACATTTATATCTCAGTTGGAAGTTGCTTGGCTTTAGCATGTTACCGGTTGGGTCATTCCCTTGGGTGATTACTTTTTACCACAAGGTAGGCCTCTAAGATAAAAAAAAGCAAGCAAGTATACCCATAGTTCAATTGATCTTTGTTTTGTGTAAATAAAGAGAGAACACATGCAATATACTCAACTAACACTCGCACATAAAAAGTGAATGGTTCTATCTTTTTAGTCACCCAGTTAAGGGGAGACCATATTCCTACCATCCATCATGCACAAAAGACATGGTGTTCATTTATCCTTTTAATTAAGCTAGATACCCATTTTAAGCAAAAATAAAGTACTTAAATAGCTCTAGGCCTTGCATAAATCATCAGTAGTTTGATAAAATTTGTCTTTGACCAGTGTATAAAAGTACCTAGAAGCAGAAAACACAAATCAGTTATCAGATTTTTGCAATTTTTACCCAATGTACTAAAATAGTAATCAGATGTGCTAAAACACTGATGTGCTATAAGAAATAAGAAATGCACCAAAATAATTACTCAGTACACTAAAATGACTGATGAATGTGCTAAAACAAATATCAAATGCACTATAAAAACTGATGAATGCGCTAAAATACTTCCTGTATGCACTAGAATATTTGTTGGATGCACTAAAAGAATAGTTGGATGCATTAGAACAGTCACCAAATGTGCTAGAAGATCTGTGGATGGAAAAAATAGAAGTTGTATGCACCAGAAGATTTATTGGATGGACCAAAAGAGACCATGGTTGTGCTAAAACATCATGTCTAGCCTGTTTAAATGAAATTTTCCAGCAAACTATTAGAGATGGGGTCTGGCCCCATGGTGGGTGCCATTTTGTGTGTGTGTGAAATGTGGAAATTTTAGTAAAACAACATAAACCTTAATGAAATGAATTATATTAAAGATTCAAAGCAAAGAAGCTACTCTAATTTGCAACAAAATAAATCATTCAAGAACATCTCATTGTCCTCTATTCTTAAAGATTTTTTTAACCTTTTGGCCCTCAAATTTCTATGTGCACAAAATCTATTAGAATGACACTTAAGAAATGAGATTAGTATTCAACATGAAAGCCAACTAAGATCTTACATGAAACTATACGATGGAAAGGATAATGGATACTATGGTGAATGGATGATGATGTTTATGATGAATGAACAGATTGGTGGATACTATGGTAGTGATCTATATGATTCTATATATGATTCTACATATGCTCAAATGGAAACTATTAAAATGATAATCTAAAATGCAACTATGATGCAATGGAGGACATAAAGTGAAACTATGAAGTAATATGATCCTAACATGTAACTCTAAAATCAAACATAAAAAAAAAAGTTAACTATAAGACTCCAAAGTTCTCCCAAGCTCAAACAATGTTCCTGCATGATATATTTACTTCAAATGTGGATGGAGAATACAATGCCAAATGGTTGCATTTATAACCTTTTCCAAGCATCTTGTGAGATGGCAATAATCAATGGTCCAGATTCGATCAAGAAGAAGGGATGGTGAGGATGGAGAGAATCAAGATGTTGTCCCCTTAACCAAAGACAACATGCCATTTGGATGGAATAATCTCTTAACCAATGGGAAACATACCATTTGGATGGAAGAGTCAAGTGTGGGAGGAAAAGACCACACACTTTTAAAATTGGTGGAAGTGTGTGAGGAATGAGCCATGTGCTTTTTGAAAATTGGTTGAAGATAATTCTAATTAAAAATTAGAATTATTTAATTCCATGTGACCTTGGTGAGGTGACACAAAAATTTGTAGACATGTTTTCAAATTCCTAATCAAGATTAGTGGAGATTAATTAAATAAAACAAGATTATGGAATTTTTTTATTTAATTACTTTAGAAGAGTATGTTTTAGATTTTGGAGAATTAGAAACTATGAACAATATAAATAAATTGAGAATTTATTTATACATAGTTAAAATATTAATTAAATAGATAGTATTTAATTAATTAAAGGTGATGACCGATTTTAGGTGTATACAACAAGTACCTAAGGTGACTAACCTAGGGCCTCGAGAGTTGATTGAAGATTAGCCTTGCCTATGTTATACATGCAGAAACCACTAGTTCAACTTTTTGACTCAAAGCACTAAATGCTTTTGGGATTTTGATGTTCTTAAATTTGTTTTGATCTTATTTATTTTATGGATTTTTTTATTTTGATAGTTTTTTACCAGTGATGGGATGTACAAGGATCAAATATCCTACCATTTTCAAGAAGTTTCCCCCAGTTAGGAACAAAATTATGTTTTATTAGGGGAGATATGTTTTGATGGTGCGACAAGGTTCAAAACTTGATAATTCATCAATCCATGGTTGGTTGCACATTTTATCATGGGAAAAATGGGTGGATGCTTTAGATAGTGTTGATAGATAGAGATGTAGGTCTTATTCAAATGTAGCATCTTTTTTCTAGGTTTTCACTATGGTATCGGTTCTAGAAGCACTACAAGGTGGTTTTCACTGAAAGAACGTTTTATTTCTCTTTACTATTTTTCTTGCTTTCTATTTTTTATTTTTTTTCTTTTTCTCTTGGGATATTCTGATGTGTTCATGTATAAAACATTTTGAGATGGTTGATATTCAAAGGTTTGGCTAAAATTTCTCCTTTAGGAGTAGCCAACTAATATACCCCCAAGCCATAGCTTGTTGTTATGATGAAAGGACCTAACTAGTTTGGTTCAAGCTTCCCCTTCCAATCCTCATTTATTTGAATCTTTCGATTCTCTTTTAGCAGTAGGTCACCAACTTGAAATTTTTTGTTCTTAATCTTTTTTTTGTAGCTTCATTTGAGTCAATTTTTATAAACTTGAAGATGGTTTAACATGCTCAAACACCTTTCATCTAAGACTTCCAACTCATTCAACCTGGACACTTGATATTCCTCATTACTAGCCATTCCTTTAAGGGATACTCACAGTGAGGGGATTTTTACTTCAATAGGTAAGATCGCTTTAGATTTGTAGACCAAGGAAAAAGGTGTGGCACCTGTAGGTGTATGAATGTTGGTTTAATAAGCCCATAAGGATAGATTTAGCTACAAATACCAATCATAGTTGACATCATTAAAAGTATTTTTCAGTATTTTCAAAATGGTTTTATTAGATGCTTTAGCCTAACTATTTCCTTGGGGATAGTATGGGGTCAAGAATTAGTGTTGGATAGAAAACTTTGAACAAAGCTCACAAAAATCTTCGTTCTTGAATGGGGTTTTGTTATCTGTTATGATAGTTTTGAGAATTCCATAGTGATAGATCAAATAATTCACAATGAACTTAGATATTTGCTTCCCTATGATGTAGGTTAATGGAATGGATTCTATCCACTTTGTAAAGTATTTTGTTGTGGTGATAATGAACTTGTTCCCATTAGATGAAGTGAGAGATATCTTACCTATCAAGTATAATCCCCACTATGAGAAAGGCCATGGTGTTGTTATACATCACAACTCCTATGTTGGTGTGTGAATAAGGTCACTATGCAATTGAAATTAGTGACATCTTGAGAAATGGATGAATTCTTGTTCTATTGAGGGCCAATAATACCTTGTTCTTAGCAATTTTTTTACTAGATTAGGTCCACTAGAGTGAGACCCACAAATACCTTCATGTACTTCTTGTAAAGCAATTTGTGCTTCATCCACATTAAGACATCAAAGTAATTTATTGTCTAGAATTTGTCTATATAGAGTATCTCCTAAGATGGTAAATCGAGAAATTCTATAGAAAAAGGTTTTCTTTTGGTTTATTGTTAAGTCAGGAGGTATGATACCATGTTGGATATAGGCAAACATATCTTAGTACCATGGCGAGGAAGGACCAACAACATCACAAACAAGTTTTGATTCTAGGATATTTAATGTTGGTATGATTTTCTCTACAAGGAATTCATATTTATGACCATTTGTAGAATGTTGAGGAGTGAACCTATTATTTCCATAGTGTCAACTACTTTGTTGTTGATTTTGGGAACATGTTCAAAGGTGATGACAAAAAATTACTATTTGAAACTATCCACCATTCTTTTATATGGCATTATCTTGTCATCCTTTATTTGATATTCATCATTTACCTATCTTATTGCCAGTTTCAAGAGTTGTCATAGACTTGAAACTCCTTTATCCTCCATTCTATAGCCATCTTCAATCCAATGATGAGTGCTTCATATTTAGAAATGTTGTTGGTACATGGAAATGAAATCCTATAAGTCTTGGGTATACTATCTCCCCGCGGTGTCAGAAATAGGATACCAACTCCTAAGTCGTGTTGAGTGTGGGACTTGTCAAAGTTCAAGGTCCAACAACTTGATTGTTCTATTAGAAATTTTTGACATGCAAAATTAGCATATTGCATTTAATCAAGCCCGTTCATTAAATAAATCAAGCTTATTTAATTTATCTCTAAGGTCATCCATTTAAATTAAATAAATTCTTCTTTATTTGATTTAACACTAACATCATCCTCTTTGATTAAATAAATCAAATCTTTATTTAATTAAATCTAAATAATTTTCTTCTCATTTTGATTTACTTTAATCCTAAAATCTAACTCAAAAGTCAAAATCACCTAATCTCCTATTAAATTAATCAAATCCTAATTAATTTAATCCTAATAACTTGTATTCTCTAGATTTTGCAACTTGTGTGCATAAATTAATTTAAACTATAGCAAAATGTGAATATCTAATCTACAAAATACTAAACTTTTGCACTCATTGATAAATTTTGAGAATTTCACCTTTTCATTAGGATCTAGTGATATTGCATGGTATGTTATTTTCAGTATTTCTACTATGCAAACATTGATAGGTTCGAAGTCTTCAACTAAGAGTGTTGATTTCTCTTGATATTTTGTGGTGGGGAGATTGAATCCTCCATATTTGGGCACCTAAGAGAGGTTTTCATCCTCATATGTGTCCTTTTTTTTTCTCTTTTCCTGATCCAATAAAGCCACATTATGGATTTCTTTAGGGATCCTCTTTTTTATTTTTATATTTTTTAGTTTATTTTTGTGACTAAAAGATGCAATCTCCCCTCAAAAATATGATCCTTGATCTATTTCCATTACAAAACCTACTTTATGATCTCCTTGTGATATATTGGTTCAAAGTCCCATGAACTCCACGATAACCTCATCATTCTAGAATGTTTCCAAAATTGGTGTATGATGTTGTTGGTCCCAATCTATCAACTATGGATAATGCAAGGATATTTTGTCATTGGTATCAACAAAGCTTATGAAGGTTGTAGCTAGGGTTAGGATATTGATTTTATCAAGGCTCCATAATTTGTCTAGGCCATACTCACTATGTAGTGCCCCTCCTGTTGTCTTCAATTAGACTGATATTCATTATGTTAGGATATACACTATGATACCTTGTTGATGTTAGTTTTACTATTTTGGATTGGTTTTGTATGGAAGTTGATCATACCTTGATGGTCATGATACTATTGACTTATGTATATATGATGGTTATATGGGTTTATCTGTGTGTTCAGATTAATTTAGTTATGAGTATCATGTGGTTATATGGCTATGTTTACTGTGCATTTAATTCATAATTGATCTATGTTTTTTACTATGTAATTGTTGTTACTCGTTGATGTGGATTATTGTTTGAAGTTTCTTGGTGGGAGGGACAATGTAGCATTACTCATTCATGAGTACCCTACTACACTGCAATTTCCTCTCACAATGTGCTTGATTGTTGGATATAAATATATGTTGTTCGACAGTTTATCTAAAGCAAGTTGCAAGTAATAGGCATCAACTCCACCTAAACTATTAGGTTTGAGTGTACCTTAAAACCCAATGGAAATGATGTTGAAAACAGGGAGGAAAAAAGGTCCCCTACCCTTGCTATCATCCTCGACAAGGATGAGTGCCCGTTTTAGTCACCCCATCAATCTAGTTTGCAATCTTGGTCAATTGTCTCATTTTGTGTTTATCATTGTTTGGATGATTTGTGATGTTACGTATTTGTTCATTAATTATGTTGTATAAATTATTTATGAGTTTAAATATTTCATTAATTGTAATCTTGGGGTGAAATTATTATTGTGTTTCCTTGTTTAATCAATTAAATTAAATTAAATTGGTTATAAGGTTGTTTAAATTAATTTGGAATTTAAAATAAATAACTAAATAAATCAAGAGTGGAAAATAGATAGTATATGGTTTATTGTTAATTAATTAAATTAAATTATTTTGTATAAAGTATTGTTATAATTAAATTTAATGATAATTGATGATTTTATTATCATTAAAGATTAATAAATCAAATGAGGAAAAAAAATATTATTTATAATAAAATGGTTATTAGGATGATATTTTCGAGCAAGTTGGTAAAGAAAATAAAAAGATAGAAAAAGTGGGTTTGAGTCCATGCATGGCTCCAAACTGGTTGCAAAATAGAAACTTGTCTTACTAAGTGATTATTGCTTGATTTTATTTTTGAAAATTGGATCACTTTTTTTGTTTTAATAATGATAATGTTTTAGGAGGATTTTCATCATTAATTTTTAGTTTTTGAATGAGAAGAGGGTTTGAAAGGAAATACTTATGTAGAATGGTTGCATCTTATGAATTGTTTTAAAAATTTATATTGGATTGGAAAAAAAAACTAGACTGTTATTGAATTGGTGGGAAGAAGTGGATCGTTGTGAACATGAACATTGGTCTCGACGCTGTTCTTCCATTTCAGTCATGTGGAATCCAAGTTGGTTTCATCACCATTTTGTGATTCATATAACTAATCAATGCAATTGAAACTCATTCTCTTTGTATTGTTTGTTGAAATGAATGGTAGTTTGTTTGGAGTTGTTTGGTTATGTACTATTTGTCTATTTTATTCCGATAAATTATATCTCCTTCAACTGTCTGTATTATGGCGAACTCTTTTGTTGGAATCTCCCTTATGCTTAACCCTATTGATGGGTGTTTTATCACTTCTCAACATAGGTAGCACACAAGTATGCTACCTCTCTTGAAAGGTAGAAATCTGCAAACAAGTTCTAGATTTCTACCCCAAGGTCTCTTGGGTGTCAAATCATGACATGATTGGAATAATTTAGTTGGATGATGTGATCTTTCTAGTAATCACAGGCCAACCTTATGTAATTTAAGTTGGAGGGGAATCGACTCTTTGAATGGAGTTTATTAAATTTAAAAAGTATTGATCTATTGCTGCAAATTCAAAACAACAGTCTAAAACCCCATTTCTATCATTAGATTTGGATTTACACTATGCAATGAAATTTGTCTAAGATTAATGATATCACGTTTCCATAATCCATATCAAATGATCTTGTACATGTTTTTGGATTAGATTGTGTAAGAGTTTGTTGCATCAACGTTTCGGATCACACTTCGTGATCCATCATTAGGATGAAAGAACTCAAGGAGAGAAGTAGTTGGTTGTAGACCAAGAAATACATAAATAGGAAAACCAAAGGGGGGAGAAAGGAGGGGAAGGGAAGGAAACACAATGACCAAAGAAGACAAGACAAATAAGATTTAAAAATAATAAAATAGAAAAAGAATATCAGGGAGACATAAGAAGCCAAAAATAATGAAACCAATTAAGCTGAAGAAAAAATCCAAAATTAATGAAACCAATTAAGGGGGGAATAAAGAGGAAGAAATGAAAATGGATAAGAAAAGAGAGATAGAAAAGAAAAACCAATCTAATTAAATTTTAATTGAAAAAAACAATACAAAAGATAAAAAATTGAAATTTAAAAAGCTATACTAATAAAAGAATAAAAGAATAAAAATAAATGATTAGATGCTAACACTTATGTTATAGTTTAATTACCAAAATTAAAATTAAAATCTAAACTATAACATAAGTGTTAGGATCTAATCTTTTATTTTTATTCTCTTATTCTTTTATTAGTGTAGCTTTTTAAATTTCAAATTTTTATCTTTTGTATTGTTTTTTTTCAAATTGACTTTAATTATATTGGTTTTTTATTTTCTGTCTCTCTTTTCTTATCCATTTTCATTATTCCTCTTTATTCCCCCCCTAATTGGTTTCATTAATTTTGAGTTTTTTCTTCATCTTAATTGGTTTAATTATTTTTGGCTTTTTATGTTTCCCTAATATTCTTTTTCTAATTTAATATTTTTAAATCTTATTTGTATTTTCTTCTTTGGTCATTGTGTTGCCTTGCCTTCCCCTCCTTTCTCTCCCTTTTGGTTTTCCTATTCATGTTGTTCTTGGTCTGCAACCAACTACTTTTCTCCTTGAGCTCTTTCATCCTGATGATGGATCATAGAGTGTGATCTGAAACATTGATGCAAAAAACTCTTACACAATCTAATCTAGAAACATGTACAAGATCATTTGTCTAAGATACTATTTAAAAGAAAAATCAAAAGGGAAGGGAAGGGAAGAAGTTCCTAGACTTGAAACTACCAACAAACAATGACAATGGAGGATGTTATAATGGACAACCTTCCTAAAACTAAGTTCCACTTAACCAGATTAGCTCACAGTCTCATGAAACTAGCGCAATATTCTAAGGTTTACAGATGTTCAACCATTCATTCACCATAAAGCATGAATAAAAGATATAATTGAAGTGCAACATTCATCTAATGTTCAAACTAGCTTTATAGTGTTATTTATCATCAATAAATAGCAAAAATCATGAACAAGGAAGGAAATCAACACAATAAAATTCTTCACCATCAATGAACAACACTAACCAATCTACTAAAGCATGTTAAATACATAGAAAAAAAAGTAAATCTATTCAAATTCACTAACTATGAGGATAAGAATCATGAAACATGTAATGGAACTTAAGAATCGACCAAAATCAATGAATTTCTATTAAAATTCCAGCAACATGTCTTTACAACAACTCAACTCTCTCTTGAAAATGAGAGGAGACCCCCTATTTATAGTGTCCAAAAAGAAAAATGAATGGACAATATTTAATCTCATTGTGTGGCCAAGATTCACTACCAATTAGGGTTTCACCTACCCCCAAATATTTTACAATATAAAATAAATCTTTTTCTTCTAGCCTTTTTTGTCCTTTAGTTCCCAACACTATAGTATTTTGTCTCTTAGTTGGTTGCCTTTGTTGCAGCTATATTGTGAGGAATTCATCATCAATCACTAGATTCACTTCATGCTTCTTCATAGTAGCATATCTTATGAACTTGTCGATCAATGTATGGAGCTTGTTCCACTCCATGATATCAAATTGGAGTACCTGGAAGTTTAATTTCTTGGATTGGTTGGTGATTACATCCCAATATTTCTCACACTTGGGTGTATTCTTTATCACTTTCTTAGTTTGAGCAAAGGCCCCACACAGCAAAATCCATAAAATATGGCGTGAGGGCATCGGTAGCTCCATTTTCCACCTTCTTATGGAAGTGTGGGTTCATTTTATCTAGATCCACCTCGACGAAGGGCTTGTCATAATCCATCATTAGCTTCAAGTACTCTTCATAGGTCATCCTAATTTCCTTGGCCCAATTGATGTCAAGCTCCACTTCATGGAGTACTCGTTCCAAGATCTCTCTTCTATGGTTGAGGCCCAATATCCAAGTTTCCACAAGATAATGATCATCCTTTTCCAGCACAAGCTCCTTTTCCCATGTTCTTTTGGGCATTCTGAGGATTGCCTCAATCTTAGGATATGTAATTTTGTAGAGCTATAGGAAGTTAGTACAAAATTTCCTTATGCCTTAAGGCTATTTTTTCACCTCTAGGAACTTATTTTTTGTCCTGACATCATGACTATTGCCCATATTTCCATTATAGAGGACTCACTAGAACTAATCCTCTATGGCCTTTGTCTAGTTCTTTATCCTTTCAAGCTTGTCAATGTGGTCCTTGGATAGTAGTTGTGGTGGTGTTGACAACATGGTGAGAAGCTCCTTGGTGGAGGACCATTGCTAAAAGTAAGATATTAAATCTACCACTTCTTCTTTTAACTCCTTAGTGGATTGGTATTTGTTCATTTGATGCACAATGGTTGTGATGGATCCCTAGAGGTAATCAATTTTTTTCTCCCTAATGGCTGTTCCTAGATCAATAGTGGAGATATTATAGCTGACTCCTCCTTCCACCACTAGAGTAGCTATTTTAATGGTCCTTGATCTTTAGGCATCCATTGTTATGTGGGATCTAACCCTTAGTTTCTTCTCCTTCTTTGTGTGTATCTGTGCTCGAGTCAAAATGGATTCTAGCCTTGCCTTCGGATCTAGTAGGATTGGGGCCTTCTTCTCCAATTGTTTTTCTAACCATTCAAGCATTTGGGATCCCTCTTTTGGTGATTCATGGTCACCTTCCTTTTCTTGAGTATGTTGAATTTCCATCTCATTGCAGCCCAGAGCCTTTTGTTCTATCTTTTCTTCCTCTTCTTCATTTGAATCTCGAATAAATATCGCTTCTCCCTTCAGAGATTTAGTGGTGGCCATTTTTTCTTTGGGGCTATCTTCTCCTTCAAATCTCCTTTCTTCTTCTTGTTCATGATGCTTTGTTCCTAGGATTTTCCCTTTTTCAGCCTCTTCTATGGGCTTATCTTCTTTATTTTCCTCTTTCCTTTCTTCTTCTTCTTGCAAAGGAGGCATTTCCTCATTGTGACTAGGTCTTTTGTCTTGTTCCCTAGTTGAAATTTTTGTGTTCACCTCCATTTCATCATATGTTTCTTTCTTCTCTTCAAAGGGATGCTTTTCAACTTCCTCCCCAACATCTTTGAGTTGTCAAGCCAACTCTTCCTTGAGCTCTTGATCAAAAGTTTCTATATGTATTTTGAGTTGGGATCTTCAATGTCTTCCTCAAAGGATTTTTTTTCCTCCTCTTCATGCACCACTTCATCAATAACCAGGTGCTAATGCTTAGGATTCTCATGGTAATCATCAACTTCCTCCTCCATTTTCTTAGCAGTCTCCCTTTCTTGCCTTTCTAGCTCCTAAAAATATGCATTGTTGTCTCCATTTTTGGTGGTTTAGTTAGTGTAGGAGGAACAAGGAGGCCGACAATAACTTGGGCTAGGGTATCATATACTACAGTATTCATTAATACTTTAGAAAGCTCCATCGGTATGTTCTACAAGTGTCAAGCAAAGGCTTCTATGAGTGAGAGGGTGGGCATTTTTGTTGTGGTAATAGCTAATGGAAGGGTTGTTGACAAAGAAATGGAGGCAGAAGAAAGTGAAGAAGTAGTAGTAGAGGAAGAATCTATCACCATGATTTGTGTAGTAGGTGAGGTAGAGGCAAGGTGGACTGAAATTTCCACTGTAGGTGGAGCAGTAAGGGAAATGGCAACAACAATAGTTATGGCAGCAAGAGCAGAGGCAGTAGGTGGGTACTTTGGCTTCTTAGCCTATTCTTCCTCTCCTTCACGGAGTGGGTCATCTTGAGTGGTGGGAATCTTATTGAAACCACCTAAATTCTTTGCTTTCTTAGAGGCATCATCCTCAATTTCCTTTCATGAATAAACTTTGTGCTTAGGCTGGTGTTTAGCCACCTCTTTTCTCTTCTTTGATATGGTAGTGGGAGGAGACTTTGAAGTCTCTCCAAGCATGGTAGCAGTAGCAGCACTATGAGTCTCACTCTTGGGCTCATCTTTGAGCTCACCATAAGTCAAAGTTACACCTTTGCATTTTAGTTGAACTACCTATCCATAAATCCACTGTTTTGTTCTTACCTTTAGTGGATTCATCAAAATATCAAGGTCATTGACCTCTTCCTCATTCCAGTCAATCATGAGTAGTGACAAGTTGGTAATGGAATTATACATTGGATCTATCACCGTGTTTTCATCCTCCACAACTTGATCTAGCACTAGAAACAAGTTAACTGTCTTGAAAAAGTACACTATCATGCACATGTAGTGTCTCATTCACACTTCTTTATCATCTCTACAATTTTCCCAGAAGTCCTCAACATAGTGTAGATGGGCATACTCCTTTCCAACCATATTTTTCAACTTGCCACAAAGATCCATCCATGCCCTGGTTATGTGGAGCTCCAAGTTATATTCATTTATCTCCTTTCTAGAGTACTCCACACATTGGGATGTAGGGATTGCATACATGCCCTGGCCAAATGTATGGGGATAAGGAATTCCTAGCCTATGTTTATCACCCAGCAGTGTGTGAGCATGCTACAATTTCTTGGAGAGTTCAAGTAATACCAACCGGTCATTTGGGTATTGGGGTAGCTTATAGGGCCTCTTAGAGAATCCCTTAGTTCTGATGTAAGTGAATTTAGGAAACTGAATGAAAAGGAATATGTACCAATGGATGAAGGCATTTTTACTGAGTGACTCTTCTTTCAAAGTCACCCCTAAGTAATTTTATGATATGCTCAATGAAGACATCATTCACTCTACAGTAATCCTTCTTGAAATTTCTGAATTGGAGTTGCGGGTATCTATCATACACCTTCAACTCTCTTCCTAGTGCTTGGCTTGGTGCCACAAATAAACCTCTATATTGGGCATGGTCAGCAAACATATAGACCAAGTATGATGTCATATAAAATTGGGATGTTTTCTTTATGACTACAAACTGCTCATGTAGGTAATTGCTAACCATTCCTACCCAATGCAATTTAGTCTCTCCTCTGATGATTTCTTCCATGGAGTACAACATCCATTCCTAGAAGAAAGATATAGTCGAGAGGCCCATGACCCTGCTTAGTAAGGCTACCAACTCATGGTAATTCTTATAGCAATCGCTTCTGAAGAGCTCTTGAGGCACTTTGTTTGCATTGCCCCTCTTCTCCTTTAGCCAAAATTGACTGATCAGTTTCTTGCACTTGAGGGGGTCAACTTTCCACATTCTCCTAGAATACTCCTTGGATGTTTCCTCTATTTTATTGAAGGTGGGGATGTGGAAAGTTTTCCCTATTGATTTGGCAGAAAAATCAGCTAGTATGTTGCCATCCGTATCCACAATTCTTTTGGTGGTTTCCTAATATGCCTCTCTACAGACCATTACTAATTCAAGAGCCATGAGGGTAGGTGGGAAACAAGTGGCCTTGGCCAACCCACTCTTTCTAATCTTCTCAGCATTCTTTGTGGTAGGTTTGATTATGACCCTTTGCTTGAATTCATCAATGCAATGTACCCTAGGTTGGTATTTGAAACCTTGTCCCTATCTATGGTGACCTTTGACTTGAGGTCCTCTCATTGAAACTTATACTTCATTTTATCCTTGTCCTCCTTCCCTCTTGGTGCTTTGGTAGCTTTCTTTCCCTTTTCCTTCTCTATGGATTCTCTTGATGGTTCTGTAGCTAGTTCCATATATCCTACGAATAAGGGAGTAGTAAGCATATTCAAGCGTAAAGTATGAGAAACATTAGTAAAATGCTACAAAATCCACATTAGATAAATTAATAAATCATTCAAGGAACATAATATTCCTTTCAATTCATGATTTTCCTTTCATTGGAGGGAATTATGACAATGTGGGCCTAGGGGTGTCAACTTCCCTAGACTAGTAGCCATTTTGAAGGTAGTTGGAAATAGATGATGAACAAAGCATGGTGGCCTGCATGGTTCTACCCACATGAGGATTTCTATTTTTTGGTGGGACCCATCAAGAGGTTAGATCATTTTTGCATGTGGGTTAAATCACTTTGAGATTTTTGGAAATGTTAAGTTGACCACTTAGACATGCGAGCCTAACAAATGTGGGAACAGGGGCTACCTTGGTAGTTTTGAGCTCTACCATTAGAAATGGCTTTGGCAAGGTAGAATCCCATAGGTGGTATCTTGCAATGTGGGGCCCATAGTTAGGGAGGATGATGTCAAGTTATCCTTGAAGTTTGAATAGCACAGATGGACGCGAACAAAGAGATGCGGGAAGATGGCAGACCGTGGCCATTTGGAATGGTAGAGGCGGGATGGAATTTCACCATGGGAAACCCACATCATCAGGTCTGTGGGGAGCCTTGGCATTGCTTATTCATTTGTAAATGGCTAGAAGGAGATAGCAAGGTCGGGCCCCACATAGCAGGCCAACAAAGGTCATAGGTCATTTCAAAGTAGCCTGAGCAGGATAGCGGCCCATGGGTGATCACCCACATGGTGTTTTTACTTGGAAATTTTTAATTCATTTGGGGGAAAGGAAAGCATCGGGGATGATGGGAAAGGTCGTTGATGTCACAACTTACATCATTTCATCAATTATTTATTGAATTGGGTGTGTCTTAGAGCTATATGCGATAAGGATAGTTGTCACGGATTCTTGGGAGCTTTTGCATTGTAAACAGTGACTTCATGTATCTATTTGTCTCCTTCAAAAGCTTTCAAGAGCTCTCAAGAGCTTTTCAGGAGCTCTCAAGAGTAGAACTATAATGACTAATTCCTAAGGTTTACTTCTATCTTCTTTTCTAAATTAAAGTTTTGCTAACTTATTTCTGACTTTATTGAACTTGATTTAAACCAATTCATGGAGAAGGCTATCATTTACTTTAATTTTTAATCTAAAATATGAAATCCAAATTAATTATATTTTTCTTTTAAAAGAAATTTATATTTAATTGATAAAATTTAAATACTATTTTAAGAAGAAAAATGAATTGTGAGGAAATGACAATTATTCTAGAAAACATAAATACTAATCTCCATGAACATATTTCCAACAAAATCATATTTTCTCTTTCCACAATTTCCTATCATTTCTTCTAATTAAAATTAATAAATAAATACCAAACTTAATTACTTCAAACAACATCTAAATCTGATTAATCTGATAAACCTTATAATGATTTTAACAACTTAATCTAACCATGATAAACTAAAACTTAAAAAGAAACTCAAGCATAAATAAATGTCCATACTTAATGTAACTGAGGGTAATTTCTAGGTTATTAGATTAGATCAATTAAATTGAAAGCAAAATGACAAAAAACCCAAAGTAGCTACAAAACACAATGGAAATACATAAAAAAATGGTTATACCTGATCACCGAAGTCTCCATGATTCATTTTTGTAGCACCTTCTTACTTGTTGGATAATGTTGCCCTCAGATTCGTTGTGCGAGCAATCTGGAAATGCCTAAGTCCTACAACAAGTCTTGAAGGATTTGATATGTCTAAATGCCTATGTCTATTGCCAATGTCTATGTCTAAAACAAATATCTCAATTGATCAAATGACTATATTAAATACTAAAATTGCCTATGACAATAAATGTGTAAGTAAATAAATGCCTATAATAACTATGCAAAATGTCAGCATGTGCGTGTCTTCCAAAAAATGAGAAGAAGATGGCATTTTATAGAAAAGGCCATTTCGAACGGATGGACGAGATAAATTGATGATGAGAACCTAAAATGAACGATCCAGATTAAACCTAAGAATCCCTAATTAGGGTTAGGGAAAAATCTTTAATCGAACGGTCAGAATAAAATCAGATTGACGGTGGAGAATAAATGAGACAAATTAATTAGAAAATAAAGATTTTTGAAAAATCAAAAAGATAAGATTGCCTAATTTGCAAGATTTGAAAAATCAAAGAGATAAGATTTGGAAAATCAAGAATCTGCCCGATTGCTTGATTTTTGGAAGATTAATTACTAATTTGAATTAAGATAATTCAAATTATGGATTTTGAGAGATAATCTTTTCAGATTATTTATCAAAAAGGACTGACAATTAAGATTGACATGAAATTTTAAATAATTTAATTTATTTAAAATGAGAAGAATATGAAATTGGCAATTAAATAATTAAATTTAATTATTTAATTTAGGAGATAAGACTAACTAATTAAATAAATTAATCAATTTATTTAATTAAGACAATCAGTGACATATTAAATAAATGTAATTCATTTATTTAATAATCAATAAGTATTAAATGCAGAAGGGGGAATTAAATAAATTAAGAAATTTATTTAATTAAAGAAAGACTTAGACAGTTAATGACGTATTTAATAAATAAATAAAATTTATTTATTTAATAATCATAAAGAATAAGTGACATGAATTAATTAAATAATTATGAATTATTTAATCAATAGTCGAATGTGGACCAAGGACATAATTAAATGTCACAATTATGCTAGGACGAAAGTGGTAAAAATGAAGCTTGCAGGCCTAGGTCATTTTTAGGTGTCTACATTTTGCCCCTCTTTGTCATAATGTTGCTTGTCGCATTGTGACAAAGAAAATAAGCCAAAGTCATGCCCCAGTACAGGTATGGAGTATCATTGCCCCCTTGAGAAATTTTCAAATTTTGGGCCGGCGACCGAAAAATTTGCAAATGGTCCCAATAAATCAATATGATGACCAGAAAACAACAGCGCAGTCAGTTTTGGATT
The DNA here is from genome assembly GCA_007258455.2 of Sequoia sempervirens. Lineage (NCBI taxonomy): Eukaryota > Viridiplantae > Streptophyta > Pinopsida > Cupressales > Cupressaceae > Sequoia > Sequoia sempervirens. The sequence goes on along the minus strand of VDFB02373365.1, from coordinate 15,966,630 downwards.
TTGACATGTTTAAAGCAACTTACGAGGAAGTCAAAGGTGTTCAAATGAGCCTCTAGTATTGACTTTGTTTGAAAAATGTCATTTTGACCTTATAAATAGGTTGACAAAGGGGTAATAGTCAATTTAGTTTTACTATTTACCTTGTGAAACTTGAGAGCTCAGAGCAAAAGGAGCAGCAACGAGGATGGTTATTCCAGTGTCAGAGCACTACGGCGAGATCATGAGGACCTTCAAATGGCCAGAGGGCTCAGAGCTAGGTCTTTGAGAGAGTATGCATGGGGGTCGACCATCCCAGTGGCATTTGCGACACAACAGATAGATGGGTTAGTAGCCTAGGCCTGGGGTTGGAGAGGAGGAGCAGCAGATCCTGGTACGACACTGGCGTATGATCTATGGTGGCGGGCATGCAGACCTGTGCCTTTGACAGATTTAGATGGGCCAACACCAATTGACAGGCGGTCAGCTATTCCACGGGTGCCACAGGCCAGACGGGGAGGCAGAGATAGAGATGGAGGCAGAGGCAGAGGCAGAGGCAGGGACGGAGATGGAGGGAGGGGTGGGGATGATGGAGGAGGCAGGGGTGGAGACAGAGGCAGGGGTGAAGACGGAGGGAGGGTTGGGGATGATGGAGGCAGAGGTGGAGCCAAGGGTGGAGATGATGGAGGAGATGGTCAGAGGTGGAGGTGAGACAGCTAGGGATAGGGTCGCAGGGTGCAACAACGCGTGGCGAGGGTAGCACTAGATGCTATCCTCGAGGTTGGTGAGGAGGGTGAGGGTGAGGAGTAGCCCAGACAAGAGGGGGATGTGGAGGTGGGAGAGTTGGAGATGGAGGTGGAGGTGAGAGGTCAGGAGGTGGAGGTGGTAGAGTAGGAGGTGGAGGGAGAGGAGAGCAGGAGGTGGAGGTGGAGGAGCAGCCCAGACAGGAGGAGGAGCTGGAGGTGGCTGGACAGGAGGACAAGGCCAAGGTGGTAGGGCAGGAGGAGGAGGTTGAGGATGATGATGAGGAGGATGATGCCATGGATGAGGCCGAGAGACTCCTCTGATGGTAGATGGTGGAGGGGAGGAGGAGATGCCATCCACTTCAGGGTTGCTGCCAAATGCCATAGTAGATCAAAGGGTGGCCAACCTACAACGGAGACTGGATGAGAGCACAGCGCAGATCAGATCATTACAGTCAGTACTGGAGGTAGCTAGGGTAGAGCGGGACCATGCGGTGATCTGCCAGTAGGATGCAGCTCAGTGGTGTACAGAGTTTGCAGCATTGTGCATAGGGTCTACGGGAGACATAGCTCGGGAGCTTGCCAGGGTGAGCACCAGATTAGGGCAGTACAAGACCCTCTATGAGCAGGCAGTGCCACCAAAGCAGCGAGATCCTACCTTGTCCAGATCACAGACAAGGACAAGTAGCAGACACAGGTCTGGTAGTGGCAGTGGTACCAAGAGTCATACCAGCATCGGAGGGTCTACCTCGACAGGTCACATGTCCGGGCACAGGTCACACCATTCTCATAGGCAACTCTGAGTCATCATTCAGGGCACAGTCATGGTTCTATTGGTTCAGTGCAGAGGTTAGGACTGGTACAGCCACTAGTGGTTGATCCTTCTACTTCTCAGAGTCTCGCCACAGTGACTTCACAGGTGTTCTATACTGTTGAGATGATGCCTTCACTCGCTGTTCTGTCAACTTCACAGACAGAGGCTGCTACAGGGCCACCTATTGTTTCAGCGCCTGTGACAGAGTTTCCTCTGCCACATTCCTCTCCCCGAGGGGATGATGAGAGCCTACCCTAGGGGCATATTTGTATTGTGACACACTATGTATATTATTTGAGCCTACGAGCTCCATTTTTGGGATATCCGTTGACTGTATCCTATGACATTATACCTTTTTTAGATGATTCTATATGATGATACAGTTTTGATGCGGCCTACATGTGTTATGTGATGTTCTATGATTTATGTATTATGACATGTATGATGCTTAATTTATGATGCCATGTATGTCCTATGATGCCTATTTGTGATTTTTGATGCCATGATGATACAATGCTTATTTATATGATTATGTTATTGATGTGCATGATATATTTATGTAAAAGATGCAATGCTTGTGATTATGTTAATGCCATGCTCGTGATTATGTATATGATTTAATGCCATGTGTGATATATGTATGGACCTAATGCAATGTATTATTTAATGCCATGGATGATGTATGTGTGGACCTAATGCAATGTATATGATCATGTATGCACTTATGTTTTTGGATGTCACAGGATATCATCGTGGGATGGACAAGAGAAGATGATGAGACAAGACGATCAGACCAAAGAGGAGAAGACATGAGACCTATGAAAATGCATGTTAATTCCTAGACCAAATCCTTCAAAACTTTATTGTAGGACTTTTAATATTTATTGCTCTTAATCATCATTGGGCAAGTTGTTGTAATGGCCAACAAACACCATGATATGACATAGATCAAGGTGTGCAAGGTCGTACCATTACGTAAGACAAACAGTCATAGACAAGGATGATCATGACTCATACTAAGAGCGTGATTGCCCTAGTATTGTTGTCATAATATACCACAAGTAGAAAAAGACAAGGACAGATCATGAAACGTCGCTACTTCTCTAAATCCTATTTCCAGGACATCCTTGAGAAACTAGTGACATGATTGCCAAGATACAAAAAATAAATTCCCTATCATGATATGTCGTTGCTTTTCTAAATCCCAGGATCAAGACCTCGCTGAGAAGCTAGTAGTCATGCGTATCAATTATCATGCTACGTCGCTGCTTCTCTAAATCCTGCTTAGTGGGATCTCGCTGAAAAACTAATAACATGATAAAAGATTCAAAAGACAATTGTCAAGTGTTTGCCAAGTGCGTCTGGATATCCATTGTTCTGATGTCAAGATGCCATGTTTGATAATGTCGAGATGTCTGAATGTTTAAAGTTTTGATGACCTTGAAAAATGTCGAGACTTGGTGAATTCAGGAAGGAGACATCCTAAATAATGCCGATGTTGAGAGGATTTGATCCTTAATGGTCATAAGGGGTCCCTTGAAATAATGACAATGCCTAGGAAGGACACATCCTAAGGCATAAATGACAAAGTTGATTCTTTAGAAGGACACATCTAAAGAATACTTATGTCAGGAAGAGTGATCTTTAGGTGTCAAGAGGATCACTCAAAATGTCAAAATGATGATGACGATGCCTAGGAAGGACACATCCTGAGGCGTAAATGACAGAGGTTATCGTTCAGAAGGACTCATCTAAAGACTAACCAAAATTTGACAGTTTGACTGGTTTCTGATGATTTGACTTGCTTTGATCGAGTTTGACTTGTGTTTGAATATATGTCGATATTGTCATGATGATATGAGTGATGCACTGATGAGATTGTCATGTTGAATGAATGATCATTTTACTTTGTTTTAGGAGTTTTCCCCATGTAGAAAATGATTGAAGACTTTTGACGTGTGTGCTAGTGTAGTGCCATGAACCCAAATGGACTGACCTAGTGCGGCCTCGGGGGCTCATCGATAGATGGCCTTGCCTACATCATACACTCAGAGACCTCGTAGTTTGACACGACCAATGACTTTATCTTGGTGAGCAAAGATTGCGTCATGATTTTATTTTGACAAACCTACAAGGACTAACCTAATGTCTCGGGGACTCAAGTATGAGTCTTTCCTACGTAGCAAATGCGCAGAGACAACGTAGTTTAGACAGATGACAAAAACTAATTGACTTGATTGACTTTGACAAGAGATGACACTGTGCTTGTGTGCTTCGAGCAGTCTGATGTTTTGTTTGGTTTTCTTCAGGATGTTTTATGATTTTTCAGGTCTTTTTTTCAAGACATTTTGTGATGTTTTTGTCTTTCTTTGAGACTTTTTATGATTTTTATGTATTTTTTTAGGACATTTTGCAATGTTTTTATCTTTTTTTAGGACATTTTATGATTTTTAGGTCTTTTTTCAGGACATTTTGTGATGTTTTTGTCTTTTTTCAAGACATTTTATGATTTTTAGTTCTTTTTTTAGGACTTTTTGCGATGTTTTTGTGATCATACGTGACATCCACTGCAGTTGCATAATAAACATTTTGCCCCCAGTCAGGTCTAAGACTTAGCCGTTTGCAAGGAATATGGATGGGATACTGTTGACTTGCTAGCCGGACAGTCGTCAGGACTTGATGTCAATCATTTATCCACTATGACAGGTTGGCTAGGATGTGATGGCAATTTTCAAAATAATGGCAAATAGACTTTTCATCCTAAGCCAAGTTTAGACAAAGTGAAAGTAGATGGCAGAGCAATGATTGATTACGCATGGCGCCTGTTTGTCAGGTTTTCACCATGGTACTTGTCCAAAGCGTCTGTTTGCCAGGTTTTCACTATTGAACAAATCATTTTTCTCTTTACTATTTTCATGATTTTTTGATTTGTTTGGTGTCACCAAGATGCCTCTTTGCTAGGCTTTCATCAGGGTGACGATTTTTTATCATTTTTCAATTTTTTTGTATTTTATGGCTTTCAGCTCCATCCTCTGATGCTATGCGTAGAACTTTCGGAGATGTAAACTATTGATGGGCTCTGTCAACTGTTCCCCATCTGGAGTTTCCAATTGATATGCCCTAGAACCAAAGGAAGATATGATAATATAGGGACCTAGCCAATTTGGTTCAAATTTTCCTAGCTTTTCTCTATCTGCTTGGTTCTTGGGGTTCTGCATGAGAACTAGGTCACCAATGTCAAACTTTCTGACCATCACCTTTTGATTGTAGCTACGACAAAGGTGGTTCTGGTATGCTTGGAGGTGATTCAGTGAGTTTTATCTTCTTTCATCCAGCATTTCTAGCTCGTGCAAGTGTTATTGTCGGTACTCCTCTTCATTAGTTAGACCCTTCAAGAAGACTCATAGCGAAGGAATTTCGACCTCAATGGGTAAGATGGCTTCAACGCCAAAGACTAGGTCAAATGGGGTGGCCCCTGTAGGCGTACGAATGCTAGTTCAGTAAGCCCATAGAGCCAGGTTAAGTTGTATGTGCCAGTCGCGGCCAACATCATTGACAGTCTTTTTTAGGATTTTGACAATGGTTTTATTGGACGCCTCCGCTTGGCCATTTCCTTGTGGGTAGTATGGAGATGAAAAGTGGTGTTGGATATGGAATCGCTCACATAACTCACGTACATCTTGGTTTTTAAACGGACGTCCGTTGTCAGTGATGATGGACTGCAGAAGGCCATATCGACAAATGATGTAGTTAAGGATAAACTTTGATATTTGCTTGCCAATAATGTATGTCAATGGGATGGCTTCAATCCACTTTGTGAAATACTCAATGGCGGTAATAATTAATTTATGGCCATTGGATGAGGTTGGATGAATCTTACCCATGAGGTCGAGTCCCCATTGAGTGAAGGGCCAAGGAGAAGTGATCAGTCGGAGTTCCTGTGCTGGAGCATGGACCAAGTCACTGTGTATTTGACATTTGCAACAAGTCCTGACATATTCAATTGCATCTTTTTCCATTGTTGGCCAATAATAGCCAAGTCTCGTTAGTTTCTTAGCTAGCGTAGGACCACTCGAATGAGATCTGCATATACCATCGTGTACTTCTCGTAAGGTCGTACATGCTTCATCTGTGTCAAGACATCTAAGGAGGGTATCGTCGAAACTACGGCAGTATAGGGTGTCACTGATAATGGCATACCTTGCGGATTTTCTGATGAAGGACTTCCTTTGGTTATTAGACAGGTTCGGTGGAAGGGTTTGAGATTTTAGGTAGTCATAAATGTCCTGATACCAAGGAGAGTTGGGACCAACAAGTTCGCAAACCATTTCTGATTCTGGGATATCATATGCCGGTATCAAAAGTTGTTCCACTAAGAACTCAAATTATGACACATTTTTAGGGATGTCCAAGAGAGAACTAATAGTAGCTATTGCATCAGCTACCTTATTCTGTACCCTGGGGATTTGTTCAAAAGAAATTGATTGAAAGTATGTCAGAAAACTGTCCACCATCCTCTTGTAGGGAAGCAACTTCTCATCCTTTGTTTCATAGTCATCATTCACTTGGTTGATTACTAGTTGGGAATCCCCGAATACAAGCAATGTCTGAATTTTCCATTTGATTGCCAACTTGAGACCTGTGACTAGTGCTTCATATTCGACAATGTTATTTGTACAAGGGAAAGCAATCTTGAATGACTTAGGGTTTGAATCCCCCTATGGTGTGATAAACAAGATTCTAGCACCTGAGCCATGACCAGTATGGGACCCATCAAAATATAGCTTCCATGGTGCTACCAGTTCTGCATGAAAACTGGACTCATCAGGAAAATTAGTTACTAGTGGATGAGTGGCTTGGATTAGTGCATCTGCCAGTTGATCTACTATTACTTGCCCTTTTATTGCCTTGCGCTCAACATATTGTATGTAATACTCACTTAAGATCATGACCCATTTTGCCAACCAGCCTGTTAATGCCGCTCGACTTAGTAGATATTTCAATGGATCAATCTTGGCAACCAGTTGTGTTTGATGACTGAGCATATAGTGTCTTAGTTTTTGGGATGCAAAGACAACAGCGAGGCATGCACGTTCAATGTATGTGTAGTTCAACTCATAACCTATCAGTGTGCGGCTGATGTAATAGATTGCCCTTTCTTTTCCTTCATGATCATTTTGGGCCAGCAATGCCCCTAGTGCTAAACTAGTGGTCGAGATGTATAGAATCAATGGCTTTCCATGAATGGGCGGCATGAGGACTAGTGTTGATAGCAGGTAATATTTTATTTTCTGGAAGGCCTCTTGACATTTATCCGTCCATACAAAGGGGACACCTTTGCGCAACAGGTACTGGAATGGGTGGCACTTATCTGCCAATTGGGCTATGAAACGGCGAATAGATTGCACTCTGCCTTGCAGAGTTCTGAGTTCACTGATCCCTTTGGGTGGAGGCATGTCTATGATTGCTTTGACTTTTGCTGGATCAACCTTTATGCCTCTTCGGGAAACTATGTACCCCAATAGTTTACCTAATGTGACCCCAAAAAGACACTTCTTAGGGTTTAGCCAAACTTTGTACTCTTCCAATCTCTTGAAAATTTTGTTGAGTACCTTCAAATGATCTTTCCTTGTTGCTGATTTGGCCAATAGGTCATCTACATAATCTTCCATTATATTGTGCACCATGTCATGGAAGATCATGGTCATAGCCCTTTGATATGTGGCACTCACATTTTTGAGACCAAATGGCATGATGTTCCAACAGTATGTGCCCCATGGGCAAGTAAATGTTGTTTTGTGCTAATCTTCAGGAGCAATGCGGATTTGATTATAGTCGGAGAAACCATCCATGAGGGATAGCATCTCATGTCCTGTAGTTAGGTCAACTATGATGTCAATGTTGGGCAAAGGAAAGTCATCCTTTGGACATGCTTTATTTAGGTCTCAGAAATCTGTACATACCCGAATCAGTCCATTTGGCTTTGTCACCGGCACTAGGTTGGAAATCCATTCAGCATAATCTATAGACCTTATGAATCTGGCATCCAATAATTTCTTTAACTCAGCCTTGACCAATAGAGCAACTTGAGGGTGCATTTTCCGCAACTTCTGCTTGAATGGTTTAGCATTGGGTAATAGTGGAAAATGATGCAGAACCAGTTTGGGGTCCAATCCTAGCATGTCAGTGTAGGACCATGCAAAGTTGATTTTCCTTTCTACAAAGAATTTATGAAATTTTGGTTTCTCTTCATCAATCAGTGATGCCGCAAATAGGACCATCTTAGGGTCTTCTGCAGCTGAAATGTTATCCTCTATTGTGTCCTCAATAAGCATGGCCAATTTCTCCTGTTGCACGGGGAGAAAGTCCAGTCCTCCATCTTTGGGCGCCTCAGAGAGGTTTTCACCTGCAGATTCATCCTTTATTTTTACTATTTTTTCATCAAGAGGTGCCTTTCAGTTTTCACCTAGAGACGTTTCATTTTTTACTTTATTTTTACTTTTGCGACTAGAGGACTGAACAGTCTCACAGAAGTATGCCATGCAGTCTAAATCAATGGAAAATCCTAATTTTTGGTCCCCACTGGGTATGCCTTCTCGTAGTCCCATGAATTCGGCAATGGCTTCATCATTTTGGAATGTGTCCAGAACTAGTGGTCCTTGTTGGTCCCAATCGACTAATTCGAGGTAAACTAAGGAGATGCCATCGTCAAGGCTAGTGAACTGGGGTGAGGATGTGGATAGCATGTAGATGTATTCGGTGATGTTGTATATGAGGTTATCATCATCCAACTCTACATTGGACTCTATCCAATATTCTCCTTCACTAGTGTCATATTCATTGTCGTAATAAGGAGTGAAAGTTTTAGAGTCCTGGTTATCAATGTCATCTGACACTTCAGACTAATTGGACTGATTAGACTAATGGGGTTCAGATGACGAGTGTTGTATGGCATGGGAGGAGGTAGTAGGACTTTTACTGTTCGATGCCTGTCCAATTTTGAATGTTTTCCAAAATTGTTGTTCAGAGGTCAATTCCCCCGGTTCGACAAAAAAATCATCAAGACAACAGTCACTTAGGGATCGTTCTGTGCCAAATTCCCACTCATGGGAGTCTATTTCGGTGAGGGTTTCCCTAGTAGTCTTGACACTGTTAGAAGCATGTACTCGCTCATTTGAAAGTCCCAAGTTACGTTGATCATCATTGTTGGGTGACCCAAACCCTAATCCAAGATACTTCAAAGTTTGAAAAGTTTCTATAGGTTCCCTTCGACCAGTTTTATTTTTTCCAAGGCCACTAGTACCATCGTAGCCTTTGGCCTTCATGATGTTGTAACCTTTGCCATATCTATGAACTAGTAATGGAGGTAATGTGACTGTATCCTTATAGATCCATCCTGTGATGTCAGCAAGGTCTTCATCACTCATGTCTCCCTACTTGATAAAAATTGTATTCAGTGGAACATTGAAGGTTTCTTGAGGTTCCATTCTAAAACATGGCTGACCATATATCTTTGGAGGAGTGGGAATTGTAGTTATGTTGTATGTTGTATTTAGTTTGAACTCTCCGCAGCCAAGGTCCTGGATTTTGACAGTGGATTCAATCTTAGGGCTGGTGGAAGGTGGTGGTACGGCAGAAGACTTGGATGGAGCAGATGTGGAAGATGACATGAGCGTGGAAGGGTCGATGTATTTGGATGACGAGGAGCCAGGTGCTTATCGGTTGATAGGTTCTCAATTTTCGGAGATACCCCTTAAGTTGGTACAATATTGGAAAGGGTCGAGGTCTCCATATATGGTTACTTTTGTGCTGTCAAATGGAAACTTGAGGCATTGGTGGTATGTAGACGGAATAGCTTTTAAAGCGTGAATCCATGGATGGCCAAGTAAGATGTTATATGGTAGTTCCAAATCTAGGACCTGGCAAGTTTTGTCTACAATGACCGGTCCCACTCTGATAGGGAGAGAGATAACACCCCGTGAAGAGCGTTCCTCGTCATCATATGCTTTGATCACTATAATTTTCGTTGGGTCTATGCACACATCAAAGAACCCTAGAGCTTTAACCAATTTGAGGGAGCATATGTTCAACCCTGCTCTGCCATCTACTAAAACCCGTCTAACTTTGTGCTTGTAGACAAAAGTTTCTATGTGTAATGCATCATTGTGGTTGGTTTTATGTGATGAGTAGTCTTGATCCGAGAAGGTGAAATGGTGTGGCATGGTGAGATATCCCACCATAGTTTCAAACTAATCAACATCGATGTCCTTGGGGACCAACGACTCTAGGAGAGTTTTGTCTAGGATTTCTTTGTGTGCGGGAGAAATGCGTAGCAGCTCAAGTATAGATATTTGCGCGGGAGTCTTTCCTAGCTAGTCAATGAGGTTGAACTGACTCTTAGGTTTCCATAGTTGTGGGGTTGAGACAGGTTTTGACTGTTTAGCAGATGAAGCAGGTTGTGATTGTTTAGCAGATGGGCCCGGTATAATGATTTTGGTTTGTCTAGGGGGAGGTGGACCAGCTATAGTAACCTTGCCACTTTGAGTAGTAGCATTACATTGGGGTGCTCTCTTGACCGTAATGGTATTGATGTACTCATCGTCAGTTCAAACATTATTTATAATTGGTCCACTAGAATAATCGTACTTGGCTCGAGTGAAGTTTGCTTGGTTCTGTGAGCCTGAAGTGGAAGCATTATGAGAACCATGGTCCTGCAGTGGATTCTTGTGGATAGTATGATCTAAGTTGGAGGTGAATTGCGATCCACCTACTTCAATGGTGCGATTTTGGATAAGGTCTTGTATTATGTTTTTCAATTGTCGACAGTTAGAGGTTGCATGCCCTTTGGCTTGATGGTATTCACAAAGGGCATTGTCATTCCACCATGCTAGTTTGAATTGTCCTAGGTCATATGGTTTTATTTCCAGAAGTATGATGACCCCATGCTGGATGCATTTCTTAAGGACTTCTTCAATGGGTTCGCCCAAATGGGTGTATGTGCGACCCCTAGGAAATTGTCTCACCTAACAATATTGCCCTTGACTGTTTTGACCACTTTGATTGTTTGGAGAAGTATTGGGAGGAGGTGTCAATGTTGTTGTTGGTCTGTTTTGTTGTTGAACCCCTTTCAAATCCAATACAGGACTTGGAGTCTTGGCGTCCACAACACCATCATTTGTAACGTGCTTATTTTTAACCCAATATTTGTTTTTGTCAGCGGGTGGGTTGACGTTTGTGTTTTTGGAACCATATCTTAGTTCTCCCTTTGCGATTAGGGCTTTCTCAATCTGGACCCCTTTTTCCACTAATTCTATGAAGTTTGTGCAACAATGTATTTGCAATGCGAATTTTAGGGGCCCCAGAAGTGTTTGGACAAACATGTCAACTTTTTCCCTTTTAGGAATGTCAATGTGACATCGACTAGCAAGGCTTCTCCATTTTTGAAAGAATTGAATAAATGTCTCACCAGAATCTTCTTGCGTGAGATTGCACAAGCTAGTGATAGAGGTATCCATGTCAATGTTGTACGCATAATTTCTTATGAATTTTTGTTTGAGCTCATCCCATGTCTGGATATCTTTTTGAGTTGAAAACCATTCCGGGGCTTGACCCGCCAAACTTTTAGAAAAAAGTTTCATCAAGTATGTTGGTTCGTAGGCGATATCCATACAATTAGTTGCAAATTCGCGAACATGTTCAATGGGATTTGTCTTGCCTCTATATTTCATGAAGTTGGGTGACACATATCCTGGCAGAAATGCAGGCATATGTAAGTTCATGTCGAATGGGTATACATCCAGGTCATATGATATTTCTGATTTCCTGCCTGAAATGTACATGTTTTGCATAGTTTTCTCCATATCCCTCATTCTTGCTTTGAGTTCATCTATGGTAGGGTCATTTATGTTTTCGTGCATTGGATTGACTAGTACACCATGTGTTCCTATTTGTGGTGCGTGAATATTGGTGTATTGTGGCAATATGGATTGTTGTGGTATGTATGATGTGTGCGGATTGACATGTTGTTGGTATTGGAAGTTGTGATTAGGTGCATGTTGATTAGTATGAATGTTGGATGAGTATGTTGGGATGTGTCCCCCAGCCATGTGTTTCATTATTTGGGGGATGTTATGACCATGGATGTTATGATGCGTTAATGGTACCATGGGTTGTGTTATTTGACCACCTTGTGTAAATTGCTGATTTTGTACAAGGGGGACATTTGTGTTTGTACCTTGGGAGGCAATGACATTTGACTGTGTTGTTGTGTTAACATTTTGTTGTTGTCCTTGGATAAAGATACGTCATGTGGCTCCTCCCAAAGGATTTTGTGAAATACCACTGGATGGATATGTCGAAGTTGTGTTCATGGTAGTAAATGAAGTTGTCAAGGGGGGATTGTTGTGACTTGATGATGCCCCCATGGCATTTACTATTATGGCATTGATTGTCATGGTATTTGTGGTGTTGGGGATGTTGGTGGTGTTTGGGATGGCGGGAGTGGTATGCATTGTCGTTGTAGTCCCAAAGGAAGTATTGCTCGTGGTATTTAGAAGTTGACTGCTATGTGACATGTTTTGTGCGTTGTTGGCATTAGGGTCATGAATTGTCAAATTTAGTGTGCTAGTGTCAAATCCTAGTGGTAACTTAGTTCCTTCACTCAAGAGCATAGCTAAGAATCTTTCTCTGTCCTGATGGACCATAGCTTCAACAAGCTGGCAGCCTCAGGGTCTTGTGTCAAGGCCTCTATGTTTTCTTGAACTAGTTGTCCATTTTCATCTTTTTGCAAAAATTGTTCGAATGGACTATTTGATGGGGATTGCATTGTTGTTGGAGGTTGATTGTCTAGATTGGTAAATGGATCGTAAAAGGTCCAATTTGGGTCATGTGGAGGATTGTTGACATTAAACGGGGGGTCTTGCCTAAAGTTTTCCATTTGTCTCTTTTGTTTTTGAAGTCTGGTTTCAACCATGAAATGAGATTGCTCAAATGGGAATGACAACTAAATGCAAGTATGACACTACGTGAAGTCTAAGTTAAAAATGACAACTAGAATGACTAATGTTTTTGGATTTTCATGAATAAGGTATGCAATTTGCATGCAATGTAAGACAAGGTTATCTAAGCACTTCTAAGCTTGAATTTTGTTTTTGATTTTGACTGCTAAAGGACTTTGTTGGAAATGACAAGTTGACAAGGTCTAAATGACTAGTGAGTCTTCCTAACTAGACTTTTGAGTTGGAAGAAATCTCACAAAAGAGGCCAATGACTAAAAAGGAGGTTTGATAACTTAGTCCAAGAGGGTCTAATTTCAAAAAAAATGACTTTGCAAAGTGTGCTTAAGATTTTCCTAATCCTAGGTATGCAAGTATGAACCTAGGGACAATGTAATGTTGAATGTATGAAACTGAAATGAATGAGGTATGAAACCTATGGTGACTAATGCAAGCTAATAGACAAGACTTTGAGCAATATCAAGTTTGGTTTCTGACAGAATCTTCTTGATGACAGTGTTTGACAAATGGTTGACAATTTGAAGACCTCAGGTTTTGACTATGAAGTTTAAAATTTTGACAGGCAAATGCGTCACAGTTTAACAAATGTGTTGTAGTTTAGCAAATGCTGTTCGATTTTACAATTGCAGTTTTTGGACTGTCAAATGCATCATGACGCCTACAGATGTGGTGTTCTGAGTTTCAAATGCAGTTTAGCAGAGTAGTTGTGTTGCAGAAAATTAGTTGTGGTTTGACAGATGCGACACAGTTTGGTTTCCAAATGATTTTCATGTTGTTTTGATAGAAATTTTGATCTATTTGACAAATGTTTTGTTTTGAACTGTGGTAAAATGAGAAAACACTTGACAAACATAGTGTTTTTAAAAAAGTAACCAAACACACATTAGATAAGCACGATCCTAGGTTAGGCCATGACAATATTCGCTAGATTCTACGTGGGTTTCCCAAATCGCATATCTATAGCATGTGAATTTAGAAGCTTGGCTGCATGGGCTCCCCCTTATAGTGCACTCTCTTCTCAGGCCAACCAAGCTTCCAACCCCCATGAAACTCCCATGGTGAGCTGATCACCTCTACTACAAACTGTGAAAGTGTGGATGCCTTCACACCGACCGGTGCTACGCTAGCAAATAGAAGGATTTTGGCTTACTACACAAGAGTTTTTAGTTCGGGACCCCCGTTCGAGTGGCCATACATGGGGAAAGAGATTAATCACCATTAAGGTGGCACTCCAGCCTGAAGAGGTTAAGCTCAACAGGGTTTATGGGAGTAGAACTCCGTCCGTATGACACATCCGCACTCACAACCTTAGGTTTTCCCTTAAGATTTACATTTATATACCGGTCAAGGGTAGCTTGGCTTTAGCTCTATTGCTAGTTTGAGTCACGTTAGGGTGATGAAATCCCCAGGTAGGCCCAATTTCTAGAGTTGGTAACCTTTTCTCTTACACCCAAGATCGCCCGAAAGCGCGAGGGTAGAGGATACTCTGATATACCAAGTTAGGGTAAATAACATATTATAATGGGTCTAGTTTTCTGATCACAAGGTTTTCACCAAGTGAGAGCATACTCACCTACCATTTTGCAACCACAATCAAGCATAGAAGACATGATTTTCTTTTAAATGCACCAAAATCAAATGTTTGCTAATCTAAAAAAACAAGCACAATGTTTGTTTCTTCCTTCTTTGACACTCAAATCTGCAAACAATGAATTAGTAGTCTCTTTAAGTAATGGTCTTCGACACACGAATGGGGATCGCCACATGCTACAAGAAAAGATTAGTAACACAAAAAATCTAATCTAGTTAACATGCAGGAATAAAAAATACAGAAAAAATAGAAAACCAAAAAACCAAAAACCAGAAAAACCTGAAAAATCTAAAAATCCAAATGGCAAAACTAAAAGAAAAATTTTACCAGATAGATGCGGCTTGACATGGTAGATGCGTCATTCGAGTCTTCGAATGTGGCTCGGTAGATCAAATGTGTCATTCTGGTTGTCAGTTGCGGCTTGTCAGAGCGATTGCGGCTCTTCTGTCAACAGATGCATCGCGACGCATCAAATGTGTCACAATTTTTTTTTAAAAACACTTGCGTTGATCCGTACCTATACCTACAAAACAACAAAAAACAACAAAAAACCATACGGAAATGAGAAAACGGAGTTAGGTTCACCAATGTAACTAAGGGTAATTTCTAGGTTATTAGATTAGATCAATTAAATTGAAAGCAAAATGACAAAAAACCCAAAGTAGCTACAAAACACAATGGAAATACATAAAAGAATAGTTATACCTGATTGCCGAAGTCTCCATGATTCATTTTTGTAGCACCTTCTTACTTGTTGGATAATGTTGCCCTCAGATTCGTTGTGCGAGCAATCTAGAAATGCCTAAGTCCTACAACAAGTCTTGAAGGATTTGATATGTCTAAATGCCTATGTCTATTGCCAATGCCTATGTCTAAAACAAATATCTCAATTGATCAAATGACTATATTAAATACTAAAATTGCCTATGACAATAAATGTGTAAGTAAATAAATGCCTATAATAACTATGCAAAATGTCAGCATGTGTGTGTCTTCCAAAAAATGAGAAGAAGATGGCATTTTATAGAAACAACCATTTCGAACAAATGGACGAGATAAATTGACGATGAGAACCTAAAATGAACGATCCAGATTAAACCTAAGAATCCCTAATTAGGGTTAGGAAAAAATCTTTAATCGAACGGTCAGAATAAAATTAGATCGACGGTGGAGAATAAATGAGACAAATTAATTAGAAAATAAAGATTTTCAAAAAATCAAAAAGATGAGATTGCCTGATTTGCAAGATTTGAAAAATCAAAGAGATAAGATTTGGAAAATCAAGAATCTGCCCGATTGCTTGATTTTTGGAAGATTAATTACTAATTTGAATTAAGATAATTCAAATTATGGATTTTGAGAAATAATCTTTTCAGATTATTTATCAAAAAGGACTGACAGTTAAGATTGACATGACATTTTAAATAATTGAATTTATTTAAAATGAGAAGAATATGAAATTGGCAATTAAATAATTAAATTTAATTATTTAATTTAGGAGATAAGACTAACTAATTAAATAAATTAATCAATTTATTTAATTAAGACAATCAATGACGTATTAAATAAATGTAATTCATTTATTTAATAATCAATAAGAATTAAATGCAAAAGGGGGAATTAAATAAATTAAGAAATTTATTTAATTAAAGAAATACTTAGACAGTTAATGACGTATTTAATAAATAAATAAAATTTATTTATTTAATAATCATGAAGAATAAGTGACATGAATTAATTAAATAATTATGAATTATTTAATTAATATTCGAATGTGGACCAAGGACATAATTAAATGTCACAATTATGCTAGGACGAAAGTGGTAAAAATGAAGCTTGCAGGCCTAGGTCATTTTTAGGTGTCTACACTTAAGATTCACTAAACTGAAAATGATTCAACAACTTAACATTCCAGAATTAACATCTACTTCCGATTTAATACTAATGAATCATAAATAGCATAACTCAACAAAATACCAACACAAGATCGATCCCAATGGTTGAGTGGGCCCTACTCTTCCTCAAGTAAGATCTCTTAACATAGTGATTGAATTAACTTCTTGCTTTCATTCCTATTGATCAAAGTAGGACACAGAACAAATTATTTCCATTGAATTACAAAAATATGATTGAAATTATCGAACTCCTAATTAAAACCGAAACATGGATATTTATAATGATATCCTTATTAGATTCCTAACATGGCATTAACAACCAAGGCTTAAGGCAACCGAGCTAAAGATTACAAAAAAAAAAAAGAACTAAAGCAAGACTAAAGTAAGACATAGAGAAATATGCTAGATTGGGGTTGGAAGTAGAAGTTCCATAACCAACTACAAAGAAGCCGATTTGGACTTGAGTGATTCATTATCTAGTAGGGCCCATCTATGGTGTGATTATTCTTCTTGATTAAATAGAGAGTTTAACCACATCATCAATCTTTAAAATACCCTGTTCAAAACCCTTAACATAAACCATTACTTCAAATATATCCACTAATTTAGCTAAACATAAAGCAAAATAAGTAAATATGTTAATCTATAATCTACCACCAGTTATGTCAATTAACAAAAATAACAAGTATTTTAAACATAAAATGATTTAAATGAAAGAATTTTGAGTCTCTCATCATTTCTTCCTCACTTGTTCTGGACCATGTCCTCATGGTTCCTCATCAAGAATTATGGTGGTCTCCTTTTCCTTGTTTAGTGCTTCCATCCAAATGTAACAATTGAACACTCCTTCCTTGTACTGGTCTGGCAATCTACTATTGAGTGCAAATCCATGGTCTTAACACTCCATCAAGTATATTGGATGATTCCTTGAGCTTTCGTGTAGGCATAATGATAATTGGAATTTATAACATCATGCTGACCCATAATTCTTTTTGCTACTCAATCAAAGTGATCACATTTCTGATTCTTATCAAACTCCATTTGAGATTGTTCAGACTTATTGGCTCTCTTCTTCTAACTAGCTCAGAATGAGTTGATATCTTTCCTCATAAGATTGTATTTCCAATGGGGGAAGTGTTCCCTCAATATTTTGGAATGTAGAAATACTACTGAGAAAGTTTGAAACATAAAGAGGATTAACTTGATTGATTCTTACCACTAATCATACTACTTTGATATATTTTCCTGCATGAGGCATTTCGGGCCTCATTGGTAAACCATACCTTCTCTGAGCCTCCTTATATTTTTCCATTCTACTTGAAAATTCTATCTGATTTTGCATTAAGGAGACAAATGATCTGACTTGTAGCTCACCAACATAAACATTTAACATAGAGTCATCATTATCCCTCATTAAAAATCCATGCTAGAAAAATTCACACATTTGATTTTGAATGTCAGGGTGGCTATGAAAGTAATCTTGCAAAAAATCTCTATCACTATGATAATCTAGGATTCTCCCCAATATTAATTGATTCATCTTCCATTCTAAAAACCTTTCTCTAAGAAACAAAGCATACACCCCTACTGGTCTTCTCATGGAAAGTATCGTATAACTTATTTATACCACTTGCTCAAGTCTTCCTTCAATCTCATTTTTTATTTTTCTGACTTATGTACCTGCTCTCTCAATACTTTATTTTCCTCTTTAAATTTCAAGGTTTCCAAGGAGAGATATCTAGGCCAGGCTGAAAGAGGAACATCTGATGGAATGGAAAGAAGAGCAAGGTAGCACAGTAGGGCTATGGAAGTAGAGGCTTCTTGTGAATAAAACTGCATAGATTGTTGTTTTAGTTGCTCTTCCTTTTGTTGCAATTCTTCTTTTAATTTTTAAATTTCTTCAGCATTTGGCAATGCTTGTACACTAGCTTATTGCAGGGAATCCTCAGTTTTATTCAATTGTTCTCTAAACCTTGCTTCATTTTGTTTAGTTTTCCTTTCCATTTCCTGAGTTTTGTTTTAGGATTGTTGCAATTCTTCTTCTTTTCTTCCCAATTTCTCTTCAAGGTATTGCATGTTTTTCCTTTCTTGCTCTAAGTCAGCTTCTAATTAGGACATTTCCATAGCCCTTAACAATTGTTCAGTTTCTAACTCCTCTTCATTCAATTTTTCATGGGTTTCATCTTCTTCAATCAATGGTTCTTTTCCTTTTATTTTCTCATAATGTGGAGAAGGTGTAGAGGATCTCACGGTCTCCTCTTGTTCAAATTCCTTTGATGCTTCTTTCTCTTTAGATTTTGCCTCAGACTCTTCAATAGAGTCATGAAATTCAAAAACAAGGGTTCTTTCAGGAGTCTCCATTGGTCCTTTAGGGGAAATTTGAGGATGTTCAAGAGAATGTACTGGTGTACGGGTTTCTTCAAGGTCTATAATAGTTTCTATTAGGCTTTCTGTAATAGGGGTGGACACAACAGTCTTAGCATGGCTAGGGCTTTTCTCATGTACTTCTTGCTTTTTTATTTTTGAAACTAATACGGGTTACCCTAGAGGATTCTTTATATTTTCTTTTTCCTCTTTTCTTGGAAGATTCTCCTTTCTCAATCCTTGAATTTTTAGTTGTAGGTCACCTTGTGGTTTTCCCTTTTTGTTTTTCTATGGGTGTAGACAAAAATTCTAACCAGTCCTATTTCTGAGATTCTTTCTTTAAGAAATGGTGTTTAATTATCAAATGAATCAACCCTTGGTATTTTATGGATGATTCCGCTCTAGACTTTACTCTTAAAATCATGGAAGCAATTTTTTGGAACAAAAATGGTGGAAAATTTATTCTAGCAAAGGGTATTGTCTGTCCATACCTTAAATGTATCAAAAGTTGCATTCTCGATCCTAGTATCGTATAGTACTGCCCTTCACAGGTGAAAAATTTCATAATCCATGTTGCAGCAGTCTTCCATGGCTCATCCAAACTTTGGTGAGCAATTTTGCATTGGTCTCCCTTATGCATCAAAATTTCCATCCTTCTTTCTAGCTCTTCACGAAATGTTGCCACCAATTTCTCAAATTTGACTTGACCCTTGTTAACTAGTTTTCCTTCAGCTGGAATTCCAGAAATTTCACTAATTATTTTTGGAGTGACTTCAATGATTTCACCCCTTACTCTAGTGACATTCACGTGAAAGCTTCTCACAAATTCTTTAACCATTTCTAGCTGAAAACCTCCATATTGCATTATAAAATTCAGCCATTCAACTTCCCCTTACAATCTCCTAGTTTCTGAATCAAGAATGAAGTTTTATGGCTCAACGTTTTTCTTGTTCCCCATCTCTCTTTTTCAACAATGATAGACTTCAACAATGGTGGACTTCACTGGAAGACTTTAACTAGAAAACTGAATTATTTAACAAAATGCAGAATTATTTTTCCTTGATGTTGGAGTAGCCAATTTTAAAATGACATGACGTGCCATTAACTTCTACATTAATTTCCTTTACTTCTCTAGATGATTAGTACGCCACAATATGAATTTTGCAATTTAATTCGCAAGGTAGGTGGAATCTTTTACACATATCAATATGAACTTGGGAAGATTTTGAAAAGGCAAGTGAATCATAACAAGATTTGTTATTATTACTGACATCATCCAATGTCACATCATTCCTTACATCAACCATCCTATCACTTTTTGAAATGATTAAAAGTTATTTATTATCATCATTAATTAATAGTATGGTGGAGATGTCTAGACTTATAAATATTTACCTATTTTAAATTAGTCTAACTACATTAGAAAATAATATTCACATTAAATGCACACCTCAATTTATTTTGAGCCTTTGAGTTCTTCAGGAGCCTTCAAGAGTTCTTTAGGAGCTCTCAGGAGTTTGGAACTTTAGGAGTCTTTAGGAGCTATCTAGAAAAATGGAGTCTTCAAAGTCTTTAGTCTTTAGTATCTTTAGGAGCTTTGAGGAGCTCTTCAGGAGCCTTTGGGAGCTTTCAGAAGTTAACTTAGATAGACTTCCATTTTTTGTTTTTAGTCATCATTTTTTTTTTTCGAAAGCAAACCATCATTTGCTAGTTTTCAATTTATTTCCATTTTTCTCAATGTAAACCACCATTTATCAATTTTCAATTTACCTTGTTTATTCATGCCTTCCTCAAAGGTTCAAAGCCTCTCATGGAAGAAATATATTCTATGAGAAAATGTTCAATTCTATGTTGTAGATCATCTCAAAATTCCTCCTTTGATGTGGGCTTATGATATGTTTTCAGTTGATGACCATTAACTAACATAACTCTTTTTTCTCCATCATACTAATTGGACAACTCCATTTTCAAATACTTGGTCTATCTCATAGGGTCCTAACCATCTTGTATGGAACTTCCCCTTAAACTCTTCAAATATGGAGTCAAATAACAATGTCCAATATCCTTCTTTGAACTATCTAGACATAATATGTTTATTGTGTCATTCCTTCCTTTGCTTCGGAATCACCTTTGTATGTTGAAGTGCTTCCAATCTCATTTCATCAAGTTTGTTAAGCTAAAAAATTCTACTTTTCTTTGATTCTGGTAGATCAATCCCAACTTCTATTGCATTTTTTAGTGTTCTTAATTCAAATTCTATTGACATAACTAGTTTCTTCCCATACATAAGTTCATAAGGAGAGAATCTAGTTGTTGTTTTCTATGTGGTATTTTATGCCCATACTACCTCATCTAACCTCTCTACCTAGTCTATTTTGCTTAGAGAATTAGTTTTTGTCAAGATGTTCTCGACCTCTTGGTTAGTGACTTCAACTTGTCCATTCGCCTAAGGGTGATATGGCAAAGATTTCCTATGGGTGATCAGGTATCTTTGCAAAAAGGCTTCCATCATTACTGATACAAACTATGGCCCTTAGTCTGAAACAATTTCTCTTGGTGCACCAAATCATTGAAGGATTTGTTTATACAGAAAATCTGCAACTCTATATTCTCTTGTTGTTGGCAATGCTTTAACTTTAGCCCATTTTGTTACATAATCAGTACAAACAAGTATATAATGTTGGCCTTTTGAGGGTGGATCAACAGGTCCCACAAAATTGATTCCCCACTTTTCAAATGGTTATAGAGCTATTTGTGGCTGATATGGCATCTCCACTATTGGGGTGGGTCTTCCCATCCATTGACATTCATCATAGTGCTTCACAAAGAATGAAACATCCTTTGTCATTGATGGCCAAAAGTAGCTAGCTCCCAAGATCTTATGAACTATCCTTACCACCGAATAGTGTCCTCCTTTAGGCTCATTATGGAAAGTGTGTAATACATCATAAAAATATAACTTAGCTACACATCTATACAGAACATGATCAGGGCATTATTTAAATAAAAGACCATTAATCCACTAAAATCTGAAACTTTCATGAATTAACCTCTTTTCTTTATTTATGACTGAAGTGACTTGGGCACTTCCCTGTTACAAGGTAATTTTCCAGATCAGCAAACCATGGTGGATGAACTGATATTGCAACTAAATTTTTATCTAGAAACTTATCATCCACTGGTTCTTGATCATCCTACAGTACAATTCTAGAAAGAAATTCAGCAACAACATTATCTTTTCTAGGCTTATCTATGATAGTAACATCAAATTCCTGCAACAATAGTAACCATCTAATGATACATCCTCCTACTATAGCCTTGTTCATTAAATATCTAATTGCAGCATGGTTTGTATGTACGTAAACTTTGTAACCTATAATATAATGCCTGAATTTTTTTATTGCATATACTATAGCTAAAAGTTATGTTTATGTTGTATAATTTCTTTGAGCAGGATTTAAATTTTTTCTAACATAATAAATTTCATGCATGGAATCATTGTCATCCTTTTGTCCCAACACTACTCCAATTGCTAGATTGGATGCATCAACATTTATGTGGAATCGTTCCCCCCAAATAGGTCCTTAAATGATTGGAGAAGTTGTTAAAGCTATTTTGATTGTCTCAAAAGACTTTTGACAATATTTAGTCCATACAAACTCCTCTTTTTTCTTGAGCAAGGTAAACAATGGTGATGCAATTTTTCTAAATCCTTCTATAAATATTTTGTAATACCCAGCATGCCCAAGAAAAATTTGAACACTAGTTTGGTTCTTAGGGATCTAAATGTTTTGTATGATCTCAAATTTCTTGGTATCAACCTTTATCTCCTCTTTTGAGATGTGATGTCCTAGAACAATTCCCTCTATCATCATAATGGAACTTTTTTCATGATTTAGTGATAATCTATGATCCTTACATCATTGTAAGACCTTTTCTAAGTTTTTCAGTGGTTCATCAAATGTTTTGGCATGGAATGTGAAGTCATCCATATAAATTCCAACACAAGAAGTGGTGAAATCTGCAAATATAGAAAGCACTACCCTTTGAAATGTGGTTGGCACATTACATAGTCCAAATGGTAAGACTGTATATGTGTATGTTCCCCAAGGACAAGTAAAGTTAGTTTTTTCTTGATCTTCAAGGGCTACTTGGATTTGGTTGTACCCACTAAAGCCATCAAGAAAAGAGAAGTAGTTAATGCCTACTAGGTTATCTAGTACTTGGTCAATGAATGCCAATGGGAAATGGTCTTTCTTTGTGGCTTTATTCAATTCTCGATAATCTATGCACACATTCCATTTACCATTCTTATTTGGAACAATAACCAGTGGAGAAACCCACTGACTATCAGAGATTGGGTATATGAACCCTACTTTGAGCAACTTCTCTATTTCTTTTTTTACAATGTCACGAAGAATAGGATTGATATGCCTCTGTCCTTATCTAATTGGTCTTACATCTTTTTTGTAGATGTGATGACTACAAATTGAAGGATGGATCCCTTTCATATCCGTATACTCCCAAGAAAATGCTTTAGTGTGGTTTTCTAAATTTTCCTTCAAATGTTTTTCTTGCGTTGGGGATAAGGATGAATTGATATTGAGAGGTTTATCTCTAGCTACTGTAATCTCATTGGTGTCTATTTTGGAATCTATAGATTTTTCAACAAGAGTATTCAGAGGACAAGAGTGTTGTTCATGTAATGTTTTTTGACATTTTTCTTTCTCAATTTCTAAAGTTAACTCTTGTTCTTCACATTCTTGAATATGTTCACTTATAGTAACCATGACTAATTCCACAATACCATCACCTTTTGACTCTAAATCCTCATCCACCCAAAGTTGAGTGTTTGGTTGAATTGATAGTTGTGCTAGTGGGTAGAGTGACAATTCTTTCTATTTTTGACCATTTGATATAATCATGCTTCTAGATCTATAATCAATTAAGGTTGCAACAGTAGCCATCCATGGTCTGCCTAAGATGATTGGATATCCATAATCTTTCTTTTTGGCTTTAAGAACCAAAAATTCAACTGGATAATACCATATGTCTATGGTAACCATGATCTCTTCTATAATACCTTCTGGTTTTGTAGTAGATTGGTCAGGTAACTATAGAACAGTTGTTGTTGGCTAAATAGTTTTCATTCCTAGTATCTCTACTATATCGGATGTGATAAAATTTATGGCAACTCCTAGATCAATTGGAACATTTGATATCTCAATTCCATTAATACCCAACATTATTACAGGGCTACTAGGATCATTATATTTTTGTGGAAGTAGTCTTCCTGATAATACATCAATAAGTTTTGTCCCTACTTGAATTGTGAAAGGAAATTTATTTTTCCTTCCTGGAGTTTTCATGCAAAGGGATTTAACCAACTAGTTTATCTCTGGTATATCTTTAATGGCCTATAATAGTGGTATTTCAATGTTAATGTTTTTCAACTCTCTAAGAAGTTGATAATCAACTACATTCATGTAATTAGGTTGAGATATTTCAAGAGTGATTTTCTCTTCCTTTAATCTCTCAGGATAGGGAGCCTGATTGATGGTTTTTTCTTTCTCTAAGTCTTTTTTTTGTTGAATTTTCATTTTCTTCCCCTCCTTGAATTTTCTCTGCTGGTGTAGTTTAGACAATTTGATTTCTCAACTGTATGTCATTAGCATCAATAACATTCAAATTAGGGGGATTTGCATCATTACGTGTATTTCTTGGATTTGCTACTAGTTGAGCTGGCAGTTGAGATTGGTTTACCTAATCATTAGGAGGATTAGGGGCATTGATTACTGGAGGTGTTTGTCCCTAGGGATGTTTTTGCCACTAATTTTTCCATGGTTGGAACTAGTTTTGATTTTGCTACCATGAGGACCGATTTTCTTGCCACTATGGTTGTTGGTTAGCTTGCCATTGTGACTGATTCCATCGGGGATTCCTCCATTTAGGTTGACCCCAGTAAGTAGGTGGTTGTTGTTGATATTGAGGGGTCCATTGGTTTTGGTTTTTCCAAGGGTTCTAATTCTAGTTATACGTGGAACCATATTGTCTCTAATTAGCATTGTATCCTAAGTTTTGAGGCCTTTGACCAACATAATTTAGCTCCTCTTTGACCATTGGTGGTTTCTTCAGATTTCTTTTTATGCCAACCAAAATATTATAGGAATTTGTTGAGTGTGATTTCTCACAAATCTCATAGACATCAACCTGATTCAATGGACATTCTCTTAAAAGGTGTTTTCCTCTACACTTGGAACAATAAATTGACAATGTTTCAGTGCTCTTCTTATCTCCTTGCATGTTGAGATGAAGAAGTAGATCATTCTTCATGTTCACTAATTCATCCATTACCTCTGACACATCTGTGGTATGAGCCTTGTTTCTTCTATAGTTTCTAGTTTGAACCCTAGTTCTAAAGTAGTTTCTACAAATCTCAACAATGTCATCTAAGGAAAGCTTGTTAATGTCTCCCTTTCCCATAAGATTCAAGGACTCTCTTGACTCGTCTTCAATTCCTCTTAGGAAAATTGTCTTGCTAATTTCATTATCCAGCCCATTAGTACACCTCTAATACACAAATTGGAACCTATCAACATAGTCTTCCAAAATTTCGTCTTCCAATTACCTCATTTAAAACAATTCCTCTTTCCTATCCCTTACTTGACAATAATCTTGGTATTTGTCCAAGAATCCAGTTTCCATTCAAGTTCTAATTGTTCCTGCTCCTAAACCCATGAACCATCATAAAGCTGACTCTTTCAAAGTAGAAGGAAGAAACTTCAACTTCTAATTATCATTTGCATAATCATAGGTCTGGCATAAAATTTTGAACTCAAACAGGAATTGATCAGGGTCTTCTAAAGTCTTTCCCCTAAAGGTAGGTAAAATGAAGGATGAAATATTCTTCATAGGAGGCTCATCAAGTTGTCTTTCAAAATTTATAGGATTGGAAAAGGTCCTATTTGTTGGGGGACGTATTGGTTGGTCACCCATTTCTTCTCTTTAGAAAGGATTTCTATTTTCTTCTTGATTTTAGATTGGATGTTCTTGATTATCTTCTTGATTTTTGATTTGGTATTGTTGAATTCAGATCTCTCTTCCTTATCAACATTAAGGCTTCACACTAAATAGCTAGATCTTTTAATTCCTCGGAAACAACACCAAAAATGATGGGCAAGGTCATTGATGTCACAACTTTCATCATTTAATCAATTATCTATCGAATCGGGTGTGTCTCAGAGCTATATGTGATAAGGATAGTTGTCATGGATTCTTGGGGGGTTTTGCACTGTAAATAGTGACTTCAACTATTGATTTGTCTCCTTTAGGAGTTCTTAGGAGATGTTTAGGAGCTCTCAGGAGTGGAACTATAACAACTGATTCCTAAGGTTTACTTCTATCTTATTTTCTAAATTAAAGTTCTTCTAACTTATTTTTGAATTTATTGAACTTGATTTAGACCAATTCATGGAGAAGGCTATCATTTACTTTAATTCTTAATCTAAAATATGAAATCCAAATTAATTCTATTTTTCTTTTAAACGAAATCTATATTTAATTGCTAAAAATTAAATACTATTCTAAGAACATAAATGAATCACGAGGAAATGCCAATTATTCTAGAAAACATAAATACTAATCTCCATGAACATATTTCCAACAAAATCCTATTTCATATTTCCACAAGTTCCTATCATTTCTTCTAATTAAACTTAATAAATAAATACCAAACTTAATTACTTCGAACAACATCTAAATCTAATTAATCTGATAAACCTTATAATGGTTTTAACAACTTAATATAACCATGATAAACTAAAACTTAAGAAGAAAATCAAGCAGAAATAAATATCCATACTTAAGATTCACTAAACTGAAAATGATTCAACAACTTAACATTCCAGAATTAACATCTACTTCAGATTTAATACTAATGAATCATAAATAGCATAACTCAACAAAATACCAACACAAGATCAATCCCAATGGTTGAGTGGGCCCTACTCTTCCTCAGGTAAGATCTCTTAACATAGTGATTGAATTAACTTCTTGCTTTCATTCCTATTGATCAAAGTAGGACAGAAAACAAATTATTGCCATTGAATTGCAAAAATATGATTGAAATTATCGAACTCCTAATTAAAACCAAAACATGGATATTTATAACTATATCCTTATTAGATTCCTAACATGGCATTAACAAGCAAGACTTAAGGAAACTAAACTAAAGATTAAAAAAAACTAAAACAGAACTAAAGCAGGACTAAAGTAAGACATAGAGAAATATGCCAAACTAGCATTGGAAGTAGAAATTTCATAATCGACTACAAAGAAGTTGATTTGGACTTGAGTGATTCATTATCTAGTAGGGCCAATCTATGGTGTGATTATTCTTCTTGATTAAATAGAGAGTCTAACCACATCATCAATCTTTAAAATACCTTGTTCAAAACCCTTAAGAAAAGGATAACAATTATGGTAGTAAAAGATCAATGTAGCATAATTATCTCATTAATATCATCTTAAAGTAATGCATTTAACATAAAACATTACTTCAAATATATGCACTAATTTAACTAAACATAAAGCAAAATAAGTAAATATTTTAATCTATAATCTACCACGAGTTATGTCAATTAACAAAAATAACAAGTCTTTTAAACATAAAATGATTTAAATGAAAGCATTCTGAGTCTATCATTAGGGGCCCGTGGAGTGGAAAGTCAGAGGCCATTGGCCTTTTTGAAATGATGGTCGATGGGGTAGCAGCAACTTGCATTAGAGGGTCCACGATTGGTAGATTAATTGTCTCATTTTAAGCTCAAACAAAGGTAGTTAGGGTGGGGTTTACTAGGAAAACGGATGGTAAACTGAGGTCGTTCATAGTAGAAAACCCATGATGGAAGCCTACAGACAAAAGTACACAATTGGTCACCTGCACAAGTTAGCACTTAGTCATTTTGGTGCAACAATTTAAACGAAGGTCATTAGTGCGGGGTTCGCCTAGTGGGTGAAACCTAAAGCTTTGTTGCTTGGAAACAATCTTTGAATGGCGGTGAAGAGATAGAGGAAGCCTACATAATATGACCTACAAATGAGGTTTGAATGCACACCAGTGGTTAGATAAGGATGTCGCGGGACCCACCAGGGGGGAGGCCTGAGTAGAACTGTTGTTTGAAATGGTGAGTCTCAAAGAGAAAATTGAAAGCAGAGGCCCACCTTCATGGACCCGCAGGAGTGAAAATATCCCATTTAACTCATGATTTTTTGTTTAAGTTTGTGCAGTGACAATGATGAGGCACCCTCTTGCACATGCAGGCTTGATGGGGATGAAGGAAACTATTTTAAAGTTTAGCATTTTAAGTAACAAGGCAATGACAATGGGAATTTTGTGGGCTGCAAGGACTCGATGGCTCTAGTTCAAGAATGGGCACATGAAGTGGAAGTTTTTCATGGCTTTCAAGGGTAGGTTTCAAAGGGTCCTCTATTTTCTAAGATGTGGGTTTTGTTCACCGTGGTATCCTTTAACTAGTTTGAATATTTTTAGTTCTTAAGATCTTAATAATTTTGCAGAAATGAAGAAAAACCCACAAACAAGCGGTGGTGGAGGTCCTACCTAGCAGACCTGTGAGAAATTGACAAAGAATCTAATGTTGGTTGTGCATCGACGATAGCTAGAGTTTGCAGATGTAGAGGTGGTGATGGAGGAGGAATGTCGATGAAAATGACCTATCAGAGAGCCTATTTATAGGATTTCATGCATTAATTGCTTGCCATTAATGCAGGTACAAAGGTAGCCAAGGTTGGTTGGAACACATTTCAATATGGATGGTAGCGAAAATAGGATGGTCCACAAAGTAGATTGCACCCACGTGTTAGCCATCTGGAAATTCAACAAAAAGAATGGTGAAAAAGGTCACAAGCCTCAGAGAGTGGGCAAATGTTTTGAATCAACTATTTGGAACAACAGTGAACTAATGGAGTTCCACATGGAGTAGCCTGCATGGGCGGACCCATAGGACATGAAGGACAAAAATTTTGAAGTTCAAAGGAAAACTGCCAAGGAAACTCCGTAGAGGCCAAAGACTTGAAAATTTTGAGGTTGGTGAAACTTGGTCAACTCAAGATGGTGACTTTAGGACTCCTTGACCACTTAGGACTAAAAATATGGGGGAACACAAAATGAGGCAAAGGAAAAAGTGACTTAGCAAAGTGAAAAGAGAGGGTACCCATTCCGAATGGGGCATGTGTGTTGTAGGCACAACAAATGGCGACTCTGTTAGGGAATGCTCCTGAGTGTTCTATGGATAAAGACTAATTTAGAACCAAAAATATCTGGTTTTATAGACCAGGGGCTAGTTTTCAAAATTGAACTATAGGACTCAAATGAGAATGGGATCCTTAATTGAATCAAATAAAAAAGGCATCTCAAAAGTGTGTGCATATAGTGGATTCATTCCTTTTCCTTAGAGACTACAACGAACAGATGTTAATTAGACCAAGCAAGCTACATAAATCATCTAACTCACAAGTAACCTCAGCATTTCCCTAATGCTAGTCAGGTGTCCATAGCCCCAATGGATTTTTTGTTGTGACCCAACGAACATTGCTCTACTACCACCCAGGCGTCCATAGCCCTAGTAGAGTTAAACACACACCCACACCATTGCTTGAATTTAACATTTTTCTTTTTCTTTTTATTTTCTTTTCTTTTGATATCTCTTTTAATACTCTTTCTTTACCCAACCACATAAGCATTGAAGCTTACAATGGGTTTGGAACCATAGTGGTCACTGAGGTAAAATTGAGATTTTCACTTTCTAGGCCATCATAATGACCATTGCACAACTCTTCAAAAATTATTAGTGTATGTTTTGTGCAGGATCTGAGATGAAATATGAGAGGATTCAACTAAGGGTCACGTTCTAGGTCAAGTCAATAGTTCAGATAAGGAGACCATTCCATAACAACAATCATAAACTAATAGTTGAGAGTGAATACTTATCTAGAGTGCACTAAAAGTGAGCAACAAAGTGAACCATTCATCAAACCGAGTATGGCCACCGTAACAAAGACAAAGGAACACTCTCAGCAAAACAAGACAACCAAGAGACAAGTAAAAATAGAAGCGACACAAGACAACAAAGCAAAAAAGAAAGGAAACCTAAACTAACATATGTACAAGTATTTACAAAGAGTTAGCTAAAAAGAGCTTAGGTGAGAAAATAATGCTTAAGGTGCTACCCATTGATGGGAAATGAGATTTCTTCACTAGTTAATGTATTGAAGTGGAAAGAATTATCTCCTAAGATTTTAGAAATCTAAAAGGTGCCAAGCTAGAGCTTGTCGAATTTTTCATGTCCCCCTTTCTTTTCATGGGCTTTGTCCTAGAATAGGACCAAATCAACAATTCTAAAGACCTTGAATTTGGCTCCTTGATTGAACCATCTCTTGACCACACCCTGGTGTTTAGCAAAATTTTCAATGGCATGGTCACACACTTCTTCTAGGTGGAGTAACTCAGCTAAGTGAGCTTCTTTTCAATACCCTTTTTCATAAAAAGTGTTGATGAATTGGAGGGTAGGAATCTCGAGGTGAATGGGGAACAAAAACTCTAAACCATAAATGAGATGAAATGGGGAATCACTCAGGGAAGCCTTATGGCATGTACAATCTATGCAAAGAGAAAGATGAAGCTGAACATTCCAATCCTTGGGATTCCTATCAAGTAGTTTTTTAATCATAGTGATGAGGTTCTTGTTTGTAGATTCAGCTAGGTTGTTTCCCTAGGGATAGTAATCAGATGAAATTTTGAGGGCAATGTTGAAGTCAAAGGCCCAACTAGCGAATTTGAGCAAGGAGAAATTAGGGCCATTGTCACAGACTAATGTGTAAGGGCAACCAAAATGATTTAAAATGAAACTCTCAAGAAAATTAGTAACTACCTATGTGGTACATTGCCTACATGCAATTACTTCTTTCCATTAGTACAACAGTTAGAGGTGGTTAGAATATACCTATGACCTACAAAAGATGGTGGGTTTACCAGACTGATGAAGTCGAGACCCCATTTCATGAACGGTCTTACCTCCAGGATTGGTTGCAGTAGGACATCATTTCTTTCTTTGGTTGCAATAGTCTGGCACATGTGGCAAGTGCGAACATGGCTATGTGCATCCTTGAATAGTGTTGGCTAATAATATCTAGCCTGTAAGATTTGATGAGTGGTTGAAGTGTTGGATCCATGAACAATTCCAAATTTATCATGAAATTATTTTTAACACTCACATTTCTTCTTCTTTTTCGAGACATATGAGGTAGATCCCTTCATGATTTCTCTTGTAAAGTATAGACCATCGTAGAATGTAGCTACTACTCTTTAGTCATAGAGTACACCTTTAAACTCCCTGTAGATGAAATGGGAACTTGTTTTTTAGCAAGTAGTAGACAATGTCATCATACCACTCTCTGAGTGAGATGTCTTCAAGCTAGTACTATTGAACCATAAGCTTGGGTCCTGCTTTAGCCACCATTTTAGCTATCATTTGGGTGAGGGCCTACCCTCTTACTAGTTTCATTAGTTGAATCTCCATATCATATTCTTGTAGAAGGGTGACCCACTTTGCTCTTCTTTCTCCTAACTCATTCTACATTAACAATATCTTCACTATCAAGTTAGGTATAATGGAAAACACATTGTTTCGCAAGATGTAGTGTTTGAACTTCTTAACTCCCCTAACTAGAGAGTATGCTTTTTTTTATACATTGTGATATCTTAGTTTAGCATTCTTTAATGGGGCACTCATGAAGGCAATTGGATGTTCACTTCCTTCATCATCCTTCTTGGTCAATATACTAGCACACAAATGGTCTGAAGTAAAGGAGTAAATGTAGAATGGCTTCAAGTAATCAGGACTGACTAACACAAGTACATCGACAATAGATTTCTTGATTTCTTTGAAAGCCTGATTTGCTTCTGCGGTCTACTCAACTTAGGCATCTTGTTTCAAAATGGCATTGAGTGGCTTAACAATTTCAAAAAAGCCTGTGATAAATTTCCTGACAAAGTTTGTATTTCTAAATAAATATTTCAATTCTTTCTTGCTATCGAGCGGGTGAATCTTCAATATTGTCTAAATGTGCTTGGGATCCATTGAGATTCATTTTTTTGAAATAACGTTCCTAAGTAGCTTACCTTATGTGACTTTGAAGATGCATTTCTTCAAATTAAGTGATATCCAAAATTCTCCGCACCTTTGGAAAACCTTGCATAGATTGGAAATGTGATCACCTCGCTTCTTTGAGAACACAGTTAGATCATCCATGTAGATGATAATGCACTTTCTGATCATATCTTTGAACACTATATCCATTGCACATTGGAAAGTGGTTCCAGCATTGATGATTCAAAATGGCATTCTCTTGTATGCAAAGGTTCCCCACTTAGTGGTGAATGTTGTCTTATGCCTATCTTCATATTACACCATTACCTGATTATATCCAAAGTACCCATCTAAAAAGGACATCATCTATGAACCATTGATGATCTGCAACACCTCATCCAATGAGGGCACTGGATAGTTGTCTTTCTCTAAAGCTCTATTCAAATTGCAAAAGTCCATGCATAAATGTATTTCTCCATTCTTTTCCCTAACTAGGACCAATTTGGACACCCATGTGGAATGTCTGACAGGAAATATGATCCTAGCTTACAGTAGCTTTTGTGCCTCCTTATATATTATGGGCACCAATAGTGCATTAATGGGACATTGTTGTCACAATGGTCGCACATTTGGCTTAAGTGGAATTGTGTGTAATGATTGAGGTGTCATATGTTTTCAAATCTTCATAGCTCCATACAACTACATCATGATACTTCTGCAAAGCACCAATGATTCCTTCCTTTTCTTCTGGCATGCACACCTTGCCAATGAAAAAAATTTAACCTCCTCGGTTGTTCCAAGGTTGTGAGTGTCACACTAATTATTGATGGGATCCTCCTTTGCCTACTAATCCTAATCTCTAATTTGATCCAGGTCAAATATTTTCTTGAGCTAGACCATATTCCTAGGAATAGTGTTTTTTTTGAGATTGATAACCCCTTCTATATCTAGTTCAACCTCTTTGGGTTCAACTTCATCAATTATCTAGGTTGCAAATACGTCAGAGCTCGTGATAAACTCCAAGATATTCTTGTCATCATTGAACACCTAGAAATGGGTAACATTGTCTGGCACAAATGGGGTGGAGGTAAGTTCAATGGTGAACCTTATAAGGTGAGATAGTGATAAAGGTTGAAGGGTACTGGTTGTCTGAGCCAAGGCATTAATAGCATGGTTTTGGGATCAAGGGATCAATTGAATATTGAATGCATCAAGGCTTTCTAATAAGTCCCAAACCATATGCCTATAGTTTTCTAGTCTCCTATCATGGAAAGAATATAATTTTATGACTTGCTTTACTACAAGCTCTGAATCACCAAAGACTTGTAACATTATAACCTTCTTCCTTAGATTCATTAAGATCCCATGAACTAAATCTTTGTACTCCACTACATTATTTGTGTAATAAAACTAGAGTCTATGAGTAGAGAAGTAAGTCTTACCTATGGGTTTGATGAGTTCAAATCTAGCTCTAGCTCCTTGCTTAGACTTGGATCCATTGAAGTGCAATGTCTAGAACTTGGAAGGTTCCTTAACTTTGGGGCTAACCATGCATTCATTCTTGCTTGGTTTCATATCCACATTTACAATTTCTAAAGTGGCAATGAGCCCAACATTTTTGGTGATAGGCTGCCCCATTGGTAGCTCCTTTTGAAGTGTGACTTGTCCTTTGATGTGCTCTACTATTTTCTAACATAAGAAACACTCAAACTCTGAGTGGGAAGCATTATGCACTCTACACTAGTAGGGAAACAAAAGCTCTTGAAAATCCATTCTTTCCCCTAGGCTTAGCTAATCTTGTATGCACTTTTCCATGAAATATTGGAATCCATCTAACAATTCCAAATTACCATCATTGTAGGACTCATCATCATCTGATTCTACCAACACTTCTATGATTTGAGACATATAGGCTAAATTGGAAGGAGGACTACATAATACTAAGAGGGCCTTGTCATTTTCTCTTCTTCTTGAGCCTTTGATGCCTCTTGGTAAGTCATGGGAGAATAATTTCCCAACTTTGTTATCATGATCTTCATATGGGGTTCTCGGTCTATGTAGATCTAATTTGGAAATCCCTTCCATGGTAGACATAGGTGGGAGAAGTTAGTTGTGGTATACCCATTAAATTCTCTAATGAAATCTCGCCCGAGTATTTTTCCATAGGTGTTTGGGATATCAACAACTTGAATATCAATGACTTGCTACACTCTTGGATGAACAACAATCTACATGGGAATCTGGTTTATCTCTCTAACTATGTTCACCTTCATCTTATCTAGCTAAGTCACCTTTCTTTTGGAATGTGTGGGGACTATTCCCAATGCCTTGCAATTAGCTAGAGGCATAACATTAGCGAATGCTCCTAAATCAAGCAAGAAATTATGCAATTTTTTCCCAAATATTATTATAGTCATGAGGAAGGGTGGTGTTTCTAACTTCCCTTAGAACAAAACCATAGGCATATCAGCCTAAGACACTTGTTTATTATCCTTCTCATTGGTCTTTTCCTTGGTTTTCATTTTATTTTTCTCTTTAGTAGGTTGTTTCCTAGTTTGCTGATTTGCAGGGACATCCTTCTTCTTGCCTATGATTTCTTGAATTACAGGTTCATGTTGTGACTCTTCAAAAGAGACTCTTTTGGCTGGTATTTCCTAGGTTGACTTAGAAGAGGTAGTCCCATTGATCATTCTAAAGAAGGCATTCCAAACCGTAGGGACTTTGAGCATCTCAAAGGAGGACAAGCTTATCTTAACCTTCTTGAATTCATCCGCAACATATTCACCCATTTGTTCAATTTCAACATCAAAGGATTTTTTCTAAGAAGAGCTAGTGGACTAGTTCTACACTTGGTTTGGCTATTTGGCCTTATTGAAGTATTGAGTAGGCACATGGGGATAGCTTTGATTATTATTAGCATTCAGATCAGGCGGGGTGTTGAAGTTGTTAGGTGGAATGGAGGTTGTAAAGGGTCCTCCTACTTGTCTATTTCTCAAATTATATGGGGTTTCTCTTTGATGAAACATTTAGACCTCATCTTCTTGAGACTCTTCCTCATCTACTAGACCATTATCTACCGAAGTAAAGAGCAGAGATAAGGCTTCCTTGTTATTTACCTCTTTTACACCTTCATTATTTAGGGAAGCATATTCGTTCTTAGGTGCATTGCTCTCACTTCGCAGGAATGAGGCTTGGTTAACCACGAGCATGAAAGAGTCATAAGGCTCAGATGGGAATATGTCTGAGCAACCAGCACTATCAATGACATTCTAGACTTCCACTTGAAATATTTTTGTAGCTGTTTGGAACTCAAGGTAGTCCAACTCAGAATGTTGCGTTGAGAAGCTTGTAGCTGATTGTTTTGATTCCTTAAGTGTGTCATTTTGGTGGAAATTTTTTTGATCATTTCTATCAACTCATCTAGCTGATCCTTCACTATATTGCTTGGCTACAATGCTTGGTTCTAAAGGAAAAATGGTTGCACAACTAGTTGATTTTTTTATGCTTGCAGAAATTCGGGCCCTTGGAGGTATGCAGGTATGTGGTGTTTTTAGACCTATTGTTGTTGACACTACAAGTAGTGAGGCACAAGAGGCACTTGGTTCAATGGTTGTCCTAGATGAGGAACTATGGGCAGCTGTGAAACTTCATTCATAAGAGGCATCTGGTGTTGTAGAGCTTGAGTGAGCCCTTGAATTTGCATGGGATGAGCAACCTATCCTGAGGAAGTAAATAGACCTAATTTTTTTGTCCCAAGTCAATGCTAGCTATAACTGCCTCAGCATAAGCATCCACCAATCTAGTAGGGGTTGGTCGTATTCTCTTCACTAATGCAACTGTGAGATTGTTGAGGGCTATGTAGTATACTGGTAGGGCAACAACATCATTGAGTATATATGGGGCCTGCGATCTCATGTATGAATGGTGGAACCAATCGTTGAAGGAGCTGATTGATTCATTAATCTCCCTTCATACTAACATGAGTTACTGGTATAACTCTGAAGGGCTGATTGGGATCTTGTATTTTTGCAGGAATTCATTCTTCAAAAGATCCTAAGTGGTGATGGACCCTATTGGTAGGATCATATAACAATAGAAGGCATCTTCCCCTAATGAATAAGGAAAGAGCCAGCAAGCCATGTCCTCATGATCAATCCACATGTCCTTCAATGTTTGGAATATCTTGATATGTTCTTTTGTCATCCTCTATGGATCCCATCAATGAAACTTTGTGCAAATTTTTTTTGGATTCTTCGTTATATCATGGTAATCATTGAAGGATAGCAAAGAGGGATTGTTACCCAACCAATCCATGAAGGGAGGAAAAGGTTGTATTTTTTGTTGAATAGGAAATGAGGCTACGAAGGGGCAACAATAGTTGGGGCTATGCCTTGGACTTGGAAGGTAGGGATAGGGGTAGCACCTTGGCTGTGGGAAGCGAGGGGCTAGAAGGCAGTTTTGGAGAGGTGAGTAAAGGAAGTGGAAGTGGAAAAGTAAGGATGAGTATGAGGTAAGTGAATGAAGGAAGGAGGTAAATATGGGGGTGAGTCAGATGGAATAGATGGGGAAGATGAAGTGACTTCCCTTTTCTTGGATCTCTTAGCCTTAGTAGGGGCTTGTAGCTCTTGGAATTCCCCTTTGTTTGGAGTAGATCTTAAAACTCTATGACACCTTATAGGGGAGAATGAATTAATTTGATCTAGCTTACCTCAAAGGGGCCCTCCTTCTAGCACTAGTTATGTTGATGGGTTTTTTATCACTTCTCAACATAAGCAATACACAAGTATGCTACCTCTCTTGAAAGGTAGAAATTTGCAAAAAAAGTTCTAGATTACTAACCTAAGGTCTCTTGGGTGTTAGGTCATGACATGCTTGGAATAATTTATTTGGATGACATGATCTTGATGGTAATCACAGGGAAGCCTTATGTAAGTTAAGTTGGAGGGGAATCAGCTCTTTGAATGGAGTTCATGAAATTTCTGAAGTGTTCCTCTATTGTTGCAAGTTCAAGACAATAGTCTAAAACCCCATTTCTACCATCATATTTGGCTTTACAATGTGCAATGAACTTTTTCTATGATACTATTTAAAAGAAAAGTCAAAAGGGTAGGGAAGGGAAGAAGTTCCTAGACCTGAAACTATTGATGAATAGTGACAATGGAGGATGCTACGGTGGACAACCTTCCTAAAACTAAGTTCCACTTAACCAAATTAGCTCACAGTCTTATGAAACTAGTGCAATCTTCTAAGGTCTACAGATGTTCAACCTTTCATTCACCATAAAGCATGAATAAAAGATAGAATTTAAGTGCAACATTCATCTAATGTTCATACTAGCTTTCCACTACTATTTATCATCAGTAAACAACAAAAATCATGAATAGGGAAGGACATCAACACAACATAATTCTTCACCATCAATGAAAAACACTAACCAATCTACTAAATCATGCTAAATACATAGAATAGAAAAGTAAATCTACTCAAATTCACTAACTGAGGAGAAGAATCATGAAACATGCAATGAAACTCAAGAATCCACCAAAATCAATGAATTTCTATTAAAATTCTAGTAGCATGTCTTTACAACTCAACTCTCTCTTGAAAGTCAGAGGATACCCCCACTTATAGTGTCCAAAAAGAAAAATGAATGGAAAAGATTTAATCTCATTGTGTGGCCAAAATTCACTACAAATTAGGGTTTCACCTACCCCCAAATATTTTACAATATAAAATACATCTTTGTCTTCTAGCCTATTTTGTCTTCTAGTGGCCAACACTGTAGCATTTTGTCTTTTAGCTGGCTACCTTCACTACGGCTATACTGTGAGGAATTCATCATCAACCACCAGATTCCCTTAATGCTTCTTCATAGTAGCATATTCCATGAACTTGTTGATCAATGTCTGGAGCTTGTTCCACTCCATGATATTAGATTGGAGCACCTAGAAGTTCAATTTCCTAGATCGGCTAGTGATTACATCCCAATCTTTGTCACACTTGAGAATATTCTATATCACTTGCTTAGATTGAATGAAGGCCTATGTAGTAAAATCCATAAAGTCTAGCGTAGGGCATCAATGTCTCCATTTTCCACCTTCTTATGGAAGTGTGACTTTCTAGATCTAGCTCGACAGAGGGCATGTCATAATCTATCATCAACTTCAAGTACTCTTCATAGGTCATCCTTATTTCCTTGGCCCAATCGATATCGAGCTCCACTTCATGGAGTACACATCCCAAGATCTCTCTTCTATGGTCGAGCCCCAATATCCAAGTTTCCACAAGCCAATGATCATCCTTTTCCCATGTTCTTTCAAGCATTCTGAAGATTGCCTCAATCTTAGGATATGTAGTTTTGTAGAGCTTTGGGAAGTTAGTATAGAATTTCCTTATGCTTTCAAGCTTTTTTTGAACCTCTAGGAACTTATTTTCTATCCTAACAGCATGGTTGATGCCCATATTTCCATTTTAGAGGACTCGATAGAACAAATCCTTTATGGCCTTTGTCTAGTTCTTTCTCCTTTCAAAATTGTTCATGTGGTCCTTGGATAATAGTTGTGGCGATGCTAACATCATGGTGGCTAGCTCCTCAGTGGAGGACCATTGTTGAATGTAAGCTATTAAATCTATCACTTGTGCTTTTAACTCCTCCTTACTGGATTGGTCTTTTTTCATTTGATGCACAATGGTGGCGACGAATCCTTGGAGGTGGTCAATTTTCTACTCCTCGGTGGTTGTCCCTAGATTAATAGTGGATATATTATAGCTAAATCCTCCTTCCACCACTGGAGTAGCTATTTAAATGATCCTTGATCCCAAGGAATCCATTGTTATGTGGGATTTGACCCTCAATTTCTTCTCCTTCTTTGTGCTTATTTGTGCTTGATTTAGAATGGCTTCTAGCCTTTCCTTCGGATCCATGAGGATAGGGGCCTTCTTATGCAATTATTTTTCTAACCATTCAAGAATTTTGGATCCCTCTTTTGGTGATTCATGATCACCTTCCTCTTCTTAAGTATGATGAATTTCCATCTCATTGCTACCCAAAGCCTTTTGTTCTATCTTTTCTTCCTCTTATTCATTTGAATCTTGAAATAATATAGCTTCTTCCTTTAGAGATTTAGTGGTGGCCATGTGTTCTTTGGGGCTATCTTCCCCTTCAAATCTCTTTTCTTCTTCTTCTTTCCCACATTCTTCATGATGCTCTATTCTTGGGATTTTCCTTGTTTCAACCTCTTCTTTGGACTTATATTCTTCTTTCTTTTCCTTTTTCTTTTCTTCTTCTTCTTCTTCTTGTGAAGGAGGCATTTCCTCATTGTGACTAGGGATTTTGTCTTGTTCCCTAGTTGGAGGCTTTGTGTTCACCTCCATTTCATCATCTATTTTTTTCTTCTCTTAAGAGGGCTTCTTTTCAACTTCCTCCCCAACATCTTTGAGTTGTTGCACCAACTCTTCCTTGAGCTCTAGATCAAAATTTTCTACAATGTATTTTGAGTTGGGATCTTCAGTGTCTTCCTCAGAGGATTTTGTTTCCTCCTCTTCATGCACCACTTCATCAATAACTAGGTGTTGATGCTCAGGATGCTCATGATAATCATTAGCTTCCTCCTCCATTTCTTTAGTAGTCTCTCTTTCTTTCCTTTCCAGCTCCTCAAAAATCTGCATTGTTGCCTCCATTTTTGTTGGTTCAGTCAAAGGAGGAGGAATAGGGAGGCTGGAAAAGACTTGAGCTAAGGAAGCCTGTACTGTAAGATTCATTAATAATCCAGAAAGCTTTGTTGGTATGTTTTGCATGTGCCAAGCAAAGGCTTCTAGGAGTAAGAGGTTGGGCATTGTCATTGTTGTAGTAGCCAATAGAAGGGTTGTTGATGGAGACATGGAGGCAAAAGAAAGAAGAGAAGTGGTATCAGAGGAAGAATCTATCACCATGATTTGTGTAGCAGGTGAGATAGAGGCAAGGTGGACTGAAATTTCCACTGTAGGTGGAGAAGAAGCAAGCATTGTTTGAGAAGCAAGCAGATGAGTAATGGAAATGGTAGTAGCAGTAGTTGTGGTAGCAAGAGTAGAGGCAACAAGTGGGGACTTTGGTTGCTTGGCCTCTTCTTCCTCTCCCTCATGGAGTGGGTCCTCTTGAATGGGGGGCATCTTAGTGAAACTAGCTAACTTCTTTTCTTTCTTAGAGGGCTTGTCCTCAAACTCCTTTCATGAATAGACTTTTTGCTTAGGCTAGCGTTCAACCACCTCCTTTCTCTTCTTTGATCTCAGAATGGGAGGAGACTTTGAAGTCTCTTTGGATGGGGTAGTAGCAGTAGCACTATTGATCTCACTCTTGAGCTCATCCTCAAGCTCGCCATAGGTCAAAGTTACACCCTAGAATTTTAGTTGAGCTACCTATCCATCAATCCATTGTTTTGTTCTTTCCTCTATTGGCTTCATCAAAATATAAAGGTCATTGACCTCTTCCTTGTTCCAGTCATTCAAGGGCAGTGGCAGGTTGGCAATGACATTATACCTTGGATCTATCACTATGTTTTCATCCTCCACAACTTGATCTAGCACTCAAAACAAGTTAACTATCTTGACAAAGTATGTTGTCATGCGCATGTAGTGCCTCATTCACACTTATTTATCATCTTTGCAATTTTCCCAAAAGTCCTCAACATTGTGCAAATGGGCATACTCCTTTCCAACCATCTTTTTCAACTTGTCATATGGATCCATCCATGGCCTAACTATGTGGAGCTCCGAGTTATATTCATTTATCTCCTTTTCAGCGTACTTCACACATTGGGATGCGGGGATCGCATACATGCCCTAGCCAAATGTAAGGGGATAAGGAATTCCTAGCATGTGTTTATCACCCAACAGTGTGTGAGCATGTTGTAATTTCTTGGAGAGTTCAAGTAATACCAACCAGTCATTTGGGTACTAGGGAAACTTATAGGGCCTCTTAGAAAAACCCTTGGTTTTGATGTAAGTGAATTTAGAAAACTGAATGAAAAGGAATCTGAACCAACAGATGAAGGAATTTTCACTATGAGTGACTCTTCTTTTGAAGTCACCCCCAAGTAATCTGATCATATGCCCAATGAAGGCATCATTCACTCTATAGTAATCCTTCTTGAAATTTTTGAATTGGAGTTGCAATTATCTATCATACACCTTCAACTCTCTTCCTAGTGTCTAGCTTCATGCCACAAAAAAACCTCTATATTGAGCATGTTCAACAAGTAGATAGACCAGCTATGAGGTCATATAAAAATGGGAGGTTTTCTTTACAGCTACAAACTACTCATGTAGGCAATTGCTAATCATTCCTACCTAATGGAATTTATTCTTTCCTTTGATGATTCCTTCTATGAAGTACAACATCCATTCCTAGAAGAAAGTTGCAGTCAAGAGGCCCATGACCCTACTTAATAAGGTTACCAAGCCATGGTAATCTTCATAGAAATCACTTCTAAAGAGCTCATGAATCACTTTGTTCGTGTTGCCCCTCTTTTCCTTTAGCTAGTACTTATTGATCACTTTCTTACACTTGAGGGAGTTAGCTTTCCACATGCTCTTGGCATACTCAGATGTTTCTTCCATTTCATTGAAGGTGGGAATGTGGAAAGTTTTCCCTATTAATTTGGTAGATAAATTAGCCAGTATGTTTCCATCCCTATCCACAATTCTCTTGGTGCTTTCTTGATATGCCTCTCTATAGGCCATTACTAATTTGGGAGCCATGAGGGAAGGTGGGAGACTAGTGGCCTTGGCCAGCCCACTCTTTCTAATCCTCTTGGAATTCTCTATGGTATGGTTGACAATGACCCTCTACTTGAATTCATCAATGTCAATGTGTCCTAGGTTGGTATCTAAGACCTTGTCCTAATCTGTGTTGACCTTTGACTTGAGGTCATCTCCTTGAAACTTATACTTCATTTGATCCTATTCCTCCTTCCCTCTTGGTGCTTTGGTAGCTTTCTTGCCCTTTTCCTTCCCTATGGGCATTCCTGAAGGTTTTGCAGCTAGTTCCATATATCCTACAAACAAGGGAGTAGTAAGCATATTCAAGTGTAAAGTATGAGGAACGTTATCAAAATCCTACAAGATCCACATTGGATCAATTAATGCATCATTCAATGATCATAATATTCCTTTTAGATCATGATTTTCCTTTCGTTTAAGGGATTTATGACAATGTGGGCCTAGGGGTGTGGACTTCCTTAGGCTAGTAGCCATTTTGAAGGTAGTTGCGAATGGACAGAAAATAGGGAACAACAACCTGCATTGTGGTGGTACCCATCAAGAGGTTAGATAATTTTGGCATGTGGGTTAAATCATTTTGAGATTTTGGAAATGTTAAGTTGACCACTCAAACATGTGGGACTAAGGAATGTGGGAGCAGGGGCTACCTTGGTAGTTTTGATCTCTACCATTAGAAATGGCTCTGGCGAGGAAGAATCCCTTAGGAAACATCCTATAATGCATGGCTTGTAGTTGAGGATGACAATGTTGGGTTATCCTTCAATTTTCAACAACTCAGATGGACGCGAACAGGGAGATGCGAGAAGATGGCAGACTGAGGCCGTTCAGAACAATGGAGGTAGGATGAAGTTCTACCATGGGTGACCCGCATCGTCAGGTCTACAGGGAGCCTTGGCATTGCTTATTCATTTGCAAATAGCTAGAAGGAGACAATAGGGTCAAGCCATGCATATTGGGCTGATGGAGGTCATTGGTCATTTTGAAGCAGCCCGAGTAGGACATTGGCGCATGGGCGATCACTCGCATGGTGTTTTTACTTGGAAATTTTTAATTTGTTTGGGAGAAAGGCAAGCATTAGGGCCTACAAAGTGAAAATTAAGAGGCCATTGGTTGTTTTGAAATGGTGACCATGGGGGTAGCGACAACCCACATCATAGGGTCCACAATTGGTAGATTAGTTGTCTCATTTTAAGCTCAGATGGATGTGATGAGGGTAGGGTTTGCTAGGTAGATAGATGGTAAACTAAGGTCGTTCGAAATGGAAAACCTGTGATGTAATCCTAGGAATAGAAGTTTGCAATCGGTCACTTGCAAGAGTTAACACCTAGTCATTTTAGTGCAACGAGTTGAATGGAGGTCTTTGGTGCAAGGTCCGCCTAACAGGTGGAACCTAAAGCTTCATTGCTTGGAAACAATCTTTGAACAACGGTGAAGAGATAGAGGAAGCCCACATAATATGACTCACAAATGAAGTTTGAATGCACACTAGTGGTCAAATAAAGATGTCACGAGACCCGCAAGGCTAAAGGCTCAGGTAGAACTGTTGTTTGAAATGACGAGTCCCAAAAAGTGAACTGAGAGTAGAGGCCCACCTTCATGGACTCGTGGAGGTGAAAAGCTCATGATTAACTCATGATTTTTCATTTAAGTTTGAGTGGTGACAGTGATGAGGAGGTTCCTTCCCACGCACATGGGTCCGATGAGGGTGAAGCTGATGTTTTAAAGTTTAGCATTTTAAGGAACAAGGCAAGATGGTGGGTGTTTTGCGGGCCACAAGGACCCAATGGCTCTAGTTCAAGAATGGTCATGGGAAGTGGATGTTCCACATGGATTTCAAGGGTATATTTCAAAGGGTTCTCAATTTTCTAAGATGTGGGTTTTATTCGCCGTGATATCCTTTAACTAGTTTGAAGGTTTTTAGTTCTTAAGATTTTAATAATTTTTGTAAAAATGTAGAAAAACCCACAAACA
Organism: Sequoia sempervirens; assembly: GCA_007258455.2. Lineage (NCBI taxonomy): Eukaryota > Viridiplantae > Streptophyta > Pinopsida > Cupressales > Cupressaceae > Sequoia > Sequoia sempervirens. Next base: position 15,923,339 of record VDFB02373365.1, on the reverse strand, counting down.
AGTGGCAGTGGAGGTCCTACCTGGTGGACCTATAAGAAATTGACAAAGAATCTAATGTTGGCTATGCACCAATGGTAGCTAGAGTTTACAGATGTGGAGGCAGTGGTGGATAAAGGTTCTGATAAGTTTTCAAGAGGAATTTTGATGAAACTAACCCATAAAATCACCTATTTATAGGATTTCATGCATTAAATTCCTTCGATTAATGTGAGTACAGAGGTAGCCAAGGTTGGTCAGCACACATTTCAAAAGGGATGGTGGTAAGAATGGCAGGGTCCAAAAAATGAATGGCCTCAATGTGTTAGTCATCTGACAAGTTAGTAAAAAGAACAACGACAGAGGTCGTAGATCCCAAAGAGTGGGAAGATGTTTTGAATCATTCGTTTGGAACATCAATGAGCTAATGAAGTTCTGGATGGTGCAGCCCACATGGGTGGACCCGTAGGACATGAAGGATGACAATTTTGAAGTTCGAAGGAAAACTATCAATGAAACTCTGTAGAAGCCAAAGACTTGAAAATTTTGAGGTTGGTGAAACTTGGTCAACTCAAGATGGTGACTCTAGGACTCCTTGACCACTTAGTACTCAAAATAGGGGGCAGAAAAATGAGGCAAAGATGAAAGTGACTCCGTAAAGTGAAAAGAGAGGGTCCCCATTCCAAATGGAGCATGTATCTTGTAGGCACAACAAACCCTTTTACATTTGTCTGAAAATTTCTTAAGCCTTTTCTATAATGATTTTGTGCTTGTCATGCAATCATTGCTTTCCTTGAGATAGCACCAAAATTATCCTATTTTGTTGATCTATCCTAGCCAAAGTACGGCCACACCAAACTTTGCAGCCACAGACTCCTTGAATGATGCTATAGTGTCAGGTCAGCTACACTAAGTCCATCACAACTAGGAATAGATCACTACCTTGTTATTTTCTATATGATGTAATTTCTAAGGTGTTGATTCCATACATATTGACTACATATCAGAATTCCCTAGTTATGATTCAATTTTCTTCTTATTAGTAGCTCAAGATTTCCTTGTATGGGTATTTGATGCCTTCATGTCTCATTTAAATGAACATTTGAAATAAATATATAGTATTCGATAATCTTTTGTATGTTTGATCAAAGCCTATGATTTTGGTAGATATATGAACAAGCTCAGATGTATTCATTGTAGGATGAAAATTCATCAGAATACTAAATATATATTGTATCGATTTCACTATATTTATAGAATTGTTAGGCAATGGCCCTTTTGTAGGGTAATCAACATTCAGTTAATGAAATTTATAATACTTTGGTTGAGCCAACATCCTCTAATCGACGAGTTTGTAATTTTTTAGTAATCAGCTATGTTTGCACATATCTTGCAACCCTATGCAAACCTCCATTACCAATTTTATGTCATGTAGGATAATTTCTGTATTTTTTTCTAGCCTCACACCTGAAAAAAAAAAATTATTCACAACCCTTATTTCTTTTTTCCTTTTTAAAGGTTGCAAGAAAATCTTGCATTGAGCTCAACAATCTAGTAGCTCTAAACCAAAATATTTATAGATCCACTTCTCATTTAGTATGAATAGATTAATGAAGCAGTTGTAGGAAGACATATTTTTAATCGAATTTCTTTGTTCTTCCTAACTTCCGCATTATTATAGTGCGATCCTATTTTTCAAATTGTTTCATTTAGTATCACCAATATACTCCACAAGAACATGGTCTCTATTTAAAATGATAAAAGGTTCACACCTCTTGAAATTCAATAGTCTTACCATTTATGGTTTTTCATTAAAATTCTTATACATTGAAAAGTGTGATCTCCTGTAGTCTTGTTTTAGTAAAGCTATCAGACGAGTTGACTTTGATATCTGACATTCTATTCTCATTTGGGTCTTGTAGCACTTCACTAAAGAGGCACTTCCTAATCCATTACTTCTCTCAATTCACTAAAGATGACCCTACATACTACTCTTTGTGATGATGGTTTTGGCGTAATATAAATTTAAACCAAAAATTCCAATGTTGCTAAAGAAATCCCTCGTCATGAGCATGAGCCATCTATCCTCTTTCTTTCCTTTTTATCAAGATATAATGTCAATATAACCCCACCAATTGATAGTTATCTATTTCCTGACTTCCTAGTAAACCAATTATTGGCATCTAATCTAGGAAGTTTGTGTTCACTAGGTAAGGATGAGATTCTTGCAAAAAATTATTTATCATGCATTTCTTCACCTCCTTAACCTTTGTGTATGATGATGCTCTTGTAAGTTTTTCCACTTCAACCATTATTATCTTCTTGATTGGTCTAAGTCTGAATCTCGTGTTACTTGGATTTGGGAATGTATGTTCCAATGCTAAACTTAATCTCTTCACTAATAAATGTGGGAGTGGCATTTTAGTCTGATCACTCTCAAGCTCGAGTCAGGCCTAAACAAATGAGTGTACATAGATTTTTATTTTATTAGCTTAAATATGAAGGTCTAAACATAGGTAAATCAATGAATCATTAGTGTCCTTAATATAAAGAGTTTTATTATAGATAAACACCTTATCTTTATATTATAGTATATCTTATTAATAGTTAAGAAAAATATCTCTATTAAGGAGAAATAAAATGTTAATATATGTATCTAAATTGACATTAGATTAAAAGATTGTTATTGTAGATATAATTGATCTAATAGGTTAAGTTCAAATAAATGAGATAAAATTAGATGATGTTTTTGGTGTCCTAAGAAATATATAGTTTTTGAAATATTGAGTAGAGTAGAATGTGTTTTGATAGGATTGACTTGTCACTTGAAATGTATTCTCGTTGAACCTTATAACATAGGTAAGAGTTGTGGGTTGAAATTTTATTGAGTAATCAGACTTGAAGGGAGTATAAATGTTTTGAAAAGTTCATAGAAATGTAGTCTTTAATGTCTTATGGTTTTATTATATGACTGTACAATCAATTGCACAACATTGTATATCTTTTTTTAATTGTTGATTTGTGAATTTATATGTTATTTTGTAGATTGGAAGTTTCTTAACTTCTAACCTTGTATGTTTACTAGATGATGTTATGTTGCATCATGAATTTTAGAGTTGTTATATGGGAACAATGCATTTCATGGTTGTATTGTTAACTCGTGTTCTTGGAACTAGATAATGGATTGATTAGAGGAGTTTGATGATTTTGGTTGTGGTTTAAAAGTTGAAGTCCATTATGTAAGGCAGTTATGGGTAGAATTCTAGAGGCCTAGGGGAGTATTCTGTTGTTGAATTTTGTGTTTCTCTTTCGGAAGTGCTTATTTTTTACTTGGTTTATGTTAGTTTTTATTGAGTTTTAGGATCTCTTTATGATGTTACCACTTGTCATTCTACACTTGTTGATTTGTAATTGTGGATTGTAAATAGTCTTTTGAGAACATGCTATTGTTTCCTTTTCGATGGGGAACCATTTTGTTAGTGATTTGTTAGACTTCTAGAGGTTGGGGAAAGAGTTTTCTTTATGATTGGCTTTTCATATTTGGTTCTTTGTGAAAATTTTGATCTGAATTCTTGTATTGAGCTCATGTGGGTTGTAACCTTGCACCATTGTTTTTCTTTATGATGTAGACTTTGTGTGAGAAGGTTCATTCCTTGAGTATGTATATGGTTTTGTGATTTTGATGCTTTGTGTGAGTGGTTACACCCTAGATGTTATCTGGGTTGTCTTGATTCTAGTAGGGAGAGTGGCTCTCCATAGTGGATGTCTCACCCATGCCTGTAGTGCTTTCTTAGGCTAAGGATGGGTTGAGAAGGCCTATTTGGCAAGATCACTACCTTGTCCTCATGAAAGGTAAGTGGTTCCACATGTGTCACCCTCTAGGGTTGGCACCTAGTGAGAGGTATTCAGGATAACCATAGATGGGGGTCAATGTCTAGTGAGAGGAAACTAGGATAACCCATGCCATGTCCATGTGATGACACTCTTCCCTATAGTGTCCTTCTTGGTTTCCCTTACCTTTGTGTTCCTCTAGAAATGGTTATTATTTATGTTTGTTGTTACATTTGTTTGTGGAGTCTTGTTAGCCTTGTCTACTTGACTATTTTTGTGTCATGGGTCCTTATTGTCATCTCCTAGCATGAGGGTCAGACCTTAGCGTTCCACATGGTTGGGTGGAATGTGCTATGCACTCCATTGGGTTCCCATTCAAAGTTTGCGATGCATGGAGTTGTACCATTTGTAGTGACTCTAGAGCTTTACCAGATTTGGAGATAGTATTGATGCTATGTATTATATTCATTTCAGTTGTATCACATTATGTAATTGGTGAATCCATCTTGTATTATGTTGGGAAGCATAGATATACTATTGTAATCATTGAAACGATGTATATTCATGTAATAAATGTGATGGATGTATTATTTGGTATTATCATGTGATCACAGATGAATGTTTATGTAATGTTATGGGTGTATGTACATTGTTCATCTATTATGTATAATGGTTTTAAAATGAATACTTGTGAATAGATTTTCATCATTATGGGGATTGGGTCATTTTAGGAATTTTCCCAAGTAATGCAGTCATGTTACCCCAAAGGACTAGATAGATGATGTCTATGCATAGTTTCATTATTAGTGTTATATGTTAATTTACATTTCATACTAATTTTACTTTTAAAAAAAATGTGTCATAATTGTTAGTTGTTGTGTTGTCCTTTGGGGTTTGCTTGGTGGGGCATTACACACTAGAGTCACAAGAATCCCATTTGTATTTATTGGAATTCATTTTAATATGGCCATTGTTAGATATAAGTTCGATAGTGATGATATTTACATTGAGGTTTTCAAACATGTTTTGGATATACAAGTAGTCATCTAGATGTTCGCAATTATCCAATGTCTCAATAGTGGTAGAAGTAGCTCCTTCCTCACAAGAGATGCTTTTGGTATTTGTGGTAGTCTTATCTAATGAACCATATCCTAGTCCAAGATTCTTTGGATCCTTTTCCATAATAATTTGTTCTCTTCTACCTTGTCCATGAAGACCAAGGTCACCTTTTCTAGTGAACCCCATGCTTTTGACTATCTGATATCCTTTACTCTTTTCATCAATAGGAATATGAGGTAGCGGTTTTTCTCATCCTTCTTCTTTGTAGATCCATGAAGATAGGTCTTCTTTGCATATCTCCCCACTTAGTGAAAATGGTGGGCTTGGCCTCTATTTCCATAGCTTGAACATGTCTGATCTCTTTTAGTCCTCCATAAGTTTTAGCTGTCAAAGGAAGCATTCCAATACAAAAGGATTGGTTGAAGTGGTATGTCAAGTACTTGGATCTTGACATCAGATTTGGGTGGCTCAATTGATGAAGGTGTAGTGGTGGATGAAGCTAGGGGTGATGGGTCAATGTATGAGGACTGGAAATATATATTGTTGTTGGGTAATTGTAGGATCTTTTTGTACTTCTCCTCCAATATAGTAGAGTAATGGAAAGGTTCAGGGTTGGAATATATGGTAACTTCCTTATTTTCATAAGGAAATTTTAGGCACTAATGGAATGTGGAAGGGACTACTTTTAAAGTGTGTATCCATGACTGTCTAGAAATAAGGTTGTATGGTAGCTCAAGATCCAATAGTGGCATGTTGTTTCTACTATTCTTGGCCCTATTTGAACTAGCAATCTGATCATTCTTTTTGAGTTTTTCTCCATGTCATCATAAAATTTTATCATGATGCTCTTGGTTTTATCTTTGACATCATCAAAATATTCCAGTTGTTTCACTAATTTTAAGGTACAGATGTTTGTGGACACAAACTTCTAAATATAGATCATGATTGTGAAAAGATTTTTGTAGAAGTTCTTTCTTAGAAAAGACTAAATGATGGTTTAAGGTGATGTTACCAACCATGGCTTGAAATTGATATGCATTGAGTTCATTAAGGACCGAATTTTTGACAAGATATTTTTCTAAAATTTCTTTATGGGTTGGCGACAATTTTAATAGCTCAAGGATGGAGATTAGGGTAGGAGTTTTCTTTAGTTTTTTCACAATGCTATATTCGTTTGATATCTTACTTGTGGATTTTACTAAGGTTGGGGATCCTTGGATTGTAAATCTCCCTCTTTTAGTAGTTACATTGCATGTAGGATTTCTACCTAGTATGGTTACAATTTGATGGTATCATCATCGTAATAGGTGTTTCCTATGATTTCATCATAGGAAAAGTTTTCCTTACGATAATATTGTTATTTTCCTTTGTTGTTTCCCCTAGAATGGTTAGGAATTGGATCCTTGTAGATCTTCCAGTCTTTGTTACTAGGAATATGTTCTATGTCAACTTTACCCTTTTCAATTAGATCTTGCACAATGTTCTTTAGTCTCATGCAATAGTTTATGGTGTGCCCCTTAATTTTCTGAAATTCACATTGGTCATTTTCTTTATACCAAGGGGGTTTAAAGTTTTTCTCCTCATAATTTTCTCTTTTATTAATTTTTATGAGGCTCTTTTTAACTAGTTTGTGTATAATTACCTCAAGGGATTCTCCCAATGGAGTAAATTTCCTTCAAGGTTGGTCATATTTTCTTGGTGTTCTCGTTTTGTTATCCTATCCTTGATTTTTTTGTTGATTGTTTGATTGGTTGTTCTGAGGATATCTAAATTTGTTATTTTTTTGATTGTTTGGAGCATAGCCTTGTGTTTTTTGAACATGATTTTGTGGCATAATTAGAGTTGGTATATTATGTACAACATTAGCATCAACTACTCCATCATTGGTTACATTTTTTTTTTTATCCCATATCTTGGGTTTGTCATTTGAAGTAGAAGGTTTATCCTTAGGGTTGTAAAGTTTGATTACTCCCCTTGCAATGAGGGATCTTTCAATGAGTATACCATTTTCAATAATTTTCTCAAAATTTCTTGGGCAGTGAATTGGTAATTGATATCTGCTTGTACATTGGAGATAAAGATATCTATAAGTTGTTTCTCTAGATTAGACCATTTACATTTTCTCACTTTGTGTCTCTATCTTTGTATAAATGATGCAAATGATTCACCTTAACTTTGTTTGATTTTATAAAGATTGATGATTGTAATGCTTTGTTCTATGTTGTAAGAGAAATGGTTGACAAATTTATCTGACAACTCATCAAATGTTTTGACACCAGGGGGTAAACAAGGGAAGCATTCTAAAGCAATCCCACTGAGACTTCATGGAAACATCCTCATTACGTAGGTATCATTTTGTTGTAGTTCCATATAATATATTGAAAATTTACGCACATGCTCTATTGGATCTCCTTTCCTCCTATACTTGTCAAATTTTGGTATTTCAAAGCCTTTTGGGAAAGGTACCATACATAAGTTTTGATCAAAAGGATACAGAAAAATATCCCATAGAGCATAGCTCTTTCTTGGCTTTCCAATTTGTATGTCATATATTCTTTGATTGAGTGTTTGTAGTTGCACATTTATGTCATTATTTTGTGTGCTTGCTTTGGGATTTTGTATATTGTAGCTCTATTGTCCCACGATATTTGTTCGGTTGTAAACGAGATATTGTGTATTTATGGGACCTTGAGGACCTTGTTGTGGGTTGTAGACATGTTGAGTTTGTTGTGTAACTTGATATTGATTTTGAAGTATCCCTTGTTATTTATTTTTTTGACCTCCTTGGTATTGATTTGAGGGATACTTTATTGTTGTTGTTGAGGAATTTGATTTTGGTTTTGTGGAATACCATGTTGTGGATTTTGGTGTGTTCGTTGGTAATTCATTTTTGGTATTCCTTGGTATTGTGTTGATGGTACACCTTGTTGTTGTGAATGTTGTTGAAGGTTACCTTGGTATTGTGTTGATGGTACACCTTATTGTTGTGAATGTTATTGAAGGTTACCTTGGTATTGCATTGATGGTATACATTGTTGTTGTGAATGTTGTTGAAGGGTACCTTGGTATTGCATTGATGGTACACCTTGCTGTTGTGAATGTTGTTGAAGGGTACCTTGGTATTGCATTGATGGTACACCTTATTGTTGTGAATGTTGTTGAAGGTTACCTTGGTATTGTGTTGATGGTATACCTTGTTTTGGATTTTATTGGAATTTCCCTTGTTGATATTGTGTGTTTGTGGAAGGGTCAATATAGGATGTATGTTGTGGCATGTACTACCCTTGTGATGGTTTTCTACCTTGTTGATCCATTGGAAGGTTTCCCATGTTTTTCATAGTGTTGTATTGTGGCATGCTTTGGGTTGCATTTCCTTAATAATGTTGTGCTACCAATTCTTTCTCAATTTGGGATGATTATCTAAACAATGGGTTATCCATGGGTTGGGTTTTATCATTGTTTTGTGAGAAAATTGGTGGTATGTTGTGATTCATGGTTGGTTCTAGAATTCATCTAACCACCATTTGATCTCCTAATGGAATGAGATTGGGATCTTTTAGAATGTCCATATTGAATTCTATTTGTAGTTTAGCACCACTTTGTGCTAATGTGAGGAAGTATGATTTTTCTTCTTTCCAAGCATTTTGTCCATAAGCTTTTGCATCTTAGGATCATGGGAAATCTCTAATAGTTTCTCATTAGTAATTTCCTCATCACTATCATATTCTTCTATGATTACATCCTTGGGATTTGGAAGTTGATTTTGACTATCAATCATTTTTTGTTGTCCAAGGAGTACTTCCTCATCAATTGGTGGTTGATTTGGTGTTTCCTTATATGTGGGTTCTTTTTGAGGAGGTGTAAGGTCATTTGTGGTGTTTTTCACAGGCACACTTGAACTACTTTTGTTGGATTCCATCATTTTCTTGTGTTGAGATCTCATGGTTTTCATAAACAAGTTCAAGACCTTTAGGAGTTTTTATGATGACTAAATTATGAAATGAAAGAGTTTTTTTTTTGGGATTTTTTGTTTTAGAATGATGAATGAAGATGATGTAAAAGAAACCTTTTGGAAAAAGGTGTTGATGTTTTGTTATGGATTTTGATACTCAAGACCCTAAAGTATGAGTGATGTTTGGTGGATGTTTTAATGATGCTAATTTTGGGATGCAAAGTGTAAAAAATGTGGACCAATATTGTACTCTATTTTTCTAGAGGATATGTTGATGATCTACTTGAACTAGCCATGAGTTTGCAAGAAAATGTTAATATCTTAGAAATCAAGAGCAAGGAAAAAATCCAAGTTGTGTTTGATTTGTATCCTAAAACTAGATTGATTGTTTTGATGTACAAATGGATGTGGAAAGAATTTGATATGAATTTTTTGGAGGTTTGACTATTTTTGTTTTCAAAAAGATGGATGATTAACTAGTTTTCGTTTAGTTTTTTATTTGCACCAGAAAAAAAAAGACAATAGAGACAATCTTTAGAAAAGTAGCAGTTGGAATTTAGGACAACGACAGTCAAATTTAGAGCAATAGTAGTCTTTATTTCAAGTTGTGACTAGTAACAGAGAAAAAAATAGTAGTAACTTTGACAGAAGCAGTCCTATTTAGGTCAGTATTGGCTAAAACTTCAAGACAACTACAAGAGATTCATCAAAAGTGGTCTCTGTTACAATTTCTCTATGATGCAGGAGCATCCAGTGGTGTAAGGGCAATCTTGCATCACCCAAAAATAGTTAAATTTCAAGTTTCTCATTTTTTAGATTTTTTTACATTTTTGGATACCCTTTTCGTCATAATGAAATTCTCAATTTACGGTTTTTATTTTTTATTCCTCGGTTGAAAGATATTGCAGTTTTAGTTTCCCAGATTTGCACCTGAAAATCTTCTAAGTTAGATTTGAGGCACTTAGAATTCCCAAATCAGCCTTGAAACTTGCTGAAAACAACATAGTGTAATTTGAGCATGTTGTTGACTTTGAGACCTTTCCAACGGTTCAAACGGTTTGTGAATCAGAGTCTCGGATCAAAAGTTATGGCCCCAGGAATTTGGTGCACTTTCTAGAAGATACAATTGCAAATGTTCTTTTGAAATTTGAACTTCAAGTTTCAATTTTTTGGTGCCAAACCGCCTAAACTCAAATTTGAATGTTGTTTTGGCTTCAAACTAAAGAGGAGCTCTATTTATGGGCGAGTTTCTAATTTTGGGTTTTTGGGGACAAACTTCGCATATTGCGAAAGGGGTGGATTCGTAGCTTTCTCACGTGACACATGTGTTGTAGAAATTGGGGATTTGAGATCCTCACATGTAAGAAGCTCCATTTGTGAATAATAAAATCATTC